>OX453286.1:23028809-23093809 GCA_949710005.1 Ricordea florida | reverse complement strand
GTGGATTACAATGAGACAGATTTATAACAAGTTGTATGGCAAGTAAAATTTTTATTTGAACCAACTTTATTTCGCCCTTCTTGGCAGCCATCCACTAATGACTGCTCCTATCAGCAAGCTGTCTGCGGTGTCCCGAGTGTACCGGGAATTCCGGGGGCGCCGGGTACTCCCGAAACCCCCGAAACCCCAGCTACCCCCGGGCCCCCAGGACATGATCGATGGACGAGATGGTGCTAAGGGAGACCCTGGGCCACCTGGTATGGTGGGAGAAAGGGGTTTGCCGGGGGTGCAGCGGAGATGAATTTTGACCAGTCGAAGGAAGACAAAGACAATGGCGTCGTACTCGTAAGATTGATATCTTTATAAAAATTGATTCCTCATATCCGTGATTAAAGCCTGCGGAAAAGATTTTGAGACATTTATTTCTCGATGTATGTTCGAAACCTAGTTCTGGATTCGGCTCACTAATAATGGAAAATGGCCATCGGAAGATGTAATTGTAGTCGAGAACCTTTTCACTCACTTGATCAGCGGCCATGTTTTTAACGGAAACAAGAGAAGACGTTTGCATAAGAATAGAATTTAATTCCTGGAAGATCAGTTTGGGACACCAACATGGTCGCCTTTTCTTTGTTTACGAACACTAACATGGCTGCCGAGACGTCATGGGCAAACGCTCTATAGAAATAATTTGGATCAATCAACAGTTACGGACTAACTATATAACGATTTATTGGCCGTTAGATACTTCAGTTCAATGTTTTTTCTCCCCGAGATATGCGTGCCTTGATTCTTGGCTTTGTTTATGTTCCGTACAATCCGTTGGATATTAAACATTGTTATAACTGGCTATGGCATCCCCTAAGTGCCACTGAGTACATTGATTTAATAAACAAACAGATGGAAACCGACCTATAAGAACCGAGTCTTAATATCCAATCACATTATTGTCTTAATGACGAACAGCCAATACCATCACGGCCTTAACGACCAATCGCAACGCTGGACAGAGACAAATACCACCACCTGACGACACACAACTCACTTGAATATGACGATGACTTCCAATCGGGTGGATAAAACGTATCAACAACAGTTATTTTCAGAACTACTAACGAGAACGATCGAATTCGACAAATAAGCAATGATGAACTCTCTTTTTTCTCTTTGTTCTACAAAGGAATGCGTTTTCAACAAGAAAATAACCGAAACTTACCTTCGAGTGGTTTACGTGAGAAACATCCGCATCCAGCGTTGTACAGGGTGTTGGAAAAGCTGGTATTTCACTTTTGATGGCAATGAATGTCTCAATCCAGCCACTATTGAGGGCCTAGTCTACCAAGGAACAAGCATCAGTATTTACCGCTCAGCCAACATAGAGGGGTACTGTGGGGGCATCCATTCCGGGATTGGCTTTTCTGTTGGAAACTGCAAGAGCTTTCCGGGAAATGTTGATGCTTATACCGGCTAAAATTCCGTCAGCAGAATAATCCTCGAGGAAGTAGAGCCACCAGTTTACTAAGAAAATGAAAAACTTGAAGAAACTTTGAGCCGGTTGTTTTACCCTTTAAGTCCCAGTAGTGACTAGCATCCAGTTTCTCATTACAATATTCATTGTTCGTCAATCATTCATGTTATGAGAATAATGAAAATGATCACCAAACAAGAGGTGTAGTGATATTGAAACAAATTCTCCTCACTAGTATCATAACAAATGTATGAGAACAGTTAGGAGAAAATGAATATTGATATTGGGGCTTAAAGGGTTAAACGGTGTCCAACTAAAGCCGTGGTTTAATGTAATGAAGCTAAACCACCAAATGAGCTGATAAAGTAAGTTTTATCACTGTAGGACTTAAACACTCGTGGAATATCGTTACGACCATTACATCCGGGAACCGAGTGGCGTAGTATTTTTATATATAACACGAGTGGTCACGTCCAGCAATGACGTCACGATTCCCGCCTTTTCAAACGTATTTTTCTGAATGAGCGTGGTTTGTTTGTTGTTCAAAAAATGGCCACAGAAAGATTTGTTGTGGTAACTGACGAATATGTAAATGCGTTTTCAAAAGAACAAGAGAATGACAACGCCGATAAGAAAACCCTGTATGGCTGAAGACTTTCAACGGTTCAAAGAATTTCTCGAAAGTGGTGACGAGCAAAGAGAAATAGAAAGTATCACTTGTAATCAATAATACGTTGACGCCCCATTATTTTTACAATCCCAATCATGACCTAGCTGCCTAAACGTCCGGTCGACTTTTCATTTGTCAGATCGTCACCACCCGAACGGGTCGTCACGAACTGACACCATACTCTCAAACGCCACACTTTCAGATCATGGATCAATCCCTGTCGCGATTTTTTCCGAGTCTCTCACGACCTGGCTAGCTGAAAGGTTGGTCGACTTTTCATTCGTCGGATCGTCACCACCCGAACGGGTCGTCACGAACTGACACCATACTCTCAACCGCCACACTTTCAGATCAATCCCTGTCGCGATTTTTTTCGAGTCTCTCACGACCTGGCTGGCTGAAAGGTTGGTCGACTTTTCATTCGTCGGATCGTCACCACCCGAACGGGTCGTCACGAACTGACACCATACTCTCAACCGCCACACTTTCAGATCAATCCCTGTCGCGATTTTTTCCGAGTCTCTCACGACCTGGCTACCTGAAAGGTTGGTCGACTTTTCATTCGTCGGATCGTCACCACCCGAACGGGTCGTCACGAACTGACACCATACTCTCAACCGCCACACTTTCAGATCAATCCCTGTCGCGATTTTTTCCGAGTCTCTCACGACCTGGCTAGCTGAAAGGTTGGTCGACTTTTCATTCGTAGGATCGTCACCACCCGAACGGGTCGTCACGAACTGACACCATACTCTCAACCACCACACTTTCAGATCAATCCCTGTCGCGATTTTTTCCGAGTCTCTCACGACCTGGCTACCTGAAAGTCTGGTCGACTGTTCATTTGTCGGATCGTCACTACAAGAACGGGCCGTCACGAACCGACACAATACTTTCCCAACAAGTCTCTTACCACCTAACTACCCGGAGCATATGTAGCATTTACTTCACATTTGGTCATAAATGCAAGAGTGCTTAATATCCGTGTCTACATTCAATTTACGAAGGAACCAAATATAATGCAAATAAAGAGCTCAATTAAAAGATGCTGGCAAATCCAATTTTCTTTTGTCTAGTGTAATGTAAAAAAGGAATGGAACGCAATTTCTCACCTTCGTCAATAGCCGGAGTAAACTGGGCGCTGCTGGTCATAGATGGATTAGTGGAAGATAACGGCACAAAGACTCCTGCTGTACTTTGCACAGCAGCCTCTGTCATATTTTGTGTTGCAATGAGACCCACAGTGCTAACTAGGACAGACGGATTGGGTGCCATGACTAAAGATCCGGACGGAGCAACTGAAGTCGTGTCTACAGCAGCTGAAGAGCTGGATGGGGCAACTGATGTAGTATCTACAGGAGATATAGATCCGGATGGAGCAACTAAAGTGGTATCTACAGAAGCTGAGGACCCAAATGCGACAACTGAAGTGGTATCTACACGTGATAAAGATCCGGACGGAGCAACTGAAGTGGAATCTATAGCAGCTGAAGACCCGGATGACACAACTGAAGTGGTATCTACAGTAGCTGAAGACCCGGATGAGATAACGGAAGTTGTACCTACAGTAGCTGAAGACCAAGATGAGACAACTGAAGTGGTACCTACAGTAGCTGAAGACCGGGATGAGACAACTGAAGTGGTATCTACAGTAGCTGAAGACCCGGACGAGACAACGGAAGTGGAAACTACAGTAGCTGAAGACCCGGATGAAACAACTGAAGTGGTACCTACAGTAGCTGAAGACCCAGATGAGACAACGGAAGTGGTACCTACAGCAGTTAAAGACCCGGGCGGGACAAGTGAAGTGGAGTCTAAAGCAGTTGAAGACCCGAAAGGGACTCTTGAACCGGTGTCCACAGCAGCTGAAGACGAGGATGGGGCAACAGAAGTAGTGTCTATAGCAGCTGAAGACCGGGATGAGTCAACTGAAGTGGAGTCTACAGCAGCTGAAGACCCGGAAGAGACAACGGAAGTGGTACCTACAGTACTTGAAGACCCGGATAAGACAAGTGAAGTGGTACCTACAGTACTTGAGGACCCAGATGAGACAACAGAAGTGGTACCTACAGAAGCTGAAGACCCGGATGAGACAATGGAAGTGGTATCTGCAGCAGCTGAAGACCCGGATGACACAACTGAAGTGGTATCTACAGTAGCTAAAGACCCGGATGAGACAACTGAAGTGGTACCTACAGTACTTGAAGACCCGGATGACAAAACAGAAGTGGTATCTACAGAAGCTGAAAACCCGGATGACACAACGGAAGTGGTATCTACAGAGGCTGAAGACCCGGATAAGACAACTGAAGTGGTACCTAGAGTTGTTGAAGACCCGTATGATACAACGGAAGTGGTATCTACAGAAGCTGAAGACCCGGATGAGACAACGGAAGTGGTACCTACAGAAGTTGAGGACCCGGATGAGACAACTGAAGTGGTATCTATAGAAGCTGAAGACCCGGATGAGGCAACTGAAGTGGAGTCTACAGTAGCTGAAGGCGTTAATGAGCCAACGGAAGTTGGAGAGACTGAGGAGGATGAACTCGAGCTTTGGGCTTCACCTTGGTGACCAAAGTAAGAAAAGAACAATAAGTACCACTAGACAAAATTTTTGAGCTAAATTAGCTTCAGTATATATGACTAAGAATGGAATACGAATACAGCGATTTTCAATTACGAGGTTTGATATTGGTTCTGCGTTGCTGCGATATCGATTGGCGATTGACTGAAGAAACTCATGCCACTTTATTAACCAATCAAACATAAGGCTAATAAGCATTCGTGACAGACTAGCAGGCGTTTCCACCAAGTGGATATGTCGTATCTGTTGTGATTGTTCATAGTAACTGCTTTGGTTTTGTTTTTGAGAAAAATTAAAGTAAAACTATTTCATTGATGAACGGGGGTTATTCATTGAAATCTTCAAATTTTATAAACTAGAACCTTTGTCAGCAATGACGCACTTTTTTTAACCGCAAGGCTAAATCGCATTTTCTATACGTTGTGTCAATACTACTTGAGTCGAACCCTCATCATTGTTTCCGTCTGCAGTGCAAAACTATGATTTATTCTATATAATCTAAAATAATTGTGTATAGAAATGTTGAAAATTTTTGCTATACTCTGGGAATCCAAATAAAGAAAGGCGGAGCACAACTAGCCTATCATCGTCTTTGCAAAGGTCATTTGATATTCTATGGGTTGCGTAACCTACGTACGACCTTGTCACTATATGTTTTAAAACAGGCAAAACATAACTAAAGTTTTCGTTAATAGTCAAATTTCGAACTAGTTTATAAACAAAGTCTGTGATTTCTTCCTTTTATTGCTTTCACTCAACTTACAAAATCTGAATCCTAACTCGCGGGGAATTGTAGGGGAGAATATCCAATCTAATACGAAATTCTAATGTATTACAACAATTTCTCTCTGCTATACAACAAGGCTCAAAACGGCTTAATCATAATGTGTGTTTTTCGCGTGTTTTAGTGCGTCCATTGTTCTTTTGCAGTATTTCGATTTGGCACACCTTCTGGACGAGGCGTGTTTGTTTGCAGCAGTGCAAGTGTTAGTGTTTAATTGTACATGCTGCAATTAATCTTAAATGCATTTCTCTGTATAACCGCAGCTATCTCGACAGGCTGCAGCGGCGTGCTGTTAGCATAATTGAGTCCAGAACTGTTCAGCAGTCTGAAGTTCGTAATACGCTAAGATGGCCTTCGCTAGAGGCGCGCCGCAATTATCAAATTTCTTTACTTGTTTTTAAGTGCCTGCATGGCCTAGCACCTGTTTATCTTCTTAACCAATTCTCCTTTTCTCGTGACTTCCATACTTACAATACTAGACATAAAGACCAAATCCGTTTACCTCTGGCTAAAACATCTAAATTTCAGAGCTCTTTTTTATATAATGGTGCCAAAGTATGGAACACACTTCCGGCCTATTTGAGAAGTATAACTTCTCTACCTAATTTTAAAACAAAATTGAAACAGTATCTTTGTAAATAGTTCTGCACTATTTCGCCTTTTTTCTGCATGAAATGTAATTGTAATGAGTTTATGTAATGTGATAATGTATTGAAATGTATGTCTTGTAAATTGTTTGCAGGCCCCCATTTAAACCAGCCTACGCTGAATTGGGTGGCCTGTTGAAATATTGCATATAAATAAATAAATAAATAAATATATTGGAGGTTTAAAAAAGGCGATTAAACGCAGTAAATTATTTCGTTGGCTCCACATTGGCAAATACGATGTGACTTTTTTTACAAGAAACCTACAGCGATAAGACAATCGAAAATGTCTGGCGCGCGGAATGGGGAGAAGACATTTCTTATTCCTATGGCTCAAAAATGACAGCAGAGGTGTGATGACTCTCGTTAGACCAACCATAAAAGTACACACATTTCTCTTCGTGTCACCCACCAGGAGCAAAAAGAGGTTTCATCAAAGGAAATGCCCTCAGCCTTCTCAGGACAAACTCAACAAAAGCAACACTTGAAGAAAAAATGGGGCTATCCACAAAACCTAGTGCCAAGAACTCTCTCAGAAGTGATTTTTGTGAATAGAAAACAGGCTTTTCAACAAAAAAACAAGCTCACACAAACAAAAGTATCGTCTTTTGACACGCAATACCACCCATCAGTTACTAACTTAAAACAAATACTAATGGAAAACTGGCACTTAGTAGAACTACAACCATTGCTCAGACAAATTTACAAAGAACCTCCTCTAATTTCATACAAAAGAGGTAGGTCTGTCAAAGATATCCTCGTGAGAGCAAAATTCTAAAACATTAAGGCTAAAACACGCACGTGAGAGTCGCAGAGGCCTATCACTATGAAATTTCTTTTATTCTTTGAATTAGTCCATTCCAACTGGTCGGGAGTATTAGATTTGCTTTGTGTTCTAAGCGGACTACACGGTGTTTTATCGTGTTCTATTGGGTTTTATGGATCGGTTGGTCGCGCGCAACAGAAGCCATCGCTAATAAATGGTGTTAAGTTTGTTGATTCCAAGTGCGCATGCTTACGACTAGTAACAATTCTGAACATGCGTGGTTATATCTTGCGCACTTGGCACTTCATGATTTTTTTTTTTTATAAGTTTTAATTTACGGCTGTTTTTTTTTTTTTTTTTCACTCGATCCTCGATCCTCGATCCTCGATCCTCGATCCAGCTTTTCCAAGAAACCGATGGTATGAGCATGGTGAAACAGCAAATACTTCATGAATTTAGAAAAGCGGGCTCACGAAAGGAAACACACAACCAAACTGAAAACAAAAGAAAATGGATATTTAGAAGAGCCGAATAAGATCTTGTTCGAAACGGAAAACGAAACAAGACCTTGTATTCCTCAAATTTCAGATGATACATTTTTATGTTTCAACACCACCTTTTCTATTAAAATTGCAACAACATAAAAAGTCTTGATGGTAATCATCAGAAAACCTGCGTAGGTCTCATCACACTAGGAGGAATGCCTATCCGCTCTAAAACCGCCGACCGTTTAGCTCAACATTGGCACCTGCATTGTTGAACATCGACTACAAAATAGCTATACGAAATGTATTGCAAAGCAGTTAGAGAACTCTTGCCAACACTGATCAACAGAGATCAAACAGGCTATGTCAAAAATCGCTTTATTGGAAAAAAATATTTGGTTGATTTTCAATATGATTGAATTGTATGAGGAAAAAAACTTGTCAGGCATGTTACTTTTTATAGATTTTAAAAAAGGTACTCAAGGACATGAACTTTGGAACGATGTTTCAAAATTCGCTCACCGTAACCTTTTACTCTAACATCACAAACTGCGTTATGAACAATGGTTAAGCGTCAGCCTTTTTCCTGCTCTTCAGAGGCGTTCGACAAGGTTGCCCCTAGTCAGGGCTTCTTTTTGTCCTAACAACTGAGGTCCTTGACCAAGCGATCGGGGAAAATGAAAATCTCCGTGTTTTGACAATCAACGAGACTGAATTAAAATTAAGTGTGTATGCAGATGACCTTTACAGCGTTTGTAAAGGATGAGTGCTTGCCCAGCCACTTACTCAAGCTTTTAAATGATTTCGGAACCTGCTCAGGGATGAAAATAAGTATCGCGAAAACGGAAGGAATGTGGCTTGGAAGCCTAAAATGCAGCTTAGGCAAACACGCCCCACTGCACATTACATGGCCAGAAGAATATGTATTTGCGCTAGGTGTCGTCTTCGCCTATGACTCCACCATTAGTCACAAAATCAATTTCGAAGAGAAGCTTGTGACGCTAAAGAACAATTTAAATCAATGGATCAGACCAGGAAGTTAACTCCCATAAGAAGAATTTGTATTGTTAATTAAGACACTTGCAATTTCTAAGTTAGTTTATAATACGTCTGTTCTTACAGTGCCTCCGAACTTTGCTGAAAAAGTTAACGCGCTATTTCCTTCAAATTTATCTGGAACTTCAAGCCCTATAAGGTAAAACGTCAAACAATAATACTTCCCGTGGCAGGCGCGTAGCTACCTGCACGCCAATACGCCATGGCGTACCTGACATTTTGTAGGAATATATTTCTCGGAGAATTATACATCACCCGACGAATTGCTCGGACAATTAATATCCAACTTTGGCGTACCTGAAAAAAAAAATCCTGCCTATGCGCCCGTGTGGATAAAGCGGTCTTCAGGCTGAATATGGTCGATTTCAGCATATTGGTTTTAAAGCAGCTTGGGTCAAACGTTTACACGAAGCTGACGGTAGTAAATAGAGATTACTCCATGGAAAATGCGCGCGTACGATTTTTATTCACGAGTTGAGTAGTATCAGAATACGAACGAGTGAGCGCAGCGAACGAGTGAGTTTTCTGATACAACTCAACGAGTGAATAAAAAATCGTACAAAGCATTTCCATGGTGTAATTTGTTTATTTTATAGAAACTGAGATTTTTGAAAAGCCAAATTTTGTCAATCTTACGCGCGTGTTTAGGGAACCCATTCAACTGCAAAGTATGCGTGTAAAACTAGAATAACCAAAACATCAGTTTCTCTTTCAAAATCAAATATTTAATGAAGTAACACAAGAAATAAAACGTCAGTTTATACCTTCACAACTTTTATAAACATTTTTCAACTGAAAAAAAAAACCTGACTGAGGCTTATAGGTTCAAATTTAATCGAAATCGCGATGCGATGTTGTTCACTAGTGAGTTTTCGTCGTTCGCGTTTGTGATTGGACGAACGACGTTTTTTCACTAGTGAGTTTTCATCGTTCGCGTTTCCTATTGGCTAATGCATTTTACGTATCATTTTTACGCACTCTTTCTTTCGTGAGGAAATCTCAGTATCTATGAGATAAATGGCGTTCCGTCTTCTCCTCTGTTATATCCCAATATGGGGTTGATTTATCTTTGATTGTAATTAAGACACGCACGATTTAAATTTGACCACACATATGCCAAGGTTTTACAAAGATATACTGACTGTTTGGCGGGAACTGCACTCTAAGTACCCTTCCACGATTATGGAATATCAACATGAAACTATTCAGCACAGCCGTTTCATAAGAATAGACGGGAAACCTGTCTGCCTGTGTTTTATTCGTCATAGTACAGAAAAGGGGTTACTAAAATTTACCATCTTCTAAACGAAAGCGGAAACTTTCTATCAAGATCCGATTTTTAACAAAAATATGGTTCGTTAGTGGACTTTTTAACCTATAATGATCCCCTTTCCGCGATTCCTAATTTATGGACAATCTAATTCTTAATTCAGAATCTCCAATAACGGCGACGAACACAACCTCACTTCCGCGAACGTCCCGGTCAACATTATATTGCGCGTAAAATGTTTGTGCTGAAAATACTTAAACTCCGAATATAGAAAGGAGACCAGCCGAACAAAATCTCACAGCTAAAGCTATCTATGAGTTACCCTTTAATGTCAAAAATGAAAACAAACTTAGATGTTTTCGATATAAGGTGGTAAATAACATTCTACCAACTAATAACAAACTTTACAAAACGAAGCTGAGATCATCTCCGAGCTGTAATCTTAGTAGCCACCTCCATAAAAAAACATACTTAAATATCGCTCCTGCACTTGCTTTGTTTTGATCTAATGTGCACCCATGCAGTCGGCCGTTCACCGGCCTACAGTTCATTTCTAAACATAGTGGCACAGGCCCTCACTTGTCCCGTTCCGATCGGCAACGTTTAATGGGAGACAGAGACAAAACAAAAAGACAAGGCCTTCCTCTCGGAGAGTTGAGAAGAAGATTGCCTCTTAGGACAACTACAACAAACATCAATGCTTTCACGCCATAAAAATGTATGCAATGGTACAACCACATGCATGCAAACTATGTTTCAAGATGCTTAAATAGGGATCCGGAAGAAATTCAAGGATGAATACACTTCTTTCCTGACTATATTTATAATTGTGCACTGAGCAATATCCAAAAAATGTTATTTTATGCGTGAATGTGTTTGTTGATCGCACAAAGTTGAGAATAAAAGTTCGAAAACGCTAATGAACCTGCACAAACATATTCATAATAGTCAAATTCTATGCTAAATACGTTAAATGAACGTTCCATCGCACTCTTGAAACTCCGGTCGTGTTATTGTATGCCTTCTTGCTCTAACAATGCTTGTTTGCTTGAATGAATATCCCTTCGCGATTATAATTAATGAACAGCAAACGGTGTAAAGTAGGCTTACTCACCATATAGGCAGAAAAGTTCTTGATAAACAAGCGTAACTGCTAAAATAAACATTTGTTTCATCTTGATTCTGTTTCAGTCCTTGGTAAATATCGGTTTCCGTTGGGGCTGGGCTGTGTGAAAATCTTCGAACCAGGTGACTTTCTGATGAGAAAATCGTTTACAGCTACATTTGTGGGTCTCGTTACCTGAGCTTGTTTTCGAGGTCTCATAAATTTGAAGTGGATATAACGCAACTAGGTCAGTTTCCTTAAAGGCACTTAGCAATTACGTCAGTGTTATCATGGTTATTATCTTCAAAATACAGCGATATTAAAGTGCACGATATGAACGCACAACTTCAACTTACTGCTTAGTTACTATCTTTACATCACCTTGAAGTCTCGCCGTTTCAAACAATCGACTCAATATATCCACGAAACTTTGCTTTTCAGCTACTCATTAACAACACACAGTATCATCGTATTCCAATTTGAAGCCACCTATGACGGAAAATTGAGATTGGCTGTTGGCCTTCGCTGGATAAACCTGTCTTAATATGGATACAATGTCAATCATAAACACAATCGGATCAAACGTCAATCACATGAACATTGCAGGTAACCTCTGATATATTTTAGTCCCTGGATACCGGTTGTCGTTACTGAAGACAACGGAGAATAATAGTTCTTGTCAGACTTAGAGAAAGAAATTTGCTTGGTATAAGGTTAATCTGGTATGAGTGTTAGTGATCAAGAAATATTTTGGTTACGGTTGAGGCGGTCCATTGTTCAATCGGCAAACTTTGAGCACGTAACAACGCTGAAAAACCTCATAAAAGAACATTGTCTTCCCCGTGAAATGACAGTGACCTTGATCAGTTACAGCGACAAATAAGTTTGAATTAAACATGATACGTATTTACATACACACTCAGACATCTAATTCTAGGTAGGCCACCATATAGTCAGTTTACAGGGGTATACATACCTCTTATTAATCGAGTTCTCGGTCCGTACTGTAAAATACGGACCGAGTTTTTTCCCGTCGATTTATGGCCCAAGCGCGAAGCGCGCGGGCCATAAATCGACGGGAAAAAACGAGGATCCGTATTTTACAGTACGGACCGAGAAAACGAGGTTAATAAGATATTTATTATATCTCTGGAGTCATTTTGGCGACCAAAACAATTTTTAGCGGGCCGTACAGTGAAGTACGACCTGCTAAATTGACCAATCACAGCGCGCGTACTAACTGAGAGATATAATGAAAGGGTTTACAAGGATATACCTTTGTAAACCCTTGTATACCCCTGTTAACACTATATTTGGTGACTATGTGGTGGCCTGCCATGAATTATATGCCCACACTCACCTTGACTCGAAGCAGCGAGGCGAGACTGAGGGATCGCGTTAAGTTGTGAGGGCGCAAAAGACCCGCATAGATCCAGGCGCATCTAAGCTATGATGACACCGCTGGACGTACGCTTGCTCAAAGTCCTCGTGGCAAACACAAATCGAGATTGCTCGCGTAAAATAAGCCGCAAGGAACCCAACTAACCACAGGCTTAACAAAGATTAGTATGATGCTCGCCTGGGAGCTTGTCTCTTGAAATAAGGAATCGCAGACTGCGATGGCGTGGCCATGTGCTACGGATGCCGAATGACAGGATTCCCAAAGCTGCTATGAGAAGAACTCCAACTGGAAGAAGGAAGACGAGGGACAGACCAAAAACCACCTGGCGAAGGACTGTGATGAAAGAGTTGGAAGAGATGGGTCTGTCATGGGGCGAAGCACAGACCAAAGCTCAGGATAGGAAAAGCAGGCAAGAGAAAGTAAAGCAGGCAAGAGAATATGTATGTGTCCATTGTCGCGCGCGCTTTAAACAAGCTGGCAGTCTTCAACAGCATGCTGAAAGGTGTGCCCAAGAGACGACGATCATCGATTGCCCGGGCACAAGAGTCGAAGCATCACGGACAGCTTTCGAGAAGGCGTTCTATCCAAAACATATATACAGCTTTTCCAGAATCTCTCTGCTGGTTTGAACAGGCAACTTAGCTGCGGAGAATTCATATTCACCACGCGGCATGCGGGCACGGTGGTGAGTGCTGGGTAGAGCACGCCCCTGTGGACGGGTATGCCCCTAACACGACGACACTGTATCAAAATCACGGCTGCTACTGGCACGGGTACTCCAAGTGTTTTCCGGATGACAGCGATAGATTTGTTACCCATAACGACGTGACGCGTGAACACCGGTATGAAGCAACTGCAAAACGTGCAAAAGCACTCCGGGAAGCCGGGTATACCGTCGTTGAGAGCCTGGACGTGCAACGTAGGAGAACAAGCATCTCAATTCTTTACAACCTTAAAAATCTGGACAACTGGCTAGAAAACCTTAGGATTATTTCAGATCCAGACTATATAAAGTGCAAACTAATATTATCTTTTCTCTACATATGATTGGGTTGGTCGTTCCTTAAAAAATTGCCTCAGCAATGGTTTGCTTTAAAACAAGGACCGGGAATGGGAATGGGAATGGGAAACGGAGAATCTATAAACTGAGGAATCTTTAAACGCGGGAATTTTTAAAATGGGGAATCGTTAAAATAAAGGCTGTGGGTATATTAAGAGAAGGCTTTGTATGAGTTGACTCATAACTGACCACGTGGTGTGCTGCGGCAGCTTTTGATTGGTCAGTCTACGTTGTCTTCAGGGGTAAAAAGCAAAGCCAAAGCCCGAACCTCTGAGAATAGACTGACTAGAGTGGAAAGAAATACAGTTCCAACGAAATTCCTTACGGATCAAAAGAGAACAGCAGTTTCCTCAACCTCATAGACGTTCTTCTGGTACTCGATTCTCTCTGCTCCCTCTCTCTCTCTCTCTCTCTCTCTCTCTCTCTCTCTCTTCTGTTTTCCACGCGTGAGCTCGCGAGCTAGTTCTAGGTTTTTGAGAGCTAAAACTGCGATTAGTCAGAACTTTGTTGCGTTACTGAAATCATTTTGCAACTCGGGTTAGTAGGCGTTCCATTCCTATCGGAGAGAATCGAGTACCGGAAGAATGTCTGCGTTCGCAGACTATGAACGCTGCTGGAGAAATCAAAACGTACACAGCTCCGCCTAAAAATTAAGAATGTGCATGTCCCGTGACATTCAAACAAGGGGACTTTAACTCTGATTTAGTCACATGAGAAGCGCGTTTCTACCAGTTCTTTCATAAAAGCGGACAAGAAAAGACATTGTTTTAACAGTGTGTCTTTCTAAGAGCTAAAGGGTGGTAAGTTGAACACGGTTACACTTCAGTTTTTCAGATAATGGCTAAAAGGAAAAGAATAGATCTCTCTTGCTTCTTTATTCTTGTGCTTGTCGTGGTTGTGTATGGGCAGAGCAAGCCATCGATCAAGAAAGATAATGTAAGTACAACAGAATGCCATACGAGCAGACAACAATACGATAGGCAACTTGAAGCAAAAGGTTTCGCGAAGTTTAGGGAGTGATCCAAAATTGAAATGAAACTAAAAACAGTTGGTATTGATGAGAGAACCTATATGGAGGAAGGTTAAAAATATGGTTTACCAATTGAGTTGATAATGTAAGGTTTTCCCTTGTAGGATTAACTGGTGCTGATGTTTCGATGGGGCGTTTGTCCTTCGTTGAGGCGAATGGCGAAGGGCTGACAATGTAGACATAAGCACCAGTTAATCCTAATATATACTCTGTTTTTTTTTTAATAAGAACGTCGAGGCTGAGATTAACTAAACTTTTAATAACGTATTAAGAAAATTCCTTATGCTGAGAGTCGATTAAGAACGCTTTTATTTTGTTAATCTGTATATCAAATAACAAGAATAAAATCAAGGTATACTTATCTCGGTTTGTCATAATGAGCAGTTCTCATTTATAACTCAGTGTTCCAAAATAACTTCCACACCATCAAAGTCATCAGGTGATACAAAGTCCGAAGGACATCTCAAAAACGTTTTCAGCGTCATCGCAAAACTGAAAATGTAAGAACGTCCAGTCTCGGCTCCAAAATTAGACTCCAAAAAAAAAACAGTGCAGTTGTAAAAGTTAGTTTATTAACTCGTTTATCAAACTATTTCTTTCGCGTGTTTCAATTAATTTTAGCCGCCGACGCACCACCAGTCAGTAATAATAATAATAATAATAATAATAATAATAATAATAATAATAATAATAATAATGAACTTTATTTAAGTGTCAACTGTATTTAGCACTGCTGTACTAATTGGGGACACTGTAAAGCACAAATGAAATGAAATCAAATCATATCAAATCAAATCAAATCTAATGTTGGTTTTTGTGGAGAGGGGAAAACCGGAGTATCCGGAGAAAAACCTCTCAGAGCAGAGTAGAGAACCAACAAACTAAGCCCACATATGACGCCGGGGCCGGGAATCGAACCCGGGCCACATTGGTGGAAGGCGAGCGCTCTCACCACTGCGCCAACCCTGCTCCCCCAGTTCAAAAAGTAACTCCTTTAGTGGCAAAGGTTCTCGTCCCTACAACGGTCATTCTCTTGATTCGAGTAGTATGATCTGGATAGCTTGCAAATGTAACAGTTATGATACGGTCTCAGCAATGAATCAGCTGATAAACTGCAAAAGCTTCAAAATCGCGCCATTAGGGTTATCACAAAATCTGATTATATCTCTCTAGCGCTACCGATCTTCGCTCAATTCTAGGGTGGGATAACCTCTATACCAAATGGTAAAAACAAAGCGAAACTCGTGTTTAAAACCCTGAATATTAAGCTCACGCCGCAGTACTTAAAGGATATGTTTATACCATTCAACACAGAATGCGAACTCAGAGACAAGGAAAATAGGTTAGCTCTACCTAAGCCCCGAGATGACTTTCTTAAACGTAGCTTCTCCTAAAGTGGGACTCAATTGTGGAATAGCCTTCCTCATGATGCTAGAGTGATAAGAACTGTTACCCAGTTCAAAAATATTCTAAATCGTATAATGTCGTCCTCGCATTCCCACACGGCAAACATGTAAATCAGTTGTTGTTTGTAGTGTAATTTTTAACTGACGTTTTTACCGTGTAGAGATAAAGTTAATGTATGTATGTGTGTATGTGTGTATATGATCATGTACACCAAATGCACTTGACCTTGAATGCCCTCTTGCGCGTGCAAGCACAATTGAAAAACTCCTCCGTTTTTCTTTTTCCCGTGCTAACTAGGCGATATAATAAACGACTAATTAACCTCGTCTGTTCGGTCATCACAAGAGAATCTCAGACCTCGGCCTTCACTGTATTTATCTCGCTATCGCTCGGTCAATGCATCAAGGTCTCGGACTCTCGGTCCGAGATTTCCCTGTAATGACCTCACTCTCGGTTAATAAGTAGTATTTATTATTATTGCTATCATGATTCATCATTAACGATGTATTTTATCGTTTAGAGTAAACTTCCCAGTAATACATGTTCGGACGTTATCCCTGTGCAAGGCCCTCCGGGTCAACCGGGTACACCTGGTACTCCGGGAACTCCCGGCACCCCGGGTTTGCCTGGGTCTGCGGGGAATCCCGGTCCCGTGGGATGTCCTGGACGAAACGGGCAAGATGGCGCTATGGGGCCTGGAGGGATTAAAGGAGAAAAGGGTGACCCTGGAACACACAAGCGATGGAAACAGTGTGTGTGGGACCTGGGTACTGCTGGATCCAGTCTTGATAGCGGAAAAATCCATGTAAGTGTTTTAAAAAACGAATTATGGGCCCATTCCCAGGACTATTCCTATGTCAGTGTGGGGTGGCGTCTCCAGGACAAAAGCAAATGAGGTTTAAAATCAGGAGCCCACCTGTTAAAATCCATATTCCCTGCAAAATTCGTATCTCTGTCAGATGGACCGGACAAGAAGACAAAATCCTTGGAGGAAACTAAAACTGTCGATAGAGCTCTACGTAAAATTTTATTGCATGATCCGTCGCTATTATCCGCCATTAAAATTCTCATCCTTAGAAAGAATGCTACGTGGCGCATTTTGATTGGTCACTTCAATAATTGATTTGTTTTTATTGCCCCAGAAATATTGAATCGAAGAATAAGCAGCGAAAATGTTTGCAGATGTAGTAGACTCGTTCGCAGTGGGTAACGCGTTCTTTACAGTGTTGTCGTCGTCAGCTATTCGTTCTTCTTGTCATCGTTTTCATCATTACCTGTTTTTTTTTTTCATTAAATTAGGAATGCGAGTTCAGCAAGCTGAAAAATGACACGTTTCTTCATGTGGTTTACATGGGCACCATAAGAATCGCGGGATGCACAACCTGCTGCAAACGTTGGTACTTCACTTTCGACGGCGCAGAGTGTACCATCCCAGCCGCTATTGATGGGTTAGTGTACCAAAGTATTAACATCAACATTCACCGCTCGGCCAATATAGAAGGTTACTGTGGAGGAATTGGCCCCGGGAAAGTACGCATTGGTTTTCATCTTGAAAACTGCAAGACATACACCATATCAGCAAATGCTCATACCAGTTGGAATACAATCAGTCGTATTGTTATAGAGGAAGTGGCACCTCCAGTTGCTTAACTATCAAAAAATGTTTTCGCAGTGTAATGTATAATGAAACCTCTATTAAACGGCATTCTTGGGAGCTTCCCAAGCGTCCGCTTAAAATAGGGTGTCTGCTTAATATATGGTTTCCGCTTAATATAGGGTGACCGCCTAATACTTCAGTACAATCGACAGTTTAAATGTCTGGATCGACTTGTCACTGCTTCATAGACGTAATCCAATGCTTCGTGCTGTAAATTCACTTCGGGTTCCTCTTATTAGAGGGTTTTAACAATAGAATTCACCAAAATATAAGTTAACTTAGAGACTGCTGAAGAAAGTGTACGCTGAATACAAGTTTGTTATAAGTGTCCGGTTAATAAAGAGTGTCGGTTTAGTTCGGGGTACGCTTAACTCACTGTATATTGCTGTAGGGTATCAATTTCTCAGAAAAAGTCGCTCAGTATGGGCTGTGATCACGATGTTGGCTTATACAGAGCCCTTCAAGCTCTTTTAGTCTCGTTCTCAGATTTTCCGTAGATTTCAGCCGGAGCCTATTTTAGAACATCTCTTGTTAAACAAATTAGCTATAGTATGAAGAAGCAAGTTGAAGAGAAATATAGAAATGGTGCAAAATAATGTGGGCCAGAATAAAACGACTCTTAGCTTCAATTCACTGCCTATGCCTCGTGCTGTGTGTTTTTGTTCTTGCCAAATTTATGCCTGATCTTGGTTATATAGCCAATCTAGACAACACGTGCATAGAACAATAGGTCGCACCTCTCTAGGCAGTAAGGATACCTGACACTGAATACTCTGCCATTTTTTAAACAAACGGTAATCATGGAAAGAAGTACGTCTCCTTAAGCACCTCGTCTTCAAGTGTTTATCGAGTGACATGTTTTCCCCTACCACAAGGTGCTTCCTTTTTAAAATTGGTATAATTTCTGTATGGTTGCTATGCATGCGAATATCGAAGACCTCGGTATAAGAAAAGTTTTCCTTTCGGCCGGTTATAATAAACTATAAAGGGGAAATGGCGAAACAATGAATCAAGATATTTGTAACCAGATAGTGCTTCGTTATATGACTTATATCGCTGATTCATTGAAGAACGAAACCGGAGGCCACAAGAGAGGTGCACGCACAGGTTTTGAGACGTTTCAAGATGGCGCAGATGACAACGGGCATGCTGGGTTTAATTGTGACGTTTCAAGATGACGCAAATTTGGAACCTCTTAACCCTATTTCTCAATTTACAGGAAACCCAAAAGCGCACAGGACACACAACACGACATTAGGGAGCGTCTCCTCTGTCGACACAAACAGACTCTTAAATTGCGCACACATTCGACACTGGCAAACTAGAAGGACATTCGGTAGAGCGCATACCTCCGCCCCGCCACATATGTGCACCTGATATTACACTCATATGGATCTGAGATCCGGAGTTTAATCCGGATAAATCCCAAATTTTAATCGACTGATCCTGGGTATATTTGCGACCTTTCCACCAAATTTGGTGCAAATCCGTTGATAAGTTTTTGCGTAAAACGATTAACAGACAGACAAGCAAACAAACAGACAGGCGTGAAAACATAACCTCCTTGGCGGAGGTAACGAAGATGGGAGTAGGAAATCACGCACAAGTTACTCACAGCTATAAAGGCGGAGTTCTGTCAAACCGTTTCACTGGAAAACTCCTAGTTTTTCAATTATGTTTATCATAGGCTTTATCATCTAAATCATTTGTATCCTGTGCTCTTTGTCCTGCGATTTTCTCCCCTGACCAACTGTTGATATGAAGTAAGGTAAAGATTCATGGAAGAATCAATTTTGACCGGAAAGCGAGATGCTTCACATTTTTTTCCTCATTCATTATCCGAGGGGGGAAGGGTATTGCCATATAAGGGCTATAAAAGTATGTGCCGTTGTGAAGGGTGTGGTTTTCAAGCGGTTTAGTCTGGTATAGGGTGTAGAAATCAGAGAGGTAACGTCTAGAATAGGGAAACCGGAAATTTCCACTCATTGAATCGTAACTCAGTCTAATAGCAAAGAAAGGGTGGATGGGTGCCAGGAATAGATGGCTATCATTGATTAACATTAACTGTCAACAATCAGGATTCTGACGGTAATCGGTCTTTTTGTTAATACTGGTTAAAATTAAATAGTTCATTGTTCTTCACATTGCGTACGTGCGTGCTTGGCACAGCTCGGCAAGTGACTGACGACGGACAGATGAACACATGACGTTGAATACGGGGTTGAATATCGAAAACTCCTGACGTAAGCTTTTTTAAGCTGGACTGCGCTGGTGACGTCGGTAGTTTCTATAACATCGCGACTCTAGGATAGTGAGGGATTTTGTGAGTTTAGTTTAGGATAGTGTAGAAAAATTTAGGTGAACTAGGTCTATTATGAGCTAAGTAAGGAGTCCAGGGTCTTAGTGGCACACTTCCAACCAAACATTCTTAAAGTACCCCCTGCCAACCTCCTTGGATTCATTACTGTCTCTGTCAATAAAAACGCAAAGAAAGAAATAGACTAAGATGCAGCGACCTTGGCCTCGCGCATGGTCAATAACGTCTCCATAGCACCTTATGAAAACGCTACCGTCACGAAGTTTCAACAGAATCGAAATGTTACGCCTGTTGAAACAGCGAGGAAAACGAAGGACCAAGTCAAAGGACTTGATTCAATGAACAAAGCCCGATTAAATTTTGATGATCCAGAGAAATGTCAACAGCTTCTAACGTTGCATCATATAGCAATGTGGTATTCAAGCTAAGTGATGACAAGATTCAAATGTTTCGTGTCAGGGACCTACTTAGGAATGAACCATTATATTTTTGAGGGAGGAGGGGGAGGAGCTTGGCAATGACAAAAAAAATTCCTGCACAACGAAAGTATGAAAATAAACAAATCATTCCCAATTGGCCAAGGAGAAAAAAAGGTGCTAAAAAGGCCAACAATCCTCAACAACACAATATTGCCCAACGCCCCACCCCTGTAAAGATAAGATGGTCCATCCCTCAATCAACAGCATTGTGGGGGACACTAAATCCAGTTAACGAAGCTGTAGATTCACCTTACACCATTTCCGCCGTGGTCAGTTTATCAAGTGCTTTGTTCGCGTGGTAGAGCTCATCTAGTGTTCCTAAAACCATGACTCACTTTAGTCGCTGGTGCTTCGTTTTTTGCGTTTTCTTTCTCCTTGGAACTTATGGTGGAGGACAGAAACCTGTAAGTAACAAAATGAAATTTTGGGACGAACTGTTCTAGCATTTTTCCTGACTCCCTGGGTTAACTATGCAGGAACGTGAAACCAAGTATCCACGCAAGCACTAAAATCGTACTAAAGACAACTTGCTGTGTTGTGAAACTAGTCCTTTGAGCAAAGAAGTAAATTGCCATTCATATAACCCCTTAGAAGCTGAATGTAAAACACGAGGTTCGCTCCCAATTTTTTTCGAAATGCTACATCAATCCGAAAAAATCTCCACCCCCCGTGCAGTTTCCCTTGCAACACTCTAACTCTCTAACTACAGGAATGTGTTGGAAATTCAAAGCATATCAAGTTATCAAATTGTTCCAACTTTAATCATCGTTCGTTTGCCACTTTTGAACGTGGCTGGAACTGCTTGCTTTAAAAGAACTAACCTATCACATGACCGTATATCGCCTGAAGCAGTGTGCTCTTAAGCGTCTTGTTGTTATTGTTTTTGTTTTTTCGTGGATTAGAACGAGAAAGACTTCTAACAGACTGCATATCCCGTAAAAATTTTAATTAAACCAACTTTATTTCACTCTTCTTGGCAGTCATCCACTAATAACTGCTCCTGCCAGCAATCTGTTTGCGGTGTTCCGGGTGTACCCGGAACTCCGGGAACGCCGGGTATCCCCGGAACCCCAGCTGCCCCCGGGCCCCCAGGACGTAATGGACGAGATGGTGCCACAGGAGACCCGGGTGTGAAGGGAGAGAGAGGTTTGCCGGGGGTGCAGCGGAGATGGAAACAGTGCACGTGGAATTTTGACACGTCGAAGGAAACCAAAGACAATGGCGTCGTACACGTAAGATTGATATAAAAAAGGATTCATCAGATCGGTGATTAAAACCTGCTCAAAATAGTCTGCGTGGACGGCCACTTTTCTTAAGGGACGGACCATTAGAAAAGTGATGGAAGGGGGGGGGGGTGGTGGGGAATTTTCAGCTTGCACGAATTTTTTTTTTCGTTCACTACTTGTGCAGGAATTTTTTTTCAGGTGAACCCCTCTGCACGAATTTTTTTTTACTACGTGTGAAAAAGTCACAATTGGACCTTCCTTCTGCACGAATTTTTTTTTTACCTTCTTCCTGGCATGAATTTTTTTCTTGGCATTTTCCCTTGCATGAATTATTTTTGTTTTTTTCCCCACCTCCCCCCCCCCCCCCCCACTCACATCACTTTTCTAATGGTCCGTCCCTAACATTTTGAGACATTTATTCCTCAAGGTTTGTCCAAAACCTAGTTCTGAAATCCGTTTCTTAATGGAGCAAGAATGGCCATCGATAAAATTTAATTATACAAATCGTTTGGATCAATAAAAAGTTACGGACTAACTATAATACGACCGTTAGATAGTTTTACCTTAAGGTGGTAATTCGTTTGATTTACCCAGTTTCTTGTGTTATCGGTCATTAGATAGTTTTCAATGTTTTTTTCTCCTAAAGACATACGTGCTTTGAGCTTTGGCTTCGTTTGAGTTCCGTAAAATCCATTGGGTATTAAACATTGTTACAACTGGCTATGGCTTTTACATAGTGCTAATGAGTGGATTTAATAAACAAACAGATCGAAACTGACCTGTAACAGCCGAGTCTTAGCATACAATCACATTATTGTCTTAATGACGATCGGCCAATAACATCACGGCCTTAACAACCAATAGCAACACTGGGCAGAGACAAATATATATATACCACCACCTCACGACACACAACTCACTTGAATATGATAATGACTTCCACTTGGGTGGCTAAAACGTCAGTCTACGACAACAACAGTTATTTTGAGAGCTACTTTATGAGAGCGATCAAACTCGCCAAATAAGCAATAATGCATTTTCTTTTTCTTTTTCTCTACACAGGAATGCATTTTCAACAAGAAGAATCCCGACACTTACCTCCGAGTGGTTTACATGGGCAACATCCGCATCCAAGGTTGCACAGCTTGTTGCAAGAGATGGTATTTCATTTTCGATGGCAATGAATGTGTCAATCCAGCCACTATCGAGGGCGTGGTCTACCAAGCAACCAACATGAATATCCACCGCTCAGCCAACATAGAGGGGTACTGTGGGGGAATCCGATCCGGGTCGATAAAGGTCGGCTTCTCTGTTGGAAACTGCAAGCAATTTGCCAGCGTTGATGCTTACACCAGCTGGAATTCCGTCAGCAGAATCATCATTGAGGAAGTAGAGCCACCCGTTTACTAAAAAAATGAATACTAAAACTTGAAGAAACTTCGAGCCGGTTGTTTAAACGTGGTCCAACGAAAGCCGAGGTTTAAGTAAAATTAGGGGTGATCAAAACTGACCAATTTCTTCTTCTTCTTCTTCCTGGGCGACTCACCTCCTTCAATTCTGAAGATTCTAGTGAGCGTGTAAATAAAAACTACTAATTAAAGTAAAGCTTAAATGCTATGATAAAAACTTAATAATAGTAATAATAATAATAATAATAATAATAAAGTCAAAGTTAACATCGTTTGGTTTGGCCTTAGTCAGACGCCAGGCTTTTCTTGAAGGCCGTCAAGTTTGGTGTATTTACTGTTTGTGATAAATGTAACGAGACTAATCTCTCTTGAGCGAGCAGGTACTGACCACTTTGGTTCAGTTTCTAGTGTGGTATAAACGAGATTGAAAAGTTATGTTGCAGCAGCGGCACAAATTCAATTTAGACAACAGTTTTGATAAGGGACGGACCATTAGAAAAGTGATGGGGGTGGGGGGGGGGGGTGGGAAAAAAAAAATTCATGCAAGGGAAAATGCCAAGAATAAAAATTCATGCAAAGAAGGTAAAAAAAAAAAATTCATGCAGAAGGAAGGTCCAATTGTGACTTTTTCACACGTAGTAAAAAAAAATCGTGCAGAGGGGTTCAGCCGAAAAAAAGTTCCTGCACAAGCAGTGAGCGAAAAAAAAAATTCATGCAAGCTGAAAATTCCCCACCCCCTCCCCCACACTTTTCTAATGGTCCGTAAACAGTTGCAATAGCCCATTTCCGAGTTGCTACATGCCTCAGTTTCATAGCGAGTCAAGGTGCAAGACCATTCAAATGGAAATGAGTTTAATTTGCATAAGAATACTCTATCATTTCCATTTGAATGGTCTTGCACCTGGACTCGCTATGAAACTGAGGCATGTAGTAACTCGGAAATGGGCTATTAAAGAGAAGGGGTGATGAATGGTCCATTAAAATTTTTAACTGCTCGCAAAATTTTACCTTTGCTCGATTTGCTCGCAAAATTTAAACGAGTGCTCGCTTGCTCGTGCTCCCTAAATTTTTGCA
Source organism: Ricordea florida (assembly GCA_949710005.1). Lineage (NCBI taxonomy): Eukaryota > Metazoa > Cnidaria > Anthozoa > Corallimorpharia > Ricordeidae > Ricordea > Ricordea florida. The sequence continues at coordinate 23,069,913 of OX453286.1, read as the reverse complement.
GTTGCTCGCATGCTCGCAAAGAAATTTTTTACCTCTGCTCGTGCTCGCAAAAAAATCGCCTGCTCGCAAACCATTCGTTACCCCTAATTCCGTTCAAGCATGAATTTTTTTTCAGGAGTACGAGTTCTCTTTAATTGCTACTGCTTAAGTTACCCACAGAATTGCGACGATCTCTCACTTATAGAAAGTTTTGATAAGCTCGGTCTAACCCTCGTTTGAATAACCGGCCCGGTGATTTTCGTCGAATTCAATTTGATTTCGTTTATGTCCCGATCATGCCGGTTTAATAGTTTCACTTGCTTGAATAAAGTTGAGTGATTTTTTTATGATGATTGGGTTGTCAATTAACTTGTTACTGGGAGACGGAAGCGTCAGCTCTCCGTTTAATCTCAGGGTGCTACAACTTCTTTCATCAAACCATTTTTGCGCGTTTCAAATTCCCACTGACGCAGCACCAGTTTCTCAGGGTGGGTTTTTTTTCTTTGGTGTGATCCGGATTTGGATTTTTGATCTGAGATCACACGGATCCTGGCACATTGAATGAACCGATGACCCCTTGTCCAGAGTGGATTCATCGGTTTCTTTGATGCGCCATGATCCGTGTGATCTCGGATCACAAATCCAAATCCGGGTCATACCAAAAAATAGGTCCGCAATGCGAACGTGTGTCTAGCGCTACATTGACGTAATGTGAACTTCGTGTAACCATCACGTGTGGTATGGTAATTATATGAAATGGCGTGGTATGGTCATTATAAGAAGGGTGTGTATTAGTTACAAAACAAATGGTTTTAATGATATTGTTAATGGCAATGGAATTTTTAAAGAGCGTTTGTATTTTGTAAAAAGGGAACAGGTTTTAAAAGTGGAGTATCTGGTTGCCCCGCCTACCCTCCCCCAATGGTTTTTTTTGTCAGCAATTGTGGTGCTGATGTTGCAGAATGGAAAGCTCAAAGAACTTCACAAAATAGAGGGTCGTCTTTACTTGTGGAAACGGCCATAGCATGAAAAAACGTGAAGCAGTAGCAGGCAATATTAAATAAATTCAAATTTAAACTGCAACAGAACTACTTATGGAAATACAATGTTACATGATGATATAATTGAAGCATAAATGCAAGTGTTTCCTTGTAACATAACTGTCAATGTTGTATGTAGACCTTTAATTTCGCATTGTTATGGAAATATATTTGGCAGAACATCTACTCCATGACAAAATAAAAACTTAAATCTCATACGGATTGAAAATATATGGAAGATACTCATTTTACTATCTTAACTGCAACACAACGCAAGAAAATTCCTATGAAAATACAATCTAATTTAACGATAGGTTGCATTATTAGAACAGGGTTATCATGAAAGTGTTTTTTATAACATAACTGTCAATATTGTATGTAGACCTTTAATTTCACATTGTTATGGAAATATATTTGGCAAAGCATCTACCCCATTAGAACAAGTACAAACATATGTAACGTAAATCCTGATGTGTGGAGAGCTGACCACACACACATTACATATGGGCAGATAGTTGTCTTAAATTACGATTTTAGATTCATTCTCATGTGTTACATTTAAGATTGGGGAATCTAAAAGTGCCTCTGTTAACTGTTCTCCATTCAAAGAGTGTGGAAGATGTAACAAGTCAAATATTTTTTTTCTTATTTCTTCATGGAAGAATGTTAATGTTATCATCATGCGATACCTTAGCTTAAGCATAGCCGTTTTCAAGGCATTTATCTTTTTTCTGGGTTAGGCCACAGTGACTACACTTGAGGATGTTTGCGGCACTGCAGACAGGCTTCCAAACTCTTAGGTGCTCGTGAAAGTCCGAACACGGAACGATTGTATAAAATTATCGACATGGGTTACTTACGTGTTACGCGAGTTAGCAGTTGCTCTTCATTTCATGTAACCGGTCACCTAGGGTCACCTAAGTGAAACCTCGGTATGACGTAATTTTTTACGCTACATGAAGACGTTATCCAATTTTTTATGCTCTTCCATTGGTGTCTACATGCTAACGCACTAGACACCAAAAAGCGCAGCTTCATTTAGAAGCTCACCTCTTTAACATAAGAATGTAGACATCCCGTGAATCAAAACTTTCTAATTTTACGCAAATGTGTTCTGTTCGTGCAGTTTTTAAAATTGCGTCAAAAAGTTGCTTCAAGCCTACATGTATGAAGTACTGTGCAACTAGATATATTCAATATCGGTGTAAATTCTTCGAGAGGAATGTTCACTGCCTGTTGCGAAATCCCAGAGGCAAATATTTACTGATTTTGGTAGACTTTCAGAAGGGATTAACAAGAAAAACAATGAACGAGTCAGATAAAACACCTCAGTTGGCAGCCTGCATGCATGAAATACAGTTTTTTCCTCTAAGGTCTTGTTTTGTATTAACATTATCCTCTGATGTTTATTTATTACGTTTATATCTCTACTCGTTCACGCTCAGATTGAATGGCTTAATCTCACCGTCCTAACAGAGCTCATTTTCGTGGCACAAATCATTTGCAACTATCAAGTAAGTTTCCTCTTTCGGCGCAATCCCTGTTCGGTGCTTTAAGTAATGGTCCGGCTAAGAAGCACTTGGCAATAAAACAATAGCACTTGGCAATAGTGTCATTTAATTTTGTGGTGCTAATTGGCGCATAGAGCAAAAGCCAAATTTGGCCGAGAGACCGAAAATAGGGGTATGGAAAAGACAAGGTCTAAAAATGACGTTTTTTTTTAATTTTTTTCATTTCGGGGTTTTTTGGTATTAGCTAATGAGATGAGGCGATTTAAATGGCATTAACAATTAACTGTTCGCACCTTTTTGATAAGTTTTGCCGTACACCTGCCTACTTTTTAGCCGGACCATTACTTAAACCGATTCTGTAATCAAAACAATCGGGGCACAAGTCCTTTGTAACCGTAAATTAAGTTCCTTCTTTTGGCACAATCTCTGTTCGGTGCGCTTCTATAATCACAAACAAAATAGACAACTTTCTTAGATATATTAAAACTTCGGTATTAAGACCTCATAACAAAATTGACCAAACATTTGTATTAAAACAAATAACTAGTAGAAGAGCCTCTTTTTATGCTAAACGAGATCAAATGTAAAAAAAAGTAAATCGGACCACGCGGTAAAAACGAAACAATAACAAAACTGCGCATGAGCGCTAAAAATTCTCACGCAAAAATTTAAGGCGTGTCCATATCCCGCCGGCCTTGATACAACGGTGTATCAATATAAACTGTTCAACAGCAATAACGACTTGTAATTTAGTAACACTACCAAAGTTCTATATCCCTAGCTTAACTAATAGTTAAATGTCTTAACATTTGCTATGGTAGTTCATCATGTTCAGTTCAAGTGCTGTAAATGCTCTGCTGGGAGAAGCAAACATAGTTTTACAATCGGTCTGAGAAAGGTTCCAGCTTTGGTTTTCACAGTTACAACTCGAACCATGTGATCCGGTCCAGGATGGATTTTTGTGATGAGACCAAGTGACCACTGACAGGGGGGTGCTCGATTATCCTTGATGAGGACAACATCCCCAATACTCAAATTTCTTCGAGGTAACCTCCATTTGTTGAAGCGCTGAAGGGTATTGAGGCACTCGGTTGACCAGCGCTTCCAAAAGTGCTGTGTCAATACTTGACAGAGTCTCCACCGCTTCAAAGGAAATATGGGAATGGTTGCTGCATGATCAGGAAGTGCTTCGAGGGGTCGACCAGTCAGAAAGTGGCCAGGAGTGAGGGGAGAGATTCCATCATCATCATTTGCATCAAGAGCTGTAAATAGCGGTCTTGAGTTAAGGCAAGCTTCAATCTGACACAGAACAGTTGTCATTTCTTCAAAGGTTAACTTACTTTCTCCAACTATGCGTTTCAAATGGTGTTTACAGGCTTTGACGCCATTTTCCCAGACAGACCCATGATGAGGACCAGTAGGAGGACTAAAATTCCACTGGATGTTTTGACTAGTGCAGAAATTCATCACTCTGTCTTGTGTACCTTGCCGCTGTAAGGCAGACGACAGTTCTTTTAAATCTTTATTTGCACGGCGGAAACAAGTCACACCGGGCCCACAGATGACAAAAAGCTGCATTGTGATGTCTTCAAAAATGGCGCTGGAAATCAAGGCGTTCGAGAAGAGACTGGGGCAGAGTTATGAAGCCTATAAATAATGGGCCCTCCTGCATTCTGGGAGATCTGCAGTGCTTCATTCAGCTAAAAAGATGGCAGCTTGTTTCCTGAGCTTTCCGCACATACCAAATATGCCATGCTTTTTATTAGAAAACTCGCTCCACCAAAGCGCATTCTTCGAGGTCTAATGGCGTCGTGTTTGCCGGCGTTGTAATGCGAAGTTTTCGGCTTGGAAAGAATTTAACAGTGTTCAAAATAACACCACTTCAAAACGAAATTTTACATCTCTGACATCTGGGTAAGAATCGTATCGTTTTTGTTTTGCTGAATTTTTGTTTCTATGGATTTTATATCATATTGAAGTTGGCTCGAATATTGCAGGAGAAGTCCACCTCTGGGTGTTGGGAATTTTGTCCTTTTTGAAAGAAATGTCGACAAAGTATTATCCACATAGGCGACTCGATCAGTCCTCGCATGACAGCCTGCAATCCTTGGACTGTGCAAGTAATAATAGATTCTCCTGCGGACGTTTTGAGCTGGCAGCATCACGCCACACACCAAAAACAGACGATTCGATGTTAATGCCTTTATGAAGGCCCGAAAGGAAGCGAGGGAGAGGGCAGTACAAGAGTGTACAAGTTTGCAAGGAGAAATTAACAGAAACACGAGGAAAATTAATAGACTAAAATCGAAGGTTTGTGGAATGTTTGCATTTATGTTTTTAATAGTTGCACTGCAATGCACTTTGTTTAAACTTAAATTACTTTTTTAAGCAAACTATAAGGTATGCGGTGGACACACATGCAATTAATGATAAATATTTCTATAAATGCTATACATCAACTGCCACTGCATTCATGAGCAAAACAGCCCCCATGACTAGTCTCAGGAACCAAATTCCAGTCCCAACAACTAGATTTTTCTACAAATGTGTTCTTTTTGTTTTTTGTTGGAATGCTAGCTAGTTTCCTGTCTTCAGAATGCACTTTCGAGGGGGCTTCCTGGATAAAATTCTCAGGGTACCCTCTGACAAGGAGGTGTGTTTTGAAGACAGATATCAGTGTTAATTCTTTCTTTAAATAATGTTCTGGAAGAGTTAAGTTCAGAGAAGTCTTAGGGCCTCTCCTTTGCTAAAGCCTTGTATTATTCCAGATGAGTGGCACATGGAAAAGATCTTGTACTGAAAAGCTTCACTTGGCTTGAAGTGAGTGTACACATCAAGCACATACTCAGTAAGAAATTTCTCGCCTTTGTAAACAGCAGTATTGAAGAAATTGGTCTCTGTTTCAGTATTTCAGATGCTAGGTGGACCCAGGGCACATGGTGACTAATGTCAACCTTTTTTGGCATGCATTCCTCTTTAAATAAAAGCAAAATCCCCCATGTTGACATTGTGAAACATGTCAATCTACTGTTTTCAATCTTCTGTTTATAAGAAATTTAATATACTAGAAATTTTGGAGCAATTGCAGGCTATCCAGCCCACTTCTTTGGATGTGTTGGCTGAGGAATAACACTGTAGGAGATATTATTTTCAGTGAAAACAAGTACATGTAAGTGGGCCAGGTATTCTGCAATTTAGCTGGAATTTCTTTTGAAAATGTTTTGCTATAAAGAACAGCCTGTTAATAATATTCAAAAGTTACCACATTTGCATTTAAGAAATTTTATTAGAAAATTATATATTTCAAAATGTTTTTGTGAGAAATGTTATTCAAAAGTTAGCTTAATAATATTGAAAAGTGAGCACATTTGTATTTTAGGAATGTTGTTGGAAAATATATTTGAAAATGTTTTGCTGGAAATTATATTCAACAGTTAGCACATTTGTATTTTATGACGAACCATAATGTGCATGTTTGTAAAACTATTGCAATAAACGTTAAACCTGGTTTAAACTTATGCATCGACTGTAGTCTGATTCCTGCCATCTTACAACAATAACAATGCCCAGGGTGGGGACTTTCATATAAAAGTGACAGGGGGTGCTTGACTTACATCTCAGAGGTCAAAAATGCGGTTTTGATACCTCTTAAGGTGTTCAGTTTCAAAAGGTCCCAAGTTGTGGCTTTCACGGTACGGGCGAGAGTAGACATGAAAAGTTTCACAACGCTGTATTTTAACTTTCAAAAGTGTATCCATACACATTTGTAAACTTGTAGTAGCACTTTAGCAACACGTGCCCTTTCCTGAAGTAAGACACTAAACGGCTTTTGGGCAGTCACAATAACCCTTGCGTTTCCTTTCCTGGAGCCTTTGCTTTTCTTTGAAAAATACTCAAGAACTGATTCTCTGGGGATGTGGCAAAGTCGATACAAATCTCTCACGACTCGATTCTCCTGTGTGTAAACAATACAATCTACGGGTGGGCTTTCTGAATAGGTGACACCATACCGTGAGGTTGCCTTCTTAACACTCTCCAATATGAAACAAAAAACTTCCGCAGGCAAATCTCTTGTAACTTACTCAGTCCAAGGATCACGGGCTGTCATGCGAGGACTGAGTCGCCTATGCAACGTTTTAAGCCAGAGGTTGACTTTTCCTGCGATAATCGAGCCAACTTCAATTATCGAATGTCGAACTCTTTCAATCGGATTTTGATCACTTCGATGCTTTTCGAATAACGTGGATAACACTTCCTCGACTTCTATTTCAAAAAGGACAAAATTTCTAACATGATCACGCAGAGGAATTAGAGCTCTCGTGGCTGCACGGATTTCTTCCTTGTCCGCCATTTTGAAAATCTATACTTTTGCAACTCATACCGCTGGCTAAATAGGAATTACATGCGGGCGCCAAAGTGCAGTTTGGAGGCGTGCGCTGGCCCAGCGTGGTTGCGTTGTCGCTCCAAATCTCTTTTGGTTTTCCTCGTCGGGAGACAAAGCGTCGAAGGGCAGCAAGAAAGGCTTCGGCAGTAAGGTCTGAGACGAGCTCGATGTGACAGGATTCTGTTGCCAAGCAAACGAAAATGGCCACATAAGCCTTGTGATAAGTTGGCTTCCTTTTCGATCCAACTTTAAGGGTCAATGGTCCTGCATAGTCTACTGAAACTTTCTCATTGGCAAAAGTGGGTAGGACTCGTGAAGCTGGAAGTTGACCCATGAGTTGAGTTGTTATCCTTGGCGACGCACGTTGGCACACAACACACTGACGTGTCCATTTGCGTACAGCCCTACGCGCACCCACAATGTGATAGAGGTCTTGAAGAGATCCGAGAGTGAGTTTAGGACCAGCATGGCACAAGCGTTTATGCTCACTTTGTATGATCAGTGACACAACATGGTGCTTTCCATGGAGGATGAGCGGATGACGGGATTGGTAGGCTTTCTGTGACTGAGAAAGTCGTCCTCCAACTCTTAAAAGACCATCTGCATCGAGGAATGGATTTAAAGGCTGCAGGAGATTGGACAACGGTAATGGTTTGCCTTTATTGAGTGTTTCAATTGTGTCTGGAAACATCTGGGCTTGTGCTTGCTTGAACAACCAGGTTTTTGCTTTGGATAATTCGCTTACTGTCAGAGGTGTGTTGCTGAACAAATGAGAACGGGTGACGACACGAAAAACCCATGCAGTTACTCTGACGAGATGCATGTAACTTGAATACCGGAGCATATCAATCACAGGTTCAGTGGTGACTGCTTGGAGAGCGACTTCCTTTCGTTCTTTAAGTTGCAAGTCTTCTTCTTTGAAGCCTAGTGCGTACAGAATTTCCAATGAGGGAGCACCGGTGAACTTGGATGGCCAGTTTGAAGAATTTTCTTTCATCCAATCAGGGCCATTCCACCAAAGTTTGTTGTCACTGATTTCCCCTGGTAGAATGCCACGTGACCCAAGGTCAGCTGGGTTTTCTTTGCCATCAACATGTCTCCACCTTTCAGGAGGGACATCATCTTGAATTGCTCCTATTCTGTTTGCTACAAAGGTCTTGAAGCGTTGGCTGCTTCCATAGATCCAATAGAGAACAATTGTGCTATCGGTAAATGCACAAAGGTTAGTGGTCGGAATGGCCAGGGTTTCTTGGAGGTGTTTCATGAGTTGTGCAAGTAAATAAGCTCCACAAAGTTCAAGGCGAGGCAAAGTGACCTTCTTGAGTGGGGCAACGCGTGTTTTTGCCATTACAAGTGATGAGTAGATTTTACCAGTCATGTCTATGCTTCTTAAATAGACGACAGCACAGTAGGCCTTCTCGCTGGCGTCAGAAAATCCAATTAATTGTCGGTGGACGATCTTGACGCCAACAGGAGTGCAACAACGTGGAATGCGGATAACAGAAATTTTAGATAGCTGTGTTCTCCAATTCAGCCACTCTGTCTGAATGTCTGGTGGCAGAGGATCATCCCAGGAAGTGCCTCGTTCCCAGAGACGCTGGAAAATAATCTTCACTACGATGGTGAAGCATGCGATCAGACCAAGGGGATCAAAGATCTTTGCTGAATCTGACAATACGGCACGTTTGGTGAGATTTGATTCTGTGACTGGCAATAGAACAGATGCGAATCGGAAGATGTCTTGATTAGAGTTATATTCCATGCCCAGAGTCTTGACAAAGTTGTTAGAGTTCACTAGACAAGATGTATTCTTTGTATTTCGAATTTCAGTTGGGATGTGGTTTAAGACTTCTTGTGAGTTTGAATCCCATTTGTGGAGTTTGAATCCTCCTCTGTTAAAGAGCTCTTGAAGCTGATAATGCAGCAAGATGGCACCTTCAATCGTTTCTACTGAAGGGAGGCCATCATCGACATAGAACGATTCTTTCACAGCCTTGGCAGCGAGAGGCAACTCTGACTCATTTTCTTCAGCGACACGCAGCACTGAGTTTGTTGCTGGAAAAGCAGCATTTGCAATTCCAAAGGTGACTCTTGTCATTCGGTAGTCACGTACGGAATCAGTAAGTTTATCCCTCCATAAGAACCGATGATAATCCCTGTCTTCAGGTGCTAAGCTGATAGCACGGTACATCTTTGAGACATCAGTTGTTAAGACATAAGGATATCTACGAAAGCGTATGAGGACATCATTGAGGGGAGGATGAACAGTGGGTCCCACAAGGAGTTGGTCATTAAGGGAGACACCAGAGGTTGTCTTCATTGAGCCATCAAACACGACGCGAATGGGCGTGGTAGCTGAATCCTTATAGACAGCATGGTGGGCTAAGTAGAATGAGTCTGAAGTGGGCTTCTTGAGGTCACTCTCTGGTACTCTTTCGGCATGGCCAGATGTGAAGTACTCATTTACGACCTTGGCATAATCTTGGAACTTACTGGAGGACTGAAGACGACGCTCAAGAGACAGAAAACGTCGTAACGCTTGGGGTCGTGACTCTCCCAGAGAAGCCTTCTCTGGCTTAAATGGTAACCTGACTACAAAGCGGCCAGTATCATCGCGTTTCTGGTGTTGGTTGTAGTCCTGTACAGCCAGTTTGTCAAGAGGAGACAAAGGCAGCTTGGGCTTAGGTGGTTCCTCTAGAGACCAAAATTTCTGCCAGGTTTCTTCACAGCTGTGACAGGAGGTTAATGCATGTAGCGTTGTGACTTCATTAGGCATTTGGTAACCGTTAGTATTTCCAAACAAAACCCAGCCAAATATGGTTTCTTGGGCGGCAGGCGTTCGTTTCGGTCCAAGGATGAGTCCTGGTTTCAGAATATAGTGGTATACATTAACGCCAAGAAGAACATCAATAGGTTTTGAGACATTGTATTCTGGATCGGCTAATCCAAGAGAGGCAAGGTGTGGCCAGAAACCCTTTGGAAGGGATGTGAACGGTAGATGCTTGGTCAATGAAGGTAGGACGATGGCTTGTACATTGGAAAGAGAAGAGGAGTGCTTGGTAGACATCAATGTGATGTCGACAACAGTGTTGCTTCGAGTGGAGCTTTGTGTTCCTCCAATTCCATTAATAATGGTGTGCTGTTTTCTTCCCTTTAACTTGAGGTGCTGGGCTACCCTTTCAGTGACAAAGGAGGCTGTTGAGGCTGGATCTAGCAAAGCTCGAACAACCATTTGACGACCATCCAATCCACTTAAGATTACTTCTGCTGTCATCATGAGAACTGGACCAGAGGTTGTTGCTTCCTGAGTTGCCATGTAGGTGACTAGATGAGTGGATCCATTACAGTCACTGCTCTTGGAACTGTTGTTGTCTGATGAAGTTGGTGCAACAAGGGGTTCCACTTGCTTCGAGAGGTCATGCGTATCTTCAGTGTCGAGATGTAACAATGTATGGTGCCTTATTTTACATTTCTGACAGCAGTAAGATGAAGGGCACTGTTTGGCCACATGATTTCCTTTGAGGCAATTGAAGCACATCTTGTGTTCCAAAACAAAACTGCGCTTGTCCTTTACTGGTTTTGCTTTAAAAGCTTGGCAATAAGCTAAGCTGTGTTTTTGTTTATTGCACGCGATGCACTTGCCTTCTACATTTGTTACATATGCCGAAACTGGCTTCAATGTAGGAGTAGAGGAATTTCCTGAATGGAACCATTTTGTCTTCTTGGGAAGGTTTGGCTTTCTCGAGTTACCGTCGAGGGTGGTTAACTCGGTAGCTGTTGCTTGAAGATCAAGGAATTCTAGGAACTTATGATAATCAGGGATATCCTTTTCAGCCTGGGTGTATTTTTGCCATTCCACCATGGTATCCGAGTCTAATTTGGATTCTCCAAGTGCTGTCATGAATTTTGAAAAGTCAAGTTTGTCCAGGGCCTTTAAGGATCTTAAATGGTGTTGCAGGTTATCATGCAACTGCCTCAGTTCAGCGCTCAATCCATCTTTCATTGGTTTTATGCTTAGTAATGCTCTTACATGTGCCCGATGAATGATCTGAGGTCTCAAATCGTGCCTTCAAGGCTTCAATGGCTTCAGGATAGGCTTCAGCCACGGCATCGATTCCTTCAATTGCATCCTTAGCCTTCTTGGTAACAAGAGACTTCAAAAGATACTGCATGCGTAGTTGATCATCTAAGGTCTTCGAGTTGTGAATGGTAGCCTCAAATTGTTGCCAATAACATTTCCACTTTGTCGGGTCGCCATCAAATGTGGGGATGTTGAGAGGAGGAAGCTTAACAGATTTCTCATGTCCACCTGGTGTTTGCTTGAATTGGCACAATAACTCATTCATTTCCTCACGATGTTGAAGCTTTCGCTGCTCGAGTTCTTTGTCCCGTTGTTCGAGTTCAATGGCAAGTCGTTTTTTCGAGTTCTTTGGTTCGATTTTCCCATTCAGCCGCTTGCTGTTTTGACAATATTTCGCGCTCCTTTTGTTGGCGAATTTGATTACGGCGGCGAATGTCAGAGATCAGAGAAGACAACGTGTCTTGACAGGTTTTGATTTTATCAAAATAGGTTGTTACAGTGTCGCTCCAATTGTCCTCATCAACGTCCACAACTGAATCCAAATCAGTGGCAAATTGATCGAGCGTTTTTTCGGCTTCAGAAAATTGATTTCTGAGGTCAATAACATCATCTATATTGGCTGAATCGAGGCTTTCTTGGACTTCATTGATCCTTGATTCAAGCTTGTTTACATTAGATGTAATGCGATTCCATTTTCGCTCCGAAGGCCTTTTCACACTGTCAGTCGAAGAGTTTAATTTGGATTCTACCGACGCCACTTGAGTGCTTAGAAAAAATAAAGTTTACTCACGTTTTCCCTGACTCGTTCATCGTGAGCATCCAATTCGTCGAAATCCCTTTCCAGTAATTCTTCATTTTCGTGTGCAACCAGAACGCTGGCGGCCTCGTGGTTCGCTTGAAATTGTTCATCTAAACCACAAATATCTTTCAAATACTGTTCGGCACAGACTTTATCGAACTGAGATATGTCTTGCTTGTGGACCAACGGGTCAATCTTTTTAACCAAGTTGGTTATTCGTCGCTTTACGAGACCACGTTTGAAAATTAGAGATTCTCGGGTCTCCAAAGAGGGAGTTGACATAACTGACTTTCGTTGGGACTGTGTAATGAACTTTAAGGTTTAAATAACAAGGACGACAGCTTTGTAAAGGTTCTGTAATTCCTGGCTCAACAGGTCAACACAATTTAACTCGTGGTCGATTCTGACTAAAAGCGCTGGGCGACCAGGCCGTATTACATAATATCGTTACATCCTCCTCTTTCTTAAATACAACATGACACAAACTCCAAGTGGCAACAAATAAAACAATATCACGATTAAGTCTGTAAAATAAAGAATGAAAGATGTCCACAAAGGCAAATTTAAATGCCCTGCACAAAGTCCATCCTAACATAGTTCAAATGAAAAACACAACAAAGTTACAGTTCTGCTTGACTGCACCCCTCAGGGTGGGCAGTAGTCTTTGAAACGGATTGGGGTCCTAATTAAACGCCCTCTGGTGGATCTTCTTTCAGATGGCTGTGGGATCTCTGGCGGCCTTTGAGGGATCCCTGGTTGCTCTGGAGTTGTGTGGGCAGGTAAAGGCGTGCCTGGCTGAACAGGGTCAATGACTCTCTGGGACTGGTCGTCCGACGGGAGTGGCTCATCTGGTTCCTCTACGTGGCTATCGATTGCAGGACTCTCTTGTGTCGCTATCAAATCCTTTCTGTTTCTCCTGTATCTCTTCCCTTCGATGACTACTTCATAGGATCTTGGCGCAACTTCCTGGAGACATGTTGCTTTCTTCCACAGCTTTGTTCGATCTTTTGGATCTGGCTTCATTCTTACTATATCTCCAGGTTTGAGCTCGTTTAGTAGTTTGGCCCCTCTGTTGTAGTAATGTGCTTGTTTCTGCCTTTTCTTTGTTATGAATTTCTTGACAGGCTTTGGAAGTTTGGGTTTCAATAATCTTGCTGAAGTTGGGAGGAGAGTCCTGGTTCTCCTTCCCATCAGCCTCTGTACTGGGGAGGAATTGAGCCCTTCGGTTGGAGTGTTCCTCCAGTCGAGAAGATCCAGGTAGGGATCTTTGTGGTCTAGCTTTGCTTTCTTGAGGATTCGTTTGGCCGTGTTAACTGCATTCTCGACTTTGCCGTTTGATCGAGCATGGTATGGAGAGGAAGTGATATGCTTAAAGTCCCATTCTCGAGAAAATGTTTTGAAATCTGATGAGGAGAATTGAGAACCATTATCACTTCTGACTGTGTTGGGGATGCCGTGCCTGGCAAACTGCGATTTTAGACTTGTAATTACTGACGAAGCTCTCGTATCGGACAGGGCTCGTAACTCAAAGAAGTTGGAGTAGTCATCCACTATAATGACATACTCTGTCTTATCCAGTGTAAACAGATCCACCGCAACCTTTGACCAGGGCCTGTCGGGTACTTTCTGTGGCATGAGGGGCTCTATGGGTTGTTCCATGCGAAGTGAATTGCATGTCCCGCAGGAAGAGACACAGTCCTTGATGGCTGAAGTCATTCCAGGCCAATACAGGATTTCCCTTGCTCGCCGAAGGCAGCCCTCAATGCCAATGTGGCTTGCGTGGATTTTCTTTAGCATCTCAGATCTCATAGCTGCTGGCACTACGACTCTGTTCCCTCTGAAGAGTATTTCATCTTGTACTGTCAGTTCATCTCGGTAAGAGTAATATGCACGGATTTCTGAAGGGACTGCTTCTCTTCTCTCTGGCCACCCCAGCTCAATAGTCTGCTTCAGCTGCTGCAGGACTGCATCATCCTTTGTTTTCTGTTGAAATTCTGCGAGACGCTCTCTGGTCACAGCAAGATGTTTGGTCATGTCGACTTCCTCTACAGATCGAATGAATTCTAGTTCATTTTGTGAGATATGGTTTGGTAAGGGTAGGTATGCCCTGCTCAAGGTGTCTGCGATGTACATCTCTTAGCCTTTTTTGTAGACAACTTTAAGCTGGTAGTTCTGCAAGTGCAGCATCATTCGCTGGAGTCTCTTTGGGGCTGTGAGTAGTGGTTTCTTTAGTATAGCCTCCAGGGGCTTGTGGTCAGTCTCGACGGTGACCTCTCGGCCGAACAGGTACTGATCAAACCGCTAGCACGCGTGTACAATCGCGAGAATTTCCTTCTCAATCTGAGCATAATTTCTCTCTGAGGTTGTTAGCGCCCTTGATGTGAAAGCTACTGGCTGGCCCTCCTGCAACAGAGCGGCCCCAAGACCTGATTGAGATGCGTCGCACTGCAGGGTGACCTCTTTTGACACATCATAGTAGCGTAGCACGGGATGATTAGTGATGAGTTGCTTTACGTCTGTGAAGGCTCTTTCGTGGACTTCATTCCAGTGCCATTCAACATGTTTGTCTTCTAGTCGCCTCAGTGGTTCCGTGACTGTGGACAAATGCGGCAAGAACTTTGAGAGGTAATTTGCCATTCCCAGGAACCTCTTTACTGACTTTACATCAGTGGGCTTTGGCATCATCAGGATTGCCTCTACTTTCTTTGGGTCTGGTTTCAGTCCATCGGCTGTGAGCAAATGGCCGATGTAAGGTACTTCAGTAAGTCTCAAGCGGACTTTGTCTTTGTTGAGGGTGAGATTTCTCTCTCTGGCTCTTTCAAGGACGATCCTTAGGTTCTTGTCATGATCTGAGGTGGCAGTCTCCATGTCGTCACCTTCTCCGTACACCAAAAGGTCATCAGCAATCACTGCAGTGCCTTTAATATCTCCAAAGGTATCATTCATCCTTTTCTGGAATTCCTCGGGTGCTGAGGAGATGCCAAAGGGCATGCGCAACCAGCGGTACCGACCAAATGGGGTATTAAAGGTCGTAAGTCTGCTGGAAGCGTCGTCTAGCGGCACCTGCCGGAACCCACTTTTGGCATCAAGTACAGAGAACACCTTTGCTTTGCTTAGACTGGTGGCAACTTCTTCAACAGTAGGGAGAGGGTAGTGAGGCCGCTTGATGGCTCTGTTTAGATCTTTAGGATCGATACATATTCTGAGCTTGTTGGGCTTGACCACTGTAACCATACTTGATACCCAATCTGTTGCCTTGCTCACTGGGGCTAGGATGTTCTCATTTACCATCCTTTCCAATTCCAGTCTTAATGGCTCTCTTAGGGTAACAGGTACCTTGCGGGGTGGGTGTATCACTGGTTGTGCTGTTGGGTCGATCTCTATGTGGTAAGGGTCTGCGAGGCATCCAAGGCCTTCAAAAACATCTGCATACTCTGTCAAGAGGTCATCATCAATGACTGTCTTCAACGTTGATGGTGTAAACTGGCTGTCTTGAGTCACTGTATCCACATGATGGAAGGAGTCTTTCACCAGCGCTTTTAAGAAATTCAACCTTTGGCATGTTTCTGCACTCAGAAGTGGTCTCACATCTCCGTCAACAACTTGGAACTCAAGGACATGGGACGAGCCATCTCTCGTGCACTTGAGCTTGCACTTCCCCACTGGGTACATAACGGCTCCGTTGTACATGGTTAACTTGGCCTTGCTTTTTTCAATATAGAGGTCATCAGGATCTCCCATAACTTTTGCATAGTCCTTCAGTGGTAGAAGGTTACAGGTTGCTCCACAGTCAAGCTGGAATTTGACATATGCATTGTCGTTTACCATCATCGTCACAAACAACTGACTTGCAACTTTATCATTACTCTCGGTGTGCAGTGCTCCGATTTTGTGAGTGACCATGTCGATAGCGAATTCGTCTTCAGTATCATCTTCTATTTCAACCAGGTGGAGTCGTTTGCCTGTTTTCGGTGGTCTTGTTTCCCTTGTTTTGCACTTTATTGCAAAATGGTTTGCTAGACCACACTTCTGGCACTTTGAACCATATGCAGGGCAAAGATTCTTGTTTCTTGGATGTCTTCTGCCACAAAATTTGCAATCAATCACAGGTAATTTACTAGGCTGTTTTTCAGGCGGTTGCTCAGTGTTAATGGCACTAATTGATTCATCGGTTGTTTTGTCTGCTGCCATTTGCTTCAGTTGGATTTGAGTGAGCTCGGCTGACCTGACTTTCTCGGTTGCACTTTCCAAGGTTAGCTTTGCATCTCTCAGGAGTCGTTCTCTTACTGAGGAGTCTCGTATTCCAAAAACGATCCGATCGCGGATAAGCGACTCTTTGAGTGCTCCAAATTCACAAGTGTCCGCTAAGTTCTTCAATACAGTCACGTAGTGGTCGATGGACTCACCATTGTCTTGATTTCTCGAGAAAAAAACATAGCGTTCATAGATAGTGTTCTTCCTCGGGTTGCAAAACAGCTCGAACTTCTCCAAGACTTTTTCAATTTTGAGCTCGTCGCCTTCTTCATCCCACGTGAGCGTGTTGTAAACATCGACAGCCTCTTCGCCGATTACGGTAAGTAGAGTCGCGACACGTGTTGGTTCATCTTTCTGTGCTACGCCGGTTGCTATTTCATAATTGCTCCATTTCTGTCTGAATTTCTTCCACTTCTGGGCTGTGTTCCTTTGCTGGAGTTGTAGAGGCTCCGGTGGAGGCAAACCAAATGAAGCGGCGGCCATGTTGGTTTTCTAGGTAAGCTTATTCGGTTTTGTTAGTTCGTGGCGTTCACGAGTTCACGCGAATCTTTGTGTGTAAATCCAAGGTAACCACACTCCTGACACCATGTAATGAACTTTAAGGTTTAAATAACAAGGACGACAGCTTTGTAAAGGTTCTGTAATTCATGGCTCAACAGGTCAACACAATTTAACTCGTGGTCGATTCTGACTAAAAGCGCTGGGCGACCAGGCCGTATTACATAATATCGTTACAGACTGTATACGCTAACTTAATATCCGGCTTGAAGGACCAGAAATAATAGAAGAGCCTCTTTTTATGCTAAACGAGATCAAATGTAAAAAAAAGTAAATCGGACCACGCGGTAAAAACGAAACAATAACAAAACTGCGCATGAGCGCTAAAAATTCTCACGCAAAAATTTAAGGCGTGTCCAACTAGAATGTTTGCAAAGGAAATTTGCACTAAGTAAATATGCCACATGTTTTAGTTAAGTTTGTTCGCCTCTTCGCAAAGTGGTCTCCTATGTTATGTAAATAATGAATATATGGAATTGCAAAGGAAAGAATATTATATTTTTGGGAGTTGAAAATGGAGTTTTCTTATACTTTTAATAACGTCAGTTATATATGGTATTCTATTTTATTCTGAAATAGCTGTTCCTTGCAAGTAGGCCATACAGCCGGGTGCCTAGCTACAGAGCGAACTGCGAACGAACTAACCTTTCAACCCGCTGTAATTGTTAATTTCCTGTCCTAACACTCCTTTATATTATCATATTGATTTAAAAAAAGCATAATATGAAAAGGTGTGTCTACAGTGTTCCCAAGTTCTCAAACAATTCCAAGGAACTAAGACGCAACATACCACGAAAGGAGTTTTCAGTACAGATTATTACTCCAAGTTCCGTAAGGATGCACGAGTTTAAAAATGGGCTTCTTCCTTGCAGTCGTTCAGTCACAAGTCGCCCTCTGTCCGTACGGCACATTCGTGAATTTTGTTTTGCAGGAAACAAGAAACTTTCCCCAATTTACGTTTCACTTTCCCTTTCACTGAATTATTTTTTCCATAATGCCATAGTCGACTTTCGCTCTAGAACTTGCAAAATACGGCAACGGCAATCATTCAAAGAGCGCGACAAATAACGTGATTTGTAAATAATCAATTTTAATTGACAATAATAAAAAAAAATTGTTGACACACTAAGTGCCTCATATGCGGAGGCTCTAAACAATTTCATAAAAAAGCAAATTAGTATGTGCAACTTTTCAAGTGTCATACATGTTAATATCAAAGGAACTAATCGTGATCTGCGTTACGAAGCCTTAAATTGTCTACTTTTGCATTAAAATAGGAAAGTCTTATTTTGCACAGTTATGTGTTTAGTCTCATTTTAATTTTTTAAAAATGCCAAGCCTGAAAGGTTCACATTAGAGCTAGTGTGGAACTAGAATAAGTACTACATAGTAGTACTAGTGAGTAGATAGTAGTAGGCCTAGTCAGAAGGAATTTTATAGAAGAAAAGACCTGATAATTTCCTGGCTCATAAAATAAAAATTGACAAAATATAAATTAAATCCATTTTTAACAACCATTTTTATTAGTTTGATGTTCGAAACATTTCGAGATCGTTTGTTCTTAATTTAAACGACAAACACTCTGATTGATGGTTGGTAATTAAATTTTGTTATATGAGGGCAACTTCAATAAATTCTGTATAGACACATTTGTGTTGCTGATCTGAAGGTCACCCCGAATAGTACAACCACACAGCGACACCTTTAAATCTTCGCAATGGCGCAACGTTCGCAACTTCTGAACCGCTTGAGTTTTCTCTTTTTGATTGTCACCGCACCGGAGTTCCTAACCTGTGCGGAGGATAATGATTTGGCAAATGTGAGTGTAAGCTTATAGTTGATAGTAACATGAAGTGTGGTTTTAGTTGTTCAACTAACTGGAAGTGACAAGGTTAAAGCTCATCTCACGAATGTATCTAGAAAACTGCTCAAGACAACCAAATTCTGAAAGGCCGTTTCCAAATTCGCTTTGCCACGACACGTTTAGCTGGCACTTTCTGCGAGAAAGTTTTTTGAGTAAATAAGAAATAATCATCGTATATCAGTTGCTTTGCGGTTAAAAACGTGTAGACGTCCTGGTCCTTCCTCGAGATTACGCAATGTTTAGCAATTGCAGTTAAGCCTGTGAAAAGACAAGCTGAAATGGGATTCGAACCCACGACCTCGCAAGTATCAATAGGTTTTGAATAATTTATAAGTTTTTTTTCTATGTCACAGAACCTTTAAACGCCTTTACTCTTATTAAATTTAAAGGGGAACTATCTACAGGTGTAGTTTAGTTTCTGGAATCACGGGATGCCGTCGTAGAAAACCAATTAGACGTGGAAAATGGAGCCGGTTTGTTGTTGTGTGGTTTAGCTGGGGCCAATAAAATCCGTGATTCAATTTAGTATACCTAATTAACATTTATGTTTCAACCCTTTTCCTTCAACTGAAGGGTCACGAAAAGCTCAGTTTTTTAAGAGGATAAAAGGAACCGTTTCGAACGTCTCATACTGTAGTCCATTTTGTTCGATATTTGCCGATAATCAACCACGGTTATTTGCTATGAAACTCTCTCTACCTTAAAAAAAAAAACTTGAAAATCACACAGTCATATATTGTATTTATATACAAATCTGTCCCTGAGCATCTTCATTCTTGGTTTGCTGGATAATTTTCAAAAAACTTCATTTCAATAAGCTTTTATGTATGCTCTTCACATAATTTTCTCCATCATTTGTGTCTAGTTTTTTGTATCCGATACGTTTTTAAACTAAACTTGAACATCTCCCCAGTCTTTTAGAAGTTGTTTTCTTCGGTTACCGTTAACAATATTTTTGCTGCATGGTTAAAATCCGCGGTACATCACCTTCAGAACTATCTACTTAAACAGAATCCAGTTATTTCTATTACCCAAGGAGATTTCTTTTAATCTTTATTGGAAAAGATTCTGAAACAGATTCTAGATGCTAATAAACAAACGAATGTAAATAATGAAGGAATTCTTAAAACAAACGAGAAATCGTCATACAAGTTGAAACAAATGAAAAAAGAAAATATTGTACCTGAAGCCGGAGTGGATCTCCTAAGCTTGAAAATTAACTTATTGTTTGAGGTGAATTGAAATGCACCAATGACCGACGCTAAAGCAACTGAACTATCAACTGAACTTTGAAACCTAACAGGGATGCTTTCTGGGAAATGTTTAATTTTTATTGTCCGGACCACGTTGCTTTAAAAAAACTTCGATAATAAAAACGTACACATAGAAAATAAGTTGCTCTTATACATGTACATCAAAGTTTGGCTGATGTAAACCTCTAAACAAGGCTCATCAAACGTTTCATAACTCGATAATAAGAAAAGCAAAGAGAATGTTTGCACAGAAAAAGTTGCACTAAATGAATTTGTCATATTCGCTAAACTCATTTTCTTTTTTGCCTGGATAATATATACATATATTGTGTTAGAAATGACATTTTGATAAGATGAAAGATTGAATGTGTCGATCTTCCTGGATTAGCCTCACTCAACGCAATTATTCTGTCTGTTTTACGACAAATGGATTTCCCTCCATTAAAATAATATGAGCAGATTTAGACGTGTGTTACTACTGAACGGTGAAATTAGGCAAAACGTAAGAATCAAATTGTGGCAAATTGCAAGAAAACTGAGGTGACCATACAATGGAGTAATATAATTGGTGCCAAATTGGCAGCAAAGGAACGAGGGAATAATGTTACATTTACTTGCGTTTGCATTGCGATCTTTATATGTGCCTCTAGATTGTAGTTCAAGATCGAAATGCCTATACATGACGCTAACACAGTTTATAAGCTTCACGATTTCAATTAACTTTTGGTTCTCATTCAATGCTGTAAACAGGTCTTGTTTACATGCCTCCGTCCAAGATAACATACTCCATGCCAGGTTTCCTTTGGTTTTCTTCATTTATTCTTCACAGAAACATCAAGCGTCCATCGACACGTGTTCAAATGAATGTCCACTGCAAGGAACCCCCGGTGTTCCCGGATCTGCGGGCGTACCAGGAATTCCTGGAAGTCCCGGACCTGCCGGTCCTGCGGGACGGGATGGATCACCCGGGCTAAAGGGGGATGTTGGAGCAACCGGACCCAAAGGGGATAAGGGAGAGCCGGGCATTCGTAGGCGATGGAGGCAATGCACTTGGAAACACAAAAACGACAACACTGATCAAGGATTGGTACATGTAAGACGATCCAACTGAGATTTCTGTGATCTCAAATTTAAAGGTTCAAGCAACTCATGAAACGTTACTGCAGATGCAGTTTGCACAACTCAGTTGTTTGAAATTGCAAAAATATGGATCAGTATTAATACTTCTCTGTTATTAAACGCAATTTTTGGATGTAGCCTCTCAAATAAAAATAATTGGGGATCAAAAATAACAAGCGCAAAAAAGAAAAGTATTTGACCTTCAGCTTGTTAGCAGGTGCTTGAGCATATTTCCATTTTTTACGGTGACAATCGTGGCCGGGAAGGCCCAATACAATGGTCGTTCGGAGTTTTTGCATAGATTTCTTTCCCACACCCCTAGAGACCACGTGCCCTAGACCAGTGGTCGGGAACGACGACACTGAGAAAATGAACCTCGGCTCTGGGAACGCGATCGCTTTCCCTGCCAATAGGGCACATACCATTTTCGGGCGCTTTGCTTTTTTTTCTTTTTCACTTACTTGCCTGTGAAGAAATGTCAAAAATGTCACAAATATTAAATAATCTATTGTACAAATAATCTTTGTTGACATGATGTAATTCTTTTCCAAGGAATGCGTTTTCACCAAGGCAGAACGTAGTACATACCTGCGTGTCGTTTACATGGGCAACCTGCGAATTGCTGGCTGCGCCAACTGCTGCATGTGATGGTATTTCACATTTAACGACGTTGAATGCCAATCACCAGCTGAAATTGACGCCGTCTTGTACCATAGCATTGACGTCAACTTTCACCGCCCTGCAAACGTTGAAGGCTACTGCGCCGGGATTAACAAAGGTCTGGTGCGAGTTGGTTTCCATGTCGGCAAGTGTCCTGGGTTTAACGATGTCGTCAACGCGTACACGAGTTGGAATTCCGTGAGCAAAATTATTATTGAAGAAGTGGAAGCACCGGTTCATTAAACCAGTTATACATCGTTTTACTCTGCAGGTGAACGGTCGACTAGCCAAGCGTCATGCAGTAGCACTAATACAGATAAAAATGATTTTTGAATAATATTCCTAATTCAACCGCTGTTATATTGAGCTCTTTCAGTATAGTGAACACAAAGTAACACACCAGTAATGACTAGCCAAGAGTTTTCTCGAAAAATGGCATTTCGATTATTAACCTGACCAACCTTACACATGATTCTTGCGATTTACTGTAAATTAAAAAAAACCTTTTGACTGGATATAGCGAGGGACTAGCAACAGTAAACTGTAACGCTGAATTTGTTATTAATGTGTTATAAATCAGAGCAGTGACAAGGCAGCTTGATTTCAAGGGATAAGGGATTTCAAGGGATATTGAATAAACTTGATGTAAATTCAGATATGCAAGCGCTTCAATAAATGCTATATGTCAACATTGTCCGCGCTTTATCAGCAGAGAAGGAACGCCAATTTCCACCTCTCACATTTTTGGCATTTGAGTTTATCAACTAAAACAATAATAATAATAATAGTAAGAACGTTTTAATGTGTCAGTATTATGTACCTAAAAATCTCCTCTACTAATTGTGGACACCGAAACATTACTAAATGACCTAAGAAGTCTAAGACCTCATTAGAAACTAAAAAAAAGTTTACAGTGCTAAGTATTCAGACATTGCCAGAAATGTGGGTCAAGATGGCAGACGGGCATGCGCATTTCATCCTTAAAGGCGCCGAAATTCTTAGAGAAAATGTATGGGAATTCTGAAATTTTCCAAAATACAAGACAAACGAGTTGGAATATTCCTTAGCTCCGACTCGATACTTATTCAGCAGTGATTAAGCTATCCTTCTAAAACAAAAACAAATTAAAAGCCATAGGTCTAATTACTTCCCTCGAGGCTTCCATTTCAACCCACGTTTTAGGTTCCTGCAGTCATACATTTCTTTGAAATATCCCTAAATCCGTCCCTAATACTTGTCGATTTGAGGAAAAACCCTTGATGTGGTCAACTAGCTCCGACTCGCTTTAAGTTGTGGAAAGTTTGCAGCATCCAAAGAGTCCAAAAAAAGAGCCATTTCTTGTCGATAAGATACTTCCAAAAGCTATTGAATGTCCCCAGTTTTACGGTACGTGAAAAGCTGGTGGTGCGCCATCTTTATGAATGCACAGAAAGATAAAACCTTGGGAATCTTTACACTGCTCGATACTGCGGCCATATTTAATTCATTCAGGGTTGTAAACTAGTTTCCAGTCTCCTAGGTCATTAAAGGCCTTGTAAATAATATATTTTGGCGACAAAACCGAACTACTAGTGTCTACAACTGAAATGCAGACATTATCAAGGGAAAAGGTCTTTGACCAAAAGGCTTATCAAAACTCAAAAAGAAGCAACTTATTGAATTTATTGAAGCAAATTCACTTCAGTAACAATAGGTCCAAGCTGCTTAGATTACGAAGCATTTTATATTGAACTCGCTCCTTTCTTGAAAGTCGAGCCACCATTGTTTTTATTAGATTCATACGGAACTTGACTCTCCGCTGACCAATTAACGCGGGAGCAAAATGTCCCTGATTTCTGGCAATGGGTAAGGGATCGCACTAGAGCGCACGTGAGCAGAGAAAAAAATATAAAGGAAAAGACACGAGAATTCTTTTTCAAAACGTGGCCCATGAAAATCGACAAAACCAATTGGGAGAAACGGCCCTTCTTTGTTAGTGTGACGTTTAAAACAATTAATTTTTCATGTTTTTCTATTTATATTATTTGATTAGTATATACTAACTTAACAACCATGGTATTCTGGGCAATCTAATTGGTTCATGTCGATCACGACCGCTGGATATTTTACACTATTCACCTCCCACGAGGTAAATATAGTGCCGGAAATTATGGGAAATCCTTGCACAATTGAGTTTAATTTGGTCGAAGGAAAAAAATGGCCGGCGTCACTTCTCGCTTTACAGCTGTTTCCGAGAGATGTGACTAAGGTTGATTTATCTCGGTGAATAAAGGCTTTAGAAATATTCTGACACTCTTCACCACGATTTCAGAGAATAAATGTTAAATATCTGCGATGCCACAGGGTGTGTCTGTATAGATACAGCTGTGTTACCCATCTAAGGACTGGGTCAATCCATATAACACTCTGTACCATTACAGCAACCACACAGTGCCACCTTAAAACTCCGAGATGGCGCAAGGTTCACAGCTGTTGCACAGCTTGAGTTTTCTCGTTTTGATCACCTCAGCACCAGAATTTCTGGATTGCGTAGAAGACAATGATCTGGTAATTTATAATTCACACTTATCCTCTATTACAATATAAAATGTGTTTAATTTGATTATTATTCAATGCTGAGCCCCAAAACATAACCATACCTGTTTAATTTAAAGGGGAAATATCTTCAATTGTATTTTTCAATTCGATGCCCTGATAGATTTTGGCATTCAGAAATAGAAAGTCCACTTTACCAGTTTGTATATTTTCACACTATATAGGCTGGCAAAATCTGCAAGAAAGCTTCAGTCTACCTTAATGTCTATGTTGCAGTTCAATTTTATCCTTGGTTCAAATTTTATTTTCCTTTGTTTTCTGGTATGGTAATGTCTGATAATGTATGATAATGAGTTTGAAACAAAGGAAAATAAAATTTGAACCAAGGATAAAATTGAACTACAACATCTATATCCGTTAGTCATCCCTAAAAAAAACACGTTTTTCTTAAGACGATTAAAGGAATTGTATCGAACGTCTAGAAGGGACTTTTTACATGCCAGGACAGTCCTTTTTGCTCAATATTTCCTTTATACTCACTTAAGGCTACTTAACACGGAATGTTTTTGTGCCTTAAAGAAATTGTTTCAAAAGCCGAAAGTCGTAAACGATTGTTAACTTCAAAATGGTCTCATTCATTATTTTCAAAAATCACATCATTTTCCACACATGTTGCTCAATTTGGTCTCATACGATTTGCATGCCTCACTTGACGTTTCACCAACAACACATGATTTGTCCATTCTATTTATATTATTCCAACGCTGATCAAAAATAAAAAACAAGTTATGGAGTTTTGCATATATAAAATGAAGAGAATATTATTTTAAGTTGAATGTCGCCAAACCAAGGGGATCTGCTCATAATTCCACTGCAGTCATTTACACTCAATATCTGTGTATTATTGTAAAAACGTCAGATTGAACAAACAATATAACAGATCCATTCAGAATACATTGTTTTCTATACGAACAATCCCCTCGTTTTCCTTATTATGGAGTTAAGAAATGTTCCGTTCGTCAATTGTTTTTATAAAAAATGACAAATCTTTTTTCTTTAATGTGTTGTGATTGTCGCATATTTCTGGGACGTCAGACAAAAATCAAGGCAAAATATTGGACTTGCTAGATAGTTTTGATTAAGGGCGTTGTACTGAGAATGCTAAAGAAAACCAAACAGTGGGATCCAGCCATTTTATTGCGTGCGATTCCCGAAATTTACTTCTTGAAATAAAGAAGTTTTAGATAAGTATAACCGAGTTTCCCGGGCAACAAAAGACACAAATGGACCAAATTAAAAAGTGGAAAATAGAATTGAAATATAATTATTCAAATGACTAAGTAAATAACAAATTTGATGTTACATACAATAGGCTATTCGAATGACAAGAATATATTTATTCATCGTAGAATTTTGGAGAATCATAGGCCATATATATGATAAATAAGATTCTGTTACTTGCTTTCACCTCGAAATAGCAGAATGATTGGTTAACTCGTAATAACTGATATGACCGTGACTTGACCATGGTTTATCGATCGATTGGGATTTGAAGCTGCGACCTCAGTAATACCGTTGCGACACTACCAGATGACCCAAACCGATCGTCCACGCACGGAATCCATTGACTTTATAAATTTTACTAAAGCTGAGTATATCTTAAATCCAAATTGACTCGAGTCACCAATTTATACATACATACATACTTTATTGTTACCTCCTCAATGGGGCTTTTCAGGAACAATTACTTAAATTACTAAGTTACTAATAACTACACAATCAAAATTAATCAAATTTAAAAAACATTTACAACATTATCTTTACTTTATAGTCGCGAAAAATACTAAATATATGAGATTTAGGGAGTATTTACAAAATTGTCCAAAAGCTTATTCTTTAAGATACGTTTAAAAACTTGAACTGAACAGCTTGATTTTAAAAAGGGGTCTAAATTGTTCCAAAGTCCAATAGTTCGGTTATAAAATGTTCTTTGTCCTGAGGCTGTTTTAAAAAGAGGTATATCAAGCTTTTGGCCACTCCTATTAAAACTCAAACTTCATTACCGTATGTCTGAAAGGAAACGTTACTAATTGCATCAACAAACCACACTCAGGCTCATTAGCGAGGGGGAGAATTATATATATATATATATATATATATATATATATATATATAGTTGTTGCGGGAGAAAAAAAACACACAAACAAACTACAGGTTTATCCCTACAAGCCTGTTTCGTGGTTGCCCACTCATCAGGGGATATATATCTAGGGATAAAGGGATAAACCTGTAGTTTGTTTGTGTGTTTTTTTTTTCTCCCGCAACAACTACTTCGCTCTACGTTCACGTATTGAGCACTGTTTTACGATTAATCAACTTTTACAATTTATTTATATATATATATAATGATAGTTGTGGGAGAAAAAACAGACAAACAAACTACAGGTTTATCCCTACAAGCCTGTTTCGTGGTTGCCCACTCATCAGGGGATGTATATCTAGGGATAAAGGGATAAACCTGTAGTTTGTTTGTGTGTTTTTTTTTCTCCCGCAACAACTACTTCGCTCTACGTTCACGTATTGAGCACTGTTTTACGATTAATCAACTTTTACAATTTATTTATATATATATATAATGATAGTTGTGGGAGAAAAAACAGACAAACAAACTACAGGTTTATCCCTACAAGCCTGTTTCGTGGTTGCCCACTCATCAGGGGATATATATCTAGGGATAAAGGGATAAACCTGTAGTTTGTTTGTGTGTTTTTTTTTTCTCCCGCAACAACTACTTCGCTCTACGTTCACGTATTGAGCACTGTTTTACGATTAATCAACTTTTACAATTTATTTATATATATATATAATGATAGTTGTGGGAGAAAAAACAGACAAACAAACTACAGGTTTATCCCTACAAGCCTGTTTCGTGGTTGCCCACTCATCAGGGGATATATATCTAGGGATAAAGGGATAAACCTGTAGTTTGTTTGTGTGTTTTTTTTTTCTCCCGCAACAACTACTTCGCTCTACGTTCACGTATTGAGCACTGTTTTACGATTAATCAACTTTTACAATTTATTTATATATATATATATATATAATGATAGTTGTGGGAGAAAAAACAGACAAACAAACTACAGGTTTATCCCTACAAGCCTGTTTCGTGGTTGCCCACTCATCATCCCCTGATGAGTGGGCAACCACGAAACAGGCTTTTAGGGATAAACCTGTAGTTTGTTTCTCTGTTTTTTCTCCCACAACTACTTCGCTCTGCGTTCACGTATTGAGCACTGTTTTACGATTAATCAACTTTTACACTTTATATATAATGATATATATTTTTATATATATATTATATATTTATTATATATCGATGTCGTTTTTCTCACCAGCCACCACCGACTGACGAAAGATGTCTGCGCTCAATTTGCGGTCTCCCGGGTATACCCGGAACTCCGGGAGAGCCGGGTATCCCTGGGCTTCCTGCTCCTCCCGGGACCACAGGACGTGATGGAAGAGATGGTGCTAAAGGAGACCCGGGTATACAGGGAGACAGGGGCTTACCGGGGATGCGGCAAAGATGGAAACAGTGCACGTGGAATTTTGACTTCTCGAGGGAAGGCAAAGACAATGGTGTTGTGCACGTAAGATTGATTTGCTTATGTCAGTTAAGTGAAAAACCGCTGGACACGTGTAGGTTTCATTACAACTTTTATTTTTAGAGGAACCAGACTACAATTCAATAAATCTATATTCAGAATGACGTAAAGTTAAATCAGCTTTTGTATCAAAGATGAATAGTGTCATCTAAAATTAAGTTAAATCGGATAAACCAAGATCTGAGTAGCAAGTCTCATTAGTGACATTCTTACTCTTCCTTATCTATCAATTAGGAGAATTTGATGTTAGATCAACTCAATTCAAAATCCTCAAGTTGAAAACGTGCTCGATTCTCTTGATCTGTTTGCGCATAAACAGGCGTTATTGGCCAATGCAAGCGTGAGGTCAAGATGGCTGCATATTCATGCAGAGTTTCTTTTTTGACCGAGACGTTGTCGAGATCGATAGAACGAGACCAATGTCAAGCCATCTTGACCGAACAAGCTTGCTCAATAAAGGATTTATTTTATGGCCATTTTACTTTCATTTGTTTCGAGGGACAACGCGGGAAATCCCGAGCAGGCAAGATGGGCCTATCTTGCCCGCTCGGGTAGCCAATCAGAACACAGAATTCGCATCATCTTGCCCGCTTACGGAACCAGCCATATAATAACCAGCCATATAATAACCAACCGTATAATAACCAGCCGTATAATAACCAGCCGTATAATGACCAGCCGTATAATGACCAGCCGTATAATGACCAGCCGTACAATAACCATCCGTATAATAATGTATTGATATTAGTAGGAGAAGTTAGACGTTGATCATTTGCGGGTATGCCAGTGTTCACAGTAATGTCAGGTTTCAAATTACGTTTCCTAGGAATGCGTTTTCAACAAGAAAAATCCCGACACTTACCTCCGAGTGGTTTACATGGGCAACATTCGCATCCAAGGTTGCACAGCTTGTTGCAAGAGATGGTTTTTCACTTTCGATGGCAATGAATGTGTCAATCCAGCCACTATCGAGGGCGTGGTCTACCAAGCCACCAACATGAATATCCACCGCTCAGCCAACATAGAGGGGTACTGTGGGGGCATCCCATCCGGGTCGATAAAGGTCGGCTTCTCTGTTGGAAACTGCAAGGGTGTTGAGGGAGATTTTGATGCTTATACCAGCTGGAATAGAGTACCGAAGTGTGACGTCACGTTACCATGGGCACGATTTGAGTGGTTCTAAACAAAGAGCATTCGAACCAACATGGCGGCCATAACGATAACTTCTCTTACTTCTTTCTTTTCTGGTGAGCCGAAATCAATCGAACGTGGTGAAAATCATTACAAATCCGACCATATAGAGTCTTTTCAGTATTCCAATGGAATGATTATAGGATTGGTACATGCCAGTATGAAGGACAAGTCTTACAAGGTCACGGTAAGTAAACTCACAAGTTCGGAACACTCGTAATCGTTTGTATAAAACTTTAATGTTCCCTATGTTTACTCTGCAATACAGGTTTCTCTTCATGGGAATGAAATAAAGTCTGCTAAGTGCGAATGTCCCCGTGGAAACTATAAATGTAGCCATGCCGCGGCACTTATTATCTATGGAATCCATAATCTTAGCCGAACAGATGTAGAATGCAAATGGAAAAAGCCCAGGGCCCCAAACCAAGTGAAATCCGTAGAAGAGTTATATCCTTGCTCAAAGGAGTATAATTGCCTTAAAAGAGAAGTAAACGAAGAGGATCGTTCCTGGTTCTACCAAGAACTGAAAAAGTACGGCAACTTTACCGGCACTTTGTGGCTTCTCTCTCCAGAGCCTGAAAAGAACAACGCCCTGCCTGCGATCACTGTAGAAGAGATTGTGTTGTCTCGGGAACTTCTAAATCATGCGGATAAGAAGAGATACCTTACCGAGAAACTTCGTATCTCTGAAGAGCAGCGTATAGCCGTAAATAAAGCCACCGTAAGACAACGAGATAATCCTTCCTGGCAAATGATAAGGAAAGGAAGACTCACAGCCAGCAATTTTGGAAATGTCTTAAACTGCAAGAGAGTCACTCCATCCCTTCTAAAGCGAGTGCTTGGCCAGTACGATTTACCAAGGGTACAAGCCATTAATTGGGGCATAATTAACGAAAATCAGGCAAAGAAAGTGTTTGAACAAAAAACAAAGCTATGTGTTGAAGAATCTGGGATTTGGCTTGAGCTGTCAGGAATGCTAGGTGCCTCCCCTGATGGCTTGGTAGGCACGTATGCACTGCTGGAGGTGAAGTGCCCATTCACCCAAAGAGATTTAACCATAGAAGAAGCAGTATCATCAGGTAAATTTTATATCAAGAAGAATTCACAAGGACACTATGAACTCGATAAAGGACATGTTTACTGGCATCAAGTACAAGGACAGTTATATTTCACTGGAAGGGAGATTTGCTTTTTTGTTGTGTGGACAACAAAAGAAACCCTCATCCTCCAAATCAAGAAAGATCCTGCCTGGGCTGACAATCTTCAACTCTTAAAGGACTTTTATATTAAGCATATTATTCCAGCATTCTCTAATGATCTACTGTAAGGCTACAGGCAGTCAGCAGCTCCGCAGACTGATTTTCATGAACATATGAAATTGTTGGAGACTGAACATTGTTAAAATCTCATGCATGTTTTTTTCAGCATTGTGAAAAACAACTTTGGGTTGTGGTCATCTGATGTGATGTACAGAATAAATTGGTTGTGTTTTGCAAACTTGTGATGTTAATTAACTTAAGTCTTTGGGTAACTTATAAATTGTAAAATGCAATTCAACATTTTTTCAAAAACACTGTTTTTAAGGAGTGCAGCTCCACTATTCCATAATTTCTTTTATTTGTTTTTTATATACACTAGCTTACCGTAATTAATACACATTTAGCAGGTTAAGCCACTCCTTTTTCTTCCTTTTCAAATAGATGGTAACAACTATAATTACAGTAAAATCTTAACATGAAATAAACAGAGATGAATGTCAGTTGAAACACTCACTTTTATTTTAAGTTTTGCAAAAGTGAATACGCAAAACACTGCAATCAAGACTGTAGGGATATAAACATTTAATGGAATCAAACAAAATCATATTATGCTATACATGCAGCATGTTCTAAGTATCAAAATTAAGCTCACAGCTAGGGATGCATGTTTCATCTCAACTATACCCAACCAAGAATTACAAAAAAATAATTCTGTTCCATGTCAACAGAATCTCTAACTTCTCTAATGAGGGAGTTTTGTAAGTTTACCAAGCCAGCACATAATTTCAAAACTTTTTCAGTGTAGCATCTCAAGTATGGTGGAATGAAGGTTAGAATCTTGAAATCTTTGATGCGTGCATTTGCCCTTTCCACATGAATTCTGCACCGTGCAATAGTCTTAGTTAGCTTAATTTCACTCTCGTTAAATTTCCCATTATATAAAAATGGGGGAATATTAACAGACACACCATTTGGAACAATATCAGCTATCAAAAAGCCTTTGTCAGCAAGTATCAGATCCACAGGTTTAAAGTGTTCTAGTACACCAGATTTTTCCACAATGGCTTTATCTGATGTTGAGCCTGGAAACAATTTACTAACATGGGTAATAACAGCATTTGGTGCAACACCAATAAGTGTCTTGAAGGAGTTCATTCCCCTGTATGTTGAGTAAGTCAATTTTTGGTCACTCATTAAACCAGGTGCTGCAATTTCTATATCAGTGCAGTCGATGACCATTTTGCAATGCCCAAACAGTGAAAAAGATTCTGGCATAGAGGTTCTGTTCTTCTCTTTGGATGGCACAGATTGTAAACAGTCTTCATATAGTAGCTTGTATAATACATGAACCAATGTAAGTATTATATTACTGATTGTTGCAGTGCTACAGTGAAAGAGCTCAGCCAAGTGCAGGTTTGTGTAGTTCTGTCGTAACTTCATAAGGGTTACAAAAAAACTTGATCTTCCAACAGGATCCTTTCAACCCTCCAGCCATAAAAATAGTTAATTTCTGCCGAGAACCGTCTGACATAGTTCACAACAATTGAAAATATTTGCTTGTTTGGTAGTCCTGTTTCCAAACATATTACTTCATCTCTTAAAGCCATTACCGAGTATATTTCTCTTTGATATTGTTCATTTGACTTCCTGTCCTGCAATTCCTTTCTCAAGTTTTCCAGTTCGACTTCAAGAAGGACATTTTGCTTAGAGGCATTGCTGGTTTCACACTTTGAGGCTTCCCCACTTGATGAGTACGAATCGTTTAACTGCTTGATTATATCAGAAACCGGAACCGAGTTTTCTGAACTTGTCTTCTTCGTCTTAGCTCGCTTTGGCGTACGTGTTTCAGCATTTGGAAAGAGTTTATCGGCATTTCTTTTAAATATCTCAGGGCCGTTTACTTTCAGTCCTTCACGAAAATGGCAGCTACAAACTCGAGAACTGCTTCCCGGACTTCGGTCTTCTCGTCTATTAAAAGCAGATTCATTTCAAACGAATATTGATACATATTAAAAACCGTTGTTTTAAAGAGTAACTGATGAGGGATATCGAAGATTAAGAACAATAAGAAGAATTCAAAGAGTCAGAGTTCAATTGTTCGAGTCGTCACGCCACTACCTAGCGCCGGTATTTCTAGCGTGTTTTACCTTACCTTAGGAGCTTTTTCCACCAATTGAACTCCACAGGATCCTTCGGAAACCTAAAAAATTTACACGTCTCCCTTTCTGATTGATGATTACAATCTGGGGCAAAACATTGAACCATTTTCGACTTGTCCACGTTACGTTACCCAAAGAGAGACGCTATGTTGATCTCTTGTTTAGAACCAGCCAAAATGCTTCCATGGTAACGTGACGTCAGCGCTTCGGTACTCTATTCCGTCAGCAGAATAATTATCGAGGAAGTAGATCCACCGATCCCCTAAAAGAAAAATGAAACCACTACTCAAAGAAACTTTGACTATTGGTGATGATTAAGCTGAATTAAGATAAATGTTTTTTATTGCTTAAGTTTAAATAATCTCTTGATCTGACATAGTTGGGGATTGAACCCAAACGTTATATATAAATTGAACCAGGAATTAATCCAATAGCTATTTAAGTGTGATGTTCCAAGTCTTGAGGACGTCTTACAAATACGAGAAGGCTGACAACACGGTTTTATTGCAAGGCATAAGGGATATTTTAATAGACTTGATGTAAAATTAGATATTCAGGCGCTTCAATAAATGCTACAAATGGAAAATTGTCCAAGCTCAAGTTGCTACTTAACTATCACTTACCAACACAAAATAAACAAAACTCGGGCTCACACTGCTAACACCATCGGCCTTTGAATTTATCGACTAAAACTGCAAACAAACCGATTTAAAGGCCATTTGAAATGGACAGCTATTAACCACCGCTATGGTACTTAATTACATACAAAAAATATCATGCACGGCGAAGGATGAGATGATTAACGCTTTCAGGAGTAAAAATTTAAGATCTGCTCAGAGCCGCTTATCTCCTTTAACAGTGTGAAAGCTGAAAGCTAGGCTGAGCAATCAGAGGTGAGTGATTACTAAAATGAGAGCAAAAAAAGAGATGTAGGAAAGGAACCGAGAATTCTTTTTTTAATAATTATTGAACCTCTTCAAATTGTATTGTTCTCTGTTTGCATTAAATCAACGATTGGAGACTTAAAAGATGCTAAAGCAACTTTCTGAGGAAAACGGGGGCGGTCCTTTGTGTTACCAGGGATATTATCAGAGGTAATATACTAAACGCGCTAAATGAAACACACTGCCATATTAAAAACATTGCACTGTGCAGACTGCAACATTAAAATATTGCAGTTATTCTGTTTTAGCAACTGTTCAGTGTGTGTACAGAGCACTATCCCTGATAATTTAGGAATTTATAAACAGCACCTTTTTGGTCCAACTCTTGATTTTCGCAACACTTTTGAACACTCAGTATAAACGAAATCAAGGACATGGATAGAATAGAGCACAGTTTATTGTATCAAGAGGTATTCAAGTCAGAAGTTCATTTATGCGAAATAATTGAAGTGCAATTAGTGCTAGCAACAACTGACTGATTACTGGTCACTTGATCGCTTTTTTCCAGTTTTACTTCTTTATCCTCTTGTGCTGTGTAATTCTGATTAGCACAGTTTGCCCTTTTTCTCGACCTCAATTACAGCCTTTTTTGAAAGAGAACCCTGCAAAATTTCGCTTGCTTCCCTTTTTAAGTGTCGATGACGTACATTTATATGCTCTGACTCCATCGGAAGACCGACGACCAGTTGTTTCTTGGATAACTTGTTCTGGGACACGACTATCATACAATCGTGTTGCACAACAACGCCGAAGAGAATGATTAGTGCAGTGACCACTGAACTGTGCTTTTTTCATAATTTTCTTTACCACATTTCCTGAACGGTTTTTCTTCCTGTGGCCTTTGTAGTACCAGATTACCCCACTTCGCTTTGGCAAAGCACGCAAATATAAAATGCGTTGTCGCCGACTTCATTCGCGACTCGAGACATTTTTTATGCACGCAGCTGAACAGGACAACGCTCTACATTAGTCGAATTCTTACACGTCCGAACAAATTTCCTTTTGATATGCAAACGACTCAGTTCCCAATTATTAGTCTTACTAATATCCTCGGTATACTGCAAACACTCACGCCCCAATTCGTCGCACTCTAAAGATAGCTGTAAATTTCTTATCAAGTTTCCATGTTCTTGCCCAGCCCTTAGAGCAAATTGAACGCCAAAAATCCAAACCAACGTATCCCGAAGCAATTCTGCATTCTCGCTACCTAGAAAACCATGTTCCCACAAGCAGTTTTCTTGCTCTTGTGTTATTAAATTAGCCTGATTAACATCTCCTATACCTTGCCCTGCTTTTTCTTTCATTACAAAGTTTAAAGCAGAATTCACATTTCTAAACGTACAACCTTTCTTGTCGACCAAAGTTACATCTCGCTTACATTGCACACGCAAAAATGAAATGCATTTGAATGCTGCTCAACATTTCATACAGAGTCTTTCCAGGATACTCTTGGCCGGCTTCCTTCCTCACTTCATTTCTCTGGTTCTTCCATTGCTCAAAGACTTTCAAAACCCACGCCCATTTTGGACGGCTGGCGTCTGATACCAAGCTTTTGTCAAACGTCTCGCACTTTAAATCTGTAATTGGCGTCCTAAATCTTTGCTCAGTTTAATAGAAAGAAAATGGAAACACCTCTTTTAGAGGTAGATGAAAGATTAAACCACAGGCAGAATTGACTAAACGTTATAAGCGTTTACCTTTGATTTCTGCTGAAATGACATTGTCAGCCTTTGCAGAGTTCTGTGTTACAAATAATGCTTCGTCGTCTGAAGAATCCATCGCCTTTCAAAACTGAGCACTGCACTGAGTAAAATGACTGAATTCTCTGGTTTATAAAGTATGCAAATTTGTAGCGTTACACATGAACATTCAATCATCACACATACGTGCGACTAAAATCGAAGATCCAACACTAACAAAGAACAATAGGCTTTGATGAGAATCATTAATTATAATAGATAATTACTGAGGCACATGACGTTATGAGAAATATTGCAGTGAGCTTCGGCCTTCGGCCTCAGCTGGTTGCAATATTTCTCATAATGCCATGTGCCTCAGTTATTATCCATTAAAGAACAAAACTCATGAAAGTTGACAAAATTATAAACTACAATCAACACTGAAAAACAGGCATCTTTTGTTAGCATGATGTTGCGACACTATAGCTACATCAGGGTGTGTCTGTATAGGCACAGCTGTGTTACCCATCTACTTAAGTCAACCTACATAACACTGCGCCCCATTAGTGCAACCTGGCATAGTGTCACCTTAATACGTCCGAGATGGCGCAACGTTCACAAGTGCTGCACTGCTTGAGTTTTCTCTTTTTGATTATCTCAGCACCTGAATTTCTGGACTGTGTAACGATCTGGTAATTCATACTTTACACTTATCCTCTATTAC
Organism: Ricordea florida; assembly: GCA_949710005.1. Lineage (NCBI taxonomy): Eukaryota > Metazoa > Cnidaria > Anthozoa > Corallimorpharia > Ricordeidae > Ricordea > Ricordea florida. Next base: position 23,034,258 of record OX453286.1, on the reverse strand, counting down.
AATATAAAATGCGTTTTAATTTGATTATTATTCACTGCTGAACCCTAAAGAGTGACATTACCTGTTTATAATTTGAAGTGGAAATGTGTAATGATCCGGCTATTTTTCAATTCGGTGCCATGATAGGTTTTAAGATTTAGAAATGAAAAATCTACTTTGTTGTTTTAATTTGTAGTTTAACTAAACAAAAGAATACTTAGACAAAGTCTGCAAGAAAGCTTCAATTTATTATACCTAAATGTTTAAATCCGTTAGTCTCCCCTCAAAAAAAAAGAAAAAAAAGGATAAAGGGAATCGTATCGAGCATCTACAAGGGCCTTTTTATACGCAAGTCCAGTCCATTTCGGTCAATATTTCCTACACTCACTTCAGGCTACTTTACGTAGAAACGTTACTGCGTTGACAAAAATAATTGACAAGAGGAAAATCGTAACGTACAGGTTCTTAACTGCAGATTTGTCTCCTAAACATCAGATTATTTGGCAAGAATATTTTTCCGAATCCTGAGATTTAAATCCGATTTATCTTCGCCAATTTTGTCCATTCGTGTCTTTGGTTTTGATCGGATTACTCATTAAACTAAAACCTCCCTTATATATTTTCAGAAGTAAATTTTGTCGGTCTCGCGTAATCAAATGGCTGGATTCCATTCTTTGGTTTTCCCTAACATTCGCAGTACAACGCCTTAAAAACTAATTGTAGGAAGTGCAATTTTTTGCCCTGATTTTCGCCTTTCGACCCAAAAGATTCGGTAATGCCAATTAATGATGAAAATAAGTTGCTTATTTACAAATACATTTTTCAAATGGAAAACTCATCATGGCCAGGCTGATCAAACATTTCTTAGCTTTATAATAATGAAATGAAAGAGAATGTTTGTATAAAAAAGTTGCACTTAATGGATCTGTAATATTGTTCGTTATATTTATGGACGTTTATCCTCAACTGTACAAATAATGCCAATTTTAATGACTGCAGTGGAAATCATAGTTTTACAACTTGAGAGAGAGGATGGCCTAATTCATCTCAGGAAAATATTGTCTCCATTCTGTGGATGCAATAAATCTATAATTCGTTTTGGAATCTTGATCTTCGAAATGACAGAAATCAGTCATTTGCCCGTGCTTATGGAAACGTGACGGGAGGCACGCAAAGCGTGTGGAACTTGGCAATTGCACGGTCATTCAGTTGAATTTCGGAAATATTCAGTTTCATGTGACATAAAATAAACAAATCTATTTTACCATTTATGTGATTTTTGACCGTAGTTAGAGAGCTAGGAATGTACAACTCATATTAGCTAATATCCACCTTAGCGCTCAACTACACACTCATTGGCTTTACAGAACGACTATTCTATTGGTTTCATACAAGTTTGAATGTCTGGTTTTGACGCCGAAAAACAGATTTGTGTCGAGATTCTACCGACTAAGATGATTCTTTTTCAATCTTGATGTGTTTTGTACAGTTATGGAGGAAATTATATGTATTTTAAGCGAAATATAAAACATTTGCAGAGATTCTGTTGTTTAGATACTCGATCGTAATTGGATGATTTGAATGCGAAAATTTGTTTGCGTAGCCTTGGTTCTGGTGGTCGCAACAAAACACTAAGGGTGGATTTGTAAGCGTGTGTTCACAATCTGAATCTTTAACCCAATATCACTCAGATCAAGGTGCACGTGCATAAAACGAACCAACGAGTCCTTGTCCAGAGCGGATTTATCGTTTCTTTGGATGTTTCGTGATCCGTGTGAGCTCGGAACACAAATCCAAATCCGGATCATGTTAAAGGAACGCACTCTAACTTATCCTACATGGTTTGGACTTTGCAAATGGGCGCATAATTCATGGTAGGCCACCATATAGTCAGTTTACAGGGGTATACAAGGGTTTACAAGGATATACCTTTGTAAACCCTTGTATACCCCTGTAAACACTATATTTGGTGACTATATGGTGACCTACCATGAATTATATGCCTGCAAATGTGCTTCATTTTCATGTCTCCTTTTCCAACAAAGTAACCCGCAACAAACTTTCATTGCCACTATGGGAGTTGAACTTTACCAAGCTCCAACAATTGCAATTCTTTTAAAATGGCTTGCTGTTCATCGTGGAATTAGATGTGACGATAATATAAATTCTTCTTTTGTCACACGACGTAGTAACTGGATGTTGATCGCTACGTTTCGACTGCTTACTGCTCGTCTTCTTCAGGCGGTAGGGTCGACTGATTCTGGGGTCGACTTACTCCAGTAACTAATGGTTCACATTGGAATTCTCTTCTTAAATCAATCACCTGTTTATCACGTTTTCTTATGGACACACTTTCACACTTGACAACATATATAGTAACTAGTAGTTCCAAACGAAACCCGTAGCTACAAAAATCGATGTGACGTGTGTGAATCTTTTCCCTAACAGCAAAAGCAAGCGTCCACAGACACGTGCTCCAGCGGATGCCCCCTGCAAGGGACACCTGGTGTTCCCGGAGTTCCAGGCGTTCCTGGAATCCCGGGAAGTCCAGGACCCGCGGGTGCAGCGGGACAGGATGGATCACCCGGGTCGAAGGGGGATGCTGGAGCAACCGGACCAAAGGGGGACAGGGGTGAGCCGGGCATCCGTAGGAGATGGAAACAATGCACTTGGAAAAACAGAAACGCAGGAACTGATGAAGGACTGATAAATGTAGGCTATTATTTTCGTATTTTCTACAAATTTTTATACAAATTTTGAATGTCTGATTTTGACGCTGAGCAACAGATTTTTGTGAGGATTTTCTACCGACAAGATGATTCTTTTTTTTAATCTTGATATGTTTTGTACCGTTATTGAGCAAACTATATGCATTTGAAGCGAAATAGAAAACATTTGCAGAGATTCTACCGTTTAGATACTCAATGGTGATTGGATATTTTGTGTGAAAATTTGTGGATCAATATCAGTTTCTGGGCAACCGTGCACCTACCCCTCCCCTAAACCAACATTAACGCTAACTTTTTAACTCATTACAACTTGTTGGATTAGGGGAGGGGTAGGTGCACAGTTGCCCAGAAACTGATATTGATCCAAATTTGTTTGGGTGGCCTTGGTTTGAGTAGTCGCACAGCAAGTAAATATAACAAATATTCCACGGAAATAATAACAAATATAACAATAGCTAGATTTCAGAATACCCGTCCACTTATTTACATACTGATGAATAACAAAAGAGTCTATTGTGATATGCCTCGTTCTTCAAAAGCTTCCGACACCTGTGAATGAAGTGGACGGGTATTCTGAAATCGCTCCTAACAAATATTCCACGGAACGTGGCTGCAAAATGCAGAGTATACACTACTCAGTAACTTGATAGTGCGGATCAGCCGATGGACAATTGATGCTCCCAAATATCGAATAAGTTATACTGAAAGAAGATCATTTTCTCCGACACTGATTCTCTTACAAATATGATTTGGTTTATTGTTGCTGTTTCTTTTATTCGATTCTTTTTTGTTGTTGTTGCTGTTTTGCTTTCTGGTTTATGTTTGTTTTTTATTGTTGTTGTTGTTGTTGTCACTGTCTTGTATTTTATAGGCCAGATACGATTTCAAAACATCTGTGCTTCAAAATGGAGGTTATTTTGAACTAATCGTAGTTAATATGATTTTTTTTTCTTTCAAGGAATGCGTTTTCACCAAGGGAGCATATGAAACATACCTTCACGTAGTCTACATGGGCAACATTCGTATCGCTGGCTGTACAGGCTGTTGCAGGCGATGGTTTTTCACGTTCAACGACGTTGAATGCCGTTCACCAGCTGAAATTGACGGCGTCCTGTACCAAAATATTGACATCAATATACACCGTGCAGCAAACATCGAAGGCTACTGTGCCGGGATCAACAAAGGCCCAGTACGAGTTGGTTTCCATGTCGGCAAGTGTCCCGGGTACGACCGTGGCGCCGATGCGTTCACGAGCTGGAATTCCGTGAGCAAGATTATCATTGAGGAGGTGGATGCACCGATTCATTAAACCAGTTAATATACTGCAAGATGATGCTTTGGAATAGCTAAGAGAGATTTTAATATTCCTAATTTAACTGCTGTTATTTACCTCCCCCAGGTCCTTTAATGTATAGTGAACGCAATGCAGTTTACTCGTAAGCAGCCATTAGTTTCTGGCGAAAAGTTTCATCCTTTACGTTAAAACTCTTTTGACATGCTATAGGGAGCGTTCCTTTGACATGATCCAGATCTGTTTCCAAGATCATTCAGATCACGGCGCATCGAAGAAACCGGCTATGAATTTACTCTGGACAAGGATTCATGGTCTACCTCGGAGTAAAAACATGTGAAGTTTCTCTTTGTTTTGCTTTGTTCTTTTTTTTTTTTGTCTTTTTTTTCTAGTCTCTAATGTTTTGTCTCCTTTGTTTTCTTTGTTCCACGTCACGCGTGAACGTAACAGGTTTTTACACAGAGGAGGGGCCGGATTCATCGTTTCCTTCGATAAATCATGATCCAAGCGATCACAAATCACAAATCCAGATCGGATCATACCAAAGGAAAACACGCATGGTGTGGGATTATCGCCAAACATGACATAAAAGACGAATTAGGAAGTCATTTAAGACTTGTTTAATTGTAACTTTAAATGTCTTTTGAATATCAAGTACAAATAAGAAGAGGCTTGAAAACGTCGTCTGTTTGCTGTGAAGATGTTAAAAAACTGTCAGTAAGATTACTGTCAACCTTCGGAGGTCAAATTTTTCAAAACCTGAGTTTTCCGCTCGTTGATTAGAGGAGCAATTTATCTTGCAATTCGCAAAAGAAAACTTTCAAAATTGTGTAAGAGAACGTGCGAAAAGCTGAAAAACGTTTTTTTAAAAATTGAATAGCTGTAGGTGTTATTCATTAGCAGCTAGCGGTCTGTTGACAGCAAGTCTCGTCCGGGACCGCGGATTACAGTGTGTTTGTTCCCTTCATCACGCGAAGCGAGTTGGAAAGCCTTTCACGAAGAAAATGTTGTGTTAAGACGTCTTTATCATGAAATGATCTAAAAGGGAAAATCTTGGGGACAAAAGAAAAAGCCAAATCCAAAGAAATCTAAACAAGATAAACAAACTTCGGAATGATTTCCGCACAGGTTCCTACTTCATTATGCATGCGCTAGCCATACTGTTTCATTCTGCAATAACAAGAATTAGAAAACAGTCCCAAGAAAGTACGCGCGCTGATTGGTTAGAAATCGTGTTTCTATAACTCGATAGAAACACAGAACTAGCACGAGCTGTTGACGTAATGATGACGCGAGCAAAGAGAATTTACATTTTGATATTCAGAGTTAACAAGTTGCTTTTCTTTTTTTCGTCGCGGTGTTTTCTAAAAGAAATAGAAAACATGTTCTTCGTGTTTCTATCGAGTTATAGAAACACTCGTGAAAGTTTGGGAGAACTCGAAAAAGCTGT
>OX453286.1:22833809-23026309 GCA_949710005.1 Ricordea florida | reverse complement strand
TACTTCTAACTAAAAAATCGCTTACGTCTTTGTTACGTTTAAATGAGATGAGTGGTGGTAGTGAGAAGATGCTGCCTGTTTCATGAATACACTTGAAATCACAGTCGACCAAACCTGCATAACTAAGTGAAAGATCACTCAAAATGGACGCGAATTTTCCCAAAATTTATTACATCGCGATAGCTTTTGAAACTCGGCACTGAATCAGCAAGTAAGCGTTCGTATGTGAACTAAAATACTAGGCTCGTTGTTAAGTTGTAAGGCATTGAAAATAGATAGAAACTCGTACGCTATATAAAAACTAATACTGCATCTATCAACAGGGATTTTTTGACAAGTTAGCGATCCAAGATATCTATACAAACCGGTTCCTGTGAATCACAAAGCATTAGCCATTGCGGTTTGTTTAAATTTAAGAAGGTTAACGGCAAAAATAGAAACAGGGGGGACTGCATAACCGAATGCAATGAATCGATTGAGCAACAACTGCCATCGCCAAATCAGGGATTATTTAAAGTACATTTTCACCGATAAGCTCCTTTTTAAAGAACGACAATGATAACTTCTTTGTGATTCACAGTTTGTATGAACTTAAAAAGGGAACAAGCAATGAATACTTACGTAAAATCTCTCCCCTCGTTTTCTCTTCCATCAAAATAACACACACCAGTAATTACGGCGAAATTTCTCATCATACATGGCATGTACATACGCTGTTTGTTCGAGAACTGGCACGGGCTTCAATTCCACCGAGGCGTTTTCAAACTTTTGCCTTGTTGTTCACAAACATTTGCCGTTTTGTTTACAAACCTTCGCCGTGGCGTTTTGAAACTTTTGCCGGTTATATTCACAAGGTTTACCGCGACTAGTGTGGGCCTCGCGGGGACCAATAAAATCCGCACCATCCCCTCCCAAACATAAATTCATCCTTCGATCCCAACGACAACAAACAAGATGGCAGCTTGGATCACTAAACCTTGGATCGAGCAAGCTTTACAGTGCGAAAATGTCAGCAACTTGCCGAAACTTGCCAGAGCACAAATTTTAGAGGTAAATTTGGGGGCTCAGATATCCTAATAAGTGATAGTTCGCGTTGGATTTGCTATGTCGTCCATCGAAGATTAAGCGCCGGTAAAGTTAATATACGATGAAAATTCAAGGTAACTAACAGGAAACGCTGTTTCCACATTCTGCGGTGTCTCAGCTTTACTCTATTACTGATTTCACAGAGCGTATGATCAGACTGCTCGGTTTCAAGGTTTATAACTGGAGGATTTTTTATTGCTCTTGGACTTTCAGCTGTTGATCTTTGAAGGGGCCTTCGGCCTAAGAGACTCGTTGATGGGTCAGATTACTTGGGCTCGGTGTATCATGAGAAATAATTAGTTTGAGTAGCACCCCAGCTAGTCTTGGGCAATCGTGATCAACTTTGGTGAGATTTTAGAGTATTTGAGATTGCTTTGACATAGCATTCAGGATCAGAAGTCATGAGTTATAGATTATTATTATAATTATTATTTCATCATTATCATCATTATTATGATCATCATCATCATCATTTTTATTATCATCATTGTTGTTGTTGTTGTTATTATTATTATTATTATTACATGTTAGCTTGTCAAATTCAATATCAGTAAACTTGGGTTATTTATTTCCTTTTTCTCATCATATGCTTCCTTGATAGTTCCTACTACTTCCTTTGTGGCGTAAAAGGGTTGAGCCTGTCTTTAGTTATGAAGTGCACCTTTTTCTAGCAGTTCTCCGTCCCAGTAACCTGGTTAAGCACCCTCCTGAAATTAACGTTTTCAAATTGGAATTCAAGAATTCTGGTAGGTAAAGGTGCACCTTTAAGCTCACGCAGCTGTACAGCTGTAGCTTATTCCTGTTTCAGTGGTGTGAAACACCTGGGAGTATTGTTACCCCCCCCCCCCCCGGATGGGATGCCAGTCCAATGCAGGGTCACCCCCAGCATTACATCGCTGGTACCCATTTATACACCTGGGTGGAGAGAGACAGTGTGGAGTTAAGTTTCTTGTCTAAAGAAACAACACAAGTTACCCCCTGCATTATATCGCTGGTAGTCATTTATACACCTGGGTGGAGAGAGACAGTGTGGAGTAAAGTTTCTTGTCTAAGAAAACAACGCAAGTTACCCCCAGCATTATATCGCTGGTACCCATTTATACACCTGGGTGGAGAGAGACAGTGTGGAGTTTTTTAATAATAATAATAATTTTAGATATCATTTATGCAGCTGTCCTGTTTATATGCATTTAGTGGCTGACTTTTTATGACATTTTTCTTTTGAAAGCCCTGAATTTAATATTTAAAAGGAGTAGACAAATTCTCTGTTATTTGATTTCAGTTCCTGCAGCCCTCAAAGAGTACTGATGAGGGTGTATCTACAGAACAAATAGGATTTATAAGTGATAAAAAGCATTATGTTAAAGCAGTATTTTCACTATCTTCAGTGGAACAGTTTAAAAGGCAAGTGTATTTTAAAAACAAAATAATTACTTCTATTAAAAGTAACAAAAGTGTATGTGCATGCAAGTTGATTACTGTACACTCCATAGCTCATTCAATGTTCATAGTGGTGTAGGTTCTGTGTAGCAGTAGAACAGAAAAAGATAACATCTAAACTCATTACAAGCTTGTTCAGTCAAGATAGATGGACATTAGCCTTGTGCCAATATGCAGCCATGTTTGACCTCATGCTTGGTCAATAACACATTTTTAATACACGAGTAAGACATGCAGCTCAGAAAAAATCAGCCAATCGGATTGCATGATTTGTAGTCCAACAGGGGCTAATATTTTACCAGTATCAGGCCAGGTATTGTCCCAAAAGATCCTGTGTGAGTCAAAGTTGTATTTTTCTTCTTTCAAATCAAGCTCGCTGAAAATATGAACTTTTTTGTCAACAATCATAGTAAAACTCCTTAATCAGAGGTAGCTAGAAAGATAAAAGCCTCTTCAATACCCCTTTTCGATCATACTGTCAAGAAATCAGGCCAATATTCTCCCAGTACAGCCCTGCACTTGGTTACTATGATATATGTATTATGTGTTCTAGAGAGAACCCCAACCTTGAACTGCACAAAATTAAAGGGGGACTAATCTTTATAAAGAAGTACTCTGTGGAAGCCAGAGTAGATGGTGACGTGGTAAGTACCATTTAGATCAGATTTTCTATTAGTGCAGCAGCATTTGTTTAATCCGTGATATGCTACTCTATGTCTCCTTGTGACCAAACACTTTCATCAACATTTGATCCTGGACAATTATGTAGGATTTTCTGAGGTTTCATGGAATACTGGATTGAATTTGTGGACAATGCAGTATGGTACTTCTTAGAGGAATTCATATGGGTTTTCCCAGCTGTTTCACTTACATCATGGTATGCAGCAGTTTATGTGATCACAAAAAGTGAACATTTCTTGGAATTGAAAGCTAAACAAGCAGTAGCATCCACAAAACAGTCCAAGTATGAATCTCAATCTTACTTGGAACGGAAAATATCTGGTGACAAACTGCTATGTAGGCTACATGTATTTGCCTGCAAGATTATAGTAGTATAAGGTAGCAATAATGCAGTGATCTTTTATTATTCTGTATAATTTTTTTTCAGGACACAGTGGAATTTGTTATTAAAATTCATGAATTTAAATTTGCTGGTGGTGAAGGGAACACTCAGTTTGGCAGTGACATTATTGACAGCAATTCATATGCTCCAATTAAAGAGAGACTTTTCAAGTTAAGGAGGTGGTCTAAGGTTAAAATGCTGCTCAATGAGGTTAATCCATCAATCAGTGGAGGCACAAGTGTTGAGAAGTGCACAACCAATGTTGAGTTGGCTCTGTTGAGGAACCATGATGAAGTTTTCATTCCTGAAAACATGGAGAGAAAACTTGCTGAAATTGAAGGTAAACTTGATGTTGCTGTGGCAACAGAGGCATGTTTGATGTTTAAATATCTATTAAAATGAGGAAGAAAAACAAACTGTTATTAATGACCGCTGAGAATGACAATTCTCCTAAAGATTATATCAGACTCAATTTTAGACAAATGATGGTTAATCACAAATCCTATTTCAAGTCCACAGGTGATCATGATTCCCAAGTCACTCACAGGTCCCCAGAGGACAAGTATAATTAACAATTAGTGTAATTAATAAAGTTAGCATATGCCAGTTGAAGAAATATTTATTTGGGAATGAAACGAAAAAAAGCATTACGAATTTCGCTACTCGAGTAATCCTCAAGTAGCGTAGCCAATCAGATTGCGGCATTTGCATTAGTCCACTGGTTGGGTGATACTAAGTAAAATTAGTCTTATCATCATGCAGGTGCTTTGTTCAATAGGTAGCAATACTGTCAAATGTTTAAGGTGTTAATTCCCTTGGAAGTTTGAATCCTGGCAGGTGATTTCAGCTGAAACGCTGTTTTCAGCACAGTTGGTAGGACATCACACCGGTAATAGCGAGGTGGTGGGTTTGAATTATGTTCCAGGCTGTTCTACAAGAGTCAAATTTTCAGTTTTGCAATTTTTTAAGGCAATTCATTTTAATTGTTTTCAGAGTATCTTTGGGAATTTCGAACAGCTTCGACTTTCCTGGTATGATTCGATTGAAATGATGCGTTTTTATTTCATAGAATGGAAGCCTAGCTACTGTCCAACGTCATCTTGTAAACTGGAGAGAGAAGAGACATTGCCTGATAGTAGATCAAGTCCATCAGGGTTGCAACAAGCTGAACAGGTTGAACCGGTTACCTCCTCTGCAGATGCGCCCGCGCCCGCAAACATTGATTGCATCGAACAAAGAAGCGACAGTATCTCATTGGTGGATCAATCACAGGATTCTCCAACCACAACACAGCCCTTAGAAGGTCTTCACTTTGGAATTTTTTCGTCGTCTAGTGGGTCGTCGCAGCAGAAGGGAAGTAGTGAAGAGTCGTATTCAGTTCTGCGGGGAAGATCTCCCGATGTCGTTTCTTGTAGTGCAAGCAGTGAGGATACAGCCAATATTGTTACACCACTTCCAAATGTCTTTTCATGTAGAACGTCAGATCAACCGTATCGCTGTTCCCTTTCGGAATCTCAGCTAGAAACGTTGATGGAGGGGGAAGTCACTGTTTCGGGGGACGCTGTTTTCTCTCCTCCCGGCTCTCAATACGAAGGTAATTCATGTAAGGAGGGGTTTACCTCTGTCAAATCAAAAACCGACCGCGGGGTGACTCCTACATCGTATTGTGACGACAACACGAATAGTCCTAGCCAATATGAAAGTTCATCGAGCTGGTGGAAACGAAAGCGATCACAGGGGAACTTTCAGACATGTGAAACTCCTAAACAACGCCGTTGTGTTTCACCAGGTGAGTCGGATTTACAGTCAGAATGCTTATTATATCGCTGGTTCCGCGAGCAAACAAGACGAGGCAAATTCTGAGTTCTGATTGGCTACCCGAGCGGGCGAGATGGGCTTATGTTTCGCGCTCGGGATTTCCCGCTTTGTCCCGCAAACCAAAAACAAAGGAAATGGCCATAAAATAATCTTCTTTGCGTTTTCATTAACCTCGACTATGTCTCAGTCATTAAAGGCGCAAAAAAAAACTCGGCCAAGATGCAGCCATCTCGACCTCACGTTTGGTCAATAAGCATCTATATTCACCGAGTTCTTTCTACGCGTTTTTATTGCCCGACTGTCGTTGAGGTCAATAAAAACGCAAAAGGCATCCAGGTATCCTGACCGAACAGACTTGGTCAATAAAGGATTTACTTTATGGCCATTTTATTTTGGTTTGGTTCGCGGGAGTAAGTAACGCTTGGTCAATAACCTATACAATATGGTCAGTGCCTTGGATAGTGTTCCTGGATGTGTATGTAAGCCTACCCATCATCTGTCACGGCATTGATATCACAACTAGATCACCCTCGGTGAATAATGCATGATATATTCCATAACAAGATGTAATTTTGTTTGTCAGGCAGTTCTTCGGTCCCCGCGCGAACCGTTACGCAAACTGTCTCGCAAACCGCGTGTTCACAGAGTCAATACTGCAGCGACAGGGTAAGTAATTACACACGTACTGTACATTTAATATCCCAGTCTATTTGAAATTCCTTAATTTCATACTTATTTTAACTGAAATAGAACTTCTTCACTTCCTGGACTGAAACCCTGAGATTTCAGTACAATGGGACTTTAACCTTCAATACTTGTATCAACGCTTTTACTCCCGGAGTTAAACGTTACGCTATGTAAAATAGTTCTAACTTTGTGCCCTTTTACTTCCAACTTCAACCGGTGAGTAATTGAGTGATGATTCTAGCTTTCAGTTTAACATTAAGTCGCACAATGTTGCTCCAACGTATAACCCCCTAACCCTCTTAGTCTAAGCTTGACTGTCTTTGAACCCTGATCACACCCAGAGGCAAACATTGAGTCATATAACGTTATTTTAAGTTTCAACCTTTTCTCTCCTTTAGTCAAACCTTGAGTCATCCACTTTGGCTCTAATCTCTTAACCCTTGAGTTATGCTACAGGTATATGCTTTGCTAACGTTTGACCCCGTAACCTCCAGAGTCAAACCTTGAGTCATCAAAGTGGTTTTAACTTTCAACTCTTTCACTTCTAAAGTCAACCCAAATGTCTTTCATTGTGACTCTAACGTTTCACTCTTAAGCCTGGTTCACACTTGTGAGATAAGCACAAGCGCCAGCGCAAGCATAAACACAAGAAAAACAAACATTTTTCTTTTTCTTGTGCTTGTGTTATGCTCATTTCAAAAGTGGGAACTGGCGTGAAATAATCACAAGCATAAGCGGTTCTTCCGCCATCTTGTTTATCCACTCATGTGACTCACACTGCGCACGCGTAAGTCGCTAGTATGAACAGCCTCGTTCTTATGCTTGCTTTTACGTCACAAGTGTGAACCAGGCTTTAAGGTCATTCCTTGAGTTATGCAAACTTTGAACTTTTTCACTCCCAGAGTTAAACCTTGAGTTATATATTGTGGTTCTACCTGTAAACGTTTTCACAACCAGAGTTAAACCTTTCGTTATAGAAAGAAAGCACAACCAACACACATACATATCCTTTCTTTAAACACGATGTGGTTTAAAGCTCAAAGCTTGTGGGGTCGTGCAAATATGATTACAAATGGATAAAACCGTATAAAAATAAGAATAACATCACTTACAAAATACAACTACAATTAAAACATAAAAATATGCAGTAAGATTTTCACCAAGAAATAAAATGAATTTACATTAGTTACCTCTAAGTAAATTGACTATAGTTAAAAGCATTTAAAATCTTGGCAGTGCCTGGGCAGCGACTGGACCGACTGTGCACTAAAATCAAGTTCCTTAAAATAAGGGTCCTTCTTCACTTTGCGATAAAAAAACAGTAAACTGGTCTGTAAAATGACTCGAGATGACCAACAATGCTTATATGTCGATTTTCTTGTTATTCTGATTTGTACAGCCGAGTTTGTATCTCAGTCAACCAACTGAGTTCTACTCACAGCAAGATCCCCTGGTCCTTGATGAGTCAGACGTGGGAGGTACGTGAGCAAACTGAACACTTTACCAAGACAAATATTGGTGTGATTTTCAATTGACTGTTATTAAACCAAATTTCTTCAACGAATCACAGCAGATTCACAGATCTGAATGAACCAATCGAAATGCACAGAAGAGACATGTAGTCACCAACTAACGCGGGAAAACGCGTGCGACACATTGTGATTGGTTTTAGATCTACTTGTACTTCTAATTGATTGATAAAGACCAGACTTATAACATCATCGTCTGACAAACACTATTCACTTGACTCGGAAGATGACTTCCGCTCAGGTTGTCGAAACGTCAGTCACCAACAGCAGTTCTTTTCAGAACTACCCTCACCCGGACGATCAAACTATACGAACTTCTGATACTCCTGGGTTCAAACCTTTTACTATGATTGATAAAGAGGCGCGAGATTCTCGAGTCAATCCCCTATTGACAGTAAATTAACAACCGCGCTAAATAAAAATGGTTTTGTTTTTCATAGTTTCCTTACTGTTTCCACTAATACAAATATATTGCAATAATGCCCCTAACCAGGAGCCCATTACCAATTGTCTCCTGCCCTAACTTACTCTTTAGAGCGTTGCATATTCCCTTGTTTGTTATTAACGTACGGATTAAATTTGTGGATCAGTGTAAGTATTTGGGCAACTGTGTACCTACCCCTCCCCTAACCCAACAAGTAATAAGTTTAAAAGTTAGCGTTAATGTTTGGTTAGGGGAGGGGTAGGTACACAGTTCCCAGATACTTACATTGATCCAAATTTGTTGGTGTAGAAAGCGTAGCGGATGCTATCGACGGTGAGAGCAGTCTTCTACTACAGGAGTGCCAAAATCAAGAAACAGTATCCACTCAAAATGAAACTGCTGCTTCGCTGGATTTGTCGATGGACGAGTGCCTTACAATTGACACTCCACGATTTGACTCTCTCCCGTCCTACCAGGTAGAGTAAACTTTGACTGCTTCGAACAAAGGTAGTGACAAGAGAGCTTACCTACTCCAAAATCAGGTATCACCTCGGAAACTGAAACTGGGTCAGATGCGCTCAATAAGGTGCTGATGGTAGAATTACCGGCATGCAACATTCTTTCACCCTAAAAAATCAGTGTTACCGCAGAACGTAACAGAACGTTACAAAACGTAACAGTTCGCCTAAGTCCCAAAAAGTTGATGTTCCGTACGTTATCTTATCGTTGCACCCGACACATGGCAATTATGGATAGTACACTTTTATTATAACAAACCAAGTGGAGGGAGTATAGAGAGGCCTCCGAAAACTGCATATCATGTAAGGCCAACACCCACATTATTCTTGCAGATTCCACGAGCTCAGGCACAGGACAGCCCTTCAAAGGGCTCTTGTTTATCGCCTACTGGCCAAGCTTCTGGTGATTCCTGCCCTGGCGTAAGTCCCATTCCTTGTGCACTGAAACGTTTTATACCTGTTATTCGCTATTCTGAAGTATTGGGGAAGATTTAGTCAAAATGTATTTTGGGGCTGTTTGATGGAAAGAGTATTTGCATAACTGGATATTGTTCGCCCTGACAATCATCATCTTCTTCTCATCATCATCACCATCATCATCATCATGACCATCATCATCACATCATCATCATCACCACCATCATCATCATTATCACCATCACCATCACCATCATTATCACCATCACCATCATCATCATCATAATGATCATCATCACCATCATCATCATCATCATCACCATCATCATCATCACCATCATCATCATCATCATCACCATCATCATCCTTTGCACAGTGTATTGTTGTACTCCCCATTATTATTGCTATTGTTGTTATTATTATTGTCATCATTGTGATTGTTATTAATGTTTTTAGTCATGTTAAAATAAGAATTGGTTGTCAAACAAAGTGAAGACAAATTCACATTGTTCAATCGATGTATTTATTTATTATGTATCAATTTGTATTAAATATTCTTTTCACTTCAGCCTGTTTGCGGTACGCCTTACAACCAATGGAGACGCCCGGAGGAAGAGCCAAGTAATTTGAAGGGCTTTGTTCATGAGCATTGGCGCAACATAAGACGAAAGGCCAATCGAAAGCACTTTGATTGGTTTACATAGAGTACTACACTGGTATTTGTTGAATGCTTCTCACCCAATTTGGGCGTGGACTGGGAAAGTGGACCCAGTCACGCCGTTAGACAGTGATACCATGATTTCCGAGGTCAACCATACGCCGTGGTTCGAGTCTTTTCGTTTGTGAATGCAGTGTGGCCAGTGTGGCCATTCCTTGGGTAAACCTATAAGTAAATGTAAATGTAAACGTCCTACTACGCTGTTTGGTGTACGAGTTTGAACAGCACTGCACAGTGGCACTGTTTGTTTTGCTATACCGTGTGGTACTAACTTTTTCATCTGTGGATCAAACCATGCAGTGTGACCATTCTTTGTAAAGCTACTGAACAGTACTGTACTGTGGTACTGTTTGTTTTGCTATACTGTGTGGTACTAACTTTTTCATCTGTGGATCAAACCATGCAGTGTGACCATTCTTCGTAAAGGTACTGAACAGTACTGTACAGTGGCTTTGTTTGTTTTACTATACAGTGTGGTTCTAACGTTTTCACCTGTGGATCATCATGCAATGTGACCATTCTTTGCAAGGCTACTGAACAGTACTGTACTGTGGTACTGTTTGTTTTGCTATACCGTGTGGTACTAACTTTTTCATCTGTGGATCAAACCATGCAGTGTGACCATTCTTTGTAAAGCTACTGAACAGTGCTGTACTGCGGTACCGTTTGGTTCAGTATACATTATGGTTCTAACTTATCTGCTTGTCAACTGTCAGGTTCAAGGTCATATTCATTCTATTCAATCTAATCAAATTACGATATGTTTTTTTGGTAAGGAAAAAGTAAAACTAAACGCTATCTATGTATGTGAACATTTTGCTTGGAAAGCTACTGATCCAGTGACTCTGTTTTTCAATGCTCTTCGAATGCTTTAATATTTTTCCTTGATCAAACGGTAGCAGAGCACCTTATTGATTTACTACATTAACGGGTTAGAACGGAGCCAGTCAGAAAAAAACAGCACGCTGAATTATCACTCGGGCCTATGCTGTGCTTTATGAGGAAGTAAGGTCGACTCAGACGTCGCACTTTTCATGAGCCGAACTAAATTCGAATTTGGACCGACCCAAATCAACAAGAGTACGCCTGTTGATTCAGACCTCGAACTCAATAAGCCGTTCCACAGCCGCTCCTAATACATTTGCAGGAAAACTAATCAATATTGTCCGTGGTTTTGAAAATATGTACCAAATAATAATTTATGCATTGAGCTTGGCACATGAAACGTTCGGCGTGTGAATCAAGGCCGTTACAAAGTCGAAATTCTCGGCGAAGCCAGGCGAAAAGAACACCTGAGCCGTTCCAAATCAAAATAGCCGTTCCGAATTGATTAAGGCGCCGAACTTTTCATGTACTTAATTCGACGAATTAGGTTCGGCTCATGAAAAGTACGGCGTCTGAATCGGGCCTAAGCGATAATTAAACCGAAATATTAAAATCAAACGCGACCTAAGTTAATGCTTGAAGATGTTAAATTTCCTTTATCAGAGCCGGGATAAAAAAGTATAAGACTTGTAAAAGTTGAGTTTAATTGAAGCAATATTTTAAGCACAAGCGGTACCATTTGAAGATACTTTGTGGGGTCCGTGTGAAGGCATTTAGTCCTTGAACCAAGCTTGTTTATGTTAGTGATTGAATTTTCTTTACGAAAGCCTTATCTGAATCAAGATCTGAATAACTGATAGGTTTTGCAATAATCAGAAGTAATTTCTTCATCTATTTCAATTCCTTGTAATGAGGTTGCTTTAAATTGGGGGACGGTTGAGGAGGAAGTCTTTCTTTAAGGGGTCTAAAAAAAGTCGTTGAAAAAATTACTCCGAAAGCTTTCGACAGCAAGAGCTTAGCTCCAACGAAGGCAAAAAATAAATATTTACAGTTTAAGCATTTTAGTGGATTAATTATTTATTATATCGTTAGATAATAAAGAGGTCAGAGAAGAACGATTTGTTCTTGCCTTCACGGATATGAAGTTCTTGGAGTAGCTATATCATTTCTGCTCAAACTATGGAAAAATAGACATGCTCTAATACCTTTGTGGTATATACTACAAGGTTTTGCAGATATATTCGATTTCCAGGGAAAAATACTGTACAAGCGACAGGAACAAAATTTGTTTATATTATTAAATTTTGGCCCCTTCTTTTTGATGTAAAATTACATTTTCCCCTAAAAGACGATATATTTTACGAAAGAAGAATATCTTTGGGTTGGTGGTTAAATAGTACCATGCTACGAATCATTAAATTTAACATTGCTCGTGAAGACTTTATATCGCGAAAATAAAGACACACAGGAAAAAAAAATTTTCTTGCATGCTTTGTTCGGATCAAAGACCTAGGAAATGAATTATTTAGTTGATCCTCGAATCCAGAACTGAAAATCCAACTGCTTATTCAATTTACTGTAGTTAAGTGATTTCTGAGATAAAGTAATTCTCTGTTCCACTAAAGTTTGTCCAAGGTTTCAGCCTCCTCTAAAATAATACTTCCTCAAAAGTAAATTAAAGTTTCATAAGGAGGAAAAAATAAAATAGTTCGAGATTTTTTCTTGCCGAGTTTAATAAGTTTGTTTATCAAACAGCTGTTTAAGCCTTCTTGGAATTGGCATTTTTATTAAGACTTTAAAATCGAGATAAACGTTCCGTGGTTAAGAAATATACTGTAGTATATCCAATAGTTTTGTGTACTGCTGTCGTCATGTTTGCTGTGCCATACGGCGCCCGCTGTTGGGGTTATCTCTTTTCATCAAATTTCTGGTTCAAATAATGCAGAAATAAATGTTGTTCACTGGTATTTAGTAAACAAACTGTAGTTACTGCTTAATTTTGATTTGCGAGGCATTTTTTGTAGCCCTTATCTCGTTAAAGCTATAGTTTGAAAAATTATAAAGTGTCTTTGTCTCTTAACTAACAACAGGCCTAAGTCGACCGATCGCCGATTTTTACATGTTTCTTTATTGGCCAAACTGCGCCAGTTATTTCTCGAAACTAACAGGATTTAGTACAAATACTCAGGTGCTTATACAAAACCGCGCGCTCTGATTGGTTCGCTATCTCGGATTATCAGCCGATAATCACCTCGACGAACAAAATGGCTGCCAGTCGTTCGCGCGCTTTTGATGAAATAGAATTTTTTCGTGTTGTACAATACTTTTTCTTTTTTTGAAATAATCACCTGTGTATTTATACTAAAACAATTCTTCGCCTCAGGCTCAGTGATTATCGGTGAATATTCACCTCGACTTCGTCTCGGTGAATATTCACCGATAATCACTTCACCTTCGGCGAATAATTGTTAATTATAACGAGCACCGAAACCAGGATATATTGAAAGGAAAATACCATTAGATCTTATTTTGACTCATGACGAAGGCGTAACAGTGAGATGGAAAAAACTTCCGCTTTGGCAGGCATCTCTTTCATGCCGCCAAAATTCCTCTAAAATTCATGAATTATACAAATGCTGATCAGCAGAGTAAAGAAAAAGATCACAAAAAGATAATTCTTGATCGAGATATTTCGAACATTTGAAGTACAAAACAAATAGCGAGGGAATAAAACGGCCGTTTACTTCAAACCTATCTTGCGCGTCCTCTACTAAAAATTCAGTTTATTGAGCGGCCATATCGCCTACGTCGTTCCTCAAAATCATCACTGATTTGCATATAGCTGGTTTGCCAAACAAAAATAATGTTTGGGTTTAATTCCGCGGCCGATTCGTGGTTGGTTTTGTTCGCTAGTCGCTAACCATCCTGTCAAGACGAGAGCGAATTTTTGTTTCAAAGAAGAGATTATTCCAGTGAACGAGTAAAAGACCGGTGGCGCTGAAACGGCATGAAGATAATTATGCGAAACAGTTCATGTCATTTGGTCTTTGTTTTCTGCATTCATTACACCTGTTGTATACAATACAAAACCAAGGTTGTGCAGTGAAGTACGCATGCGCCATTCTCGTGTAACCATAAATGCTGTACGTTGTTCGCCACAAGGGTTACTTTGTTGTTGCGGGCAAGAATCATGGAGGCCGTAAAAACTACCTGTATGCTTGAATTTCAGAGCGATACAAAACTAACTACAGAAGAGTTTGTCAAAGTGTTTAAGGAATTTGATAAAGACGGTAAGTTCGCCAAACACTATCTAAAATGCGGCGAGTAATTACGATGATGTTTGAACGCTCGCGCGTCTCACTTTGAGTTGCTGTTTTTCTGTTGCAGGAAATGGTTACATTGAGGCTGAAGAATTAGATTCTTTTCTAGTCACACTCTTAAAAGAAACAGGCAACAAGGTAATAGATTATACAACAAAACACTTGTCGCATGATTTCAAGTTTAGGGTTGGAGATTTTCGTTTGACCTAGGTATAAACGACGATTCACTCATTAAATCGAAGGAGTCGACCACTCAAAGAACTGCGTATATTTTTCAACTTGCTGCTAATGGCACTTCAACACTCAAGTTTCAATTTTCGGATTCTAGAGAAATCATAAAATGAGTTAACTTTAGCAGAAACACAAGTTTATCCGATATTCCTTTAATCGCAGACTCAAACGGTTGTTTTGGATAACTTAAGTCATCGATCGTTTCTTGAGCAGCATAGTACTTTTTGAGAGCTAAAAATACGGCAATATTCTACAGAAAAAAATCCTTTTCGGGGTAATTCTCGACGCTTTGACTTGTTTACCGAATAAATTTATTTTTTACCTATCATCTTTTGCGTCCAGCAGGCTAAAACTATTTTGTTTTTTAACTAGCTATATAATTTTAATACAGTTTTTTGTGGCCATGCAAATATTGTCATCACCTAGACTGCACTGTTTTGACGTATATTTGCTTTGGTCGATATATTTGCAAATTGTTTACAGAAATTCTAAAAAAAGAATTTAATTCGGCCTGTGCTAGGTTCGAAGCAGTTTTGCCCCACGCGGATACTATTAAATAAAACAATAGCTCTCTTGAGAAAATTATTTTCGCAAATTGTATAAAATGTTCTGTTTCGAATAACAGCGAAAGGCTACATCTGGAATTACTTTTGCAAATTTTCGCAACTGAGCGGGTTCTTGTTGTTAACAAGAATGCGATACTACAAGGTGAAGCGATAAATTAATGATCACGTTAAAAAGTGATTCTCGGTTGAGCAATTTTTGTTTCCCCGAGCGAAAAGTAAAATTTAATCGTAGTAATGCTTTATACGAACGAAATCGGTGCATTTCATTACTTTAGCTAATTTTTTTTAAAAAAGAAACAATTAACAATAGCTTGAAAGTCTACCGCCCGAGGCGTGTATTTCAGGAAGTACAGTTTTACCCTTAGATGGAAATGGTTCAGTGGAGATTTTTTACGCGAGCGGTCCACTAAAAAGATGGCTGCTCAGTTTTTCTTGCGGATTGCATTTTCTGATTAAAAACACCGAAAAAAATTCGCCATTCTTAAACTAGTTAATTTTTCGCACTTTAGAGAAACTATGTTTCGCATTCAACTGAAGGCGGATTTATTACAACTCATTCGGCTGCAATTTGGTTTATTGTAAAAAACCGATTTAAGAGGAAGCCTGAAATGTTCCGGTCCTTCGAGTTCTTTGTGCAAAAATGTCTTCATTATGTAAATCCGACTTTCACATTTGACTCGTGCTGGAAAGAAAGCTCGAGTTTTTAGTGAGCTTATTTCTTATTTGCAAATTTGACCTAAATTCCCATGTTTTAAACAAATTACCCATTCTGAGAATAACACACTATTAGTTTTGAGGTGTGACCAGTGAGAAGGTATTAATAGCGTATAATCAGATGCGCACAATTTCACCTGAAAAGGACTTATCAGTACTAACGTGGTGGATAAATTTGCTTTCATCCTGCGAACTGCATGCTTGTCCATCAAAAATTCTGCAAAAACGAAACTAAAATCGTACTTTTTTTGGCATTGTATAAGACAGCATTCATTTTCGACCTCACACAGGCGGATTTAAGCGATTAGAAAACTTTGTATAACCCAATTTTGCAATGAAAAGTTCTCACTCGCGCTGGACTTCTGGCTATGAAATGTTTCTCTTTTATTTATTTTTTTTTTTCATTGAAATTGGTGACTGACTTAAAAGTGTTGTAGTGTGTGATTTTCGAAACGAAGTTGTGACAGATTTCAGGCCAGAAAGGCTTTTTCTGTGGGAAGCGTTTTATCATTTGATCATGTCGTCCTATAAATAACGGCTGACTTCTTGTTCAGTTTCCATTGGCAAAACGCAGCTTTAAATCATTTATCAACCAAAACGACACTCTGCTCGTTATTTACCATCAGACTGAGCTTGACTTTCTATTATATCATTATTCTTTTAATTTAGCTGAGCCGAAACCTCGCAGGGAAGCTGTCTCGGAAGCGTTCCGAGTCCCCTCTATTAGCTATAGCTAGTTCTGATTTTGCTGATAAATTGGCCTCGCGAAACAGTGGGACCAATATCAAATTGCCGAAAAACGTTTTGTTTCACAGCCTCGCGATGCAACTGGCTCACAAAAAAAAAATACTTGCATGCACCAAGACAAAAACGGCTGGAGGAGCTGGCTCCTGAGTTTTTACTTAAACCGAATTCTCAAATTTGCCCAATATATATATGTTATTTGCCGGGCGGGAGGTCCGTATGGGAAAAAACTGTGCCCGAGGTCTTGAGTACGGCCCGAGGCCGAAGGCCGAGGGCATTACTCAAGACCAAGGGCACAGTTTTTTCCCATACGGACCGACCTAGACCGGTAAATAACTTATTTATTTTTTCTGCTTGTTTGCTTTTTTTTTTCGCAACAATTTCAATTTGCCGCGAATAGCGCGGATAAAAATGCGGACCGTGGTCCGTATCGTAAAAAGCTGGACCGGTTACGAGCGCGCGATTAGCCAATCAGATTCGAGGATTTGGGATTCCGGCCCGCTGCGATGCTTGAGAAAAAAATAAATTACGATACCAGAAAACAAAGGAAAATAAAATTTCAGGCAAGAAAAAATTGAACTACAACAGCAATATGGAAGTGATAGTTTGAGCGCGGAGAATACTATGCACTAAGATCGCACCGCCCACCGGTTAGCTCGGTTGGTTGGGTACTGGACTATCGGGCGGGAGGTCACGGGTTCGAACCTCGGCCGGACCATCAGTCAGGGTCTTTAAATTACTGAAGAGAAAGTGCCGGCTTTGCAGTGACATCTGTAACTGGTTAGACTTTCTAGTCTTCTCGGATAAGTAAGATAAACCGTAGGCCCTGTCTCACAAACCTTGTTCGTATAACCTCGTGGGACGTTAAAGAACCCACACACTGTTCGCAAAGAGTAGGGGACGTAGATCTCGGTGCTGTAGTGTGGCCTTTGTGGATGTTATTCCACACACGTACGTATTATTAACGAGCTCTTGTAGCTCCTAGGAGTTACGTGTATAAATAAAGTATTGATTGATTGATTAATTGACTGATTGATTGGATCAAGCTCGTGTTTATCTCTTTTGATAACGGCCTACTATCGTAACGGTTCAGTTTCTTCTCAAATGAATGTTTAAATAGTGTTACTTCTTTATCGTATCAAATCGTATTCATCGCTCAGTTGTTCTATGTCTGGCTGTAACTTGCCATTTTACAAGATTTTGAGTGCATTCGTAGCTGCAAACCACGTTGAAGCAAAGGATCGCTTATAACCACCAAAAACACGTCTCGCTATTGGCCGTTCTCAAGCAACCTGCCGTGATGAGTCAAAGGCCCAAAAGGGTCTATAATTTGTTAGTATAAATCTACTAGTGTTCTATCACAAATGCCGCGCTCTGATTGGCTACGCTACTCACTATCTATTCTGTGATAGATAGTGAGTAGCGTAATGGCGGCCGCTTTTTCACGTTTTCGAAGTGTCCGTGAAGAAGATTTAGACAGTTTACTGGTCGAGGCTGTTCCAGAAAAGACAAAGTTTTAAACGACTAGTAGATTTATACTAAAACAATTAGATTATTCGCTCTCGATTTCTATGCATGATAGTTGACTCGGGCTGCGCCCTCGTCAACTATCACGCGATAGAAATCTCGAGCTCATAATCTAATTGTTTAATATGCGATGAAATGCGGTTAATCAAGTTACGGCATTACCTATTTCAAGAACAGCTATGCTAGATTTTCTACGAGGAAAAAGACATGGCGATTTTGCGCTCCGTGCTCGATTCTTTGAACCTTAAGCAATAAAAGTCATTATTCTCACCTATATATAGACTGCGATGCAGCGATGGTTGTCATGGCAGTAAGATCCAATGTGATGGGCTATTATTTAAGGGGAACTGTGCGCTAAATTTACAAAATACCGTCAATGGAACCAAGGACAATTGCGAGAGATTATGATTCCGAGATATGGCTATAAACTTTTGATAGCGATTGGTTATTTTACGGGCAAATAAACCTGGTTAGTGAATGTTACCTTGGCTTTCTCCTTGTGGCTTATATGGCAAATAACCACCAAAACAAGCAATATTCTAAAACAGATATATATTATTTCATAAGGAGCCCACATACTGAGAAATAATAAAAAATAATTAAAAATTTGACTACGAGTTTAACCATAAGTCAATGGTCGATAAGTCGCGTAGCGACGAGTAGACTACTTAACAAAAATATAAATATCCATTGGCTTACACGAGGTGTCTAGCCACATTATGGCAAGATCGGATTTATTTATTTATTTGTTTCTTAGTACACGAGAGTTGAGCGCCTGTCACCTGGTCTATTAAGAGACACACGTACGCAACGCGGACCTATTTTTTGCCCCTTGCAGTAGTTATAACACTAAAGCTAGTGGAGCCGTGCAAATGGGTGAAACAAAATAGACATATCAACTGTGAGTCAAGTCCAAAGTTGCTGGAGGGTGGTCGAGGATTTGAGACAAAAGAGATGAGAAGAAAAAGAGATGAGAATCGAACCCGTGATAACAAGACTACAAATGCGGCGTCCCAAAGTACTCGGCCAAAGCTACCTCTTTTATAAAAAGAGAGCTTAACTATTTGTGGTTTTGTTACTCTGCAGCAACCTTCAGCAGAGGAGTTGGCTAAATTCAAAGAATATGTGCTAGAAAGTTATGACGACAACTTAGATGGCAAGATTAGCATGTCTGAGGTATGTTGTAACTGTTCAGTCATTGAACCTATCAGGTTGATACGTATCGATATCAACCTGTCTGAGGCATGTTTTAATTGCTCAGTCACTAAATCTATTGTTCATGCGTATAGATATCAGCCTATCTGAGGTGGTTGTAATTGCTAATTTACTGGACCTGTCAGGCTGATACGTAACGATATCAGTCTGTCTGAGGTTGTTTTAACTTTTCAGTTCTTAGACCTATTTTTGATACGTATCGATATTAGCCTATCCGAGGTACTTTTTAACTGCTTAGTCATTGAATGTCAGTTGCTGATACGTGTAGATACCAACCTGCCTGAAACGGCAAATGGCGCGTCAAATAGCTCACTAAAAACGTCTACTTCTTCGTCTACATTTTTAGCTCGAGAATATTCTCCCAACGGAAGAAAACTACCTAAACAAATTCCGACAGGAATTTGATGCTCATAAGATGGACAGTGTGCAGTTCATAAAGGTGAGAAATATGCGTACTTATTCAAAAAAAATGGCAGAGGCAGTTATTTGATTTATGGTAGCTCCCCACATAGAGAAACTTGCAAAAATGGAAGCTCAAAATACGCAAAAACAAAGAGCGGTTCAAAATAGGCACATCTTGTGTAAGGTGCTGGCGTAAAGAACAATCATACCGTTTCAATTTATGAAGTATCAGCGTCTCAAAATCATAATGAATTTTGTGACGCGATTCAAACTTAGAGCTGAAAATTATTTCTCTTCATCAAAATTCAGTTATCACTCCCATTTTGTCGTGTTCAAGGTTTTGTGCGCGTAATGCAAGACACCGCCTTTCTGCAGCGTGTATACTGACTATTTAAGCAATCCAATTTCAATAATTCTTGTGTCTGGGGCATTCTTATGTGTCGGCATCGTGCTACAAATAACACAATGACAAAAAATTTAATCAAAAACTTTTTCCTCAACGTTGATGGTGTGGCTCATCGCGCGCGGGAAGATTTTGCATTTGATGCAAACCGGTCTTGAACAAACCGCGCTATTTATTTATTTTTAAATCTTTGACTCCCTAAAAATGCAACCTTTACTTGAAGGAGAAATATAAGTTTTACGTCGATTAGCGAAGATTATATTGTCGTCTTGTTAGTGAAAGGTTCTGAGAATCGCGAGTAATTCTCCACTTAAGTCCGATCTTTTGTTATTTTGCAGATATGGAACCACTACGACAGCGACCGAAACGGTTTCTTGGAAGGAGACGAAATCGACGCTTTCCTTAAAGACATGTTGGATCGGCAAGGATGCAGCGTGAATCCACAGCGGATTACTGACTACAAACTGTTCATAGTAAGCGCCATACTTGCCTAAACTAGGGGCGCGCGCTTACAATACGTCCGAAAATCAAAAAAATTTTAAATGAAAGTCAAATTGAACGGTTCATTTCGGCCTGGTCCGACTGGAATATTTGGAATCACCTTTGAAGGGGGCCTTCAGGGACCTGTCAGTCTGGACCACCAAAATGGATGGTTCCATTTGGTCCATTCTGCTTTGCTTTGGCCTTATCTTTGTATGGAAAGGGCGTGGAAGGTATGGGAACGCGCCTTCCATTCGACAAAAATTAATTCCGAAATCTAAAACTATAATTTTTGTTGAATGATAAGCGCTCTAGATTAACCTCAACTCCTCCCAAATGTCATGAGACTTATATTGACTCTTTCACTGCCCTATCTGACGACCGTACGTTAATATAACTTAAAGTTACACAAGACTTCCCTCCTCACCCCCTCCATACCTTATTCGAAGACATGCCGCGATATCCCATCGTTAACACCACGCTAGTCAACTGAGCAGTAATAATAACACTGAGTAACAACAGAAAGCAAGATGGCGGAATGACATACTAGGTCCGGGTGCAAGGGCGTCTGGGTAATGGCGAAGTCCGCTTGTCACAAGTGCGGCTCACCAACAATAACTGTTATTGTTATAAAAATAAACAACAAACGAAGCCCACTGGCGTTACGTGGCATAATTGTCACGATCAGTTACAACTCAAGAGCTCCACCTGCAGGATTTTTGCTTTGTTCAGTATGTCGACCTGTCGAAATAACTTTTTACTTCATATGCATAGCGTAATGGGCTTTTTGGAACAAGCTTGGTCAATAAATGATTTATTATATGGTCATTTTGTGTGGGTTTTGTTTCGCAGGAGAATGCCGTTAATCCCGTGTCCCTCAGGATTCACCGAATGTCTTGCCCGCTCGAGGAACCAGTCATATAATAAATTAAATATACCAGCCTAAAGTGCTCGCTGTCAAGAGAAAATGAGGGGAGGGAACATAACCCCGTCTGATATGATAAGAAACATAACCCCGTCTGATAAGGGGACAGAATCTATTTTTAAGGACAGAATCTTTTTATATCTCCTTCCATCGGTGTCCATAGCTGCGCGGTTTCCCCATGGCGCATTGAAATTACAACCACGGGATGAGAAGGACATCAACCATCGGTCATGGATCTAAAAATAGATTGTCTCCTTATGATAGTAAGAGAACCTAGTATGAGAGATGCGTTTTCTTTCCTCATTTTCTCTTGTCGGTATCGATTTTTGGAGCTGAGGTTGTGGCCGATGGTGTTCCGATGCAAGTTAACTAAATGGTACATGCATGCCTGGCTCTCTGACTGAAATGAATTTTGAAGGAAATAATGATATGATGATTATTTTTAAGATGGATCACTACGATGAGAACAAGGATGGAAAAATCGGCATGAAGGAACTTTCAAAGTATGTATTTTTTTAAAAGGATATCTCAGTTTGCCGGAAAACTGTAGGAAACGTTTAGACGGCAGGGAGCTTACCAGTCCATAATAATAATAATAATTATAATAATAATAATAATTATAATAATAATAATTATAATAATAATAATAATAATAATAATAATAATGGCCTTTATTTGAGTGTCAACTGTATCTAGCACTGACGTACTATTTTTAGGGACACTGTAAAGCACAAATCAATTAGTCGATTTGAAAATATATTAACTTGCATAGCTGCAGTTGACTTCTATAAATAGCTGGTGTTACGAATTTTCTCTACAGGCGATAGGTTCTCTCAATATTTATACAGCTTAAACTCAAGTTAAAGTTACATTAAATGAAAATAGTTTTTAATGGAAGTACCCTAAGTAGCATTCTCTTTTATTTTAAGTTTTATCCTATGTCTATTTTACGACCCCAAAACGATTCTCCTTTGAGAATTTTGTTATCCTCCTAAAATAAAATTATGATGGCGTTGATGATGATAATGTTGATGAAAATTAGACAACAAAAACAATATACAGCTTTTAGGTCCTGTAATGTTTTCTTTCTTTTTTCTGCTTTCCTAGAATTTTGCCTAAGGAGGACAATTTCTTCGAGAAATTTCAGGTAAACTTGTTTCGTCCCGAAATTAAAAATTAGTTGCATATTTCAATATATCTATCTATGTATCTATGTATCTATCTATCTATGTATCTATCTATCTATCTATCTATGTATCTATCTATCTACGTATCTATCTATCTATGTATCTATCTATCTATGTATCTATCTATCTATCTATGTATCTATCTATCTATGTATCTATCTATCTATGCTGATCGCCAGTTGATACCAGCAGTCTCCAGGTTGCTGATTGATCGTATCAGTTGAAACAAGGTCATTCATTCATTCAATGTTCTTAGACTAAGGGCTGCGAAATAATGATGGTGTTTTATTTTGAGCCAGGAAAATTTCTTATGTTATTTGTTTGGAAATGACTCTAAGTGCAGATAAAGCAAGTCGCGTGCATGGTTTTCGTTTCCTCACACGTTTGGTTACTGTTGAAAACTGTCTTGCTGGGAAAGCAATTGAAAATTAAATGGAACGTTTATTTAATAATAATATTTTATGATAATAATAATAATAATTTATCAGGAGACTCTGTCACCAGGGAGGTCCTGAAAATAGAAAATATATATAAAAAGAAAAAAGAAGAGTAGAAAAACACAAAAACCACAAAACATTAAAAACCTAAATAATCACAAAAACTATTCATAAAAAAAATTAGCGCTAAAAAGTCACAAAGTTATTCAATTTACTTAAAAGATAAAGATATGTTAGAGTTAAGCAACATAAAAAATTTAAGTTGACATTTCTCCTGTTTTACTCAGGGGAAGAAGGCACTTTCCAGGGACGACTTTGATGAAATTTTCGATCATTATGACACGGTAAGAAGTACTTCATGTTCACTGGTGGATTGTATGCCTCGCAAATGTCCCACGCGATGTGTGATATTAACCATTCGATATGGCGATATATCATATAGATATGAGTGTTTTATTGAGAAATACACCACTCGTAATATTCACACAAAACCGCATCCGGGGACTGAGTGAGGTATTTTCCATGTCTTCAAATATGAAGATATCGGTAACGTCATGATGTAGGCTTTCCCACTCTATTTTACGACAGGGAGCGAAATGTTTGTCAAAGTCAGCATAAGACGTATATGCGCTTTTTGCAAAAATTTCCCTTCTCAACATCACTGACGTCCTTGGACGAAGTGAAGTTGTGCCGTAAATTAATGTTTAACTTTGAATTTAGGACAATAGTGGTGAGATTGATGGCTCTGAGCTACTTGTCCTATTGAGAGATGTAATGAAACGTATGGGACTGGTAAGTAGAGACTTTATCTCATTCTACTTTCAGTATATTAAACACAAGACGGAGTGTTTCACTACATATAAAGCAGCGAGAAAAGATCTGAAAATATGACCCGTTGCGGAGTATTTTGGGCGCACTTGATAATTAAGGTCTTTGATATGCGTCAATGTGAGCCAATCAGATTACTCAAAATGCTAAGGTTGCTGAGTTGGTATATACTAATGTTGAATATCCTGAGATAGTGAGCCAATCAGATTACTCAAAATGCCAAGGTTGCTGAGTTGGTATATACTAATGTTGAATATCCTGAGATAGTGAGCCAATCAGATTACTCAAAATGCTAAGGTTGCCGAGTTGGTATATACTAATGTTGAACATCCTGAGATAGTGAGCCAATCAGATTACTCAAAATGCCTAGGTTGCTGAGTTGGTATATACTAATGTTGAATATCCTGAGATAGTGAGCCAATCAGATTACTCAAAATACCAAGGTTACTGAGTTGGTATATACTAATGTTGAATATCCCACCACAGTAAGCCAATCAAATTACTCAAAATGCCTAGGTTGCTGATTTGGTATAGACTAAGACAAGATGTGTTTTTTTTTATCTAGGATCCCGATAATTGCAGTGAGCTAGAGAAAATGAAGGATGTTGTGCTTGCAGTCAGTGATGAAGATCAAAACGGAAGATTGTCAAAGAAAGAGTTAGCTCATCTTTTGTCTGACATGAACGAATGAGCTTAACTGTTGATTTTAGAATTTTTCAAGAGGCACTGTCACTGATTCATGATATAATATTATCTTATTGACCAAGCGCAAGGGCAGATATTCTCCAAAACCTGTACCGAAAATAAGCTTAGTTAATAAGAGATTTATTATACGAAATAGAAACTGCTCGTAGCGTTTGAGTACAGCAAAATGATATTCAAAGAATTAAGTGAAAAGGTTTGTATTTCAAGATTGAAACAGGGTGTTTCTGTGTTTGCTATTTATTTATGAAATTTATATCGATTTTTGTGAAAAAATACTTTCCACACTTTCTGCCATGTTGATTTTAAGACGAAGATCTCACTAAAATCGCCCGAAAATCTGACGCCGTGATTCGAGTGATTCTTCCCCCTACTCCCCTCCATAATCAATGTCGATCACCAAAAGTCAAACACATTTGTGACATATTAAACAGTTTCTGTAGCTAAACGCCCGTAAATGGGAGTGCAGGAGGGATCTTTGTAGCAGGTTTCTGTTGAAGAACAATGTCAGCTGTTTTCAAATTACACAGAAAACAGGTTAGCTGTCTTATAAGGGTTTGTCCACGATTGCAAGTGTTTGGAGTTGGAGGAACAGTGCATGCTTGCCTACACATTACATTTACATATTTGTACCAATTATGACCTAAACAATAACATTAATAGTGCCCCTCTAACGTATTCCCCAAAAGTCATTTATGCTCTCTTGATTCCCCATAATGACTTTTAAAATCAGACTCGTCAGCACAATAATAACAAAATAGGATTTTTTCCATTGCTGTGACAAAATTTTGTTAAACGCTATTAAAAGGATACAATTTCAGAATTAGGCAATTTTATCGATAAGTAGTCCAATGTCCAATTTAATGTTTTATATTTTGAATTTGTAGTCTCGGGTCGTTTTTCTATGAAACTTGCAATGCGTGTTTTTTTTTTTGGTTAAAGCTATTAATATGACTTGCAAATGACAAGCCGAGACGAATGCTAGACATATTTGTCCCGTAATGTGTAGTGGAATAAATATTGAAAGAAATAAACATAATCTTTTGGTGTTTCTCTTACTGCAAACAATATAAGGGGCGTTGTAACGAAAAAACCAAATGTTTATGTTGTAGTTCAATTTTATCCTTGGTTCAAATTTTATTTTCAAACTCATTATCATACATTACCCTACCAGAAAACAAAGGAAAATAAAATTTCAACCAAGGAGAAAATTGAACTACATTATGTACACCATTTTTATAAAAGAGCAGTATTGTTTTGTACTGTGGTACAAATGTTTATTAAATTATTAAATAACTTTTTCATGTGTGGATAAAACCATGCAGTGTGACCATACTTTGGAAAGCTACTATTCCTTTACTTTATTTTAAGGGGAGCAGGGTTGGTGAAGTGGTGAAAGCGCTCGCCTTCCACCAATGTGGCCCGGGTTCGACTCCCGACCCAGGCGTCATATGTGGGCTGAGTTTGTTGGTTCTTTACTCTGCTCCGAGAGGTTTTCCTCAGGGTACTCTGGTTTTCCCTCCACGAAAACCAACATTTGATTTGATTTAATTTAATATGATTCAATTTCGTTTGTGCTTTACCGTGTCCCCAATTAGTACGTCAGTGCTAGATACAGTTGACACTCAAATAAAGTTCATTATCATTATTATTATTATTATAGAGCGGTCAGTTCTTATTGTCTGAATCGGCATGACCTCGGAATTTCTTAAAGCTACTTTATGAAAGTAAAAGTTTTTATGCATGGACACTACCGTTTTGCGACGTTTTATTCCTTCAACATCCGAAAATTTACATTATAATTTAATGCTCCCTAAAACACTGACTCCCACTAGTTTAATAATACAAACAGAAAGCAGATTCGCGAACTTAAAAAAAATGTTAAGCATTAAAGAATTCAAAATAAGGTCAATCAAGTATTACATTTGTTCTCAACTTAATTTACATACATTTTGATTACGAAATTACTGCCCATTATGACGACTTTTGATTTAATAGTTTTTTTCTTATTTGATTCGTTTTACGATTAATAAGTTATTGTTACGTGCCTTCAAAAAGATCAGAGAGTCAAGAGTAAAATTATCTTCCTGATCCTTTAATAAGGGTGCGAGCCTTTGGTATGATTCGGATATGGATTTGTGATCCGAGATCACTAGGCTCATGGCGCATCAAAGGAGATGATGAATAAACTCTGGTCAAGGATTCATCGGTTCCTTTGACGCGCATTGATCAGAATTATTTTGGATCACAATTTCAGATCTGAATGACCAAAGGAGCGCAACCTTCGATTTGATAGCACTTCGCAACACATCTTCGGCAGTAATCAAATGACGGTGAAAAAAACGTTTCCTCTTGAGAAATAAACACGGCTTCTAAACTGAATTATTAATAGCTGGCCTTTCAGTTACTGCTTAGCTTTTGTATAATATGGCTTTAACTTCACCCTTGCTAAACTTTTTGTCCTTGTTCTTGTCAAACTTGTTGAGTTTCTCGGTTTTGAATTTCTCAAATGACTGACCAGGCTACAGGGAAAAAACAGGAAATGCAATTGTAAACGCTTTTATTTCTAAGGGGTGAGTTAAATTTATTTTTAGCAAAGTGTCGTATTTTTAAGAATCAAAATACAATGAGTTAGAGTTCTTATGAGTGAAAGTAACGCTTTAAGAGGTCGTCACGCCTGAACCAAGCCACGGAAACGAGAATTAAAGCCGGTCTTGTTGTAAAAGTAAACACTGACGAGCCAAACACCTTAAATTTTATCCCAATGTTTATTGATTATCATAGAAGCAAGCAAGCATTTTGGCAAATTCATAAATTTACAGAACTGTTAGACTTCAATACGTTTAGCGGATAATGTTAAAGGATTTGTGAATAGGAGTGGTTTATTGTAGACTCTGTTATCTTTTAATTGCATTTGGTAAGAATTCGAAGTGAGTGTGTGAAGTAAGTGTTCGATTCAAAATCCTTCTGTCTATCAGTTTTTTTAAATTTTCACGGGGTGTCAAGTCTTGACGTTTTTTCAGTCAAACATTGCTATAGCTTTGCAGAAAAAAAGAAAAACTTTTTTTAAGATGTACAGGTTATTTTAGCGAATTTGAGCACCCCCCAGACTCCGTTAGGGGTAACGAATGGTCTTTGCGAGCATTCGCGAGCATGCGAGCAACTGCAAAAATTTAGGGAGCACGAGCAAGCGAACACTCGCTTAAATTTTGCGAGCAAATCGAGCAAAGGTAAAATTTTGCGAGCAGTTAAAAATTTTAATGGACCATTCATCACCCCTTCCGTTAATCAGTAAAACCCCCCTTGACTCAGCCGTTTTTTCATTTGCGTGCTTCCCTCTTTTGTTTCAGTTACCTCCCTCCAGCAATCAGTGAAGCAGATGAAAGCAAATGGCCTAACTCGTTCACTTTCTTGTTCTATTTTTTTATTGCCTTCTTAAACACACGCCCGACTAAGCCACAGAAAAGTATTATTTAACAATTATTCGCCAAAGGCGAAGTGATTCTTGGTGAATATTAATTCACCGAGAATCACTGAGCCTGAGGCGAATAATTGTTTTAGTATAAATACACAGGTGATTATTTTCAAAAAAGAAAAGAAAAGCATTTTACAACACGAAAAAGTTTTATTTCATCAAAAGCGCGCGAACGACTGGCAGCCATTTTGTTCGTCGAGGTGATTATCGGCTGATAATCCGAGATAGCGAACCAATCAGAGCGCGCGATTTTGTATAATCACCTGAGTATTTATTAATTAAATTAAAATTAAATTAATCTCACCTTGTGTTTTTTGTCGTACAAATCCTTCAAAAATCCTTCCAGTTCACAACCATCTATTTCATTGCTTTTGTCCTAGAGAAAACAATAACAATTATTATTTAACGTTAAAGACTTAGACTCAAATTAAAAACCTTTTTCGACCGAACACATCTTCTACTCCCTTAAGTTATATTTCCGTATGGCTTGCAGTTTTCCTAACATTTCAAAGCGCATGCGCATACGCTTAGAAAAAAGAAAATCTGTGCAGAACAGGTGAGTTTCTATTGTTAAACCTCGAGGTACTAAAACGTTGGTAGCATTACAAAGTATTTAACAGAAAGATACCAAACTCAGGTTCTAGAGAAAACGTCTCTGTTTAAGTTGCCACAACTGTCATATTCACTCTAACGAGTGTTTTTCTTGTTACAAAGGAAATGCTTAGAAGTTTCACATTTGGCAAAGAAGCCTGAAGAGGATAAACAGAGAGAAGTAAGGAGAGATGTCACAAATGTGTCAGAAAAATCAACCAAAAACAACAACTATAACCCAAGTAGAGGGAAAACGCGGGTTCCAGCTCACTGCGCTGATATTTCAGCCCAATTAATATTTGTGCTAGAAACTTCCCGCATAAGATTCATAAACAAACCTGCGAGCAACCCGCAAAAATCAAAATCAGACCAAAATCAGCAAAAATTCGACAAAATCCGACATGTTTATGATTCTTATGCGGGACGTTTCTAGCACAAAAGTAATAATTGGGCTGAAATATCAACGCAATGAACTGGAACTCGCGTTTTCCCTCTACTACCCATAACAGGCTTCGTTTGTTCCCTCTTGTTATTTCTATCTTACCTGGTCATAGTGCGCAAACACTGCCTCAAAGTCCTCCTCGCTTAAGATCTGTTAAATTGATTCAATTGGAATTAACTTACACGAGCAGGCGTAAGAGAAAGTGTATTTAGTTAAATCACCTTCAGATGTCGGGATCAATCTTAGGTATCTGGACAACTGTGCACCCACTCCTCCCCCGATCCCAACAAGTTATAATAAGTTAAAAAGTTAGTATTAACGTTGGGTTAAGGGAGGGGTAGGTGCATAGTTGTCCAGATACTTACATTGATCCGGATGTTGTTTATCCCAGCGACCCACCTCGCTTCTTCTACTTCTCAGTTACTTTAAAACGGAGACTACACAAGAGAATACTTTACGGGTTTTATTTGTTCTAAATCAACCAGGCTGATGTTTTCCTCAAACGCACGCCGATCTTAATGAACTGAAATTACAAAAATATCAACTTAAATAAATGAACAGGTGCGCATTATTACGCGCAGAATAATTACATGCAAATATTTCAACGCGCTGACTGGCCGAGAGCACGTCATTTAATCCCTAATAATATACATGCAAACATTTCAGCATGCTCATTGGCTGAGAGCACGTCAATTAATCCCAAACAGTGCAGAAGATTGAAATTGAGTGTAAAAAGTTGAAATTGAGTGCAGAAAGTTGAAATTAAATTTTTGCATGTATATTATTCAGTTAACAAGTAATCACATGATTTGTCTCGTGCAATTTGGGATAAATCAGCACTCGTAAATTTTTCAAAGACTACAAATTGCACTCGCCCTACGGGCTCGTGCAATTTGGTTAGCCTTTGAAAAATTTACTCCTGCTGATTTATCCCAAATTGCACTCGAAATCATGTGATTACCTATACAAACAGTACAGAAAGTTGAAATTGAGTGCATGCAAGAAATTTGAAATATTATTTAATTTTTGCATGTATTTTATTAACAATCAATCAAATGATTTCAAGTGCAATTTTGTATAAATAAGCCCTCGTAAACTTTTCAAAGACAGCAAACTCATTTATTCCAAATTGCACTCGAAACCATTTGATTACTTGTACTTACTTCAAATTGCTCCAAGTAATTTTCTTCGACCGGACAGAACCTAAATTTGCACAAAAAAAGAAGAGTGACTAATTGTAAGGGATCATTTTCTGATTAAGAGAATTTCGATAATAAAAAGGAGAGGATGAAAGTAGTTCTAACAAAAATATTGTGCAGGGTACAGGAGAAAAAAATATGACTAACTTGCACATATCTTCCAGATAAACTCTGTCCCCATTGATTCGTGCCATTTCATGCTGTTAAGATAAAAGCATGAAAATTTACAGGGCAGACATAGATCAGCCGTATTCAGGTTATCTAGGTCACTTTCAATTAAATTCAAAATTGCGACGTTCGTCTTCATGCCACATACATACAATAATTTCAACGCGCCGATTGGCTGAGAACACGTAAATTAATCCAAAAACTTGAAATTAAATTTTTGCATATAAATTGTAACTACGTAATATGCTTTCGAGACAGAAAAAAACAGATTTTCAACTTTTGAAGTACAAACATATCTACCTTAGCGAGATTTAGGTCACGTTCACACTGAGAACCACTGTACCTGTACAGCGTGGATCCGTGCTGGTACAGTTTGGACCCGTGCAGGTTTTACAACTGTTCACGTTGAGGCTGTTTTCGTATTTTCATGTGATTACGCTGAACCAGTTACAATCGCTAGAAGACGGCGGTTAGAAGTTTTAGTCAATGTGCAGAATGCAAGGAGTATCGAATGGTCTTTGCGAGCATACCAGTGAGGTGATTTACACAGCTAACATGAGCAATGACCGAACTTGTCTTCAGGAGAGCAGCGGACATTTTTTAATTTGTTTTTTTCAAATGATTTTTAGGTTAGGTTTTGGTTTTCTGCCAAGAACTAGAATGGAAATTGACAGATTTATTAGAATTTTTATTGTTAATAGTAGAAAATAGGTTTCTTTTTGTTTTTGATTACTTCGTGAATAGAGTCTAATTTTAGACGAGATTTTATCAACCGTTGATCTAAATATTCATTTTTAAGATTTTTGTTGTATAATGAAAAAAACAATTGAATTGGCAAGCAACGAGCACTTGGAGTTCCACTTAGAGTTATTTGGTAAATTTTCCGCTATGCTGCTTTTTATTGAAGTGTGTTCACTATTCTGACGGTCACTTCGACAAGTTCCACCGCAATGCGTAACGGTTTCAATTCAACAATGCCACGTCCGATGCCAAATTAGATCATGTTTTCACGTGTACGTCTGGACTACGTCCAACCTCGTTCCCAGGGTCCTCTCTCTACCTCGAGATAGAGAGAGGACCCTGGGAACGAGGTTGGACAGTTGCTTCAGGCTGTTAACT
This sequence comes from Ricordea florida, assembly GCA_949710005.1. Lineage (NCBI taxonomy): Eukaryota > Metazoa > Cnidaria > Anthozoa > Corallimorpharia > Ricordeidae > Ricordea > Ricordea florida. The sequence continues at coordinate 22,995,109 of OX453286.1, read as the reverse complement.
CTCAGAATGTCTCAAGGTGATAAGCATTAATGCCGATTTGAAGCTAGATCGAAACGGGTTCAGTAAGATGTAGTAAAGAATTATTTCTGAATCAAACATGGACGAAGAAAGATTTACAAACTTTCGAGAAATCGAGCAAATTTCAAGGAGAATTCGAGCACGCGAGCAGTTGCTAAAATTTTGGGAGCACGACCAAATTGAGCAACGACTAATTGGAAGGGAACATTCGGTACGCCTAATGCACGATCGAAACTTTAAAAACAGCCTCCCGGTACGAAAACGGAACCGAACAAATAACCCAACGGGTAGACGCTACAGTGTGAACGGAAGGCCTCTCCGTGCAAAGTTTATACCGGATCCAAAGAGGATCTGTACAGTGTGAACGTAACCTTTGATATTTTTTATTCATCACCTTCCTAATTTCTTTTGTATACCTTTAATATATGTAAGTGTCTAAATATAAAAACTTTTCGGCTAGTTAAGCCTCTGTTATCCAAGGCTTCTTGTATTGCAGAACCTGAAGTACGGTCCAAAACTTTGAGAAAATTACATCACTTTGTACTCGCTATGATGAATTCCACTCATCTACTTATTTGACTTCTTTCTTCGATTTGTTGCCATCTTTTTGTTTCTACATGCATATTTATGTAGAGCCAAAGTATCACTGCTCTATTAACTTAATATGTTCCGTACTTACCATAACTTTAACATAGAGGTCTACTTTCTCTTCCAGATCATCAGGGTTTTCACAAGTTGAAGTCTTTGTAAGCATGTCATAGAAAAATTTCTGGAAAAGAAGTGAAAGGATTCTTCCAATCCGCTAGTCATTTTACAGTGCAACTGTGCAACTTTAACCCTAAACAGCGACAGGTTTCTCCATTGTTTTGTGGTTTACAAGCACCGCTAGCGCTTAGCTTTAATGTGATGTAAATTTGACCGATTCGAAGTAAAAAATTCAAAGGCCGGGCAATGGACCTTTTTGGACTGGTAGGAAGACGACGTATATCTAGGATTCCACCAGACGTGAACGTAACAGTTAACTTAATAGGTGTAATAATAACATTATTATTATTCATTTACTTATGCCAAAACAATGCCAAATAGCGAGCTACAATCTTAAAAAAGCCACTACAAGAAAAATCCAAGTCATTACAACAACGCATTTGGGTAAAAACCTATGCCAAAGTTATACAATACCCTCAAGTCTAAAACTAGTAGCTTTTCAAAGTGAAGCTAATAGTTTAATTAGTAAAACTTATAAAATTAAACATTAATCATTAGCCCTTCATTACAAATCAAAAGCTTTTGTTTATATTACTAAAATCACTGAACTGTGGAATGGGCGCAAATTTTTATATCGCTGCCACACCCACTTTTTGTTGATGCCCCGCCCTTTTTTCAAGGAATTCCAACAATTTGACCACAGTCGCTGTGTGCACGATGGCGCACATGACCAAGACAGGGTGAGTTTACTCATTTCTCTTTTGGTCCTTTACCTTAATTACACCTTTTGCTGTTCATTTACGCAAAATATACATTCATTAACATCAATGGTTAAAACAATAAGGCGAATATACGTTCATTAGCACCAATATGACTTTCATTAACGCGAAAGAACATTCAAGTATGCTATTTGCATGTCTATTCACATTCAATAACATCAACGGACAAACAATAACGCCTTTGGACAATCAAAGGTAACGAATGTACTTTCAATACGGTGTTTTGAATAACCATTTACGCCAAAAGAAAATCAATTGCATCATTTGACAATCATTGGTGCAGAAAAGACATTCAATGGTACAATTTGCATAGGAATGCACAATCAATTGCGCCTTTACACAATCATCCATCAAAAACCAACAATCAATAATCCCAACGGATAAACATTTGTGAAATAACGACAATCAACTACGGAAAAACAAAATTCAAATTCGTTTTATTATAATAAGATAATTATCCTTCAATTTCCTCGTTATTCAAACATCTGGGAATATAGGTTTGCATGAATCTGTACCATTGTCCACATTTAGCAACGGTGATCGTACCGATGTTTCTTGTAAGGGCTTCAAGTAACAATCGAGTGCGGAAATCGCCTAATGCAATTCCTTGTCTTCTTGCCTCTGCTCTGTTGTTCATCTGCTCTTGTATTTCTGGTCGGCTTATGTCCGCTTTCATGGCTGCTTTTAAAGCACTTATTGCTTGTTCAACAATATTCAAAAATGGACTGTATGGCGGCAATTTCTTTAGCTCTGTATTTGGACCAGGATTTGCAGGGTTGCTGTGGGCTGGCGCGCCGTCATAAATGAAAATCACGTGTTCATCAGGGTCGAGGTTTAATCTTGTCTGTGCAAGAAAATCATCAAATTTTGGGCCGGTCATTCCACCAAGAATTGGCGAGTGAAACACGACGCCATTGGTAGGTGAAATTGCAAGTGCAACAGTTATGTTTCTCCCTCTCTGACCACATACTTGTCGGTATGCCCTCTCTCCCGTCCTAGCTCTACCGTGACTCCTTGCTGTCCAGATATTGTAGCCACATTCATCTACGAACACAGAGTGATTCACCACAGCGTAGCGCATAAACCAGTTGCCGTAGTCGACTCGTTTTTGCAAGACGTCGGGGCGGTTTCGTTCAGCTGGGAGTGGCCTTGCCAATTTCACACGATACAGCATACCTTCAAGCGTTCTTGCTACTGTGCGATCGTGGATTACCGGTTTTCGTGGAAGACGTCGTCTCAATTCTTGATTTATCTGTGCCAGTGTTAGAAGGCAGTTTTCGTTGATGATTTCCTCCAGGCAATCCCTCATTTCATTATCAACACGGACGTTATTTGCGCCTCCTCGAGGTCTTTCTGCCACTCTCCCTTCTCGAACGTATCTTGTAACTATACCTCTTGCCGTGGACCTGTGTACCCCGATAGTAGCGGCAACCGTCAAATACACTATAATCTTCGTTGACATCTTCGAAGGTTCGGATTATTCTTTCCCGTTGTTCAAGTGAGATTCTGTTTCTTGGTGGCATAACGATACTGAACAGTAAGCCTTCTCTCTCCATTGCTTTCAGCTGCACACAGGGTATTGTGTTTGTTCAAATACTGTATGTTCTTCTTTTAAGTATATATCTGCTTCAGGCAAAGATTGTGTAACAAAAAATTTAAATAACAATACTGTAAACAGCAAATTTTTGACGCTAGTTACAGTACTGTACATATTTCATTTTTGGCGTACACCTACATGCTACCTAACTGTGTACTGTACATACTGTACATGCCGTATTGTAATAAACATCGGTACGATCACCGTTGCTAAATGTGGACAATGGTACAGATTCATGCAAACCTATATTCCCAGATGTTTGAATAACGAGGAAATTGAAGGATAATTATCTTATTATAATAAAACGAATTTGAATTTTGTTTTTCCGTAGTTGATTGTCGTTATTTCACAAATGTTTGTCCGTTGGGATTATTGATTGTTGGTTTTTGATGGATGATTGTGTAAAGGCGCAATTGATTGTGCATTCCTATGCAAATTGTACCATTGAATGTCTTTTCTGCACCAATGATTGTCAAATGATGCAATTGATTTTCTTTTGGCGTAAATGGTTATTCAAAACACCGTATTGAAAGTACATTCGTTATCTTTGATTGTCCAAAGGCGTTATTGTTTGTCCGTTGATGTTATTGAATGTGAATAGACATGCAAATAGCATACTTGAATGTTCTTTCGCGTTAATGAAAGTCATGTTGGTGCTAATGAACGTATATTCGCCTTATTGTTTCAACCATTGATGTTAATGAATGTATATTTTGCGTAAATGAACAGCAAAAGGTGTAAACTCGTACCTTTTCATCGTGAGCCCGTAAAAGCCGAAAACTTGTTTTCACCGATCTCTTTAGCTTATTCACAATATCTTCACGTGTTGACGCTTAGACCCATCAAAGAAAGTGGGTGTGGCCGTCAAACAAAGTGGAAGGAGTAGGGATATGAAAATTTATGCCCATTCCACGGTTCGGGGATTTTCATAATAGAGCGGGTTCGATTTTCCGACGTAAATTATAATGCACCTATCAATGTTAAGCCGGTGGGTGGGGGGGGGGGGGGCGGTCAGGGCATGGGGTGGGGATTTGATATTCTTGAAAAATTTGCCGTCAAATTCCCTGCCCACGGGCAAATCATTCCAGTCAAATGCAACCAAATTTCCCCACCCCGGTCTGCACATCGCTGTCAAATATCCCAAGGCTGGCAAAGAAAGATTCAAATATTCCCTCCCCCGGGAGAAGAAGGTCAGTCAAATGCCCTACCCCAGGGCCAACAAAGACAATCAAATCCCCACCCCATGCCCTGACTCCCCCCCCCCCCTCTCCCCCGCCGGCTTAACATTGATAGGTGCATAAGAAAGGAGTACACTGTCTGACAATAATGGTAAAGGAATAGGGAAAGATATCTAAAGTGTTTTAACTTGAACTTTAATGGACAACCCTGTGCAAAAAGTCGCAGTCAGCCACCCTCCCAAGGGAGTAATGTTCCCGGCCCACCCTACTCTTCAAATATATTTAACTCACTTACCATTAACTCTGCGACATCTAAATATCCACTCCTATCAACATCATAGTTGTTCCAAAGCTGTGAAACAACAAGTAACATGGCCTGATGTAGTTGGAGGGTACTAAGCGAGTTGTTAAATTGCAAAGGTACAAGTGTAAACAGCTTGGAAATGAGAAATTCCATTTAACTCCATTACCTTCATAAATTCCACGCTTGTGATCCTCTCTCGACGTTCCCCGAATTCGATTTGCAGAAAATTTTCTGGCATTAGTTCCTTTAACAACTGAGCGGAAGAAAAAAGCAAAATAACGGGAAATGCGGGCATGGTGGTCATTTTATGGAATCAAGAATTTAGAACATTACAATGATTTACATAATGTTTGACTCTTAAATTCTATACTGTATGCTCAAACATTGCACGTTGAAATTAAGGCGTAAATACGCATGAAATCTAAAACAAAAACATTTAGATTGATGTATTAAAATTAATCACTGAGAATGAGTATATTTACTTTGTGTAAAGGGGTTAGTTTGAAATGGTAATCATGCGGTTTCGAGTTCAATTTGGAATTAATTTGCTGGAGTGAGTCTTTCAAAAAGCTGAAATTGCACGAGCCGCTTGTGGGCTCCGGGGGAAGTATGGTTGCAAAGCTGAAACTTAAAGGTTTTGACACTCTTTGACTTCGTCAAAAAAAACTCACAAGTGCAAATTAATTCCAAATTAAACGACAAAAATAGTTCGACTTAAGGTCCCAGAGGAAGCCCACCATAAGATGTACAGGGCGCAGATATTTGAAGCATTAGCCCTTCGTCAGAGAGAATGGCAAAGGGCCAATACCATCAAATTGCTTGATACAATTTGTTTTATATTTACCTTGGTCATGTGAATATCAGTGCCTTCTACTTGCTCTTCCTTTATTTTCTCTGCAATTTCTACTGCCCTCGTATGTTCTAGCAAACCCTGACAACAAATATATCGTGTCAGTACAAATTTCATAGTCTGTGCAAAAACCACGATGTAAACAAGTATGACTGAAAATTGCCATTGCCACATTGCGTTCACAATCAACTTCCCACTCCGACTCGAAAATTCTTACACGGAACTCCGCACTTGTATATTATGGATAACTTTACGAATCATAAGTTAATCGACGACTTCTGGGATCAATGGAGGTATCTGGGCAACCGTGTACCTACCCCTCCCCTAACCCAACATTAACGCTAACTTTTTAACTTATTATAACTTGTTGGGTTAGGGGAGGGGTAGGTGCACAGTTGCCCAGATACTTCCAGTGATCCTACTTCTGTTTCATGAGTTGAGAAATGGGGCGACAAACAAGTGCGCTTTCTCATCAATATACATGTACCAAAAAACAACAGTGTATGTTGCTGTGACTCCACCCATATGAGAGTTGAGCTTCAGATATCATTTTATAAACTGTGCATAACCGATCATCGTTCCATTTGTGCTGGCGAAGAGATAACGCTCGAAACATCAGCTTCAGATTTATCTTCTCTTCTCCGCCAACCCGTTTCATGAACCAGATCTTTTAATAGAGCATGTCGAATGCATTCTTTTAAAAGCGTTTAGATTTTAGGGTAAAAAGTCGCGGACAAAAAAGAACTAGATAAAAAGGAAGCACAGGTTTCGCTCTTTTATCAAGACAATGTGTGACTATTCTTTAGCAAAATCTCCAAAATGTTTGTGTTTCAAGGAATGAAATTTTGGCTTTTTTGGATCATGGAAGAATTCCAATACTGGAATGAGAATAAGGATGAGAACAATCAAAATATGGCATTTTTAAGCTATAAAATGCTTTATTACACCCATTTTGAAATCACAGGTGATCCCTGCAATTTGATTGGCTCATAGCAGCGTGATTTATTCATAAATTGCACCATTTTTTGCTCTAAATCGCATCATTTTTAAAAAGTTACTTTTCTTCAAAAACCGGGCTTCCAGAAGTGGAAAAATAAATAAGTAGTATTGACAAAAAACTGTGATTTCAAAATGAGTGTAATAAAGTGGTAATTGAACTTCGTGTCGTGCAATTTTGGTCTGAACTCATACTTGTGCTTTCAAACCGAACTCGCGCTATGCGCTCGTTCGATATTTGAAATCACGCGTACGATTTCAGACCAAATTGCACTCCACTCAGTTCAATTACCATTATTAATTACCAGGTTATTTACACATCCTTCTAAAAAACGTAACGTTCAACAATATTTAAATGCCTTATAAGCGAAGGTGTAATTGTACAAGCTTAGCATACCACGTTCCAAAAATCTAGGTTTTTCAAAGTTTTTCACAATGTCTTTTTATACATACGTTGTAACATTAGCGGTCTACAGATGGAGAAACAGCCAATCGGATGGATTGAATTGCGGGTGGTAACAGGTCGTAATTGAATAACTGAAACTGAAAAAGATAGAGCTTTTTTTTTCGGTTTTATTCAACCATTTTGTAATCAAGGGGTGTGCCATTAAATATTTCACTGAGTGGTAACTTCCATCGTATTAACTGACATCCATCTATAAGCGTTTAAACTGAAACAATGGAGTATAACCATCGTTAAGAGTCGATATCGAATAATGCTAACAACTAATCGGTATAACAACGACTTCCGTTTAGCTGCATATTGAAAAATATGACTTTCAGCATTCAGATAGAGATAAAATTGAACTTCAAAGTTAAAATACCTTCTCTTCAAATTTGCTCAGAAATTGTTCCAAGTCGTCTGTGTCGATGTTTCCTGTGTCTGTGTTGGTACGTTGAAATCATAGAAGAATTTACGAAAACAGTAAATACACTAGAAAAACAAAGTTAACAAAATAAGACGGTATTGCGGAAGAAATCATACAAAGTATATTACCGTTCTTATCAAACTGTTTGAAGATTTTTACAAACTGTGGAGAGGTTATTGCAATCGTTGGCGATTCAGAGGCCATGATATCCAAACAAAATAAACGAGCTCGGAATTGAGATGAACAAACTGCAGACTCCGAGTGTGTTTGCTTGTACGTGTCCGGAATTTTAACAAAAATGTAATTATGGTAATTTCGTCAATACCTGATAGTATCCCTACACAGAAAGTCATATCATTGGCTGAATCGTGACACGTGATTTCTCCTTTGGGCGTAATTGTTTGCGAAAGGGATTCGGAGCCCAGACTTGAACTCGAATAAGAAAAATAAATATCACGCAAAAAAGATTGTCGGTTATCTTAAGACTATTTAGAAAAGCTTCTTTCAAGCGTTTATTGGCGGCATGAATATTTAACAGCCCTGAGTCAATGTATAATTATGCAACCGTTTTATTTCTAAAATAATTCTGTTTATTGCAATCTAAGTGTAAAAATGTTTCTGCTTGAATTTCAATATGTGCTATGGCATGAAGACCTCAAAATCTGTCATTTTCTCAATACTTTTGTATATTGTTCTGCTAAAAGCATATTTAAATTAGCAATCCATTTAAAATAATAAATAATTCAAGTAGATAGCATTTATTAAAGAAACTAATGGATTTAAAACCATAACTAAGTCCCATTGTAATCCTGACAAGATTGACAAGAAACCACGGATGGCGTACGTCCTTTGGCCCATTTTGGATCAAAATAATCTGGATATAGTATAAATTGGATTTTTGTGTAGATTTGATTGTTAAGTAAGAGAAGAAAATTGTGTAATATTTAAGTACGCATTTGTTTTAACTACTACAAAAAAGCCACACCCATTGACTGTTTGCACTCAGTTCAGATAACCATTACTTCTAATACTGTCTTTGTTTCATTGTCTTCACCAGCAAGAGTAACATAATTGATCTTTTATCTCTTCGTCTTTTGCTTCTTTCAATTTACAACAGAAGTCTAGACATGCAATGTAAACCAGACAAGCGATAAACCTAACTTTGATTCTTCGATAAATTCTTGGCTATTTCCAAGTATAAATTACACTTCTTGGTCAGCCAATTTATTTTTCTTTTTAGCTTGGAATATAACAAAGAAACACGAACCTACTGCCGACTCTTTTTTCACAGACAGTTCAAAATCAGACAGATCAAAATCAGTGAAATACATAAGACCTGTTTTAAGCGTCATGCTATTGCCGCGTTGAGGGTTAGGGAAACTATTCTGGCACTTTTACAGCTGTAAAAGATCCGAAATTGACGGCAAAACAGCAAATAAAGACGAGTGTTTAACCCTGGGAACGGCAAGGGACACAACTGACGACTTTTTTTCTCGCTCGTGGAATTAAAAAAAGCAACATTTAAAATTCGTTGGCTTAAATTCTACGCAAATGATCACGTCTGACTGAAAGATCAAAGTTCAAGATGGTATCCAAGTTAAATCATATCATGTCTAACGCGGACCGCCTTACATGAAATTATCCAGTCGCGGAGCAACCACGATGAAACATACACTGCAATGAATGTGTAAAGTTCCTGTTAAATAATTGCACTCCAAACATACTCGTCATGTCCACTCCCCAATGCAAAACTCAACGCTCCAAAAAATTAAACCCACTGCGTTTTTCTGCCAGAAGTTCCAAACAGTCCTAAGGACAGACAAAAATGAAGGCAAAAAACAGCAAGAAAACGGAAGATTACAGAAGACATGCAGATATAGCATCCTTGAGCAGACGAGGTTCTTTCACTAAAAAAACATACAAGTTGGAAATTTGCATAAGAAAAAACAAAGCCCAACAAAAGAAAAGGTAAATTACAAAGGCCGCAATGAGACGGGAAACGTAATGGAAAATTAATTAGAGGCTCTTGAAGGCCCAATCAATTAATATTGAAGTCTGCATCAATTTGATTCTAAGTGCTTATTTTTTTCGAAATACACACGGAAAATTTTGTTTGTTTGTTTTTATCTTTAATGTATCTAAGACCATTTTCTTTGTGATGACCCTCCCTGTCAAAGCTTAAATAAAGCTCGGACTTATTGCTGTCTAGAAAAAAAATTTAGTTGACGTCCTAGACAGGGATTGCTTCCGGCCAAAGTTTTGTTAGTTTAAGAACCCAAAAGGTTCTTAATCACCGAATCTAGGTGTCGAGTTCAAAACTTGAACCGTGAAAGTTGCAACATATCTGTATTCTTATTTAATTAAACATCCAGCTATAAAATCATATTTTTCGATAACTTCAACGGCTACTTAAAAAAAGGGATAGCGATGACAAATTCAATTTCTGTGATTTAGGGCCGAAAGTATCGGTGAAACGTAGACAGCGACGAACTTATACGTTGCCGGCCATCAAGCGAGAGTGTCTGTTACAAGAGAGCAACTTGCAGAGTTTGCGATAACATCATTATTTTCGTAAGCTATTTTGTTTTTGCTGTAATAGTCTCTTCAAATATACTGGCACAAATTAATCACTCGCCCTAATTTTCAATTTCGCCAACTGAGGGGTGAGTTTTTTTTTCGAAAATCGCACAAAAGTTCTCTTTCGGGTGCTCGCAAATGGAACGCTAACGTCTTCGAAACTGCTAGTTATTACCAGCGATTCCAACATGTCGCTTATTTGCGATTTTGTTTCAGCCACTCAGCAGCGACACTTGAGTTTGATGAGCCACTAAAAAGGAAACATTCACGTTTACACTTGCTCAAAGAAAATTCTAAATAATTTATGGCTTTCATGGAGACAGAAAAAGGCATAGTTATGGTACAATTTCACTCCTTGACGTGAGAGGTAAGGTCGCAATGAACAATCCATACTGTAGCTACCTAAGTCAACAGACACGCAAAATCATATAAAATCGCTTGTAATTTGCATATGTTGCCAATAATTTATCAAAGTAGGCTTTGCTTTCGTCCCAAGTACTATTCCTGTATTGCTTCCATCTGGCGACTTCAAAGTTTAACTTTATTTAATCTCCAGCGTTGCTGAGAAGTCGGTGACTGAAAGGTATTCGTTGCTTTCGTATGATTTCACTGCCTAATATGAACAGATATGTGTATACACAAGTTTCTTCAAATCCAGGAAAATGATTTCAAAAGGCCGCACACATCAGTATAAAAAGTAATGCATTGTTACAGGAGTTTTAAGCGTTCAGTTTTTCTTTTCATATTTCGAGAAAAGGATTGGCGGCATTTTTAAGCTTATTCGAATTAAACTACCTCTCGCCTTCCCTCCCTAAGCCAGAATTTACAGACTTAATTTGAAGGTTGTTGCGAAAATTATGTACGATAGCCGTAAACGTTATATCATAGAATCCGTATTGAAGTTTGAATTCTGCTTAACGTCCATAAAAAAGCACTAGACTCTCGAAAGAGTTAAAAGAATCGAAAAAGAAGAATTAATCTTACCAAACACACAAGTAAAGAGTTCCTACCATCTCACGCGAATATTCTCGACATACGAGGGGTCGGCTGTAGATTTTGTTTTTGTCTTCTGAGGTTGTCGGTGTTGGTGTGCTGTTTTTACAACATTGAAATTTATTGCAACCACAGTATTGAAACTTGAAGAATTTTTTTTTATGAGGAAATTCATCTATTCATTTACAAAAAAATAATGCGTTAAGAAAATCTCGAAACATTTACATCGTCGTTTTTGAAAAAATCATTTCATTCCTTCATGGAGTTAAGACAATGTTCTTTGATTTCATCTTGCGATTTCTACTAAGTATCTTTGTAAGAATTGAAGTTGTTCTTTTTTGATGTCTTACGGTAAATTTCAGACGCAAAATACTTATCCTGTTACGGTTTCAACTGACAGCAAAATAAAAATCTGAATGCGAGGTAGGCTTGATTCTAATTCTCGCCTTCCGCTTCAAAGAAGAGTAAGGTGTGAAATTCAATACTAGAAATGAGATTGGATGTTACCTCTGAAGAATTAACGACTTCCCTTCTTAGCAGCCTTGTTTAAATGGTATTATAAACGAAACTGAAGTAGTCTGTTGATTAATACCGGAAGAAATTTCTCACTTACAATGGAAGACAACTGTAGCCCTCGGCACGTACACTGAATCTGCTTTGACTACCGCACCGCAAATTCGAATACGGGACGAAACGAAAGAGCGCGTTGACTAAGTCACTGAACTAAGCCATTCTTTCGCTGACTGAGTACATTGCGTCTGTTATCAATACAAATTAAGCAAGATTCCATGAAAACTGCAAAAGAAGAGCAAAAGGTTAAAAACGTGCCTGTTTATTAGATTTCACTTATGTTCGCTCGTCCCATTAGGATTGTATTGTATTGTAATCGCGGAATTCTCTCTGGATTTCCAAACAAATTTGAGACTCGTTATGCATATAGTGATGCTGGGCTTATTTCGTTGGCATGGCGCCCTCAAAACGGGTACATACACTGATCTCATTAGCGCAGTGTTTGAAACATTACCGAAAACTATATACTAACGAGGTTGTTTCTTTTAATATCAAGAAAAATTAATGCAATATTAATTCCAATAGCAAGAAAAGATCTGTTCGCTTACGTCTTAGGATGTCAATAAACCGCGTTTTACGATGCATTTTATTGTAAGAGACAATGTAATCGCACTGCGTTTTCAATAAGATAAACGCAGACTAACCACTGCTTGTTAGCTTGGATTCCTTTTCGCAATCAAAATGCGATAAAATCCGGCGATTTTGTAATGTATAATCCACTTGCACAAGCCAAAGTTTTTGTTTAGTAAAATGAGATCTTTAGAAAGTTCTTCATATGTATTTATGTCTTGTTTTCTCATCAAAATCGAAGAAAATCATAGGTAAATACAAATTAGTCCTAACCGAAGTCTTTGTAAAAAAATTGCGGAAGGGCAGGTTTTTTTTTTCATAGCATCTTGTTTACTCCACATTGCACTGTTTGAAGGGCTGACAGAAAAACCCTAACATGAATTCTTTTTGAACGAGACATCCCAAATACGAAGCATATAAAAGACCTAAATCTCCAAAGTTGCTTGTATCTATTTTACCTTTCTTGTTTTCGCTATGAACCCATAACAGTTATGCTGAGATTTCTTTCACTTTTCCTTTTGGTAAACTTGCGGCTTTTTTCAGCAGTTGAAAATGAAGCTTTTATCATCCAACAATACAATTCACAAATTTAGTCTAGCCTCAGATTTCGATTAATTGGAATTCAATACGCCATTTCTATTGTTTGTGAACAAAAGCACCCTTTAGAACTCTTGTGTATTGTGCTACTGTTTTGCGGTTAGGCCAAAACAGAGGGACTGTGACCATAAAACCAGTCTGTTTAACGTCTATAATATAGTTTTTCTAATATGATTGCATCAAGCTTTAGTTTTGCTTTCAAAGATCCAGGGGTAAATCATTGTTTTCTCTTTGACGCAATCCATGATTTGGTATGCAATACGTGGGCTTCCATAGTTTAATCTTTAAGAATAATATTTCTGTTCGTGTCTGGCACTGTTCCTCCTCGTTAGATAAGACCAGGTAATGAAGAAAGGGCGAAAGAACCAAAACTGATGAAATAAGGTAACATTGAACACCGATTTTTCCTATTACCACTCTTTCAGTATCGATCGTGGCTATCGTTTTTAGCTTTTTATGAGCTAAAAATAAGTTTTAATATCAACTCATATTTCGCACAATTTTAAATATTTAAGGAATTTATAAGAAAATTATCTCGTTTTGCTAGATGCATAATCCTCTTAGATAATGACTTAAATTTCTGTTTGCTTAAATTCTACTTATGATATGAAGCCACTGACACCGTGCATAGAGTGTTTACCAAGACATATTTTGTAATTTATGCGTCCACATTGTATAATCCGTCATACTGTTGTGATAATTCTTGGTATAAAATATATTTGTCATTATTTCAGAGAACTGTAAAGAATTTAATCACACGTATAGTTACGTCCCCTGACTTATGGCACTTGTTCACTTCTCCTAGCCCAAAGATGAAGTCACTTTACGCTAGGAAGAAAGTAGTGAAGCAACTTATAGCCAGGTGCTTTGGTTTCTCACCAGTGTCAAATAATTGTAATTTCATTTTCAATTTTCCCATACACTTCACGTTGCTATGATACTTTTTCAAGCTGTAAAAACGTGGTCAAATTAAGTACCCTTTGTTTGATGAAAGAGCCATTGGGCTTCACAAACTTCTAAAAGAAAGCGAATGTTTGCTTTGAGAAACCAACCGCATGACTTACTGATTAGCAGCAATTAAGCTCTTGATTCGTTTGCACCCTCACGTCGCATCGCATTGCGCGTCTAAGAAGTAAGTAGGTAGAAGAGCTCAAGGGGGAAAAGAGACAATCTTCCAACACTAGTAAGTTCATGTGGGACGAGTTTTGATTTCGTAGCCATGTTTCGGCTCATCCAAGGCTGCTACCCTTATCTCTATAGATTCTTACCTCTATAGTTTCGACCCATTTAATTTGCGCCTCGACGACACAGGATTAGTATTTTTATTTGCAAAGCCCTTTTTTTCCTATATCCAATTCTTCAAGGTTTTTGAATAACTGAATATGTTTTTACCGAGCTGCATTGAACTTTGGTACTATTAGTTAAGAGATATGTACCAAATGCACGCGTCACGACATGAAATTCAAATCCAGTTGTTTGATGATGGCACTTATGTGACAACATAACTCAAAGGTGTGATGATCGCCAGTGTCTGGGCTTCCTCTGTTGCGTTTAACACTTTTGCCAAAACACAAAACGTAAAACAAGCATCAACAAATTAAGAAACGAAACCCATTTTTAGAATAGACTGCGACAAAAAGGTAAAAACGAGCTAAACGTTTTGCATCATCTAGAGGGATACACGAGGACAAACATTCTTTAATACAAACAGCACCACAGTAAAGTACTGTTCAGTAGCTTTACAAAGAATGGTCACATGGCATGGTTTGATCCACAGATGAAAAAGTTAGAACCACACTGCATAGTAAAACAAACAATACCATAGTACAGTACTGTTCAGTAGCTTTACAAAGAATGGTCACACTGCATGGTTTGATCCACAGATGAAAAAGTTAGAACCACACTGTATAGTAAAACAAACAGTACCACAGTACAGTACTGTTCAGTAGCTTTACAAAGAATGGTCACACTGCATGGTTTGATCCACAGATGAAAAAGTTAGAACCACACTGTATAGTAAAACAAACAGTACCACAGTCAGTACTGTGCACTAACATTCTAAGCACCGCAAGGTTGGATCAACAAATCATTGCCTCGAAAAAATGGTCATTCCACGTTGATGGTTTGCAGACGACGGCTAAAACATCCAAGCGGACTGCATTTGGCATGCGTAGATTCATTGGATAGTTCGTTAGTGCTAGTGTTTGGTGCCGTCCCGGTCGACGTTGTTGTCGTGCTCGTTTTAGCTCCCTGTTTATGTAAGACGTAAACGAAAATGTGGGCTTGTGGTTTCAATTTAACTTTGAATAATAACTACTCAAAACCTTGTCTTTTTGTACAAACAGACATGAATAACAGTTCCAAGGTTCTTAACTCGCCACCACTCCTGCAAATGATTGGCTGGTCCATTGCCTTCGGATGTATGGCATTGGCTATAATAACTGGCAACTCTCTTGCCATTGTGGTTCTCACCAGAAAGAAACTCTTACGCAAGCGCACTAGTTACTTCCTGCTTTCATTAGCCGTGGCAGACATGACAGTTGGTATCTTTTCAGTTCCCATGTTCATTTACCAACTCGTCAGATTCTTGCAGGGAGCGGATATGAATGCGTCGTCGACATTGCTGAGAATTGTCAAGGCGTTGGATGTATTCTGCGGCCTTGCTTCAACCTTCACGCTCACGATAATCGCTCTGGAGAGAGTGTACGCAATTTGCTTTCCGCTACGTCATCGAACTTCGACCCGACGACTATACGATGCTTCCGTTTGCTCCGTGTGGATCCTGGCAGCCATCTTGTGCAGCCTCTATTTCTTCCACGAATACAATCTCATCGAGCACAAAGTGTTCTTCTGGTTTCTGATTTTAACTTTCTTTGTTTCCATGTTGGTGATGCTCTTGGCTTATTTCGCCATCTGGTTGAAGGGTCGAGGACAGCAGAAGTTACAAGAGGATAGCCTTCACTCCACTGATATCGTTGGCTCAGACAAAAAAATCGTATCTTTCTCCAGCCAGCTCGGCAAGGAACGAGGACGACGAACAACAGAGAATGATCGGAAACTTGCGGTCACTGTGTTTATCGTAACCACAGTTTTTATTCTTACGTGGCTGCCATTTCACATTGTAAACTTGATTGTATTCTTGAAATGCCAATCGTGGCCTTGTCCTGCCACGCCTTCAACTGACGTCATTAACTTCTGTAAGTTCCTCCACTACACTAACTCGTTCCTCAACCCGGTTATTTACTCGTTAAGACTTCAGGACTTTCGTTTGACACTTAAGAAGATAATTTACCGCAGAAACTAACTACTTCTTCGTCATAAGAGATGTTAAGAGTCACGTTTTGGAAAACGCCAGAGTAAGCCATGCAAGTGCTTGCGTATGCCACAATGATTAAGAACCAGTTCTTATACAAACACATCTAATGAACTCGGAAATAATTCTTACCGGCGACGCGATGCTGGGGGTTTCCTTGCGATGGAATAGCGTCCCATCCAGGGGGGAGTAACAATACTCCGACCAGGTGCTTCATGTTACTGAAAGCGGGATACGCTCCGGCCGTGGACTCATGTGGGTTTTAAGGCTCGTGTGCGACTCTACCTTTACCAACCGCATGCTGCAATGATTAAAAACAGCAATTCTTACTCATCTACCAACAACTAAGCAAAGAAACGTTTTTGCCACGTCGAAAAAAGAAAACTGCAAAACTAGTCTGAGTTGTGAGAGTAAACACCAGGCATGCAAACGTAGGTACTGGATTTCACCTAGACAGGAGCGAAGATTTGTGCAAAATACTCAGCCGGCGATGGAAGACTAGCTGAACGGTTTTCGGGAAATTCTTTATTCCAGTTCCAGTAGATAGTAGTATAGCTCCCTGGACCGTAGAGAAGCTGAGTCGCACCTATCGAAACTTGGTAAAAAAAAATCAAAATTGTCCACACATTTATTGCCACATTAAGCAAAGCTGTTTAGGGGCAGAAGTAGTATTAAGGGCACTTTAAGATAACCGAAACAAAAATTTACCTCCCAGTTGTGTGTATAGGCCTAAGATTATTACATGATGTTTTCCAGAAAACCATGCTGTAGCATAACAAGAGTGAGTGACGTAGTCTACTATATTTTCGTCTGGGTAGCATGCACACGGCGTACTTTCAATCTGCCTGTCTGGTGATACAAATACTGAAAGAGAGATTTTAACGCAAAAATGCGAGTTGTTTATCATTATGAATTCCGGTCTCTTAGTACTACTAAACGTTTAACAGTCCTGTGATGTGACACTGTTTGTTTTACTATACAGTGTGGTTCTAACTTTTTCATCTGTAGATCAAACCATGCAGTGTGACCATTCTTTGTAAAGCTACTGAACAGTACTGTACTGTGGTACTGTTTGTTTTACTATACAGTGTGGTTCTAACTTTTTCATCTGTGGATCAAACCATGCAGTGTGACCATTCTTTGTAAAGCTACTGAACAGTACTGTACTGTGGTACTGTTTAATTTACTATACAGTGTGGATCTAACTTTTTCATCTGTGGATCAAACCATGCTATGTGACCATTCTATGAAAAGCTACTGAACAGTAATGTACTGTGGTATTGTTTGTTTTCCTATACAGTGTGGTTCTAACTTTTTCATCTGTGGATCAAACCATGCAGTGCGACCATTCTTTGTAAAACTACTGAACAGTACTGTACTGTGGTGTTTGTTTTACTATACAGTGTGGTTCTAACTTTTTCATCTGTGGATCAAACCATGCAATGTGACCATGCTATGAAAAGCTACTGAACATTACTGTACTGTGGTATTGTTTGTTTTCCTATACAGTGTGGTTCTAACTTTTTCATCTGTGGATCAAACCATGCAGTGCGACCATTCTTTGTAAAACTACTGAACAGTACTGTACTGTGGTGTTTGTTTTACTATACAGTGTGGTTCTAACTTTTTCATCTGTGGATCAAACCATGCAATGTGACCATGCTATGAAAAGCTACTGAACAGTACTGTACTGTGGTATTGTTTGTTTTAGTATGAAGTGCTGCCTGCGTCCATTAAAATTTTGCGTTGTTTTTTGAAGGCCAGTGCAGCCCTTTATCTTTTAGTAAGATAACAGTTAACTCTCTGTGATCAATAACAAGGAAGACATTTGCAAATTATCTCCCCGTGTCGTGTTACTTTTTTCTTTGTTTTTGAAAGGGCTTGGAATGTGTATCTCAAAAAAAATCGGAAGTCCTTGAAATCATTGTTTGTGTTAATGTTGCTAAATTCACGTAGTACAAAAGAAAAGGAAAAGCGAAAAAAACTGTTTAATTCACTGGTGACTTTGTTCGTCGTAATTTAAACTACATACCACGTGGTAACTAAACACTACAGCACGAAAACCACGTTTGATTGTGTTTGATACTTTACTATGAGTGGCAAATATAAAATAACATTATTTACTTCTGAGCAGGTACCAGTGAGAAGGCAAAACATCACTCAGATCACAAACCATGCGACACGGCTGCTTCATTGAAACTTCTGGCCGCAAAGAAACCTTTAATAGTTGTGAAAGCCGAGTTATCTAGCGCCGCTGAAAATTGTTTAATTATTTGGCAGCATAAAAACAAAAATGCCTACCATAGTCAGCAACTCTGTTATTTTTGGAATCCTGCTGGCTGGTTTCCTCGTTGCTGCGGGCGCATCACCAGGTGAAAATGAGAGAGGACCTTGTATGATCAAGCGAACTCGACTTCCACGACTGGATCCAGTGAAAGTAAGAAGGGATCTTTTTGCATTGTTTTCTTGTCGCGTACCTTGACCGATATTTCGTTAAACCAAGCGATGCTCTCGTGAAAATCTTCACTGACACGTGTTATACATTCACTGGTGATGTTTTCATTAGGTCGGTCATGTAAGACAAATGGTACTCATCCCAGGGGAGAAACCTTACACCGTGACAACTCTGAGTGTTAAACCGCCTATATTCGGTAAGGACTTGCAGGTCGATAAATATCGTATTTCCTTTTGAACTCATCTCAGGCGAGAGACTTTACACCGTGACTACTCTGAGTGAAAAACCGCCATTATTCAACGAAAACCGACGGGATGATAAATAGCATAATTTCTTTTGCGTTCTTCTCAAATATAAACATTCCTTGCTGCAGTTCTTAGATTTGCAATCAACACATTTAATGCTCTATAATTTCATTATAGAATTTAATGTTCTATAATTTCATTGAATGCAGCGAGCGGGGCAGTTCATAATCAAAACTTAAAAGAGAGGTAGGCAAAATCGAGATGTTGTTGTGGTTTTTAGCCTCGCTTTTAGTTGACCACAATGCTCTGCGCTGTGGAAGAGCCTCGCTTTCAGCGGACCAGAATGCACAGCGCAGTGTAAGAACCTCGATTTGAAACAAAGACAACAACAGGGCGCTGTGTCGCGCCGTGCTGTGTCGCGCCGTGCTGTGTCAGAGATCAAGGTTGTTAATAAGCATAAAGCAACGCTAGCAGTTCGAGATTTAATGTTTGTTGGTAATATCTTCACTTCTCAATGATAAGATTCAACACTTACTCACCTACGCCATTGCACGGCCTTTTTACGCGGGATGACGTAGTCAACCAGCGTATAAAATTCGGTAGCGCATTCCTTTCGTCGTCTTGGGAGTCAAAAATTGCCTTGTTTTTTTAACTTTCCCGTATCCCGAGCCCGTCCCGAAAAATTGTATGATTTTTATTGGCTGTAACTCCGAATCACGTGCAAGTCAGGTTGGATTACACCATGGATATCCACGATCGCACAATCAGCAAAAAAACATACTGCGTCAGCAATTTTAAACCAACACATCCCGCGTAAACGCCTTCAGGCGTCTTCTTGTTCACGCTAAGAAAGCGAGCCATTCTTCCAAGGCAATACGCAGTGGTAGAATTGAATTGCCTTCGACGATCGCAGTCATAAACTGGCTACACTGGTAACGTATCAATAAATTTTAAAAAGTAACTCAAATTCTGTCGCCATTTGCTTAAAAGATGACGTCAAAAGCATGTCTGTACAGGCTGTTATAAACAGGACTATTCGAGTTAGCCAATGAAAACGCGCATACTGTTTCTCCATTTTTTTAACTCGATAGAAACACGAAGAATATGTTTTCTATTTCTTTTTGAAAACACCACGACGAAAAAAGGGAAAACAACTTGTAAACTTTGATGACCAAAATGTAAATTCTCTTTGGTCGTGTCCTCATTACGTCAGTAGCTCGTGCTGCTTCTGTGTTTCTTTCGAGTTATAGAAGCATGAATTCTAACCAATCAGCGCGCGCATTTTCTTAGGACTGTTGTCTTAATCTTATTAGTTTAAAATAAAAAAAAATGTATAATTATTTTCAATTAATTCGTCCTGGTTAGAAATCCCCAACTTCCTGAGTGAGATCGAGACAGAGCAGCTTCTAAATTTGGCAGAAAATGGAAAACTTGAAAGCAGCGACGTTTATCACCATTCGGCTGACTCACTGACCGACACAATGTTCGAATTATGGGATTTTGATAATGATGGCGTCGTTAGCCCTGAAGAGGTAACTGGTTCCCTATTACTTAACAGCTATTCTGTGTAATCGAAGTGGATAGCGAAAGAATACTTCTGAAGGCACTACTCATGGTGATTGAAGAGAATAAATGCACAAGTGTGTAGTAACTCGGCAACCTTGACATTTTGAGTAATTTGATTGGCTCACTTTCTCTGGATATTCAATATTAGTATATATCTACTCAGCAACCTTGGCATTTTGAGTAATTTGATTGGCTCACTTTCTCTGGATATTCAATATCAGTATATATCTACTCAGCAAACTTGGCATTTTGAGCAATCTGATTGGCTCTCCACCTCGGGATATTCAACAATATCCACCTCGTAGGAGGTGAATATAGCCGGGGCTTCTGGGTAATCGTTGTGCCAGTGAATTTTGAAGAAAAAACAAAATGGCGTCCAAGCTATCAAAATATGGCCGCCGCCGATTCTCACTTTGCAGGTTTTTCGAAGAGGTTTTACCATGTAAATTAAACGAAACACTACAACGAGGAAACGTTGGCCAGGGTAGGACCAAGCAATAGCGCAAAGTGAAAGACACAATAAAACTGCCAGTCGAAAAGAAAGTCCGGTAAGTCGCTTCGTCGTGCGAATTACGCTTCAACAATTATTTTTTGTCACTGATTGTGTTATCTTAGGCGTCGACGTCGTGTTTGCCTAATTTCCTTACTAAGTTTTCTGCATTGGTATAATATTAAAACAATAATTCTCTTCAATCTCGGTGAATAGCGGTTTTAGGAATATTTACCTCGCTGCTCGGTAAACATTATATCACTATTCACCTCGATTTCTGAGAATAACTATTACATATCCCGAGATGGTGAGCAAATCAGATTGCTCAAAATGCCAAGGTTGCTGAGTTTGCATAACACTCATTATCGTTATCATGACCAGTCTTGTTTCACCTTTTCTCACAATGGATGAGAACTTTGCACACCAAATGACATTCCATTAACACGTCTGTGAAATAGTTTGAAAAAACCCTACGTTCTTTTATCGCCAATTCACAGGTCATAGCTGTCATGCGTTACATCCGGGACTTGCATTTTACAGAACATGACGTACAAAAAATGTAAGTGTGACGTTTAATCCTTGGTTTGATTCGTGTAGCAAACATTATGTATGTCAATATTTACCGGTAACACGAAGAAGACAGTCTGTTAGCTACCTGTGGATAACAGATAACAGAGATGAAGCAGCAGAAGTCTGGATGTTCTCACAAGGTCAACAAATGCGAAGTCTGAGATTTGGGTCACATTCGTCACAGCCTATGCGCTGAAATAGAACCTCTCTTGCTATTGGCTATATCGTTCCATGACGTGTCAGGGTCACAGCTATTCCGGAGTTCTCACCCATCTCGCCACAGACGGCATCTTTTGTAACTCAGCTCGCAAGAATAGTTTGGGAACCCCATGCAGGCGTATCACATGAAAAGGTTACGTGGCGCACTGAATGATAGTTCGAACACGACAGTAATCAACCACAAGTATATTCGGATCAAAGGGTTGGAATCAACTTGTAGACACTTGAAAATCAGTTACAACGTGGACGAAGATAGCTATCGAATATTTAACGGTTGTTCGTCGCAGATAGATCAGTTGTCGATTCTTTATTGACGATTATTGATTCTGTATTGTCGGTTCACAAAACCTAATTAGCCAATAACGTACCTAACTGCATAGGAGCAGAGACAAAATAAAGAAACAAGTTACAATCTGAGAGTACATAATCTCTAACCATCAATCAAGTAGACTGTGGCGAAACTAAACTTAACCATCGCAATACAAACGGGATAAAGTATAACCAGGAGCCCATTACCATTAATGGGCTCCTGGTATAACTGAAATAGTGTTGACAGTAGCTTGGCTCCAAGCTATTCCTAAGGCGTGGCAGAATTCTCCACCTTTGTTACCCAGATTGTATTAATAAATCGATCAACTAACTAGCATAAAGGGCTAATTAATAAAGGAAAGTAAAAGCTAACTTACTTCGGTCCACACACGTGCACCAAGAACCTGTAGTAGGGGTCGCGGTAGAAAAGTAGCATGAATAGAAGTTAAAGGCCAAATGCCATAACGATGCCAACAAGATGGCGTCCACACTAAAACACCGAACTTGCTTAGAGGAAACTTGTCTAATATATGCGGCGTTTCGTAAGCGCTACACGTAATTATACAAAAATAAGTTTATTGTGACACGTAAACAGTAAGGGTGCTCGCAACGATGTCGCACTAGGAAGCGCTTTTCTAATACGCGCGATACTTCGATGACAAATGTCTTCTCGACAATTGGATCCGGCGTTTCTATACAACACCTTGGGGCTAGGTAGCATCTATAATTATAATTAATTAATAATTATAATCATAATTAATTAATAATTAATTAATAATTATAATTAAATAGTGACAGAGAACAACGCTGAACCGGTAGTTGTCCAATTTCATCTTAGGTTGGATTTCATGAATATTGGAAATGTCAAGAAAGGTCAGTTCTAAAGCACTGTGTTAGGGATATACGGCACAATTTTAAATCTGCTAACGTAAAACGACAAAAAGAGTCATTAACGGAAATATTAAAAAGAAAGGCAGCACCACATGAGAGAACCGCACAGTATTGGATAGTAAATTAAAGTCTTGTCCATAGAAGAAACGGCATACCACAAAAGTACGTGACAGTAGAGTGTTCTGTAAGACCTTTCCAACGAATGGTCACACTGCATTGTTTGATCCACAGATGACAATTTAGAGCCACATTGTATAGTAAAGCAAACAGTACCACAGTAAAGTACTGTTCAGTAGCTGTACAAAGAATGGTCACAGCATGGTTTTATGCACAGATGAAAACGTTACCACCACACTGTATAGCAAAACAGACAGTACCACAGTACATTACTGTTCAGTAGCTGTCCAAAGAATGGTCACACTGCATGGTTTGATCCACAGATGAAAAAGTTAGAACCACACTGTATAGTAAAACAAACAGTACCACAGTACAGTACTGTTCAGTAGCTTTACAAAGAATGGTCACACTACATGGTTTGATCCACAGATGAAAAAGTTAGAACCACACTTCACAGCAAAAACGAGCATAAGAACACGCCTTATTCTTGTTACTGTCTATTTGCCTTCTCTTTATCAAGGTGTAATCCATCGAAGTGAATTTCGAGCAACAGATATCATGTCGTACATTGAAAAGGTGCGAGCTTCGGATTCACATGTGAAAGGTCGCCATAGTAACCAGACATTCATTTACGGACCTGGCTTCGAACAAGTTGCTACAGCATTAAATTCAAAGTGAGTCAACGTATTTCTTCATAAAGGGGTAGAGAGCCTTCTGATATAAAATAGCTTAACAGGACATCCTTAAAAAGCAGCGTTAGTAGTTTAAATTAAGTTAGGGAGGCAGGGTGGCTGAGTGGTTAGGGCGCCTGATTCACTTGTAATCTGGTCAAGGTCCCGGGTTCGATTCCCGTCCTGACCACTACATGGATATGTAATACGGTAATCCCGAGTTTCATATCCTTCATATCATAGGCCACGCTTGTAAATAGCCAACTGGTCTGCCTTCCGCCTGTTGGGATTCTTAGGAAAAATGTTTATTTTGTATTTAATGTAAAATTGACTCTGAAAAGCCCCGTGGGGACGAGCCAATCAATTATGTATGTATATAAGTGGTACTTCCCTCTTACAGTAGTGATTATATTGGCGTGAACACCTAAAATATGTCTGGAATGTTTATTGTGTTGCAACCAATCACAGGTGAGATCTTCACACCACAGAAAGCACAAGCAACGAACGGTTTCCGATCGGTCATGGAACAAATTGTTTTCGTTTTGTTTAAGGATACAAACTGCCTTATTAGGAATTTAAAACACCGCTGTTCCCCAAGATCAGTGCCGAGGACCGCATTCAGTACATCGTTCGTGTTTTAGAAGCCAACGCGACGCGACGGCGACCTGCTTTCCATGTAACGACATATCACATGAAGACAATAAAAAAATGAACAATCGTGTTTTCGTTTCTGATAGTATAATCCTTGCTAATATTTTTTTGTAGAACAAGGGGATTCGATTTGTGTGGACTAACGATTGAACCTTCGAACTACTGTGCTGGCAGAAGTCCGTTGATCGCAAGGTCGCAAACTGGAAAGACCGCCGGCCGACCAAAGAATGATTGGCAGATCGCGCAAAGTAAACAGTCCAATTTTCGGTATTCCTTCCAAAATATAATTTTGCTTTTTCTCTGAAAGCATTTACGCATTTAATATCTGGGGCATTACATGCTATAGGAGGCTAGTAGTTATGAGGGGATTTAGTCAAGAAGATTTCAAGTCCAAATTAGCACATTTTGCGCGCAAAAGAACAAAAACATAAATAAATCACCAAAACAGTAAATCTCCCTCACCTAACAAAAAATTGTTTACGCTTACTGCATTAGCTGCGAAGCGATGGAAATCAAAAAACTCTAGCGGCTTACCTTGCAACATTGTAACTTGCGATCAGGCGTAACTACCGATTTCATCCGATCGTTACAAAAAGTTTAAAAACTCGCGCGCCAAACCGTCGCTTTGTAATTTATTTCAAAATCGCTCAAACCTGTATTCTTCGTTATTATAGCAAATACTGTAAACAAATAGGAAGGAAAAGCAATTGTTTACTTGTAAAAAGACTGAATGTTAAAACAAAATGAAAATAATTTCCGTGACAGATAGGAAACGGTTCGTTGCCTGTGGTTTCTTTGGTGTGATAATGTCGTCTGTGATTGATTACATCACAATAAACATTCCAGACACATTTTAGGTGTTCACGCCAATATGATCATCGCTGTAATGATAGTATCAAAATACAGTTATTTCACGTCCCCTCGAGGCTTACATGAAATATTTAACAAGTCACACTAACTGTTACGGTTACGTTAAGAATCCCTACTGGTGGCAGGCAAACCAGCTGGCTATTTACAAGTGTGGTCGAGGATCTGAAACTCGGGATTACCGTATTACATATCCAGGTAGTGGTCAGGACGGGAATTGAACCCGGGACCGTGACCAGATTACAAGTCCGGCGCCCTAACCACTTGGCCACGTTGCCCGTTCCCCCCCCCCCCCCCCCCCCCGCTTCCTTGTGAGTTTAGTTAAGCTTTTTTAAAATGACAATATGAGCTGAAGGAATTTTAACCATGTGAATTTTATTGAGCTAACCCTTTTTCTCCCAAATGAGAGCAATAAACAACTTCTTATTTAATATCAATACAATACCCAGAAAATGGATGGTGATAATTGGGCTCACGATCAACCTGAGGTTAATGAGTTGATCTGAACTTTATTTGAGTGTCAACTGTATCTAGCACTCACGTACTAACTGGAGACACCGTAAAGCACAAATCAAATTAAACCATATTAAATTAAATCAAAGCAAATGTTGGTTTTGGTAGAGAGAGGAAAACCGAAGTACCCGGAGAAAAACCTCCCGGAGCAGAGTAGAGAACCAACAAACTCAGCCCACATATGACGCCGGGGCCGGGAATCAAACCCGGGCCACATTGGTGGAAGGCGAGCGCTCTCACCACTGCACCAGCCCTGCTCCCCTAACACCAAATTCTCTCAACTGATAAATAAGTGTATGGCATTCGTTCAAGAGAATTGCTGCTCGCATCTTGGGAGTGAAAGGGTTGAGTTACGTTTCCTTCCATAACTGCCTTTTACCTAAAACGAGTTACTTGTTTTTAACTATTTCATTTTCAATTTCTTTGATGGAGCCGACTAATGGTGGGAAGGGGGAGATAGGGGAGGGGTAGGCGGGGGGTGTTGTTTGCTACCATGCCTGTTTTGTGACAACTAATGAATTGTTATATAAGCCAACCTTGTCACCAGTTCAATAAGTAGAAAATATGCTTTGCCGCCTTTGAATGCACCTTATTCTCTCTTTGTTTCTTCATTACAGAAAAGCTGCCCTCACAGGTCTTCCGATTGAAATAATAGAAGGTAGCGAAACACCCGTGGTATGTGATGCAACGTTCATTTTTCTATTTTATGCTATTCAGAGCTCAAGCTTAGTAAAGGTCTAGTCATTCAAGGAAACGTTTGACCGTCAAGCCTTCTTATATTATGCTATAATAACAACTTAGCCGAAAAAAAAGACATGTTTTCTTTTCCACATGCTTGGCTTTTCGAGCGGAAAACGGAACTGAATTCTTGCCGGTGATTGGCTACCCGAGCGGGCAAAATGCAAGTTCGTTGGATTCGGGACTTCCCGCAGGTACCAGCAAGAAAAGTTTCTTTTTTAAAAGCCAATGTCGGAAAATATCGAGAATCTCAAATCAGTTCCAAAAATTCGAATTTTGGCTGATACCACCCAAACATCCCTTTGGGGGAACTATTTCAAGAAACGATATTAAGAAATCCCCAAGCGCTTTACATTTTGAGAATTTTAGAAAAGTTCCAAAATTCGCAAAAAATACATTTTTTAATTCGGGAAACGGGTGCAAATTTCAACATATTTCAACAAAACAGCACAAGCGCGCAAAAGCTCCTTTTCACTTGATATTACTCATGTATTTAGCAGACATCCACGGCTTTAAGACCCCGTAAAAAGGTTTTGCGAAATAAGTATTTTAATATAGTTTCTGGCTTTTATTGTGTGCGCTCTGATTGTGTGTTGTTTTGGTAGTCAAAATAACGCCCAACTTCAACCGTCAAAAGTCGATCCTGGTATGTCACAAATTGAAAAAACTACTATGCCAAACGAAAGACCTGTTATTTTTTTAATTACACCTGAAGTTTTAGCTCTGCGAATTTAAACACGTGCGAGTAATAAAATTTCAACTTGTGCCCCCAAGTCGCCTGTTCGCGACAAGAACGGGAATGTAAACAAAGGAAAACATATGCAAATCGAGGAGAAAATCATGCGGAAGTTATGACTTACCCCTCAAAGCGCAAAAAATTGATGGAATTCTGTTACCTTAACAGGTATTTCTATCTGAGAGACTAATAAAACGAAATTATCCGTCCAATAATAATAAAAAAGCTATAAAAAGGGCTGGAGGGCTAGTGTCATGAAGTCGCCTCGGATGCATCGGAACTCGTGTGTATGGTTCCGGAGGTAAAAAAGCTTCTAAAGAAGCTTTCAAAATGCACCATGGAGCAAGCAAACAATGTCAGTAAAAATAGACTGATATTTTGAGGTATGATAGAAATGAACCATTGTAAGTTTATTTTTACAAGTGACCTTTAAAATTAAATAAAATGACAGATGAGGGCCGGCCATCGACAGTTCCATTTTAAATGGTCCGTCCCTTGGCTATCGTACTCAATGTTAAGTCCAAAAAACCGAAACAAGATTCAACAAAATAAAACATATATTACAATAATCTTTAAAAAGTATAATGCTAACTTGAGAATTAGATTTCCCGCATCGCAAAGTTTTAGTTATGTAAATATCAGGAATGTTTACTTACTGATCTTATGTCGTGTTACATGCTCCAAGTTCCACAGGAGAAGAGTAAAACCCTCCGTCTTGTTTATACATTTCATAAAAAAAGACTAACTTATTTGTTTACTAGAACCATATATAGATAGGGAGTTAATAATCCTCCCATAAACACAGAAAACGAAGAAGCCAAATTCATCTCGTTTGTTGGTGTTGTGTTACCTGTCACATTTTTCAAGTCACGTGTTTTGCTGTACACGGTTTGTGAAAATGAAATACAAAACATATTATTTAGTTATTTCTTTTAAGGTAGTCACCTGCAAAACATCGCACAATTGTCAATGAATAAAGAAGGACTGTGCAATCAAACCTAACAGAATCTCCTGGAGCACACAAGCCATCTCCGTTTAAATTTTCATTAACAAAAACATCATCTTATTGTATTCAG
This sequence comes from Ricordea florida, assembly GCA_949710005.1. NCBI lineage: Eukaryota > Metazoa > Cnidaria > Anthozoa > Corallimorpharia > Ricordeidae > Ricordea > Ricordea florida. Next base: position 22,967,079 of record OX453286.1, on the reverse strand, counting down.
AATTTCCCGCGGTATCACAGATCCAAATCTCGGCATTAACGAAACATCTATCCTCTGAGAAATGCATACGGTCCTTGGAAAAACACACTCTTATGGATCTTGCTAAGCTTGGCTATCAGCAGGCTTTTGAAGAGGGTGTCGGTGTCGTGCCAACCTTAAGAACAACCAGCGTTGCAAACAAACAATCCAGAGAGCGTTAAACAGAGGGATGGGCCTTGCGACCAGCTAAGAAGGCGTACCGTTTTAGTGAAAAGCAGAAGGCCTACCTCACTGCTAAATTCAACATTGGTCAGTCCACTGGACGGAAAGTCCACGCACGTCTTGTAGCCTCAGGGCAATTAAATATATTTTTGTAATTCTTTCCCACTCCAGAACTTTTTTAATCACCGTCCCTTTCCTTATAAAAATGGAGCAGTGCGTGGCAGAGATTTACCACACACCCGAAGAGGTACTCTACATGGGCCCTCTTCAACTGGTGTCAAACACTTTTTAGAATTAATACCCTTAAGGGTCATTGAAAGATATCACCAAAGCTTTCATGACTCTTGCGTGGTTTCCTCTTCTTTCTTTCCTTTCCTTAACTCTAGGGATGTCGGAAGAAGAATTGACCCTGGAAAGGGGCTTGCAAGCACCGGCATGGGTACGATTGGCACCCCTATTCAGGGAAGAACCTCCACCTACACCTCCACCTCCGACCGAGAGGGAGAGCGACGGGAAACGAAACATTTTATGGGGATGGCCTAATAAAGTAGAAGTTAGTTACGATTTGGATCTGTGGTCGCAACACCCATCCCTCTGTTAAACGTTCTCTGGATTGTTTGTTTGCAACGCTGGTTGTTCTTAAGGTTGGCAAGACACCGACACCCTTTTCTAAAACCTGCTGATAGCCAAGTTTTGCAAGATCCATAAGAGTGTGTTTTTCCAAGGACCGTATGCATTTCTCAGAGGATAGATGTTTCGTTAATGCCGAGATTTGGATCTGTGATACCGCGGGAAATTCTGAATACAATAAGATGATGTTTTTGTTAATGAAAATTTAAACGGAGATGGCTTGTGTGCTCCAGGAGATTCTGTTAGGTTTGATTGCACAGTCCTTCTTTATTCATTGACAATTGTGCGATGTTTTGCAGGTGACTACCTTAAAAGAAATAACTAAATAATATGTTTTGTATTTCATTTTCACAAACCGTGTACAGCAAAACACGTGACTTGAAAAATGTGACAGGTAACACAACACCAACAAACGAGATGAATTTGGCTTCTTCGTTTTCTGTGTTTATGGGAGGATTATTAACTCCCTATCTATATATGGTTCTAGTAAACAAATAAGTTAGTCTTTTTTTATGAAATGTATAAACAAGACGGAGGGTTTTACTCTTCTCCTGTGGAACTTGGAGCATGTAACACGACATAAGATCAGTAAGTAAACATTCCTGATATTTACATAACTAAAACTTTGCGATGCGGGAAATCTAATTCTCAAGTTAGCATTATACTTTTTAAAGATTATTGTAATATATGTTTTATTTTGTTGAATCTTGTTTCGGTTTTTTGGACTTAACATTGAGTACGATAGCCAAGGGACGGACCATTTAAAATGGAACTGTCGATGGCCGGCCCTCATCTGTCATTTTATTTAATTTTAAAGGTCACTTGTAAAAATAAACTTACAATGGTTCATTTCTATCATACCTCAAAATATCAGTCTATTTTTACTGACATTGTTTGCTTGCTCCATGGTGCATTTTGAAAGCTTCTTTAGAAGCTTTTTTACCTCCGGAACCATACACACGAGTTCCGATGCATCCGAGGCGACTTCATGACACTAGCCCTCCAGCCCTTTTTATAGCTTTTTTATTATTATTGGACGGATAATTTCGTTTTATTAGTCTCTCAGATAGAAATACCTGTTAAGGTAACAGAATTCCATCAATTTTTTGCGCTTTGAGGGGTAAGTCATAACTTCCGCATGATTTTCTCCTCGATTTGCATATGTTTTCCTTTGTTTACATTCCCGTTCTTGTCGCGAACAGGCGACTTGGGGGCACAAGTTGAAATTTTATTACTCGCACGTGTTTAAATTCGCAGAGCTAAAACTTCAGGTGTAATTAAAAAAATAACAGGTCTTTCGTTTGGCATAGTAGTTTTTTCAATTTGTGACATACCAGGATCGACTTTTGACGGTTGAAGTTGGGCGTTATTTTGACTACCAAAACAACACACAATCAGAGCGCACACAATAAAAGCCAGAAACTATATTAAAATACTTATTTCGCAAAACCTTTTTACGGGGTCTTAAAGCCGTGGATGTCTGCTAAATACATGAGTAATATCAAGTGAAAAGGAGCTTTTGCGCGCTTGTGCTGTTTTGTTGAAATATGTTGAAATTTGCACCCGTTTCCCGAATTAAAAAATGTATTTTTTGCGAATTTTGGAACTTTTCTAAAATTCTCAAAATGTAAAGCGCTTGGGGATTTCTTAATATCGTTTCTTGAAATAGTTCCCCCAAAGGGATGTTTGGGTGGTATCAGCCAAAATTCGAATTTTTGGAACTGATTTGAGATTCTCGATATTTTCGGACATTGGCTCTTAATTTGTTTGGCACTTTTGAAATCCTGTAGTGGCTGACCTTGTTGGATCAAGATGGCTAGTTATTGGCATAGCTCTTTCCTGAGTATTATGGATCTTGACTGCGTCTCGGCCCCATAAAAAAACGCAAAAAAGAACCTGGTCAATATCAAACCATACTGACCTCGCACTTGGTCAATAAGCTATATATATAACTACTATGTAAGCGGATTTATAAGTTCGTTTTTAGGTTATTTTCAAATTTGACAGGAAAATCTCTGTCCTTTTTAGCTTATAGGTTATTTGAAAATTTGGTGGGTGCTTTAGTGTTTATAAGTTCGTTTTTAGGTTATTTTCAAATTTGACAGGAAAATCTCTGTCCTTTTTAGCTTATGGGTTATTTTCAAATTTGACAGGAAAATTAAACAGAGATTTTTTAGCTTACGGGTTAATTTTAGATTTATCAGAAAAGGTAGGTGTTTTTAGCTTACAGGTTATTTTTAAAATTTGACTGAAAATTAAGCAGAGATTTTTTAGCTTAAATTTATAAGTACGTTTTTTTCAGATCACAAAAAATTGAATTAAAGGATAGGAAATATACATAAGATTAGTTATGGAAAAAAAAGGAAGTTTTGTAGAAAAGCCAGAAGAAAATGGCAAAATAATAAGAAGTTTAATAATAAAACAGTTAGTAAAAATTATCAAAGAAAAAGGTAAAAAATTACCAAAAAATGTAGTTATGAAAGAGTTGCGTAAAATTCCAGAAATTAATAAGTTTTTCGAAAATAATCCAAGCCAATTACGAATTCCAATTCAAGAAATTGGTTTATTTCACGATCAACCACAAGGCCCAATTCTTGATGAGCCGGTACCTGAAATTAATGTTCCAATTCTCAAGCCAAAGAATATTTTCCGGGTAATGGATAAAGAAAAGTTTTCCAAAAGGCTTGAAGAATTGGCAAATGAAAACATCATAAAATTTAATGGAAGTGATACTAAAAGTAAAACAAAAAGAAAGGTAAATATATCTGACAGTGTAAGAGATGAATTGAAGGAAAAAACTAAAAAGAAAAGAACAACAACCCTCAAAATATTTTCAATAAACCTAAATGAAGATGAGCCCCTAATTCGAAATAACCGGGGAATAAATGAAAATATTATTAGAATTAGGAGGAATCTAAATAATGATTTGACAGAAACAATTTATAATGAGTTGGAACCTCAAATAGAAATGGGGGTAAGAATTGTTTTCAGTTTTTCTGCTTTGATTCAAAGAGGAAATGGAGAAATAGCTTATCACTTTCATACATTTAGAAGCGGAGGAACTTTTAATTCCCTTTCAGAAATAAAAAAATATATAGAGAGGTGTGAGGGCGAGAGATTAAGCTTAGAAGGAGATGCTTGGATGAGAGCATATTTACCCCCAGAAAAGAAGATTAATAAATCAGGTGTTAATGAGGGTGGAGTTGAGTTTAGAGAAGTACAAATAAAAGTTATTAATACCAGACAGCCTTTGGTTGGGTGTGGAAGATTACCCGATGAATTACGAAAGAAAAGATGTATTTATTCTGTAGATGATAAAGATGATAATCTCTGTGTATGGAGGTGTTTGGCTATTCTAATGAATATTCTTGATGGTAAACAAAATCCCCAAAAAATTAAGAAAAATCCTGAAAAAAGAATAGAGAAAAGAGCATTATATCTAGCTAGAACTTTTTATGGCAACAAAAAACTAAAAAAAGAAGATGTTAGATCAACAAAATTGGTTGATTTTGAGAAAATTTCAAAGGTTTTCTCCATAAACATCCGGGTTTATGAGCAGAAAGATATATCAAATTTTAAAGTTTGGAAATTGGTGTTTGGAAAAAACAATTTCAAAGATGATTTACCAAGTTTAAATTTAGGTCTTTATAATAATCATGGGTTTTTCATTAAGGATCTAGACCTTCTTGCCCAAAACTGGGTATGTCAAGGATGTAAACAAAAATTTACCAGACACGATGATTTAAAAAGGCATTTTACCAATGAAACATGCACAGGAGGAGAGACAAAAATATTATGCACGGGAGAAAAGATAAAGCACATCATGAATGAATCTGATAAAGTTTTTTATGGGGGTAAAATAAATTTTAGTTATAAAGCGTGTAGGTGGATAGAACACCAATCAAAAATTATGGGTAAACATATTCATCATGCGCTTTGTGGTCATGGTGGCGAAAGGTGTTATAGGGATGAGGAGGGGAATGAGATTTTGTTTGACGGATACGAGCCTGTCACAAATACAGTTTTTGAGTTTTATGGATGCAAATGGCATGGGTGCCCGTGTTCAGCAATCGACAAAATTAAATATAATGAAACTATTGAAAGAGAGAATATGATAAAAAGCTTGGGTTATAATGTAGTATCGGTTTGGGAGTGTGAAAATCCTGAATTACCCAAAATATGGTTCAAAAAGAAATTTAATCCATATCCCTATTTTATTGATTACGATTTTGAGGGATTATTACAAAAAGAAGATAAACAGATTACCGATGATTTAATTTTCACCCATACTCACATTCCAGTTAGTGTTGCACTAATCGATAATTTAACAAAAAAACCCGTTTTTCTTTGCAACCAAAATCCTGATCTCCTCATAAAAGAATTCGTTGAAAAATTGGAGGAAATAAGAAAAATTATAGTCGAAAAGGTTAGAGAAGAATACCCGCTTCCTGATCAAGATTCCTTGCAAAAAAATGTCTTACAAAAATATGAAGAATGGTGTAATCAAGTACCTGTTTTTGGGTTTAATAGTGGAAAATATGATATCAATTTGGTTAAAAGACATTTTATAAAACACATGACCGATAAAACAAAGGAGATTTTTATTGCAAAGAAACAGAATAGGTATATGTTTTTAACAACACCGAATTTTAAATTCTTGGATATAATGTCCTACCTTGCGCCTGGAGTTTCTTTTGATAAGTGGTGCAAAGCAAACAATTGTCAAGCCCAAAAACTTGTACTTCCTTATGAAAAATTGGACGGATATGATAAGCTTTCCTTAGTTGGACCCGTGAAACATGAAGATTTTTACTCTTCCTTGAAAAAGAAAAACATTTCAAAAGAAGAATATGAAGAATATTTGCTCGAATTCGAAAAGAGGGGCTGTGTTACAATGTTAGATTGGTTGAAAGAGTATAATTTGAATGATGTTATTCCCTTTCTAGAAGCCCTTGAAAAAACAAGGCGATTATATTATCCAGACGAAATTGATATATTAAAAGATGCCGTTTCCATCCCGGGGGTATCAATGAGGGCTGTTCTAAATAAATATCAAAAAATGAAGAAGAAAGGTGATCCTGAATTGTACGCCCCAGGGCAATACTGTATTCATAGGTGCTGTAATAATGAGTTTTGCAAAAACTGCCAAAAGATAAGAAAAGATTGTAAAATATGCGACAAAAACAAGATTTATAAACTATTGAAAACGGGTATGGTTGGAGGCCCAAGTATTATATTTATGAGATATGCGGAGGCAGAAAAAACAATGATTCGCCCTCATAAATATAAATTTCCGGAAAATTGTGTGCGAATTGCTGGCTATGACGCAAATGGTTTGTATCTATACTGTTCTGGACAAGAAATGCCATGCGGAAAAGAAGAATGCGTTGAGGTTGAAAATCCATCAGATCCTAAATTTATTAAGAAGATTTGCAAAGATATTCTTGATGGAAATCTTTTCGGATTTTGCCAAGTTGATATCCATGTCCCCGTTCATCTAAAAGAAAAGTTTGAAGAGTTTTCACCTCTATTTATTGTAGATGAAGTTCCTGAATATTTAGTGCCAGAGCACATGAAAGAATATCAATTAGCGACAGGTAGAAAACATCTAAAAGCCAATAAAAAATTGCTTGGTGTTTCCAAGGCAAAAAAGATATTTTTATATACACCTATGATAAAATGGTATCTTAATCATGGCTTGGAGATTACCGCCATCCATAATATTTTAAAGTATGAATCGGGAAGGCCCTTTGGATTTTTTCCAAAAGAGGTGGCAGACGCAAGAAGAGATGGAGATATTGAGGTTTTATTGGAAAAACTAAGTAAAGCTTTTGATGAAAACAAGATTGATGATGTGGTAAAAATTACCAATGAATTAAACCAATTTCCCGATATATTTAAAGTTATTGAAGAAAATAAAGATATCAAAGTACTGATTGAAAAATTAAAACCAAAGTACAAAGGTTGTAAAGAATTAGCCGACACGAATAAACTTAGGGGAAATTCTTTCTATGGGAAAATGATAGAAGATAAAGAAAAACATAATATTACAAGGTATACTCAGGATGAGGAAGAGGTTGAAAAAGCTCTAAGATCTGCGTTCTTTGAGGATCTTAATGAAATAAATGGCACATATGAAATAATAAAACGAAAAAGATTAATAAAAATAGACAGACCCTATCAATGCGGCATCGCGGTGTATCAGCTAGCAAAATTAAGAATGCTGGAATTCTATTACGATTTTCTAGATAAATACGTAGATAGAAAGGATTTTGAGCTGATTCAAATGGATACAGATTCAATGTACATGGCAATTTCAGCCGAAAATTTGGATAATATTATAAAACCCGAAATGAGAGAAGAATACTTTAGTGGCGGAAAAGAAAAATTCCTATCAACTTCTAAATATCACGATAAGACTCCGGGTTTGTTCAAAAATGAGTTTGATGGTATACGAATGATTGCAATTTCTTCAAAATGTTATTACGCGGAGGATGAGAAAGGAAAGGCAAAGTATAGCTGCAAAGGTACAATTCATAGACAAAACGAAATGAACTGGGATAGATACATGTCAGCTTTGAAAGGGTCAATTGATATGTCACAAAATACAGGTTTTAGAATCAATGATAACCAAATTGTGACATATACACAAATTAAAAAAGGATTGAATGGTTATTATGATAAAAGATGGGTTTATGAGGATGGAATTCACACAAAACCATTATATTAGATCATTTTAAAACAGAATTAGGGGGTAACTCTGTATCATACGGAATAACCTGTAATTCTTCACGCACAAAACCCCGCCTTGGTCCATCTTGCAAAAAGTATAAAACAGGTTGATTAGGAGAAATTCTACTTCCAGAAATATAATAAACTTTTATACTCCAAATAGGATCTGTGGCTCTTCTTCTTTCTCCGCCTTCAAGTTCACCGGGAGATAATAAATATCTAACCTTAACTTCAGTTGGTAGTCTAACCTCATCAAGCCCAACCGCGCGTTGGTAATTTTTGGGTTCAATATCAACCTCTTTCATTTTTATAGCCTTATCAGGCTCTTTACCGGTTATTCTCATAAGTGTATTATTCAAGGTTTTTAGAATAGCTGGTAATCTTTTCACCCATACACGCGATCGATCATCACTAATCATTTCCTGCGCATATTGATGACTAAATAATCTTTCTCCTAATATTCTATTTGCATTTTCCACAAATGCTTGGGCTCTATGATTACCAGCTTCACTTCTTTGCATTCTCACATTATGGTAATTCATGAGTTTACTAACTTCTCCCATAAATTCTTTCCCAGGATCAACCATTAATGTTTTTGGGTATTTCAATCTTCTAGAATATATTTTCTTAAAAGCTTCTGATATCTCTCGACTTTCTTTTGAGGTTAATGCTTCAGCATCTTTATATCTCGAGGCGATATCAACCACAACTAACGCATATTTATATGTTTTTCTTCTAACTTTATCATGCGGTAAAAATAATAAATCTGCTTGGTGAATCTGATTGGGTTTATTTACAGTCCAATGTGGCCTAGGTATATATTTAGGAGCAGGTAGATAGATTTGCCATATTGCCTGTTTCTCCAACCATTGTTTTGCATCATTTTCACTTACTTTCGCCTTCTCTGCTAATTTAGGAATTGCAGAATATCCTTTCCAATACCCTTCGGGCGAATAATATATTTTTGTCATCATTTAAAAATAAACAAATTATCTTATAAATCAAATGGCTCTGGAGGAAGAAGAAATAAAATTTACCGAATACCAAATCAACATTATGAAAAAAATTATTAGAAAAAAAATTCTATACATGGAAGATGGTGATCAAATTTTTAATATTATGATTTTAATTCCCGAGGCGAGAGAAGGTTTATTAAAACATATTTCCAAGTTAGAAAATAGAACAACACAGGTTTAAAGGTTAATTAAAGTATCTTATAAATTACAATGACGTCTGAAAAAATTAATCCAAACAGAATTCCCAAGGAACCCTTTGGTTTGAAAGCAGAATCAACATTGAATCGAATTACTCTAAATCCATCCACAGCCAGCCCCGGAGAAACATTATACATAAATATTCCAAAACTCGCCGAGAATTTAGTTATTGTGCCTGGAAGCGTATCTCTTCTATTCGATTTAGATGTCGAGGGTCATGCGAATAACACAGTTGTGAATAATGTGGGTCGTAATCTTGTAACCAGACTGAAAGTTCTTTTTGGAGGAGAAACATTGCAAGATACTCAAAGATATGATTTATTTCAAACATATCATGATTTATTCTTAACCGAAGAAGCGCGTGAAGATAGATTAAAACAAGGTATTTCTTCGTTAAATATTAGAAAACTTAGAACAAAATCTGGGGACGCAAAAACACAAGATGTAAAAGAAGTTGCTCTCGCTAATGTCCATGGTTCAAAGTATAGAATACCAATAAATCATCCTATTCTAAAAGATCATGGAGTTTTTTATCCGAAAGCGTTGGAAAATCATTTAATATTCGAGATTACTCTTGCCCCGATCAATAATATTCTTATTTATTCTGATACAACTAAAGCACCATCATATTCAATCAAAAACTTAGAGTTAGAATATTCCTCAATTTCAAGCGAATACTTAGCCCGCGAGGCTCAAGCCGCTTATCAAGTTGGCAAAGGATTCTTTTATGAAAATATTACCTTGCACAAAACTTTTACATTTTCCATTGGCGGGGACGGTGTTATTAATCAGCATATTAATTTACCGAGAAGATCAATGACAGGAATATTGTTTTTGTTTTTAATGCCTCAAGCCGCGGGAGCAAGGGATTCTGAAAATTTTTATAATCCTGGTATATCTTCCGTTGAAATTGATGTTGATGGTGTGCCAAATAGAATATACTCTAGGGGAATGATTACGTCCGATCTTTGGGAATCCGTGAAGAAACGATTCCGGTCAACGGGAGAACAAATTTCATTGAAAGAAAAAGAATTTTACGCGGATAAGTTTGCTCTTTGGGTTGATACTAGAACTCATCCAGATAATGGTATTCATGGCGGTGGACTTGCTCTAAATAATACGCACGACGGTGTAAAAATAGAAATTAAACGAAAACGAAGCGGATCTGGAACCATAACTTGTCATATGTTTGTTGTAGCAGATGCAATGATGGAGATTATGAATTCAAGTTTGAGATCAATTAAGTACTGACCGTCTAAAAAAATAATGTTATGATACAAAAATCATGGAAGATTTGCGAGATAAAATACCATTCCATTGTATTATAACAGGACCCACAAATTGCGGAAAAACAAAGTACTTAATTGAACAGCTCCGAGGCCCATTCCGGAAAGTTTTTGAATATATTGTGTTAATTTGTCCAACCTATTCTAAAAATAAAACCTATAATAATTTTGCCATAGGGGATAAACATTTTTATGTATTATCCCCAGATGCTAGTAACATTGATGAGATTAATGAGTTATTATCTGATTGCCAAACTTTGTTTTCTGGTACGAATACATTAATAATTCTAGATGATTGCGCTGTTTCCTCCGATCTGAAGAAAAGATCGAATAAGTTTATAGATTTAGCATTCTCCGGAAGGCATCATGGATTATCAATGTGGGTTTTAACTCAGCAATTAACATCAATAGCAAAACCATTCCGAGAAAATGTTGCCTGCGTTGTTACTTTTCATAATCCTTCCCAGAAAGGGATGAAAATGTTTTTTGAAGATTATGGTGGTGATTTGGATTATGAATTAGGAAAAAAGTTTGTACAACTACTAAAAACCGAAAAATATTCTAGGTTGTGTTTGAGTTTGCGATATCCATTTAATTACTATTTAGAGATTCCCGAAGTGATTTAACAAATATGACAAACGTAGAAGATTATATTAAAGAAAATACCGACCAACCTAATGGAGAAACGGTAAAAGATAATGGCGATCTTGAAATAAAACAAGAATCACTTTCCATTCTCGCCGCGCTCGGAACGACAAAGGAATATTTGGGGGTTGAAATGAGTCTAGGCGATATAAAGAAATTATCCGCAAAAGATGTTGAAAAATATTTTAATCGTTATCAAGCAGTAATGGGCAAGAAAATTAATGGGGGATTAGTAGATTCATCCCTGCAATTAGTTTCTAAACTTATTTCATATTTAGTTCCAGTTGATGATATAGAATCTCTTTGCAAAGATCTGAAGAATGATGATTTGGTAAATCGTGAATTAACAAACATTGTTGGGCTCTTGGCATTGAAAGCAGGAAGATTGGCAGCACTTGCTAGCGGACTATTTCAAGTAGCTAAACACGTTAAATTCAACAAAAATCAACAATTTCCAAGAGAAGAATCAGTAAATTCTAACAAAACTGATCAGGAAACTAAGCAATCTGCTGAAGGTGTTGATACAGTATATTAAACAGATCTAAAAACTTATTTGTAGCATCTAAATAACAATGTCTGAACAATCTGATGTGGAGCAAATTACAGCTGACCCAGCACCTGAAAATAAAGATACTAAAAAGAGGGAGAAAGATCCTAAAAAAGTCGCAGCTGGTAAGAAATTAGCTGAATATAATAAAAAAGCAAAAGAAGCATTAGCTAGGGAGATGAAACGAAACGAAAATACAGAAATAGAGTATAATCAAGAAAAGACAAATAATGAATATAAATCATGGCTACCAGAGTTATCTTTTACTACTGTTTTATCTGTTGTCGGATTAGGTTTTACAGCATTTGATCTTTTTATGAGATATAAGGAAAAAGCTAGGGTTGAATATTCCAGTAGGATAGCTGATTTATCGCAAGTTCCGCAAATACCCCAACCTTCAAAAATTCCATTGTCCTCAAAATCTTTAGGAATGGAATAATTATAAATTATTTTTTACTACATAAAGTTATTTAAAAGTTTCATAATGATGTAGTAAAAAATCATGTCAACTGAAAACAAACTTGTGAAAACTGTAACTGATTCAGCGGTACTTATCGGATTAGGTGCCGGGGTTGGTTATGTGGCTAAAAAGGTAATGAAAGAATCATTTTTGAGCGATCCATCCTCAAGTATTACAAATTATGCAAAATGGGTTGCAGTATTATCCGGAAGTATGTATCTAAAAACATATTTAGAGGAACAAAAGATTTTACCAAAATAAAATGGCAACATTAGCAATGATGGCGATAGGGGCGGTATTGAATGCGACAGCATTTACCGGAGGAAATATTCTTGCAAAATATTTATCTGGACGCAATGTGGATACGGAAAAAATACGACACGATAAAGCAATGGAAAAATATCAAAGAGATTACGCAGAATATCAGGAAAAAAGGCAAAAAATGCTTGATTGGAAAATGAAGAAAAAAGATGAAAAATATCAGGCATCAAAAAATATTTCGACTACAAATCAGGCTTTTGAATTGTATGGCCAAATGACTGAACCCAAATTCTCTGATTATTACAAACCAAACGATGACCAAAAGACTGGGGAAATGGTATATGTCGGCGCTGGAATGTTAGGTTTGGGGTATGCGGTAAGTAAAATATTATAAATTATTATTTTTGTTATGTAACCAGTAATTTTAGTTATATAACACAAGGTATTATGATTAGTTGGTCACCAAATTAAAACTCCATTTACTGGCGCCGGGTAAATATTCGTCCATGGGGGGAGGGGTGATTGCAGAACAAGTATTTTCATTTTCATAGTCATAACCAATATAGGAAGAAGCAGATTCACCTTCAGAAATAATTACTTCAGGATTATATTTTCTGCGAGGTGCCAATCTTTTAATTTCTTTTTTCGTTTCAACAAGGGCATCATAAAGTTTTACTTGCAAAGAAATACATCTTCCAATAAATATTGATTCAATTTTGATCGAACACTCTGCGTAGCAACCTTTATTGATTAAATCTTGGGGGATTATTGTTCCATTGCAATCCTCACTTCTAATATCATAAAATTTTGTAATAAATTCCCCTTGTTTGTACGAAATTAATTTGGGGTATAATGTTGGTCCCCTATCTGGAACTCTTTGCATATAAGGTTTATTTTTACCATCTTCAATTTTTTCCATTTTCCAATAGAGAGGATTTAAACCTCCCTTTGATCTGGTGAGATCAGATCTTTTCAACTCAAATCTATCAATTTCTTCTTTATTTTCTAAAATATGATCAATGCAACAATCTACTATTTCATTAAATTTTTCTACCCATTCTTCTTCTTCATCGGTAGGTCTATTTCCACTCCATAAGCATAAGGGAAAAGAATAAGTTGAGAAACTTTCAGAAACTCCGAATGAATATAAGCGGCCAGTTTTAATAACTAATTGTCCTTTAGTTCCATCATTATTCCTTGAAAAAATTTTAATTCGCCTAAATTCTACCTTTGGCTTGCTACCAGGAACTTCCCCTAAAATTGGTTTAGAAAAAATCATACTTTCTTTTGGATTATAATTCTTAATATCTTCTATTAGTTTAGTGTTTTCGTTCATCATTTTATTTCTTTTATTTATTCCTTTTATCTTTTAAATCAATTTTGATTTTATTTCCGGCTCAAGTTAGTCTAAAGATTTATTACTGATGAGTAAAAAATCATGTCAGAAGAAATACCAATGGAAGATTTTTCAAGAGATAATGATGATGACGATAATTATGATTGGGATGATACAGCTTTCCAAACCACAAACACATCTACATCCCTTGAAAAAGATTATACTGGTTATGATGATTATAACCAATCAAGAGACAGGGCTCAATGGGAAAAACCACCAGAACGAATGAACCTGGGAGAAAGAGATGAGGGATATAATAGAATGAGAGAAGCTAGGCAAGAACTCAAACGATATTACCCAGATTACGAGCCAAATGAAAGCCCATTTAATGTACGTTTTGGAGAAAATAGTAGCATAGAAGGACAATTAAGTACTGCAAGTAATAATGTTTGGCATACAATAGTTGATGAAAATGGCGTTCGTAACACAGAAAATTTACCAAAAACATTTAGAAAAGCTCTAGGTGCTGATTATGAAACAATGTTGGGAAAATATAATAATACCCAGTTAGAATTGAGGAAATCTATTGAAACAAATAATGAATTAGATAATGCTTTGCAGGGATTGAAGGCAACAGCAGAAGTATATCCACTGGAGATTGAACGATACGCGGAAAGAGAAAAAGAACTTAGGGAATTCATTGAGAGACAACAGGTGCAAAAAGCAGAAAATAAAAGTCTTTTCGATCAAACCGTAAAACAGAATGTGGAATTAAAAATACAAGCGGAAAAACTTTTAGATGAAGTAAAATTATACAAAGAAGAAATAGATAAATATAAGAAGGGTAAATCAAATGAATCAAAATTAAAACAAAGTAATGAACGATTAAAATCTGAGGTAGATAAATTAAAAGAACGACTTAGTAATAAAACAATTTCGAGTGAAGAACAATTATCAGATATTGAGGGGCGAAAAGATGAAATAATTAAAAATTTACCTTTACGGGAAAAACTAAAGTATATCTTCAAAAAGTATGGTTTTACAGTTTTTGCTGTTCTAAGTGCTGTAGGCGCCATCATTGGGGTAATAGTTTCTAATCTTTCAAAAGGTTTATCTGCTTTGGGAAGGGGAGTTGGAAATGGTTTGAAAACTATAGGTAAAAAACTGGGTGAAATATTACCAGGAATGGTTGGCGCAATAGTTAGCTTTCTTTTCAAAACCGCAGGCCAGGTTATTGGATTTTTAGGTGAGAATGCTTGGCTTTTGATAATGGCTGTGGTTCTGTATTTTGTGGAAAGTATAAAAAAGAAGAGAAAGTAACAAATTTAAAGATAACATACCGTTCAGTAAAATACAATATGGGTGAATACAATGGAATTTATCCTCAAATACCTAATAATAATAATTTCCAAACACAAAGCGGAGATAATTTGATTAATTTCAGACTACAAAAATCAAGCGAGGTATTACAAAATCTCGAAAAGGAAATTAAACATTACGAAGAAGTGAGGAAAAAATATAATAGAGCAAGAGGAATATGCACAAAAATTAGTGTTTCTGTCGGATTTATTTCAGTTCTTCTTTCAGCAAGCGGATTAGGAACTTCTCTCACGGGTTTTGGTGCTGTTGTCGGTATTCCTTTGGGTGCGGTTGGAGGTGTTTTTGGAGGTTTGTCGATTGGATTTGGTTTTGCCTCTAAAAGTCTTTCTGGTAAAGTTAGTAAACACGAACAAACCGTTGCAATTGCAAAATCAAAATTAAACACAATTAGCGATTTAGTCTCAAAAGCTTTGAAAGATAATGTTATATCCGATCAAGAATTTTCCATAATTTTGGCGGAATTGGAAAAGTTTCAAAAACTGAAACAAGAAATACGGCAAAAATTCAGAAAAGATTCAGAAAAAAACTTCGACATGAGTATGATAAGGAAGAAAGTTCGAGAAGATCTATTAAAAGAATTAACCAATCCCGCTCATTAAAAATTTCTTTTGAAAGAACTGATGTGGGGTGTAATTGTTTTGCGGGAATTAGAAGAGAGGTCAATTGATTTTACATCTTATTCTTAATCTAAAGATCAGAAAAATTGGAAAACAAAGAATAAAATGTTATTTGACGATTTCAGAAACCGATACCCTAGAGCAAGCCTTGAAAAATTTACATTTGTGAGTGACTCATTTGGCGGATATATTAAATGGAAAGTTAATGGAACAACAATTATGTCCGATGACGATCCTTCTGGAAAAACATGGACTGAAAATCTTTCTAATAATTTGAAAACATTATTAAGGGAAGATTTGGGGGTGGAAAAAAAAATTAGGGTAAGTTCATTTCCAAAAAGTTTAACATTTACAAAACAAACATATCCAATACCCGGAGTGAAATTTAATGAGTTTGCTAATAATGTGACAATGATGTTAACTAATTTGGAAATATATGTTTCAGAAAAAGATTATTTCACTGCGGCAATGAAAAATGTTTTTAAAAATCAGACTGTAGAACTTAATAGCGGAAAAGAAGCTAGAGCTTGGTTAAGTAAACCAAATATTAAACACTGGCCTCAACAGTTAAACATGGCGGTTTGGTGCGCAACATCTGGCTGCGGTGTTAGTTTAAGTGATATTTTTAGTTACCCGAAGGTTATTAAAAGTTTTTTTATATTTCACGTATATTTTACAATAAGAAGAATAATACAGGAATTACATGTACCATTGCCAGACGAACAAACTTTTTCCGTAAAAAATAATCAATATGACAAAAACGCTTATAATAGATTGTGCGCAGAATTTGGTTTAAGTAATAATCAAGATTTTAAAGGATGGAATAAACCCTTAGCTGATTTTAGATTTAAGGGAGGAGCAAACCATGGGGTTGGAGATGTATTCATAGATTATGGAAAAGGATACATACCCCCTGGAAAAACTAGTTCACAAGCAATAGGCGGCGGAAAACAAAATGTTAGAATTGTAAGAAATTACGATCCTGATGCAAATATTTGGCCAAGCAATTCAGCTAAATTTTCAGATTATGGCGGAAAGGCAATAGAAGGAAATTTAATATCTATGCTTCGAAATGATCATTTTGTTGATTTTCAATATGCTTGGTTCATACCAGAATCTGGTTATGGATTAACCAAAGCAGGATTAGGTAGAATAAATAGATCAGTTGAAGCTTTTGTTTATTGTATATTAGGAGCACAAGTTAATACTAGAAATTCTATTGTGGGTAATGGCGGAGGAGCAATCGAAACACAAGATGAATTCAAAGCATTATTTGAAAGTAGTGTTTTAGAAAATGATATTTCTAAATCTGTTCAAAATTACCAAAAATCTGTACAGGAAACTAAATTAAGGCTTGATTTAGCGGTAGCTCCAGGTGTTTGGTTGATTCCAAGTAATTTAATTATAAATACAGAAAGTGTGGTCGGGTACAATAATAATCTGAAAATAGCTACAGAAGATATGAAATTCGGAAAAAATAATTCAATAAATGTGGAAACAAAAAATGTTGGAATACCTAATAGTTTAGGAACAACAAAGGTTTTATTAAATACCAATCCCCAACCAATGAAACCTAAAATAAACAATAGCGATGAATCAGACAATGAAGAAAAAGTTAGTAAAATAGAAACATCTTCTCATCAAAATAATCTTGTCGTTTTAATTCTTGCCGGAGGATTATTATCCTGGTTTTTTATTTAGTTAATGTTTTGATTATATAAATCTAAAGATGAATATGATGTAATCAAAACAAAATGCTAAGTATTACAATGTACGATTCAGAAACCAGGATTTATTTAGATCCGCCGCTGAAAAATCTTCGAGAGATACAGCTCCTGGATTGTAATATACAAACCAAAAGATTGATTAATTTCAAGGATCAACAGATATTATTCAATGATAATAATCAACCCCAAATAATAATACAACCTGGTACATATTCGTTGCGTAATATTCAATCAATCTTTCTTAATGATTCTAATAGGGAAAAGATAACAATCATTGAAACAGACTCTGTTGACTATCTTTATTCCAATAAAAACTTCAAAATAAAACTTACGAGAGGGTTGGCGATTGGTTTAGGAGTGCCTGAAGTTATAAATCCTGGTAAATTATACCCCATAAATATACAGATTAGGGAACCTTTGAGACTTATGTGTAATATAGTGGATAATAAATCGTCATATATGAATAACACCAAATATGGAGAACTTGTGAAACTCGCGCCATCAAACCTAATTGCAAACATACCCTCAAAGGATTATCCGACAATTCCGATTCAAAAATATGAGAGCCCCATAAACCACTTCGATTTAACTATCTTAGACAATAAATGGAAAAAACTTGATTTAGGGGGATTGCCAATAACTTTTAGTTTAAGATTTAGATAAATTTTTGTTATGTAACCATTTATTGGGTTATATAACATTAAGCTTCTTCACGAAATACCTCTTCTTCTAAAAACCTTAATTCTTCAAAATCGACACACCAATCAAAATATCTAGTTGGGTGCCAAGCAACAACCATTAATTCATCGCGCAAGTTTTTGAAAAATTTCCTTTTATGAAGTAATCTAATATAATCATAATCCCTTTGAAAATAAATATGAGTAATTATATATTTATTATCAAAATCATTAATACTAACTTCTTTTTCATTTTGATTTAAAAATTTTTTCATAAGATCATTAGCATTTATACCATTAACACCAAAATTTAAATTTTCAAAAAATACTGGTGTTTGACTTCCAAAAAAACTTTTTCTTTTATCATTCCTCCACCCAAAATGAAAACATAAATTTATTTTTCCTATTAAGCATTCTCTATCCTTTGCTAGTCTTTTTATTATATTATCTTTGATTGAATTAATAAAAGCACAAGAATCCAATTTATTAGTATTAAAATAAGTAAAATTTCTTATTTCGGTTTCATTCATATGAATATAATTTTCCATTTTTTATATTAATTCAATCACAATGATTTAAATCAATTTTTTGTTTATACGACAATCCTTGCAATAAGTTTTTTGTTTATTATGTTCACATATTTGTGATCCTCCGCATTCTCTGCATTGTTGTTTTTGATTATTATGTTCACATATTTGAGATCCTCTGCATTCTTTGCACCTATATTTATATTTATTATGCTCACAATTATACCCATTACATTCGCTACAAAATTTTTTTATTTTCCCATGAACACAAATAATTCTAATAATGCGAAAAACTTTTTCGATTAAATCAGTAATTTCCTCATCTTTAAATTTTGTAATTTCAGCAATTAGTTCTTGCTTACTCATTTTTGCTCTTCCTTTAATTTCAAGATCTTTCGCTATTATTTTTAGTTCATAAGTATATAAATTTCTTAACTTTTCCATAACTAATCTTTTATGTATATTACCTATTCTTTTAAATCAATACCCCATCTTTTTTTCAAATCTCTCAACTCTTCAAAATCAATACACCAATCTAAAACTCTAATGGGATTCCATGCTACTTCCATTAAATCATTATGCAAATCATTATAAAAGTTCTTTTTGTGTAATACCTTATGTGCATCTTTATATAATATGATTTTAATTGAATCAATAATAAAATCATTCATACTATTTGCATAATAATAATCATCATCGTCATCATCATCTTCATCGTTATAAATGTTTCTAAAATATTTTTGTTTTTGATACCTTTCATAACTAGCATTTGCATTATCTATTAATATCTCAGAAATTTCATCAAATAATATAAGACCCTTATCAAAATCTATTTCTTCATCTTCGCAATAGAAGATAAACCTTTCCCCGTCGTTCTTACCAAAATATATAATTTTAATATCGACCAGACTATCTTTATCTAAAAAACCATAATTTTTTGATATTACTTTTAACAAATCCTTATTCATTGATTCAATGAAATCACCAATTTCCAATTCTTTTTCATTAAAGTACTTAAATTTAAGTATACTATTTTCAATAAATTCTTGAATTGTTAGACCTTCCATTTCTTTCTAATCTTTTAGGAGGAGAACCTATCCTTTAAATCAATTTTTTGTGATCTGAAAAAAACGTACTTATAAATTTAAGCTAAAAAATCTCTGCTTAATTTTCAGTCAAATTTTAAAAATAACCTGTAAGCTAAAAACACCTACCTTTTCTGATAAATCTAAAATTAACCCGTAAGCTAAAAAATCTCTGTTTAATTTTCCTGTCAAATTTGAAAATAACCCATAAGCTAAAAAGGACAGAGATTTTCCTGTCAAATTTGAAAATAACCTAAAAACGAACTTATAAACACTAAAGCACCCACCAAATTTTCAAATAACCTATAAGCTAAAAAGGACAGAGATTTTCCTGTCAAATTTGAAAATAACCTAAAAACGAACTTATAAATCCGCTTACATAGTAGTATATATTACTGACGATTTTCGTGTTTGTTTCATTACAAGGTGGTAAAATACGGTCCAAGAGGCCATTATCACTGCCATTATGACTCACATCAAAACCGCGTGGGAAAAACGTGCTGTGATCGTGGCTCACTACACGAGTGTCGAATCTGTAGGTGTGTAAACATAGAAATGTTTTTTTTGTTTCCTTAATGGCGTGAACCCAGCACATTCATAGCCGCAGAGGTTTCCTGTAGTTTCTTGATTAACCGTTTCACCTGGGATGCTCAGAAATGCAGTTCTTACCGGATCACAGATTAAAACTTCTTTTTTGTCTTAAATTAGAAATAGTTTGGTGAAAGATACAGAACATTCTTCCCCCTCCCTCTCCCACCAAAGAAAGGTTCCTCCCTCCCCGGCCCTGCCCACGTAAGGGTCCCCCCTCCTCACCTAAGAAAGGTCCCTCCCTCCCTCTTAACAAAGGTCCCTCCCTCCCTCCTAAGAAAGGTCCTTCCCTCCCTCTTAAGAAAGGTTTCCCCTCCCTCCTAAGAAATGTCCCTCAAATCAAATCAAATCAAATCCACCTAAGGTCCCTCCCTCCCCTTCCCACCTAAGGTTCCCACCTCCAACTTAAGAAAGGTCCCTCCCTCCCCCTCTGACCTAAAAAAGGTCCTCTCTCCCTCTCTCTCTCTCCCTCTCTCTCGTGACGCCATATTGGATACACGTGTATTTACTTGCTCCGCGAAATTTTGTGAAAATTGGACGAAAATGTCTCACTTATCGTCTCCAGATGCTCTTAACATTTATCAACAGCATTTAGGCTATAACACTGCTAAAAACCAGCTAAAATGGTCTGGTTCGGGCGACGTTTTGAGTAACTTTATTCGATTCATTCTGGATGAGATCCACGAATGTTCAGTAACAACTGCGGAAGATCATACTCACAATCTTATATCCTACAAAGCCAAAGATGTGATAGTCAAATGGTATACGGCTACTAAAACTCTCCTAATTCAAGGCGCTGGACATGCACGTTTCAGAGAAAAGATGCTTCGAGTCGTCAACCTGAAACCGCAAATTGAATTACAAGACAGCGTTAATTCCAACATGGCCGCCGCTAATGGTGAAGCTTCACCTTCTTCTTCGATTCCATTTGCTACTTCTTATGGTGAGGATACCTTCCCATCTTCAGTTTCTATCACTACTTTTGAGGAAAATGTTTCTCCTCTGCATAAATGCAGTTGTGACTCAGTTTTAAACGAGCTAAGCTCCATGAAGAATTCCATCGCTGAGCTGTCGAAGCGAGTTGCTCAATTTTCGAACCTCGACCCGTCGTCGTTGTCTTCATCGACTGACCAGGGCAGGAATGATCCTTCATATTCTATCAGCGATCTAAAGGAGGAAATTATTAGTTTAAAATCTGAACTAAGGGATCAAACTAAAGCCAACAAATTGCTTGAAATGGAAAGAGATAGCCTTTTAACAGCACTTAGGCTTCTTCAAGAAGATCAATTAAAAGCAACACCTCATGTCAAAGGTCACATTAATGCTGGCACGACGTCGCCGCCTACTGAGAATATTCCTACTGAGAATATTCCTTGGATCGAAGTTTCTTCTAATCCCAAGAAGAACAAAGAGAAGAAGTCGTCGCCTACCGAGACTGCAGCTGTTAGAAACATGCCCCAAGATAATCCGCCTGAATCGAAGCCTAAAAAATCAGTTATTATTCTTGGCGATTCGATGACTAAAAACTTACAAGGTTGGAAAATGTCGAAAGCCACTCGTGTGGTCTCCATGTGTTTTCCTGGTAGTTCAGTTGATGATATGTGGCATTATGCGATTCCAACTATCAAGAAGAAGCCAGACGAAGTCATTTTGCATGTTGGAACTAATAACATCCCTGAGGCGGATTCTGCTAGGCACATCGCCGAAAAAATTGTAGATCTTGCCACGTTCATTGAAAAGGAATCGCCTCAGACAAAGGTAACCATATCTAGCTTAATTACTAGGAAGGATAGTGAGGCGTTCAAACCTAAGATTGAAGAAACAAACAAGATCCTGAAGAGCTTTGCAACTCAACGAAGCTGGAACTTTATTGATCACAAAAATATTAATGATCCATGCCTTAACAATGGTGGTTTACACCTAAACAAGAAAGGCCATGGTTTTTTAATTAAAAACATGATTAATTATCTTAAAGTCAATTGATGTTCTTTGAGGGATGATCAATCTTGGGCTCCTAGGGAATTAAATCCTACAAATTCTGCTTTGCCAAAGTCTGCCTCCGTTGAAACCAGACCCAAGGGGAGAATCCCTAGGAAAAGGGGTTTTAAAATGGCTTCTCTCAATATAGCTAGTCTTGTTAAACATATTGATGAACTTAGGATCTTTATGCAAATTGAAGATCTTGACTTACTCGCCATTAATGAGAGTAGGCTCGACCAACTGGTACCAGATTCACTTGTGATGATCGAGGGCTATAACATTATCAGGAGAGACAGAAAAAGGCATGCAGGGGGTGTTTGTATTTATATAAAGCATAGTATTGAATTTAATCTTCATTCTATTGTTGATCCTAATAACATTGAGGCCTTATGCTTAGATATTAAGAAAGAAAATTGTAAGTCTTTCTCTGTTTTATGTTGTTACAGACCACCCAGCTCAGATAATACTTTCTTCACCTTACTAGAAGACATTATTGCCAAATTAGATTCTTCTGGAAATGAAATTATTTTGATGGGTGATTTAAATTGTAATTTATTGGCATCTAATCCTAATAGTAACACCAGAAATCTCAACTATATTGCGGAGCTTTTCCAGCTGCACCAGCTGTTAAAAGAACCCACACGCATTACTGAGTCTTCTAGGACGTTAATCGATGTTATATATACTAATAATATCAAGCATATAGTTGACAGTGGCATTATCCACTTGGGAATTAGT
Source organism: Ricordea florida (assembly GCA_949710005.1). NCBI lineage: Eukaryota > Metazoa > Cnidaria > Anthozoa > Corallimorpharia > Ricordeidae > Ricordea > Ricordea florida. Next base: position 22,944,448 of record OX453286.1, on the reverse strand, counting down.
GATCACAGCCTTGTTTATGTAATTAGAAAAATCTCAGTTCCTACTAAATTTAAGCATAGGTATATTACTTACAGAAGCTTCAGGAAATTTAACTCTAGTAGTTTTAAAGAGGACCTGAGTCAACTGCCTTGGGAAATATTAGCTGATTATTCAGATCCCAACCTTATGTGGGCCAAATGGAAAGAACTATTCCTTACAGTAGCTAATAAACATGCACCCATTAAGTCTGGAAGAGTGCGTAATAAGAATTCACCTTGGATAAATTCTGAAATTCGTAAACTGATTATAGAGAGGGATTGCCTTAAGAAACAAGCAATAAAGACTAGCAATCAAGATGACTGGATTAAGTTTAAGAAAGTCAAAAATAAGACAAATTGCATTATAAAGGAGACTAAAGCTAATTATTATAAATCCAATATTGACTCAAACTCTGGCAACCCTCGTGCAATCTGGAAGACATTAAATGAATTAATGGGTCGTAATGCCAAAAGCAGAGGTATTAATAGCATTAAGATTGATGATGTTGCAGTGACCGACTCTCAACAAATTTGTGAGCTAATGAACTCTCATTTCACTTCCGTTGGAACTAAGCTTGCTTCATCGTTGTCCAACTCTGATTATAGCTTTGTTGATTATCTTAAGTCAGTTGACTGTGATTTTAAATTACAGTCCATTACAGCTAAGAGCGTTTTCGACTTAATAAACAAATTAGATGTTGCCAAGGCAACTGGATTAGATGGTATAACAAGTAAATTATTAAAGGAGGCTGCTCCTGTAATATCGCATTCTTTAAGCTTAATTTTCAATGCTTCTATAACGAGTGGTATCTTCCCTGATCAGTGGAAGTATGCTAAAGTCTCCCCAATACATAAGAAAGATAACACTGATGATCTTAACAATTACAGACCTATATCGGTCATTTCTGTTATTGCTAAGCTTTTTGAAAGAATCATTTATAATCAGCTATATGACTACCTTAAGGTAAATTCCCTTTTATCAAATTGCCAGTCTGGGTTTCGTTCCCTGCATTCTACTCTTACTTCGTTATTAGATGCTACTAATGAATGGTTCTTCAATATTGACAATGGTTTCCTTAACTCTGTTGTCTTTCTTGATTTAGCCAAGGCCTTTGACACAGTTGACCATAGCATTTTGCTTGCTAAATTGGAGATGTATGGTATTTCTGGAACAGCACACAAATGGTTTTATTCGTATCTCTCTAATCGCAAGCAAAAATGCTACTTAAATGGCTGTCTCTCGGAGTTCTCAGATATCCCTTGTGGTGTTCCTCAAGGATCTATTCTCGGCCCTCTGTTATTTTTAATATATATCAATGATTTACCCAATTGCTTAAATTTCTCAACCCCAAGAATGTTTGCAGATGACACTAATTTAACCGTTTCTGGTAAAAATTATTTTGAATTACAGAATGGTACAAATCATGACCTGGAAAATATTAGACAGTGGCTCTTAGCAAACAAATTGAGTTTAAACACCACTAAAACAGAATTTTTGATTATTGGCTCTAATTACAATCTCGCCAATCTTGGCTATTCTCCTGAGATCAGATTAGGTGATACAAGTATAAAACGAGTCTACTCTGCTAAATCTCTTGGTGTTTATATTGATGATCGTTTATCATGGTCCACTCATATTAACCATGTGGCAAAAAAGGTCTCATCTGCAATCGGGGGCTTGAGACAAATAAGGCAATTTGTTAATGATGATACTCTTATAACTATTTATAATTCCCTTATCCAGCCATCTTTTGACTATTGTGATTTGGTATGGGATAATTTATCTAAAGGTCTAGCAACCAGATTACAAAAATTACAGAATAGGGCTGGTAGGGTTATTTTAAGGGCTGCCTATGATGTAAGCTCAGAGGATGTTTTAAGGGAACTTGGATGGTCTGATTTAAAAACCCGAAGAGCTCAGCATAAGGCCACCCAAATGTTTAAAATTTCTACTGGTGCAGCCCCAAACTATTTAATTGACAGATTTTTCAAAGTCGAGGCAAGAAATCCTTACAATATTAGGAACAGTGAATTAAATATTAATTTACCATTACCGAAAACCGATTTTATGAAAAGGAGTTTTCTTTACGCTGGTCCTAAATTGTGGAATTCCTTGCCTAATTCAATTAAGTCGGCTAAAACTCTTGCAGCCTTCAAGAGAGGACTGGAAGATAATAATATTTTTGACTTTGATATGTTATTATCTTGTTATTGATAGTTTGTCCCACTTTTTAATCTCTGTTTAAATTTTTAATCTTACTCGGCTTTCATGAAAACCAATATTAATTGATGGAATTCCGAGTTTAAATAAAGTGTCACTCACTCACTCTCCCCCTCAAACCTAAGAAACATCCCCTCTCTCTCCCACCTAAGAAAGGTCTCTTCCTACCCTCCCCACTTAAGAAAGGCGTTGTAAGAAAGAAAGTTCTTAACTCAATATTCTATTAAACAGGTATATAACTATACTTTACTTCCTAAATGATGTCGAGGAAGGAGGACACACTGCTTTTCCAGTAGCAAACAATCACACATTCGACCGAGAGGTAAGTGTAAAGTGATTTAACTTCACATATTAATCTGCAAGTGCTACAACCATTGTATGTGACTTTTACAACGTTGCATATTATCGGTCAACTGAATAGAAAATACTCGACAAAAAAAAAAACACAAATGCCCCTCACCCTGAAAAGGAAATTCTCGTAGGAGCTGCGGGATTTGAAAGTCGAATGAAATTTAAGGTTTGCTAGAGTTGCATGCTTGGTAATCAGCGAAACTAAGCTTTATGACGAAATTAGGGACAATAACAAAGGATGGAGGGAAAGAATGAAAAAAAAAACAGGCTGGACAAGAAGGGAGCCGGTAAGAATAAATTTCAAGGAAGCTGGCAGGATGAAAGACAGGAAAAGTGGTATTGATAACGAAAAAGGAGTAATAACGGTAGAAAGAAAGACGAAAGCGAGGAGGTCTTCCGTAATCTAATTCTTTTCTTCATTCCTGCTGTTGGATAATGAATCTATTGTAGTCGAAAGTATTTTCTTCTTCTTGTCCTTATTATAGTATGTTTCTTTTTCCAGACGTGGCCGAGTCAAACAAACTACCTTTCCAACTTGAGCGCTTACTGTTTTAAGGCCAATCTACGAATCACACCAAAACAGGGTACGGCGCTCATGTGGTACAACCACGTGATTGACAAGACTTCAAGCTGGCTTTCTGAACTCGATTTCATGTCATACCACGGCGGATGTGACGTCATTCGAGGCCATAAATGGATTGTCAACAATTGGATTAACATCATTGGCCAAAACTGGGACGACGTACGAACGTGGCGTGATAAAAACAAAAGAGTTGGCCCATTTAGATCAGAAACTAAAGCAGTGAACTAAAATGGGAAACAGAAAGGAACCATTTTCATATTGTCGGCTTCAAGCTGAAAACCGAGACGTTCCGAGCGGTAGTTGGGCATTTAAGGGCTGTCGTGCTTAAACCTTCATGTGCAATAAGCAACTTTATTTTCTTCTGAAGCATCTCAGCGGGCCGGAATCCCAAATCCTCGGATCTGATTGGCTAATCGCGCGCTCGCAACCGGTCCAGCTTTTTACGATACGGACCACGGTCCGGATTTTTATCCGCGCTATTCGCGGCAAATTGAAATTGCTGCGAAAGAAATGGGTTTTTTCTTTTTCTACATACTGACTTGCGAGTGAAAATAAAATTAAACTTTCTATAAACATGCCACTTAAATTGATGCCCTATTTACATTTATTTCATAGGATTTTGTCAGCACTTTCCTCCTCCAGCCTTAAAGTTACACTCTTACACACGTCCCAGCGGAAAAAAAGCAAACAAACAGAAAAAATAAATAAGTGACCAAGGGCACAGTTTTTTCCCATACGGACCTCCCGCCCAGTAAATAACATATATGTAGAGACTAGTCAACGATGAATGCTCTGACTTGATGACGTTCGAAAATACATTTTTGACGAGAAATGTACGAAACAATCTTTCACAAACCTTCATAAAATATTTGCAGGCGTGATTTGGGAATTTTATGTGTAAGAAATAAAACTCATCCATTGCTTTTGTACAGGACTATACAAACCGAGGTGCGTTCTGGAGAATTCGAGGGCAGATCGTACAAACACGCGACCAAAGATCGAGAGTTTGTACCTGCTTAAAAACTATGCCAAACACACCGAGCTCTTTACAAGGCCGTACAAACACAGTAGTTGAATATTATTTCTTTTATAAAATAGTAACCCAAGTTATGCCGTCGGTCACTTTGAAGGTGGCATTAAAGCCATGTTTTTACAGGCTGATATAAACACAGCTTTCATAAATGACAGCGCGTGTACTATCCCCTATATTTTATAATACTTTGTAGATGACAGATGTGTTTGACGAGATTTACACAGTCAAAGCACATTCACTATGCAGACGTTGAATTCCAGAGTTGCAGGTGGTTGAAACTGGAAAGAATCGAAGACTGTTATAGAGTATTTGAGTTAGCTGATATCCATGCTAGCAAAGCAATGAAGGAGTAAAAGAGTAACATAGGATAACAAAGGATTTATCGAAGAATGTTATATAGGTTCAAGACAGGTAACATTTATAAGATATAAAGAAATGAGTTTAAATAAGGTGATTAGTTTATTTACGTAAGTGTCAAAGTAGTTTAATACTTTTCTCGAACGACAGGGCTAACGCTCGACAAAGTTTGAAATGCCAACTCTTTCCTTATGAGGGCATGACTTCATCAATTTGTTACGTAGCCACATTTTCCGTTTTTCTGTAACATATCCTGTTAAGAGTACTTACTCTCTGGTACTATTCCTACAACTCTCTACAACGCTCTATGATGATCACTAGTTCTCTGTTCTTATCCACGTACAAACGCACGTTCCATTACGATGACTTGGTAATTGGCTTCATCTAGTCACGATCACATGTTCCATTACGATCACATGTTCCATTACGATCACATGTTCCATTACGATCTCATGTTCCATTACGATCACATGTTCCATTACGATCACATGTTCCATTACGATCAGATGGTTGCTGGTTTGATCTAGTGACGATCTAATTTAATGTTCCATGACGATCACTTGTTCAATATTATCTAGTCACGATTACTTGTTCGATGAATTTTTTCGTTTGTGTAATAATATTATGTCCTTATTCTCCTACATTCTTAAATTATTACAAAGGGAGCCTTGACTCTTGAGCGCAGTTCGGTTGCGCAACAAGGTAACACGAATTCACTCTTTGACAGAGCAGCGCACAATGTTAAACGTAACGCCGCTTTCGTTAAGTCGCTGAATCAGCGAGGTTCCGGTAAACGCTGCCGCAGGAGTCAGCACACCGCCACTGAGAAGCAAACGAAACAATTTCGATTAACACAGCACGATATGAAAACAAGCCGACTGTGTAACGAGGATTTTCGTAAATATTGGTCAATGTTACTCCAAGATTGTAACTATGTAATTTCGCTTCTAAATTAACATGGTCCGGAACACCCAAACGGAGACCACAATTCCCGGTTCCGAGACCTACATGTAAGTTTGTTGTCGTTGTTGTATTCTTTTTTCGAGTTCTCTGGTTTCCCTCACTTGATAACGGTAACGACAATGAAAAGGATAACGATAAAGATAACGATAACGGTGATGATAATGATAATGAAGACGATAACGATTACGAAAACGATTATAACGATAACGATAATGAATACGATATTGATAACGAGTAACGATTACGAAAACGATAACGATTATGATAGCGATAAGGATTATGATAACGATAATGATAACGATTACGATAACGATAGCAAAAAGGATAACGATCATGTTAGTGATAATAGTAACGATAACGGTGATAACGATAATGGTAGCGATATCGATTATATAAAAATAGTAAAGAAAGCATTCAATTTCTGTCCATGCACGTACTAACCAAAATGTTACCTGTTTGGGAGTGTCTCCTCCAAAATAACCATGGCGGCTTGGACCATACAGATGGGTGTGGCCACATAACCTGCCTCTGAATGAAGAAAAGGCAATGGCAAAATGAGACGAGTTAGGAGTGAAGTGAAAAGGGTTTGCAAATCGGCCCATCCGTTTAAATTAATGATAATAATAATGACAATGATAGTAATAGCAATAATAACTTTATCAGTGCTGATGTATTTAGGGACGGACCATTAGAAACGTGATGGGGGGGGGGTGGGGAATTTTCAGCTTGCACGAATTTTTTTTCGCTCACTGCTTGTGCAGGAATTTTTTTCAGTTGAACCCCTCTGCACGAATTTTTTTTACTACGTGTGAAAAAGTCACAGTTGGACCTTCCTTCTGCATGAATTTTTTTTTTTTTTACATTCTTCTTTGCATGAATTTTTTTCTTGGCATTTTCCCTTGCATGAATTTGTTTTTGGTTTTTTCCCCACCCCCCCCCCCCCCCCCGCATCACTTTCTAATGGTCCGTCCCTTAGCACTGCTGTGCTAATTGGGAGCACTGTAAATAAAGAAACAAACATTGCCAATAGAACATCAGCTTCGTTTAGAATCCCAACTGGTGGGAGGCGGACCAGCTGGCTATTTACAAGCGTGGTGGAGGATTTGAAACTCGGGATTACCGTGTTACAAATTCAGCTAGTGGTCAGGACGGGACTTCAATCTTGGACGAGCAGTTTTCAAGTCCAAGCCTTAACCACTCGGCCACAATGCCTCCACAAATAAAAAAACATCGCTTGATCCGCTGAAAAATTGCAAAGAAGAAAATTCGCGAAAAAAAAGGTCTAAAAGAAGTGAGGGAGAGAACGTTATTTAGCTCGCAGCAAATACACAGCATCAGATTTGACCAAGCTTACAATGTACAAGTAATCATTTTCTTTTGCTCAGGGCTTTTTAAGAGTTTTCTTTTTTTCAAAATCAAGCTCGAAAGTTGGGGGTGCGGCTTATATACGAGTGCGGCTTATACACGAGTTTTTACGGTATTGCTCTTTTGTGTGTGTGTGTGTGTGTGTGTCATATTACCAAAACAGATTCTTGTAAATTGAATTGAAACGTGGATTGTATGTCACAGGAGATCGACCACGTGCTCTACCCCACTGTACTATACGATAAAGAACTTACTAACCTGGGCCCATCACCTTGGTAACTATCTCGCCATCAGGTTTGGCAGGAAGAGTTCTGGGGAAATATTTTTTTTAAAAAAAGTAGCTTAGAGAATGAAGTACAAAATGAACCAACTGGTGACAAACCTCAGCAAGGTTATGACGAATAGTGCCGGAGGTTCAGAAAGATCCTTGAGCTAGCGAATTTTTGCAAGCGCGTAACGGAGTTTCATCTTCACTATAATTCACTCTGACATGACTGAGTTTGTTTCATTGGTATACAATAAATACCCAAGTATAAATTATGTTCCTTTTTGAAATTGAAAGCGCTAGTTGGCAGTTAGTAATTTTAATATAACTTAGTCTCCACTTTTGATATGTATATTATGAAATGAATAGACATTATTATTATCACTATCACTATCACTACCACTATCACTATCATCATTATTATTATTATTATTATTAATATTTTTATTATTATTGGAATTTTTACAAATGTAAAAATTCCAAATGTAAATGGCAACTTGTCTGGAATATGTTAATAAAGATTATTGTAATCATTATTATTATTATTATCGGTGAATAATGACGGTAAAAATATTTTCCTGGATGCTTTGCAGCTCGGTAAATATTCTGCCACTATTCACCTAGATTACGGAGATCAAGTGGGTATTGGGTGAAAGCGGTACTAACAATGTGAGAAAAAAATCCACACTATATGTTACTAAACTCACTCTGCCTGCATCGCCTTCTCGCTGTATCCAGCGCCATAAAACGAGACAGAAAATGAGGTCTCGGCCATCTATAGTGAAGTTAACAACATCAGCACAGTGAGCATTTTCTCGAGAAGCAGTCGGATATAATTAATTTATATAGAGGATAATAAAATTATTACACGGTGGCGCGAAGATATGAATTTTATTTTCGAGTTGCAAAGCAATATTTTACTAACGAGCGCAGCGAGTGAGTAAAATATTGTTTTTGCCACGAGAAAATAAAATTCATATCTTCAAGCCGCCGTGTAATGTTCTTTTTATTATATAGACAAAAAGACATCGCTACAAATTTCGGAGGGAAATTACCGAAATTACGTCATCGATAAACACGTGTGAGATTATGGAAAATAAACCACTCGGGTCCGGGATGTAGTTTTTATGAATTTTACGAGTGGTATATTTTCCAGTAAAACACTCGTGTCTATATAATAAAATGTGGTTAATTCAAGACTTGACTTTCTCCGTTTAACACAATAATATTGGGATTTTAGCCTAAGAAAGAATACGCTAGGAGGGAATAATTGCTGATTAAATGTTGAGTTGAATGACACTCAGCAGATAACGCAAATGGAGGAAACAGAGAACTATAAACTCTAAATGTCAATTTTAGAGCTGTAGAACTCACTCCTAAAATTCCCACTTAACGTTAGCCTTAGTACAGCATTACAATATAAGCCCTTTACTCCCTGACTTCAGCAACAACTATAGGTTATCAAATAGTGTCAAGTGCAATTTTATAATAAATGAGCACAAGTAAAGTTCTCAAAGAATGAAAAAGCTGCACGAGCCTGTTGGGCGAGTGCAATTTGTTGTCTGAAAAATTTACAAGTGCTTATTAAATAGATTTAGGCAAACCTAAAAGCGGAGCTCCTCACACAGTCGCTCCAAAAATGCTTGAAAACTTGTAGAAAGAACTCAGCTTTATGCTTATGTCCCTCCAAAAACGCTTGAAAACTTGTAGGAAGAAAATTTTTTCTCCAAAACCGCTATGAATAATCCGTTTCTTCAGCAAAACATTGTAGACTGCTGTAGACTGCTGTAGACTGCTGGCTGTAGGTTGTGTAGCCAAGGCAAGCCGCGAAAAGCGCGCGAAAAACAAAGCCTCGTTTCGGTTTAAGACCTTCTAAATATCCCGGATGACTATGGCCGCCATGTTGGGGCAACATCGTCGTCGTCGCTCGGCGCACGCGCCCGCGAGCCATGCCGCTAGCCACGATGACCATGAAAACTCAAACGCATGGTTTTCTCAATTTCTATCCTCGCACGGTAGTTATGGGGCTCCGCTCTGCGGCTCTTCGAGCCGCTGTGGAGCTCCGCTATTATTTTAACCCTTTAAGCCCTAAGGGGTCTCCCTGTGACCAGTAAAATTGTCTGGTGTTAGCTAGAGTAAAATCTATTAAGTCACTCTTAGGGCTAGAAGGGTAAACGAAATTGCAATCAAAATAATGTGACCACTTATAAATAACATAAATATAAAAATTTAATTTACAATTTCTGCACCTAAATTCAACTTTAACATGCTTTCAGCCAATCAGCGTGTTGAAATGTTTGCTTATATATTGTTAATAGCATCATGTCATGATACATGTTCCTCGACCCAATCATGGTACAAGACAGTTAGTACTCAGGAAACAAGAAAACATCTCACATATTCTGTACCTGTTCTTTAGTGGGCCCTTCATGAGAAAAAAGACCAGCAGAAAAGAATCTGGGATACTGTTGATATAGAAAAGGATAACAACAAAGCAAATTAGAAGAAAACAAGAACCACAACCTACAATTTATTCAATTTCAAACAGCTGAAAGGTCTATAGCCAAATATCGCTATTGTAATATGCAGTTACAGTAATTAATTAGCCATAGAACTGTTACAAGATGGATGTTTATCCAACAAATTCAGCCTAATGGCAAACTCTAATGCCACACCTCACTGGTCCAACTTAATTTTTTTTTGTATTGGATTGTTTGTTTTTTTTTGTATCATAAAGTTACAAAATTACAAAGTTACAAAGTATAATATGGTATCATCCTCCCCCAATCACATGCATACACAACAAAACACACTCCCACAGATGACAAAATCACTAAAACCAGAATTACAGATAATAATGTGTTAACAAAAAAGGAGAGCAATAACTTTTCATGTTTCAACTTATTATTTATTATTTTTTAAAAGCCACTCTTGCATTCTGGTCCAACTTAATGCCAAACCTGAATGCAACACCCAGTGCCACACCCCTTTGTCACTCCCAAGTCCCACACCTCAATGCCACACCCTATGAATAATAAACTTGAGTATAGCTACTTGTGGTGAGACTAGGCAGCAGCATTGGCATTTAGAGTATATGACAAGAAATGTGAGTCCAATAGTCTGACAACATTTATCTCTTCCACTTGCATTTACATGTATACAAAGTGGTTTTAACTTTAAGGCTCTTTTTGGCCAGGATCAGACCTGAGGGTTCTACAATGTCATTCTACCTTCTTACCCCTTCACTTCTAAAGCCAAATTTTTAAAGCCACACAAGTTCATTCACTCTGCTAAAGGGCTTATGTCACTACTCGCTATCTGTGACAGACTGAATAGCCAGTGTGTTACACTACTGGATTCCAGGATTTGTGATAGAATCAGGGCTAAGAATTGGCGGTCGCACGGTTACCAGGACTACCAAAATTTAAGGTTTAAATGCCCGATGTGCAACTACCGTATTTACCCGTGTATAATACGCACTTTTTTACCGAGAAATTATAGTTCGAATTTGCGATGCGTATTATACACGGAACCCATTGTTTAGAAACATTCATATCAGCATACTCTAAACAACAAAACAAAAGCTTAAATATAACTGTTTGTTAATGGCTACAATTCAAGTTACGACGACTAAAACGTTTTCCATTTCGGTCTGTGAAGGAATTTAAATGACTTGAAACGAAACATTAATATTTTAACAAGAACAACAAAACAAAATGTCTATCTCAAGCAATCAAAAGTTTAAGGAATGAGAAGAACCAAGTGACAGTGGGTGGTGTGTTGAGAAGACGGACAGCTCAATAATTTTAAACCAAAAACCGTAAGGCCTGCTTTTTTGTTACGCATTCCAGGCAATTGCGACAATGTTGTTCAAACCAGATCGTTGATCTGCCGCCATCTTGGAAGATATTACATAGAGTGGATTGGGACGAGCACTATTTGACGCATTTCTAACATGGCGGCCGAACTTTATTACAAGCACTAGTATTCGTACACCACAAACGCCTGCTCTACAGGCTATGTTCAAATAAGAAAGCAAGCCATGGTTTTGTTGGCGCAAAACTTTTTTTTCCAAATTATGGTCGAAAATATAGGGTGCGTATTATACATGGGCGCGCATTATACACGGGTAAATACGGTATGCTACAGAATTTCGAAAAGTTACAATGTAAATTATGTGAAGTACAAAGTTAAAAATAAAACAACATGTAGTTTACTACTGAATTTTTAGATCTGAAGTGGAAATTCCGAGCCGTTTTAACAGTGATTTCACCAGCAATCCACATTCACAACATATAGACGCCATTTTGATTTTGTGATTGCCACATGACTGACAAAAAAAAAATGGAGGGCTACTTCATTTTGGGATGGGCCACAAAGAATCCAAAGAAACAGGCCCAACTGGCCACCAAGCACTGGTGTTAATTTTTAGCCCTGATAGAATGCGAGTTGGTTTCCACTACTGATTTTTGAGGTAGCAAGCACATGCGACAGCAAGCATGACTCACCTTCTCTAGCAACTGTCGTCCCTTCTTGAACTGGCACAGAAGCACAAAGAAGAAACCAAAGAACATGAGAAGGAAGATAGAACACAAGGACATGGTTACGTAGGCGCCATACTGAACAGGTTTCTTGCCCCATATTTCCACACTGTGTCTCTGTGACCTTTTCACCACAGAGGGATCAGATCCCATAAATGGAATACACCATTTCTGTACCTCCTGACTGTATGACAGGATACGCCTGAAAAGATGGTAAAATAAAAAAATCAACTCTCATCCATAAAATTGTCGGATATTACACTCCGACAAGTCCACGTATGTAAAATATGAGGACAAGTTGATCATTACAAAACAAACATTTGGCCAAAAAGGAGACTTATAGTACAACCCATTTGCTTAAGTTTAAATCAATTCTCATTGAAAAATTGCAAGACATTGCTTATTGCCAAGTCAGAACTACAAAGACAACAAGTATGCATAAGAAAAATGAGATCGGTTCTGCAAAATAAAAAACAAAAAAAGCAGACTTGTGCCCCATTATGTGTACAGCTGGTCAATTTTCATTGTAAAAAATTGCACAATGTGGCTATCACACAAAAACCAGTCCACATACAAAAAATTAGGTCCCTTTGGCAGAAAACTGACTTACAAGTATGCCCATTTTGCACAACGCTATTTAACCCTTTAAGTCCCAGTAGTGACCAGCATCCAATTTCTCATTACAATATTCACTGTTCATCAACAATTCATGTTATGAGAATAATGACAATGATCACCTAAAAAGAGTTGTATTGATATTCAAGAAAATTCCCCTCATTAGTACCATAACAAATATACGAGAACAGTTACTGTAGGAGAAAATGAATATCGATATTGGGGCTTTAAGGGTTAACTAAAATTGATTACAGTAATAGGACTGAATAGATTCCAGTCTGCATTGTTCCCAGGTGTTTCAACATCCAGGAATGATGATTATTTTAAAAATTATTAGTGTGATTAATGATCAGTCACTATTGCACAAGATTATTGTTATAAACTCAACAAGTATTATATTACTACACTTTCCTATTTTGTTGGACAATTTGATAATAATTATAATAATAGCAATAATGATAATGACAATAACAACAAAAATGACTATGACAATGATGATAATGATGATAATAATAATAATAATGAACTTTATCTGAGCATCAACTGTATCTACAACTGTAGCAGTGACGTACTAATTGGGGACAAATGTTGGTTTTTGTGGAGAGGGGAAACCTGGAGTATCAGGAGAAAAACCACTCAGAGCAGAGTAAAAAATCAACAAACTCAGCCCACATGTGACACAAGGGCCAAGAATCGAACCTGGGCCACACTGGATGAAAGGTGAGCGCTCTCACCACAGAGCAAACCCTGCTCCCAAAGACGGTAGTGTCAAAATTTCCTCTGTGTAAAGGAAAGTTTCCTGTGTGTTCCTACATGTATTTTCATGAAGCCAAATAATCCTTTGATAGCTACATGTATGAATTCATTGATGGGCAAAAGTTGAATGCCAAAATGAAAAACCTGGTATAAGACACAAGTTCCCTATTACCTGGAAGACCCCCCACAAAATTTAGCTAATGTGAGGCATTTTAAATTAATTTTTTGCAATCAGATTGTTACAGGTACATGCAATAGTTTGGCTTTAGAGGCTTCACATGCTCCCCAACAGCTTAACATTTTTCTGGTGGCTCATATTCACTTAATTATCCCTGACACGATGTGTTTTAGACTGATTTTGCAAATACTGTACTAACCGTCTTGGTAACTTAGGACCAAACTTGGGCAGTGCATTGGGAAACAACTCAGCTCTGAGCTTCTTTAGATGTCCTTCCCTGGCACTTGCAATGCCATAAATGATTGATTGATATGTGCCAAAGTGCCCTACAAACCCCTACAGAGTAAGACAAAGGAGGAGTGATATGGGTCACAAAGGAATTAACAATAGTTAAAATAGGTTTGTGCGGTGCACTAATTACAGTATATCACAAAATTATGGTTATCATTATTATCATTATCGCTATCGCCACTGTTATCACTATTGTTACTGAACAATCATTACCATCACTGTAAACATTATCGTTAAATCATTATCAATACCTTTATCATTATCATTATCATTATCACTGTTAGTATAGCACAAAAAAATATTTCAGAAATAATGGCAAGCAATATCAATAATGAGGAACTATTACCAGAAAATAATATTATAAAAAATTAATATTATAAAACTAAAATTTTTATCCATAATATAAAAACAAGTGATACTGAATTAACTCTTCACCTGCGATTGCTCTACATTTGCAAGTTTTGATAGAAGTTGGCTTTCAGCAGTATAATGCCACTTCCTTTCCTTGTCTCGTCCTTGCAGTTACTCAAGCTTCTACTTGCTGAATTTATGTTATTTGGTAAATGCGAACATTTTATTGACAACAATGAATTGAATTCACCTTTGGTCCAGGATGAAAAGACAAAAAGCTCTCCAAATGACACAATTCCCCTATAAATAAAAGATTTATACAAACCAATGAAATACAGTGTACCAGGTGAGATTTCACTTGAGGACATGTTATCATCACATATGAAAAGAGTACCATATCTATGGTTACATAATAAATCGTGCCTTTCTTAGCAGCCCCTTAAAGAGCAGCGCCTTTGTCTCAACAAAATTTCATCCGAATGGCTGAAAAACCTTTATATAATACACAGAATATTACATGCCTGCTTGTGAATACACATTGAATCTTCTCGAATTGAACACTAAGATAAAATTTGTATTCATGCGCGAGCATGTAACATCCTCTATATATATATATATAGAGAGTATGTTACATGCCTGCACGTGAATACAAATTTTTTATACATATATATATACAGACATACATACAGTACACACGTACACACACACACACAGACACACATATATATAAATAGCTATATAATACTCATACAATATCCCACCTCCCAATCAATACAATGCATAGTGCACTGTCAGTGCTCGACCTTAGCGGTAGTCCACTAGTCCTGGACTAGTGCAAAGTGCTTCTGGACTAGTAGAAACTTAGAACCACTAGTCACAGGACCAGTAACTACTTTGTAGTTTGTAATGTTTAAAAAATAATACAAGGTGAAAACAAAATATACTCTTGTAAACGCTGTTTCGATGCGTTCCTCGCAATGTTCCGACTACCACAGGACTACCACAGATTTACTCAGGACTAGTAAATTTTCAGTTCAACTAGTCCAAGGACCAGCTATTTAAAAAGTTAAGGTCAAGCACTGACTGTGGATGGCAAAAATCTTGGTTGATACCTGGAAAAGACTCTTGAGCAAAAACCACACCCATATCTGCTGGAATGCTGTCAAATCCACATGTACCAACTACGTGAACTCCAGCTGCCACTGCTTTGTCATGATACTTCAGCTGCATTCGTTCCAAAAACTACAAAAAAATGAGAAAAAAAAATAGTCAGTTATAGCCCTAACATTAAAGCAAAGCTCTCAATCATTAACAATAATTATAAGACTACAAGATTGAGTCTCTTACGAGTCAAGTGTCAGCAAGGCTTGAAGAGCCGCATTGACGATTTTATGCATAGAAAATAAGATGAGTATTATTGTTCAAAAGTAACCAACTGAATTTTTAATACTATAATAGTACATTCAATTTTATAGCAATATTAACTGATTCTTCAACTTATAAAGTACACTATCTTGTAACTCGACTCTTGTTTCCAATGGGTAACAAGCCTCGTAATCACAGGAAAACGGGCAAAAACACATACAAACAAGACTATTTTGACAGATCATGTGCATCTCTTTATTTCTTCAGCTGCGCTGGCTTATGGGGCATTTTCAGAACCAAGTTCCAGTCTACCAAACTAGATTTACAGAATTAGTTTCCAGTCTATCACACAAGGATAAGTGCTCTTGCTACTAGCTATCTATCACAATACACAGGAACATGTACATGGTGAGTGCATGTATATTGCAGTAAACATTACTGAAGCTTTTTAACTATGGTAGGTAATTTTCATTCTTACAATACAAACTACAGTGTAAACCACATATAGAGTTACCAAATCAAAAATAAACTTAAGTAAACACAAAAATTACCTACATCAAGTATGTTGGCAAACCAGATTGCAGGATTCATGATAAAATACAAATTTCAGGCTGTGCGTATGGATAAATATTTGACTGATCTGCATTTAGTGGGTTTTGACTGTTTTTAAACTGGCTCGCGGAAGAAAATTTAGTGGTGAACAATAAAGACAATTAGAGTATTTATGTCTCAGAACTATCGCTCCAATAGTTGCCCCTTGGAAATTTGATGTTCTTAAAACTAGCATATTTGGCAAATATTTGTTTTTAAGAACATCAAATTTCCGCGGGGCAACTATCAGCTGATAGTTCCTCGACAGAAACACTCTACTGTTTAAATAGTATTGCAATGTGCAACAAAACAAGCATGGATTGTTCACCAACATTTGAGAAGCCAAGAGGGTCTGTTGCATCCTTAAGCATGTCTGCAGCAAGTCTGCAGCATGTCTGCAGCAAGTCTGCAGCTGTTAAGATCTCAGCTCACCTCTGGTTCTCCACTGACATCCAAGTGATGAGCCCCACATTCAACAGCTGCCTTTACAACAGGTTCACCATAAAATCGATACTAAAACAGAGCACCAAACACAAGGTTTTGGCTAGGGTATGACACTGTATGGAGAATTCTATGTAGCACTGACCTGACAATAATGAAGACAATCATTTATTACTATACCGGCCCAACACAGTTCAGAATGATTTTGGCTGATGAACACATAGCCTTGAGGGACACTTCATCACTGACATCTGCTTCCAAGATGCTTGCTTCTGCAAGATCACTACCTGCAGATCAACGCAAGACCAAGAACTTAGGAACACAAGCACAAGTGGAAAAGAAGAATGTTAATACTATGAGAATATACATTTTCTATTTCAAGGACAGACATTCCAATAAGTGTATTTGAATAAGATTTTGATAACAGCCATACCATTTTGATTACTCATTGAAATATTCAAATCAGCAAACTAGCTAAATTATTAGTAGTCTCCACTTACCCTAAAATAATAATTGTATTTTGGTATAGACTGCATTATAATAAGTATTTTGATTTTATATTATCATAATGCTTTACACATTGAATTTTACTAGTAATGTGTTTGTCCAGCATTATTTGATCTATCATTTTTTCTCAATATTTTGTATATTTGACAGTTCTATTTAACAATTATTTGCCGAAGGCGAAGTGATTCTTGGTGAATATTCACCGAGACGAAGTTGAGGTGAATATTCACCGCGAATCACTGAGCCTGAGGCAAATAATTGTTTTAGTATAAATACACAGGTGATTATTTCAAAAAAGAAAAGAAAAGCATTTTACAACACGAAAAAGTTTTATTTCATCAAAAGCGCGCGAACGACTGGCAGCCATTTTGTTCGTCGAGGTGATTATCGGCTGATAATCCGAGATAGCGAACCAATCAGAGCGCGCGATCTTGTATAATCACCTGAGTATTTATACTAATTGCATTTATCATACATGTACATTAATATCCTGCTTGTCTTCCTAGAGATACCATGATATCTTAAAATAATAATAAGCATCACTTCAAATCATACATCTTTGTATTTGCATTGGTCAAGCACATGAGGGAAGTAGGGGTGAGTAAGAAGAAAGAGGGTGGCTGGGGGGGGGGGGTGGAAGGTGGGAAAAGGGGGTGAGGTTGAGTGGGGGAAGGGTGGGGTTGAGGTTGAAGGGTGGAAAGAACAAGTTGGTACCAGGGCTAAAAATTGGAAGTCGCACGGTCACCAGTGGCAAGTTAATACTGACCAGGGCTACCAAAAGTGAAGGTTTGAACACGCAATGTGCGACTATGCTACAGAATTTCAAAAAGTTGCAATGTAAATTATGCAAAGTATAAAGTTAAAAATAAAACTCAATATGTAGTTTAATTGGACTACCTTTCTCTTCGTTTCTTTGCCTGGACTCTAAGATCATCCATTTTAGTGTATTTTTAGTTCTGAAGTGGAAATTCCGAGCCATTTTAACAGTGATTTCACAAGTGACCCACATTCACAATACATAGACACCATTTTGATTTTGTGATTGCCAGGCGACTCTTAAAAAAAAAATTGGGCCACTTCATTTTGGGATAGGCCACTAAGAATTCAAGGAAACTTGCCCGACTGGCCACCGAGCACTGGAGTTAATTTTTAGCCCTGTGGTACTTGAGCAGATATTTACTATTATTTTTGTTAAAAACTTTCAATTTTGCAGTTGTTCAGTTCATGTCAGAATGTGATAGGCTTACCCTAAGTGGAGACTTCTTAAACTAATGCCTCCATCATTTAGGTTTTAAATATGAACATAATAATTATTTTTTGGTAAATTATTTGGCCAGGGGATTCTTTATATTTCACAGCCATAAACCGAACAAGTTTTGCAAAACAATAACGTGTTTTAGTATATACCACACAAGTGAATTGAATAGTGCATTTTGCGCGTTCTGATTGGTTTACTCAGAGTTGATTAGCAAACTATGATATACATGTACCTCCCAGGAGCCAAAGACAAACAAAACGTGTTCTACGTCTCGTTCAACAAAAACACAAAAAGAACTCAGCCAATATGCAGCCGTGTTGACCTCACGCTTGGTAAATCACGCATATTTATTACATGGCTGGTTCTGTGAGTTGGCAAAATGAGGCAAATCCTCGATTGCCCGAGCAAGATGGGCTTAACTTTCCCGCTCGGGACTTTCCCCGTTGTCCCGCGAAACAAATATAGCAAAAATTAATGGCCATATAATAAATCCTTCATTGACCATGCTAGTTCGGTCAAGATGGCTAGATATTGGCCGAGTTCTTTCTTACGTTTTTATTGATTGAGACGTATAATTATTGTATGTTCAAAAAAAAACTTACAAATGGACTTTGCACTGCAAACGTATAGCTTAAATAAATAAGACAAATTGGCCACCCAAATACAGGCTATGCTGGACAAATCTCCATATCGGTAGAATAACCTTAAGTATTTCAAATGTACAAGAATAATCAGCGACGAAAAAATAGTGAAGCTGTTCCAATACAAGCTAACATTAATTAACAGTACCTTACCAAGCTCGCCTCGAGTCTCCTGCAAAACTTTTTCAAGTTTGCTTTTGCTACGACCAGCCACAGCCCATTTAAACTTCCCACCGCAGTTTTTAGCTACTTCTCTCACTACAAACTGCCCCGTAAAGCCAGTCGCTCCGAAGACAACAACAGCAAACTCTCTACCTGCAGACATACTCATGGCTTTGCTTCAAAAGCTTCAGCGGACTGTCCTGAGTGTGGGCGCACTGGGGTTGGGGGGAGCAGTGCATCATGTTTGCGTGCAAAGTGGGAGGGCCAGACGGTACAATATTTGGCTCGAGGTCACGACGTACGAAACAAGCGCAGCGAGGTCCGTACGTCATGAACGAGAAAAATTTTGGGAAATGAGGGAACGAGGAAAATTTTGGGAAAAACTAAAACTAAAAATAGCTTGTGTTTGAATGTTATGACGGAATTTAACATCAATAAGAGGACAGACGCATAAAAAACTGACGTCAATTTGTTAAGTTACAGTCCAATTTTATATCTTTTTTTTCTTCGGAGAAGATTGATGCAGGTTAGATTAAAATACAGGTGGCGTAAAGGGGTCTCTACACCCAGACACAGCCTGTATGGGTGGCATTAAGGATGAACCTTGACACCCATCAAAAGATTTCAAAAGCCGCGCATTTGACATAAGCCTTTGCTATTGCTATTGATAGCACATGTAATTAAAGGCACTTCAAATCCTGTATGCCTTTACTTATATCAAAGGCGTTGTTAAAGGTGGTGTGAAAGCAGTCTCTACCACCTGAGACAGCCAGCAAAAGAGTTATCAAAGATGCTCTTTGACACGCGTCAAAAATGAAGGCGATCAAAACCGTATTTCCCATAAGCCTTTGTCTCCATCTTTGACAGTATACAAACGCGCGCAAAGGCTTTCTTTGCCAGTGACAAAGGCAGTTGTCAAAGTTGGTGTAAAAGCGGTCTCTGGGGCCGAGACAGCGTGCAGAGGTCGTGTCAAAGATAACCTTTGACGCTTGTCAAACTATAAAAAATGTGCGGTAAAGGCTGTCTTTACCACACCTTTACATTTCCTTTTGATCAAAAGCAAAGTCCATTTTTCGTGCCGTAATGGCCTGGGCTGCATATAAAACAGTGTTCTGAACTTTGGGGAACTCGGCTTGCACTGAGTGCAATACATTCGTCACGATCGTTTACCAGGACCAATCACAAAAGGTTGTATGAAAGACTCTCAACCAGATCTCGTCTCAACAACGTCCATTGTACAACTGAAATACTCAGCAGAGTAATAATATGTAAGTGATTACAGATGTTGGCAGGGATGTTGTCTGGTGTCTGATCTGGCCAATGTTGATGTCATGATTAAACACGTCTTATGAAAATGAGCCAAAACAGCACGTCGTTTTGAAGCTAGTTACACCACATCGCAGCAATGGTTCAGAGAAGACGACCCGTTCCGCTTCCAAGAATCATCTTGAACATACGAAACCCAGAGATCGAAGTGCCCATCATGGAGCCCACAGTAATCCCCGTTCAGATTCTCGACAGGGCGAACCCTGAATTGAATATTCCCACCCTTCAGCCCCCTTCCATCCCTCACATGGATCTCGGTTCACGAGCCCGCACAGTTGATGGGCCCAGATGTTGTGGTGAGTACTAAGGCTTTTGAACCGGAGCCTCGTATCATCCCACGATCTCAAAAGCCCCTCAGTGAATATTCAAGAAAGGAGCTGTTGGAGAAGGCGTGGGAGCTGGATATTAAGTACAGGCACAGCATAAACAAGAAGGAACTGATTTGGGAGATAGAGAGCCGCTTCAAGCATCGTTTGATGATGCATAGGAAATTCGGCTATGGGGCATTTTGCAAACATGATACCTTGAAGTTCGCATG
Organism: Ricordea florida; assembly: GCA_949710005.1. Taxonomy (NCBI): domain Eukaryota; kingdom Metazoa; phylum Cnidaria; class Anthozoa; order Corallimorpharia; family Ricordeidae; genus Ricordea; species Ricordea florida. The sequence continues at coordinate 22,923,732 of OX453286.1, read as the reverse complement.
TCACGAATGCAGTTGCGCGTCCAAGTACAAACCGCGCGATTACTGCAGGATGTGCGCCCTCATGAGAAAAGCTCATTGGCTGTGGTGCGAACCTTAGAAAAGTGACCCATACACATTTAAAGACATGCGCGCGAAAATTTCACAAATCATGCCCCCCAAAAGAGCGCCTGTACCACTGCCAAGGAAACCGTTGAACGTTCGAAACCCCGAGATCAACGTGCCGATACTTCAACCCATTCCAGTTTCCGAGTACATCCTCGATCGCCCCAACCCAGTGATAGACACCCCCATCCTTAAGCCAACTCCAGCATCTTCCATCATGAGAAGGTTCGCGAATTGGATCACATCCCTCGTTCCGGAGCCCATCAAGAAACGGGTGAGCGAACGAGTCGAGAGGTTGAAGGCCCAAGTGAACAAACTCTTCAAGAAGAAGCCCGATCTCACCCCCAAGCTTCACCACGCGGCGTTTAATGGTTACCTCAACACCTTCATCGTGGAGGGGGTGCCCGGTTATGATCCCCCAACGTTCCTGAAAGAAGCCAAAGAGGGCATCGTCAAGCTGTTCAACGAAAGGCCGAAGCCCGCGAAGCTCAAATTAATATTCTCCTGCGAGTACGTCAAGGAGACTCCTGCCACGGGGGAGATCAATAGGAACAGAGGTCACTTCCACACTCGCGTTCTCACGATCACTGAATCCTCCAACGTGGGCGAAATGTTTGACCAGCTCGCTAAGTTGATGCTCGAGAAGAACCAGAAGTTCAGGATGGACATTCGATCACGTCATTTCCGTGAAGATTCACATCGACCCCTTCGAGCCTCTTCTTGGAAGTTCGTACATCCCTTTGCCCAAAGATTTGGCCTCCAAGAAGGTTCGACGGCTTAAACAAGTTTGACGCTGGGGAGCTTCCCACGGAGGAAGAATTCCACTCCACCCTCTACGATTCGCACGCGTCTGACGAGGATTACGAACACGCGCAGAAGGTGTGGGGAACCACTTCGAGATGAGGACCATGAGGGATTACCACGACCTTTACCTCAAGACGGACACCATTCTCCTCGCGTAGGTCTTTGAAAATTTTAGGAACGTATGCCATTCAAACTACGGCCTCGACCCCGCGTGGTACTACACAGCTCCCGGACTTGCGTGGGACGCGATGCTGAAGAAGACCGGCGTGAAACTTGAGCTCCTTCGAGACCCAGAGATGCTCCTCATGTTCGAGAGAGGAATTCGCGGGGGCGTCTCCATGATCACCACCCGTCACGCGGAGGCGAACAACCCCTACATGAAGCACTACGACCCCCAGAAGCCCACGAGCCACATCACTTACCTCGATGCAAACAACCTCCACGGGTGGGCGATGATCAAACCACTCCCCACTACTACTGGTGTCGCAGAGGTCATGGGTTCGAATCCCGTTCCGTCTTGAGTTTTTTTCAGGCCTTAGTTTCACAGCTGCTTAAGTTGTATACATAACTGCGATAATCAATTAATGTCATTACATACTATGTAAATGCAATTGGCGCTGTTGTTTTGCTTAAGGTCCCTAATGCTTTGCTGGAGTCGACATGCATCGGGGTAGGACCAGGGTCCTTCTCTATGTCTGCATGAAATCAATTTAAATTTACAATAATTCGGTGCATGTTCCTGACTCTTGTTAAGGCACAGTTTATTTGGAGAATACAATGACAAATACCGACTAGCTCTCTCTCTTAACTTTATTATACTTTACTGGATGATCACCTCAGCCTTTAAACAAAAACTTCGCTTTATTTCGTTGATTTTTAACTTTCACATATATAACAATGCACTTTGGAGCACTTGGGTGTATATGAACGAATACCTTTATAAACAAATTCTCTAACCTTTCTGTTCTTGGTCCTCGGACATTCCAGAAATCGTATTGGTATTCTGCTTGGTTCAAGATCACGTCTAAATACACGATGATGCTTATGCAGATGCTTCTTCACATGATTAACATCGGATAGCCCATTTGATGTAGCATGGTTCTCAATAGGTTCACTCAGAAATGTTCGCTTGTTAATTGAACTCTCGTTAAGTCCGCGGAGCGACCCTTTCAAAAAACGCTGAACAACATTTAGTGTGGGTCTATCGCAAACGGTGTGTGCATTTCTATGTAGTTTGAGCGGAGAAGAAATCATAGTATCCGTGCCTTCTTTCAAGGACGACGCTTCATATAAATCCACCATTTTTTATCATGTGCGTGTTCTCTAATCATGCGCTTGCGCAGAGACAATAAAAAGGGACGCATGCGTCTTAGGACCCAGACGGCGATTTGTGACTGAACGCAGAAAACAAGAACGAAGGGCATTTTAACCTTGGGTCCCCTTTGGGAAGCCCAAGTAAAAATGAAAAACAAACTATAAACCGTTTGTTCTTCCTCTGCACAGAAATACAGTCATTCTACGTCAATACATCATAATTATAACTGGTGGCTTTAAAAGACCCACCAAACGCTTTCCCTAAATCAGAGTAATATACTTTACGGTTTTTTCGATACGTCTTCATATTGGCAGGCATTAAACTAATCAAGAATCATAGCAAACTATCACATTTTTTGTACAAGCAAAGGCAAGGGTGTACTGAGCTTTCAAAACTTCCTTTTACGACTTTCCGATAAAATTCAGACGTTACAGCATATTGCTGTCGCTCAGTAATAAGTGTCTAGCAAACTTTCGTTTTAGATGGGCAGTTCTTCTTCCTTAAAAAATTACTTTATGTGAATATCCTTAATTTTTTATCAACCAGCAATCACAAAAGAAACCCTATAATTTTACAACTGTAACTTGTCTTATGTTTTGATCAACCTTGTAAGTAATCAATGTAAATTTTGTAAATCTGTATTTTCAGTATAGTAATGTTTTGGTATTTTTTTATAACAAATGTAAATGTTGCTTTAAAATAAAAATATCAAACAATAAATGAATAAATAAAAGGCTTTATTATATGGAGAAGAGTGTTTTACTGGGAACTAAAACACTCGTAGATTCCATACGCCACTTCATCCGTGACCCGAGTGGCGTATTTTCCGTATGTCACCTTTGTGAGTGTCGTATCGTTCAATGACGTCACGATTCCCGCCTTTTGCTTTAGTCTCCATATAATAAAAAGAACATTACACGTTGGCTCGAAGATATGAATTTTATGTTCTTGTGGCAAGAACAATATGTGAGGGACAATATTAGAGTGAGATATTGAGTGAGTGAGATTTATCGACAACATAACTCACCAGACTATTTCCAGTCATATTTTGAGGAGATAACTGAGAAACTGGTGTCAGACGATAAAATTGTTTATATCATGGGGGATTTTAATATAGATTTACTCAAATGTGAAACATCTCAAACAAGTCAAGATTTTTTGCTGTCTCTTCAAAGCTGCCATCTCATTCCAACAGTCGACAAACCCACACGTGTTTGTGGATCCTCTGCTACGCTAATTGATAACATATTTGTCAACGGTCCTGATAAATTTTTTGCCAGTGGTAATATTATCTCTGATATTAGCGATCATTGTTCTTGCCACTCGAACATAAAATTCATATCTTCTCGCCACCTTGTAATATCCTCTATTTATTAGTCAGTAAATAATTAATAAATAAAAGGCTTTAGAGGGAGATCCATTAATCGTATCTCCAGAAACTTACCACGTTCTCACCGCATAGAACTGTGTACAAAGAAAATCCAAAATTCCTTGTCCGTTAACAATTTTGTAAGTACCGCCGTAAAAGACAGTGCAATATTTTCGACAAAGATAAAAACTGCCCTACTTCCAAGGGAAGAAACTCTCGCTCGCCCCGAACCATAAAACGCCGATGAACTTGAAAATATCCCGCCCGCAGCCAGCCCCGAAAAAACTTAATCAACGAGAAATAAAAGGTTAAATTGACCGCGAAAGCCCCCGTGGGAACTGACGAATGTGAAGAGAAGGGGGAAGAACAGGAAATATGCTGTTTTAATAAATTGTCGGTTTACCTTTTTCACAATGAGTTCCATTGTTCTCTGGTCGGTAATCACATCTATAACTGTCTGTCTCGTAAAGTACTAGGCATGTACCGCCATTTTTACAAGGACTTTGTTCACAAGGACTCTAGAAAGTAACGATATTATTATATAAACACACCAACGAATTAACAGGTGAACTTTTTACATGTTATTTTCACGCGTGAAAAGATCCACGGCCCTTTGCTATGGTAAAAAATAAATCGCTCCTTAGAATCGTCAGGTGAAATGGTTGTGTATTTCAGTGTTGCTTATATAATAGAGAACATTACCTGACTGCTAGGAATTAGGAAATCTCACGCCAACTGGAGTTGAAAATAACAAAAAGCAACACTTGTAGAGAAATTTGGTATCTCGACGCGGTCATATCTTTCAATCATAACGGCTAAACCAAAGGTTTTCCTCGAGTCCTATGCTTCTCAGTAGAAGCTTAATTATGCATTTCTTTAAGGACGTTTAGAGGCACTTAACATGATGGTACTCTCTTCCCATGATATTTATCGTTTCCCAATGCCCAACAGACCAACTAGACGCCATTTTGAAAAGACAACACAGAGAAGGGTTTGGGAACAATGTTCGGCTTCAATACTACTTGAAATAAATCTCCCTCGAAACGACATGGAAAAAGGAAATGAAGAAAAATAAAAAGAAAATCTCTTACCGGAATGCCAAAGTGATCAAATTGCTGACTCGATAGGAATCTGTCTGCATGACTAAACCTGTCGGCAGCTAGCAACTGACAGAGATGGCGGCCGTCATGTGAAGAAATAGCGAAGTTAAAAGAGAGGCACGCCAGGCTGACCAGACACTCGAATGCACATTCACTATAACTGCTCATGCTGACAGAAGCATTGACGAGAGAAACATTGAGTACTTGACTGGCGAATTTCTTAAAGTTGACGTACGTGAAGTCTTTTTCAACTTGAATATTAAATGGCTGAAAGGATGTAAAACAGAAGAAAGAAAAAAAAACAAGTACATAATATGGTAAAAGATACGGTGGCCCGTCAGAGCTAAGCACAGTTGGTCAGCGCATATCAATACAAAATCTAGTCACAGCAAAACAGCGGTCAACCCACGACGAAACACAGTCAACCCAAGACAAAATACAATCAACCCAAAATGAAGATAAAACACAGTAAACCCATGACAAAATACAGTGACGGCTGAACCAAGGCAAAACACAGTCAACCCACGGCAAAACACAGAGAGTTGGAACCAAGGCAAAACACAGTCAGTTAAAGACAAAACACAGACAGCCCACGACAAAATACATTGAACTGAAAACCAAGGCAAAACACAGTCAGCCCAAGACAAAACACAGACAGCCCACGACAAAATACATTGAACTGAAAACCAAGGCAAAACACAGTCAGCCCAAGACAAAACACAGACAGCCGACGACAAAATACATTGAACTGAAAACCAAGGCAAAACACAGTCAGCAAATGATTGTCGCCAAAAAACCCGGCTGTTGTATGTCCTACTCATGTCTATAAATTTGCTTTCATAACAGGCAATCAGACATGCGCAGTTGTTTGCAACTGTGATGGCTTAGCTAAATCACCATGGCAACAAAAACTTACTTTCAAGTCCCAAAACGATGGCGGATAACCGGATTGCATGTTTGTTATAAAAAGGAATACTGATAGTTAAATCTCTTTTTTGTTTTCTTTGTTTTTAAGAGCAATATCTATTACAATCGGTACCGTCTAGGACCTCGTGTTATTCTCAATACACTTCACTTGCTCCGATTATAACTGTGGTTTGATCGGGTAAAGCAAATCGGACCGGTTAATGAGCCAACAAGATATCACCTGGGAAAAGCACTGGCTAATGAAAATCAACACACCGCATAATGCAAATAATCTGGTAAACCATTCAGTTAAAAAAAAGAGTTAGCAGCTTGCTAAATTTAAAAATTTAAAAGAAGATTTGAACTAACTTCCTTCTAGTTCGCACACCGCCTGCATTTGCATACTACGAGAGTGAAATTGATAAATTGAGCATATGAAAAATATAGGCAGTCTATGAGTGTATGGGGCTACGGCTTACATTGAGTAGAACTAAAACACAACCCTTTCCTCTGCCCGCCTTACTTGCATACAATTACAGTGTAAGATTATAATGAAATCTTTGTAACTCCACCATAAAACCATCTCTCAAATAGTTAATAGGGAACAAGATAAATCTCAAACTAGAAATTGTAGAGAACTGTCTGTATGACTATAAGGTGCTACTCTAAACTGATGTAAAACTTGAAAAGATAACCGCTTTTAGATGATTGAGCAGATAGAGTCATGCTGTATATGTTAAATTCTTTTGCATCTTGTTTGAAAAAGATCATATGTGAATTGTTGAAGCGCGTAGGTCATTGATAAGCAGAAAAGAAGAGAAGCGTGCATCAACTGTATTGCATGCCTTTCTAATAACACACTACTACAACTCAACAGCGCAATGAGCGTGCCAAACCAACCAAAAAAAGAAGACGGGTAATCCAGAATTTTACAGTTAAGTCAATCCCAAGCAAAAACCTAACTTCACGCAAAACTTCAATAATAAAATCGAGGGTACAAAATCTATGTTCATGCTTGAAATGATGTAATGTATATGCTACAGTTGTGAACACATGCACAGCATAGCCTGATCATTTTTAGTTTTTTTTTTTGTACATGGATTTCTAATTCATGTGACTGAGTAAGTTTGTGTATAATTGTGATGGATTTTTCAGCACGTATGTTAAGTTGGCCTTTTTTTTTCGATAATTTAACCTGGTTCAGTTGAAAATGTTTTCCCGGATTTCGAACTTTCCGCGTCAGGGTCAGTGTTTTCAAAATTAATGTTTTCTCAACTTTAAATGCCAGTTTTAGCCGGGTTTTTTTCTTTCGGCATGAAATGAATAAATCTCTCTCGTGACCTGATTTCCTATTCTAAGCCCGTTTAAACAACACAGGCGAATACTAATTACAAGAAACCAAGACTTAGTCAGACGTTTTCTCGCCGGCCTTTTATCAAAAAAAAAATAAATAAATAAACAAGAGGATCGTCGGGTTTCGCTAATATAATTATTTGAACAGATCCTCGGATTTCCATTTCCATCTTCAACCTTATTATGAACAACAGTTACAGCAAGACAAGGGTTTCCTAACCTGAGATCTGTAAGCCATTGTTACGAAAATGATTATGAGCAATATTCTACGAAAACCAAAGAACATCTGGGCTTCGCACGTTTGGTTCCAAGGTTTAAGTTTCGCTTTAGATAAAAGTCGTCTCAGTTTTAACGATGCTGTATTTAAGGAAGATCAGAAGATTAGGAACTGAATTATTTATAACTTTTACGACACAGATGATGAAATTTAAATACATGCGGCTTGATAGACAAGGTGCCTAGCATGGGAATTAGTTGTTAAGTTAAATATGGAGAGCGCTTTCTATTTTTCTTTGGCTGTTGAACTTCCATTTCACATGAACATTTCGACTTATTTGCGAAAAAAAGGCTTAAGATATATATTCGTGACAAGTCAAAAAAGCCACTGACAACTTTGTATCTTTGCATTTTAATAATGCTTAAACTGGACAGTCTTATTATTTTGTTTGGACATTGAAACTTTGTCTTTTGCTGTTGAACTTCCCGTTTACGTAAACCGTTCAAACCATACGCGTAAAAAAAGTGCTTTACAAAAACATTCCTGAAACGTCAAGACTCCGAAAGCTTGGCAATATGTTTGAATAATAAATACAGTTTAAACTGGACTGTCTCATTTACTTAGAACTTGCAGACCTTCCTGTTTTGTCTTTGTCTAATGTTTGAATAATTAATACTGTCTAAACTGGAGTGTTTGATTTACTTAGAACTTGCAGACCTTCCTGTTTTGTCTTTGTCTAATGTTTGAATAATTAATACTGTTTAAACTGGACTGTCTTATTTACTTAGAACTTGCAGACCTTCCCGTTTAGTCTTTGGCAGGTTAAAATTCCATTTCACATACACAGAACATATCATTTGCGAAAAATAGTCAGCTTTAGGAAAGTATTCTTGATGCGTCAAAAGTTTCAGAAATCCTGGCGAAATCTTTGCAAGTTTAATGCTGTTTGAATAATTAATACAGTTTAAACTGGACTAACTTATTTTCTTAGAACTTGCAAAATTCCCGTTTAGTCTTTGTCTAATGTTTGAATAATTAATACTGTTTAAACTGGACTGTCTTATTTACTTAGAACTTGCAGACCTTCCCGTTTTGTCTTTGGCCGGTTAAAATTACATTTCACACACACAGAACAAATCATTTGCGAAAAAAAGTCAGCTTTAGGAAAGTATTCTTGATGCGTCAAAAGTTTCAGAAATCCTGGCGAAATCTTTGCAATTTTAATGCCGTTCAATTTAACTATATTGCCGTAGTCCTTTCTTGCTGAGTTAAAATTGGCGGCACTTGTTCTACCCTACACAGAACGCGCTCGCACTCTGGAGACATTTCAACCGTTTTTCATGATCAACAACTTGGCCCAATTTCAATGCTTCTGAGTCAAAACAATTCGTTGAAGATTCCTAGGCTTTAAACTCACGATACGCTCAAATAGAATTTACCGTTTTTGGACGATCTTCTTTCAATACGTTGATAAAAGTGTAGATAACGACCATTAAATATTTTAATTTCGAACGCCGGAGAGCCTACCACGCTACAATCCCGGACAAAAAAGTTGGGACAGCAGGCAGTTCTCCCCTCCCCCCACTAACAATGTTGATAATCGGGTGATTTTTTCCCTTTTGGTTGGAAAAAACGCGATATTTTCCAACATTGATTAGGGGGGATGGGGGATACGTGGTCTAGCTCAAGTGTCCCAACTACTTTTGGCCGGGATTGTCTGAAAGAGATATGCGAGGAATTTTCGAGAGAATATGTGACGCCAGTGACAGAGATAAGGGTGAGCGTCACGGTATTTTAAAATTAGATTTCGGGTTAATTACGCACTGTTTCTTTTTGGAAATTGAAAACAACTCTTCTACGTTAATCTAGAATAAGTCTTGGTTATAAAGTAGAGAATTATAAATATGTCGTTGCCGGTAGCTAAGGTAAAACGACATTTGCTTCAAACAAAATGGTCTTTAAGGGAAGAATCGATTGTGATGCTAGAGCTCGTATCTATTATTTAAGTCGTGTTCGGGGACTTTCAGAGCGTAAAGTGGCAGATCTTTGTGGCGTTTCACGTAGTAGTGTTTTCAGAATCGCTCAAGAAGGTGGTGTAAACAAGTGTCCTCTAAGGCCGGCATCAAGAAAAGGGCGTCCAAGAAAGCTTACAGAGAGACAGTTCTAAGCGTTTAATTATCAAGAGCATTGTAACGCTAAGAACCGAGAAAGGGAACTTTTCCGCTGCGCGCATCATGGAACAAGCAGGAATCGACAATTTTGAAGTGTCGGTAAGAACAGTTACCAGATTCTTAAATGAAAAAGGCTATTACTATTTACAAGCACGAAAGAAAGGACTCCTAAAGAGAGAGGATCTGAAAACAAGGTTGTCTTTTGCTAAATGGTGCAAGAAAGATTTACCTGAGAATTTTTGGACTGAGCATTTATCGTTCTTTTTGGACGGAACTGGATTTGCCCACAAATCAAATCTATGTGAACAAGCTCGCGCAACAAAGGGGAGGACATGGAGAAAGATATCAGAGGGATTTGTCTTGGGTTGTACATCCAAGGGACGAAAAGAGGGAACTGGCGGAAAAGTGTTAAAACTCATGGTTGCCATCAGTTACGGAAAAGGTGTGATTATTTGTGAACCCTACGAGAAAATGTCTGGTGCGTACTTTTCCAATTTCATTGACAGAAACTTTAATACTATGTTTCAGACAGCAGACAAAGGAAATAATCGCATTTGGGTACAAAACGGTGACCCATCGCAAAACTCAGCGCTCGCAAAAAGTGCAATGTCGCGGACTGATTCAACTCTGTTGAAATTACCACCACGAAGCCCAGACTTACATCCAATAGAAAATCTGTTTCACATTGCCTCCAACAAACTGAAAGAGCAGGCTGTATCACAGAACATAACAAAAGAGTCTTTTGAGCAATTCAAACAAAGAGCGGTGAACACAATGTACTCAATACGGATTGAAACCATCAACAATTTAATCGGATCAATGAAATCACGGCTAAATGATGTAATAAGAACAAAAGGAAATCGTACTAAATATTGACTTGTACTGTGTGTTTTCACAGCGATACTACCAGCCATGTATGTGCCCAAAAAAGGTAAATTAATTCATTTGTTGCAAGCAGTGAATACTCTATTTTATCAATATATTTTAGATAATAAAGGGTTAGATACCCGCTACAAAAATCTGACTATTAAATGCTATTAGCACCATAAAGAATACTTGTTCTTCAGTTAAAATGCACAATAAAACTGAAAAGCCACTGAAATGTCTACAGTAATCAGTTCATCGTGATTTCAGGGGACACAACAACTTCCGGTTTACAAGTAGTTAAGATCACGCACGACTAACCACGACGGTTAACCATTTGAAAGTACCGTTTTGCATCTTAAAATTCCGTTTTCTTCCCAATTGGCACAAGTTACAAAAATTTCTTACTTCAAATACTACTTTAAATGCCGGATAGAAGCAATTTGGTGGCAAAATAGTAGAGTTTAGACCTTACAATATGGTTAACCGTCTATCGGATACAATAGATTAACTATTAACGAACCTTATATTTTAATTGAACGGTTAACCAAATAAACCTTCTCGTAAAGTTCTGCTTTACATTTTCTTGACGAAAATCAATGTTAAAAAGTTTATTATAATTCCATAAAAGGGGAAACAGTTGTAAATTAAATGTCCCGAAGCGATTTGGAGTCAATTTTTGGGACAAAAATGGTTAATCGTGGTGGTTAATCGTGGCGGTTACTAATAATCGTGGCGGTTGATTGTGGCGGATAACAATACAACGCATCTCGCTTTATACACGTCCTGTCACTAGAGGGAATTGAAAAGGAAAAAAAAACATGCCAATATGGTCCTGCTTAGTTTACAGCAACACTTCCTTCATGTCCACAGATAAACTCTGCGAAGCAGCGAGGGCATGGCAAAATATCTACTTGCTCGGTAGATGGAATTTGTGAGTTGAAACTGAAAACCTTCCATCGAACTTGCATCATCTCAGTTTTACGAGAATCAGCTACCCCTCCACGAACATAGACGAGCTCATCCTTACCAGTGCAAAAAATAGGGACGTCCCTTTCGAACACAATTGTAGCATATTAGAGGACTGGCACGAGTTAAGGAGTGCGCATGTGTAAAAGTAAAAGAGTGAATAGCACGATGGCGAACATGTGAACTAAGTTGCGTTAAGAAGATTAAATCCAAACCATCCTGTTGTTGTTACCCTTGAGGTGTTATTACACTGGCGACGAGGATCTCCGTAAAAGTGTACTCGACAATTCTGCGAAGGAATTAATCCGGGATTATGGCAGATTACAGCAAAAATTACATTTCAAAATTCGATTGCTTCACCGAACCGGCAACGCTGGGAACTCGATGGAAAAGATGGCTTAATGCTTTTGAGTTGTACGCAGATGGAAAGGGACTTATAATCCAAGAAAATAAAGATGACAATAAACAACGACGACGGGCACTTCTGCTACACTTCGCTGGCCCTGACGTCCAGGATATATTTTCCACTTTACCGGACACCGGAACAGCCAAAGATTACGAAAAAGCAGTGACCGCGCTCAACAACTACTTTGTCCCTAAAGTTAATACTGCATATGCACGGCATACGTTTCGACAACTCACACAAAAGCCTGGTGAAACCATACAACAGTTCGTTACAAGGTTGAGAAGTTCATCGAAAGATTGTGGGTATGGAACAGATACAGACAACCACATACGTGACGAGATACTGACGAAATGTACGTCTAGCTATCTCAGAAGAAAATTACTGGAGGAAGGAGAAACACTCACCCTCGCTCGAACACTAGAAATAGCGAACCAGTGCGAGAAAATCGAAGCCCAGATGATCGGATTAGGCGAAAAGGAGAGTGTAAACAGAGTCACCGACAAAGGAAGGAGAGACCGGTCATTCAAGAAAAAGGAGAAGAGAGAAAAACCACCCGACAAGTCAACGGGAGGACAATGTTACCGCTGTGGAAATACAGGACATTATGGTCGAGATCCCAAGTGCCCTGCCCGTGGAAAAACGTGTAGGAAATGTGGAGGAAAGGATCACTTTCAACGAGCTTGCAAGTCAAGGGACACTGGAGCTAATGGTGAAGGTCAAGTAAACCAAGTCCAAGGAAACTGTGAGTATGCATTTCATGTGAGTGGTGATAATGCATCAACAGTCAGTGTGTCAATTGGTGGGGTGAACCTGGATATGCTTGTTGACTCTGGGGCCACCAGTAACATTATTGGTGAAGAGACATGGGAGAAGCTCAAGGCACAGGGGATAAAGTGTACCTCAAGTGCAGCCCCCAGTGGAAAGAAATTATATGCCTATGCCTCTGACAAACCTCTGTCAATCAAGGGAAGTTTCACCTGTGATGTTAAAGCTGGTTGTGGGGTGACCCAAGCAGAATTTCTTGTCATTAAAGGAAAGGGAATACCACTACTGGGTAGAGATACAGCCATAGCACTAGGAACATTGAAAGTTGGAATAGATGTAGCCACTGTTAGTGAGAAAGAAATCCAAACCCAGTACCCAGAAGTTTTCAGTGGGGTGGGGAGGCTGAAGTCCCGTCAAGTAACCCTCCACGTGGACCCCAATGTCAAGCCCATTGCTCAGCCCCCGAGACGGATACCATTCAACATCCGCGATCAGGTGTCCACAAAGATCAAAGAACTGTTGGACAATGACATTATTGAACCAGTAGAAGGCCCAACCCCTTGGGTAAACCCAGTCGTTGTTGTTCCAAAAGCTGGGGGAGACATACGTCTATGTATTGATATGAGGAGGGCAAACGAAGCTATAATCCGTACTCGGTATAACATCCCCACTGTTGATGAACTGCTACAGAATATGAACGGCTCCAAAATCTTCAGCAAATTAGACCTCAGATGGGGATATCATCAATTGGAACTGTCACCCGAATCGCGGGGAATCACGACCTTTGCAACCCATGAGGGACTATACCAGTACAAGAGGCTACTGTTTGGCGTAAGCTCTGCTAGTGAGATATATCAACATGAGATCTCAGCAGCATTGGCAGGCATTGAAGGTGCCGAAAATATCTCCGATGATATAATAGTGCACGCCCCAGACCAAAACACCCATGACAAGCGACTCCGTGAAGTCCTACAACGTTTGCATGACAGTAACTTGACCCTGAATGCAGAGAAGTGTGTGTTCAATATGGACAGACTCGTATTCATGGGGATGCTGTTATCAGAAAAGGGTGTTGGCCCAACAGAAGAGCGTGTACAAGCTATTTTGGAAACAAGGGAGCCTGAGAATGTCACAGAGTTAAGAAGCTTCCTTGGACTGGCCAATTACAGTAGCCGATTTATCCCACACTTTGCAACCCTTACTGAGCCACTACGAAGATTGACCAAGAAGGATGTGCCATATGTCTTTGGCCCAGAGCAGAAAACAGCCTTCCGGTCACTAAAAGAGAGCATGGCAAAGGCTGGTACATTAGCCTACTTTGACAAGATGGCACCTACCAAGATCATCGCTGATGCAAGCCCAGTTGGCTTGGGAGCTGTGTTACTACAAGAACAGGACGGGCAATGGACTCCTGTGTACTATGCAAGCCGAAGCCTAACACAGTGTGAACAAAAATACTCTCAGACCGAGAAAGAGGCACTGGCCCTGGTGTGGTCATGCGAGAGGCTTCATCCATATATCTATGGCATCAGATTTGACCTGGAGACAGACCACAAGCCGCTTGAAGTTATCTATGGTCGGCGATCGAAACCTTGCGCCCGGATCGAGCGGTGGGTACTCCGTTTGCAGCCGTATGACTTCCATGTGGTATACGTACCCGGAAAGACAAACATCGCAGACCCCCTGTCGCGACTGCTGAACCAAAATCCAAAGCCTGACAGGCACAACCATGGTGCAGAGGAATATGTGAGATTCATTGCTGTCAAGGCAACACCGAATGCATTGTCTACACGAGAGATAGAAGAAGCCTCAGCGGCTGACGAGGAGCTGATCCAAGTCAGAAGAGCTATTCAGACAGGCCGTTTTGACAACTGCAAGCAGTATGGTGTGGTGTCAGGTGAACTGTGTGTCATAGGCCAGCTAGTTCTTCGCGGGACACGAATCGTCATACCCAGCAAGTTACGCCCCCAGGTCCTAGCACTGGCACACGAGGGACACCTTGGCATTGTTGGGACAAAACAGAATCTTAGAACGAAGGTGTGGTGGCAGGGAGTTGATAAGGCTGCAGAACGACACTGCAAAGGATGTCATGGTTGCCAGTTAGTGGCGCGACCAGATCCACCGGAACCACTAAGACCAACGAGACTTCCAGATGGTCCATGGCAGGACGTCGCCTGTGATTTGTTAGGACCTCTACCATCAGGACACTCCCTCCTGGTAACAGTTGACTATTACAGTCGCTACTACGAAGTAAGCATCTTACAGTCGACAACCACAGAGAAGATAATTGACCACCTAGATGAAATCTTCAGCCGATTCGGATTCCCTATGACTCTGAAGTCAGACAATGGTCCCCAATTTATATCAGAAGAGTTCAGACATTACTGTGAACAGAACGGCATCACACAGCAGAGAGTCACAGCTAAATGGGCCCAAGCTAACGGCGAAGTTGAGCGACAAAACAGATCGATCATGAAACGCCTAAAGATCGCCCAGGCTGAGGGACAACCTTGGAAAGCTGAGTTGAGGAAATACTTGAGATCATACCGAAGTCTGACACACACGACGACCGGGAGGAGCCCAGCGGAGTTATTATTCAACCGAAAAATGAGAGGGAAAATCCCAGACCTGAGCATGAGTCACGTGTATGATCAAGAAGTCTTTGACAGAGACGCAGAACAGAAGGCAACAACCAAGGCCTACGCTGACACCCATCGCGCAGCCCGCCCCTCTACGATTGACGTGGGAGATCAAGTGCTGATGAAGCAGGACAAACATAACAAATTGACTACCACTTTTAACCCAGTACCACACACAGTGATAAGCAAGAATGGGAATAGTACAGTCGTACAGAGCCCCAGTGGTGCACAATATTCCAGAAATACCAGCCACATCAAGAAATACACTCCAGATATCTCAGAGCAGGAGAAGGAGGTGGATATGATGGCAAAGGACAGAATGATGGAAGACACAAAAGACACAATGGAAGCCAATCTAGAAGGGCCTGAACCGGAACTGAGGCCACAGAGAGCGAAGACAAGGCCAAAACGATTCGACGACTACATCATGGGATAACTCATGAACTTTGATCCATGCATAACCTTGTTTTCAGATTTAGCTTTAAGTCATTTGATCCCTAGATCTCAATCTCTACAAAGGGGGAGATGTAGCATATTAGAGGACTGGCACGAGTTAAGGAGTGCGCATGTGTAAAAGTAAAAGAGTGAATAGCACGATGGCGAACATGTGAACTAAGTTGCGTTAAGAAGATTAAATCCAAACCATCCTGTTGTTGTTACCCTTGAGGTGTTATTACAACAATGTCCTCCGCATAGTGAGATTTAGGGGCGGGCAAGTGAACAGTTTGTCCCTCCAGAAGCAATAAGAGGTCGTGCCAAGGGATTATTTTCTCCGACCAGCGAAAATCATTGAGAAAGATCACTTCACAATCTTGAGCTCCTACCCAGGCAAAACTTGTTGTTGCGGGGTTGCTGAAGGTATGAAAAATTGAATTAAGTGGATTAAGGATGAATGTCTTCCCACAATTTGCAGGCCCTTTCAGCAAGATGTTGCGATATTTTCCACGACCTTTGATGAGAAGATTTCTTACTGCCTCTGTGAAATAAGCCTCTGGGATAGAATTTCTTTGAAGGATATCTTTGGCAATAGTAAGCCACTTCTTGTTACAAGTGGAGACACACTCTCCTTGTAGAAATCCCTGAAGTATTTCCATTGGAGTCTTCTGGTTTCTTTCTAATTTAGCTGGAGCCTCTTCCATTTCCCATCCGACCCGTAGTGCCTCTTCTACTGCTTTGTAGCCGCGGTTGGCGATAAACTCGGCCAAATCAGTTTTGCCTTCTTTCTTCTGCTGATTAGCAAGGGACAGCAATTCCAGCCTACTCTTAATTCCTTTTTGCACTGCCACTTGAGAAACTTCATAAATCGAGAGCCGGAACTGCCGTCCTCGTTTTCTCTTTTTCCCGCGTTTTTCATTTTCTCCCATTCCTGCGATGCGTGCTTTGCTGGCCTCTTGTGTTTGTGGCGCATTTTTCAGATCAGGGTGACATTCTGATTCCAGGTACTCTTCGTCATCTTTTGTCGCATACTTCCAAGCCGAGAAGTAGTTAGCGTGACTGCTAGAGAAATTTAATTTTAGGCCATGCTTTTTGTCCGCATAATTCCGCACCGTCAGCCATCTCCGATTTCGATCAAGTTTAACGGCCATGTGATAGTGAATTTCACCATTCTGATGACGTTCCTGACTGCACACCCATTGTAAAACTTTAGTTTTGCTTGTAGCATCAGCATTTTGGAAAGAATCAAGCACTACCACAGCAAATGATTCACGCGATGAAATAATTTCAACGTTCGCCTTACTGTAAGTAATAAGGTAAACACTCCTCACTTTTCTACCGTTCAAACGCGTACGGCCTTCTGCACTTTCCATTTCAAAAGATGACTTCTGCTAAATAATTAAACTCTCAGGTAACAAATAACTACGCCAGGTAGCAAATGACTACCCAAAATACGACTTCTTAGTTATAAACTCAACGCTGCCGTCGGTTATTTCTTTATTTATGCGTACCCCTCAGGAAACAAGATAACATCCTCTAGGATTACGATTGGAGGATTTCGATCCATTTTGTTGATTTCTTTTTTTGCAGTGTGCGTTACTAGCACGCGCCAGACGGTACAACTCCCTTATTCTCTAAGCCTTTATAGCTGGTTGTGTGACATTCTTTAAATTCTTTTTTCAGACAATCCCGGACAAAAAAGTTGGGACAGCAGGCAGTTCTCCCCTCCCCCCACTAACAATGTTGATAATCGGGTGATTTTTTCCCTTTTGGTTGGAAAAAACGCGATATTTTCCAACATTGATTAGGGGGGATGGGGGATACGTGGTCTAGCTCAAGTGTCCCAACTACTTTTGGCCGGGATTGTCTGAAAGAGATATGCGAGGAATTTTCGAGAGAATATGTGACGCCAGTGACAGAGATAAGGGTGAGCGTCACGGTATTTTAAAATTAGATTTCGGGTTAATTACGCACTGTTTCTTTTTGGAAATTGAAAACAACTCTTCTACGTTAATCTAGAATAAGTCTTGGTTATAAAGTAGAGAATTATAAATATGTCGTTGCCGGTAGCTAAGGTAAAACGACATTTGCTTCAAACAAAATGGTCTTTAAGGGAAGAATCGATTGTGATGCTAGAGCTCGTATCTATTATTTAAGTCGTGTTCGGGGACTTTCAGAGCGTAAAGTGGCAGATCTTTGTGGCGTTTCACGTAGTAGTGTTTTCAGAATCGCTCAAGAAGGTGGTGTAAACAAGTGTCCTCTAAGGCCGGCATCAAGAAAAGGGCGTCCAAGAAAGCTTACAGAGAGACAGTTCTAAGCGTTTAATTATCAAGAGCATTGTAACGCTAAGAACCGAGAAAGGGAACTTTTCCGCTGCGCGCATCATGGAACAAGCAGGAATCGACAATTTTGAAGTGTCGGTAAGAACAGTTACCAGATTCTTAAATGAAAAAGGCTATTACTATTTACAAGCACGAAAGAAAGGACTCCTAAAGAGAGAGGATCTGAAAACAAGGTTGTCTTTTGCTAAATGGTGCAAGAAAGATTTACCTGAGAATTTTTGGACTGAGCATTTATCGTTCTTTTTGGACGGAACTGGATTTGCCCACAAATCAAATCTATGTGAACAAGCTCGCGCAACAAAGGGGAGGACATGGAGAAAGATATCAGAGGGATTTGTCTTGGGTTGTACATCCAAGGGACGAAAAGAGGGAACTGGCGGAAAAGTGTTAAAACTCATGGTTGCCATCAGTTACGGAAAAGGTGTGATTATTTGTGAACCCTACGAGAAAATGTCTGGTGCGTACTTTTCCAATTTCATTGACAGAAACTTTAATACTATGTTTCAGACAGCAGACAAAGGAAATAATCGCATTTGGGTACAAAACGGTGACCCATCGCAAAACTCAGCGCTCGCAAAAAGTGCAATGTCGCGGACTGATTCAACTCTGTTGAAATTACCACCACGAAGCCCAGACTTACATCCAATAGAAAATCTGTTTCACATTGCCTCCAACAAACTGAAAGAGCAGGCTGTATCACAGAACATAACAAAAGAGTCTTTTGAGCAATTCAAACAAAGAGCGGTGAACACAATGTACTCAATACGGATTGAAACCATCAACAATTTAATCGGATCAATGAAATCACGGCTAAATGATGTAATAAGAACAAAAGGAAATCGTACTAAATATTGACTTGTACTGTGTGTTTTCACAGCGATACTACCAGCCATGTATGTGCCCAAAAAAGGTAAATTAATTCATTTGTTGCAAGCAGTGAATACTCTATTTTATCAATATATTTTAGATAATAAAGGGTTAGATACCCGCTACAAAAATCTGACTATTAAATGCTATTAGCACCATAAAGAATACTTGTTCTTCAGTTAAAATGCACAATAAAACTGAAAAGCCACTGAAATGTCTACAGTAATCAGTTCATCGTGATTTCAGGGGACACAACAACTTCCGGTTTACAAGTAGTTAAGATCACGCACGACTAACCACGACGGTTAACCATTTGAAAGTACCGTTTTGCATCTTAAAATTCCGTTTTCTTCCCAATTGGCACAAGTTACAAAAATTTCTTACTTCAAATACTACTTTAAATGCCGGATAGAAGCAATTTGGTGGCAAAATAGTAGAGTTTAGACCTTACAATATGGTTAACCGTCTATCGGATACAATAGATTAACTATTAACGAACCTTATATTTTAATTGAACGGTTAACCAAATAAACCTTCTCGTAAAGTTCTGCTTTACATTTTCTTGACGAAAATCAATGTTAAAAAGTTTATTATAATTCCATAAAAGGGGAAACAGTTGTAAATTAAATGTCCCGAAGCGATTTGGAGTCAATTTTTGGGACAAAAATGGTTAATCGTGGTGGTTAATCGTGGCGGTTACTAATAATCGTGGCGGTTGATTGTGGCGGATAACAATACAACGCATCTCGCTTTATACACGTCCTGTCACTAGAGGGAATTGAAAAGGAAAAAAAAACATGCCAATATGGTCCTGCTTAGTTTACAGCAACACTTCCTTCATGTCCACAGATAAACTCTGCGAAGCAGCGAGGGCATGGCAAAATATCTACTTGCTCGGTAGATGGAATTTGTGAGTTGAAACTGAAAACCTTCCATCGAACTTGCATCATCTCAGTTTTACGAGAATCAGCTACCCCTCCACGAACATAGACGAGCTCATCCTTACCAGTGCAAAAAATAGGGACGTCCCTTTCGAACACAATTGTAGCATATTAGAGGACTGGCACGAGTTAAGGAGTGCGCATGTGTAAAAGTAAAAGAGTGAATAGCACGATGGCGAACATGTGAACTAAGTTGCGTTAAGAAGATTAAATCCAAACCATCCTGTTGTTGTTACCCTTGAGGTGTTATTACACTGGCGACGAGGATCTCCGTAAAAGTGTACTCGACAATTCTGCGAAGGAATTAATCCGGGATTATGGCAGATTACAGCAAAAATTACATTTCAAAATTCGATTGCTTCACCGAACCGGCAACGCTGGGAACTCGATGGAAAAGATGGCTTAATGCTTTTGAGTTGTACGCAGATGGAAAGGGACTTATAATCCAAGAAAATAAAGATGACAATAAACAACGACGACGGGCACTTCTGCTACACTTCGCTGGCCCTGACGTCCAGGATATATTTTCCACTTTACCGGACACCGGAACAGCCAAAGATTACGAAAAAGCAGTGACCGCGCTCAACAACTACTTTGTCCCTAAAGTTAATACTGCATATGCACGGCATACGTTTCGACAACTCACACAAAAGCCTGGTGAAACCATACAACAGTTCGTTACAAGGTTGAGAAGTTCATCGAAAGATTGTGGGTATGGAACAGATACAGACAACCACATACGTGACGAGATACTGACGAAATGTACGTCTAGCTATCTCAGAAGAAAATTACTGGAGGAAGGAGAAACACTCACCCTCGCTCGAACACTAGAAATAGCGAACCAGTGCGAGAAAATCGAAGCCCAGATGATCGGATTAGGCGAAAAGGAGAGTGTAAACAGAGTCACCGACAAAGGAAGGAGAGACCGGTCATTCAAGAAAAAGGAGAAGAGAGAAAAACCACCCGACAAGTCAACGGGAGGACAATGTTACCGCTGTGGAAATACAGGACATTATGGTCGAGATCCCAAGTGCCCTGCCCGTGGAAAAACGTGTAGGAAATGTGGAGGAAAGGATCACTTTCAACGAGCTTGCAAGTCAAGGGACACTGGAGCTAATGGTGAAGGTCAAGTAAACCAAGTCCAAGGAAACTGTGAGTATGCATTTCATGTGAGTGGTGATAATGCATCAACAGTCAGTGTGTCAATTGGTGGGGTGAACCTGGATATGCTTGTTGACTCTGGGGCCACCAGTAACATTATTGGTGAAGAGACATGGGAGAAGCTCAAGGCACAGGGGATAAAGTGTACCTCAAGTGCAGCCCCCAGTGGAAAGAAATTATATGCCTATGCCTCTGACAAACCTCTGTCAATCAAGGGAAGTTTCACCTGTGATGTTAAAGCTGGTTGTGGGGTGACCCAAGCAGAATTTCTTGTCATTAAAGGAAAGGGAATACCACTACTGGGTAGAGATACAGCCATAGCACTAGGAACATTGAAAGTTGGAATAGATGTAGCCACTGTTAGTGAGAAAGAAATCCAAACCCAGTACCCAGAAGTTTTCAGTGGGGTGGGGAGGCTGAAGTCCCGTCAAGTAACCCTCCACGTGGACCCCAATGTCAAGCCCATTGCTCAGCCCCCGAGACGGATACCATTCAACATCCGCGATCAGGTGTCCACAAAGATCAAAGAACTGTTGGACAATGACATTATTGAACCAGTAGAAGGCCCAACCCCTTGGGTAAACCCAGTCGTTGTTGTTCCAAAAGCTGGGGGAGACATACGTCTATGTATTGATATGAGGAGGGCAAACGAAGCTATAATCCGTACTCGGTATAACATCCCCACTGTTGATGAACTGCTACAGAATATGAACGGCTCCAAAATCTTCAGCAAATTAGACCTCAGATGGGGATATCATCAATTGGAACTGTCACCCGAATCGCGGGGAATCACGACCTTTGCAACCCATGAGGGACTATACCAGTACAAGAGGCTACTGTTTGGCGTAAGCTCTGCTAGTGAGATATATCAACATGAGATCTCAGCAGCATTGGCAGGCATTGAAGGTGCCGAAAATATCTCCGATGATATAATAGTGCACGCCCCAGACCAAAACACCCATGACAAGCGACTCCGTGAAGTCCTACAACGTTTGCATGACAGTAACTTGACCCTGAATGCAGAGAAGTGTGTGTTCAATATGGACAGACTCGTATTCATGGGGATGCTGTTATCAGAAAAGGGTGTTGGCCCAACAGAAGAGCGTGTACAAGCTATTTTGGAAACAAGGGAGCCTGAGAATGTCACAGAGTTAAGAAGCTTCCTTGGACTGGCCAATTACAGTAGCCGATTTATCCCACACTTTGCAACCCTTACTGAGCCACTACGAAGATTGACCAAGAAGGATGTGCCATATGTCTTTGGCCCAGAGCAGAAAACAGCCTTCCGGTCACTAAAAGAGAGCATGGCAAAGGCTGGTACATTAGCCTACTTTGACAAGATGGCACCTACCAAGATCATCGCTGATGCAAGCCCAGTTGGCTTGGGAGCTGTGTTACTACAAGAACAGGACGGGCAATGGACTCCTGTGTACTATGCAAGCCGAAGCCTAACACAGTGTGAACAAAAATACTCTCAGACCGAGAAAGAGGCACTGGCCCTGGTGTGGTCATGCGAGAGGCTTCATCCATATATCTATGGCATCAGATTTGACCTGGAGACAGACCACAAGCCGCTTGAAGTTATCTATGGTCGGCGATCGAAACCTTGCGCCCGGATCGAGCGGTGGGTACTCCGTTTGCAGCCGTATGACTTCCATGTGGTATACGTACCCGGAAAGACAAACATCGCAGACCCCCTGTCGCGACTGCTGAACCAAAATCCAAAGCCTGACAGGCACAACCATGGTGCAGAGGAATATGTGAGATTCATTGCTGTCAAGGCAACACCGAATGCATTGTCTACACGAGAGATAGAAGAAGCCTCAGCGGCTGACGAGGAGCTGATCCAAGTCAGAAGAGCTATTCAGACAGGCCGTTTTGACAACTGCAAGCAGTATGGTGTGGTGTCAGGTGAACTGTGTGTCATAGGCCAGCTAGTTCTTCGCGGGACACGAATCGTCATACCCAGCAAGTTACGCCCCCAGGTCCTAGCACTGGCACACGAGGGACACCTTGGCATTGTTGGGACAAAACAGAATCTTAGAACGAAGGTGTGGTGGCAGGGAGTTGATAAGGCTGCAGAACGACACTGCAAAGGATGTCATGGTTGCCAGTTAGTGGCGCGACCAGATCCACCGGAACCACTAAGACCAACGAGACTTCCAGATGGTCCATGGCAGGACGTCGCCTGTGATTTGTTAGGACCTCTACCATCAGGACACTCCCTCCTGGTAACAGTTGACTATTACAGTCGCTACTACGAAGTAAGCATCTTACAGTCGACAACCACAGAGAAGATAATTGACCACCTAGATGAAATCTTCAGCCGATTCGGATTCCCTATGACTCTGAAGTCAGACAATGGTCCCCAATTTATATCAGAAGAGTTCAGACATTACTGTGAACAGAACGGCATCACACAGCAGAGAGTCACAGCTAAATGGGCCCAAGCTAACGGCGAAGTTGAGCGACAAAACAGATCGATCATGAAACGCCTAAAGATCGCCCAGGCTGAGGGACAACCTTGGAAAGCTGAGTTGAGGAAATACTTGAGATCATACCGAAGTCTGACACACACGACGACCGGGAGGAGCCCAGCGGAGTTATTATTCAACCGAAAAATGAGAGGGAAAATCCCAGACCTGAGCATGAGTCACGTGTATGATCAAGAAGTCTTTGACAGAGACGCAGAACAGAAGGCAACAACCAAGGCCTACGCTGACACCCATCGCGCAGCCCGCCCCTCTACGATTGACGTGGGAGATCAAGTGCTGATGAAGCAGGACAAACATAACAAATTGACTACCACTTTTAACCCAGTACCACACACAGTGATAAGCAAGAATGGGAATAGTACAGTCGTACAGAGCCCCAGTGGTGCACAATATTCCAGAAATACCAGCCACATCAAGAAATACACTCCAGATATCTCAGAGCAGGAGAAGGAGGTGGATATGATGGCAAAGGACAGAATGATGGAAGACACAAAAGACACAATGGAAGCCAATCTAGAAGGGCCTGAACCGGAACTGAGGCCACAGAGAGCGAAGACAAGGCCAAAACGATTCGACGACTACATCATGGGATAACTCATGAACTTTGATCCATGCATAACCTTGTTTTCAGATTTAGCTTTAAGTCATTTGATCCCTAGATCTCAATCTCTACAAAGGGGGAGATGTAGCATATTAGAGGACTGGCACGAGTTAAGGAGTGCGCATGTGTAAAAGTAAAAGAGTGAATAGCACGATGGCGAACATGTGAACTAAGTTGCGTTAAGAAGATTAAATCCAAACCATCCTGTTGTTGTTACCCTTGAGGTGTTATTACAACAATGTCCTCCGCATAGTGAGATTTAGGGGCGGGCAAGTGAACAGTTTGTCCCTCCAGAAGCAATAAGAGGTCGTGCCAAGGGATTATTTTCTCCGACCAGCGAAAATCATTGAGAAAGATCACTTCACAATCTTGAGCTCCTACCCAGGCAAAACTTGTTGTTGCGGGGTTGCTGAAGGTATGAAAAATTGAATTAAGTGGATTAAGGATGAATGTCTTCCCACAATTTGCAGGCCCTTTCAGCAAGATGTTGCGATATTTTCCACGACCTTTGATGAGAAGATTTCTTACTGCCTCTGTGAAATAAGCCTCTGGGATAGAATTTCTTTGAAGGCTATCTTTGGCAATAGTAAGCCACTTCTTGTTACAAGTGGAGACACACTCTCCTTGTAGAAATCCCTGAAGTATTTCCATTGGAGTCTTCTGGTTTCTTTCTAATTTAGCTGGAGCCTCTTCCATTTCCCATCCGACCCGTAGTGCCTCTTCTACTGCTTTGTAGCCGCGGTTGGCGATAAACTCGGCCAAATCAGTTTTGCCTTCTTTCTTCTGCTGATTAGCAAGGGACAGCAATTCCAGCCTACTCTTAATTCCTTTTTGCACTGCCACTTGAGAAACTTCATAAATCGAGAGCCGGAACTGCCGTCCTCGTTTTCTCTTTTTCCCGCGTTTTTCATTTTCTCCCATTCCTGCGATGCGTGCTTTGCTGGCCTCTTGTGTTTGTGGCGCATTTTTCAGATCAGGGTGACATTCTGATTCCAGGTACTCTTCGTCATCTTTTGTCGCATACTTCCAAGCCGAGAAGTAGTTAGCGTGACTGCTAGAGAAATTTAATTTTAGGCCATGCTTTTTGTCCGCATAATTCCGCACCGTCAGCCATCTCCGATTTCGATCAAGTTTAACGGCCATGTGATAGTGAATTTCACCATTCTGATGACGTTCCTGACTGCACACCCATTGTAAAACTTTAGTTTTGCTTGTAGCATCAGCATTTTGGAAAGAATCAAGCACTACCACAGCAAATGATTCACGCGATGAAATAATTTCAACGTTCGCCTTACTGTAAGTAATAAGGTAAACACTCCTCACTTTTCTACCGTTCAAACGCGTACGGCCTTCTGCACTTTCCATTTCAAAAGATGACTTCTGCTAAATAATTAAACTCTCAGGTAACAAATAACTACGCCAGGTAGCAAATGACTACCCAAAATACGACTTCTTAGTTATAAACTCAACGCTGCCGTCGGTTATTTCTTTATTTATGCGTACCCCTCAGGAAACAAGATAACATCCTCTAGGATTACGATTGGAGGATTTCGATCCATTTTGTTGATTTCTTTTTTTGCAGTGTGCGTTACTAGCACGCGCCAGACGGTACAACTCCCTTATTCTCTAAGCCTTTATAGCTGGTTGTGTGACATTCTTTAAATTCTTTTTTCAGACAATCCCGGACAAAAAAGTTGGGACAGCAGGCAGTTCTCCCCTCCCCCCACTAACAATGTTGATAATCGGGTGATTTTTTCCCTTTTGGTTGGAAAAAACGCGATATTTTCCAACATTGATTAGGGGGGATGGGGGATACGTGGTCTAGCTCAAGTGTCCCAACTACTTTTGGCCGGGATTGTAGCTACTACTACGGTTCTTAAGGTACCGGCCAAATTTCAGATAAATTCAATATCTGTAAAACTTTGTTCCAATTTCCTACGCGTTTTAAGACACCTTGCAAACTTTCACAGAAGCAAGTAGATTCTGCGGTTTTGGGAGTCGGATTATATTTTAAATGTTCGACAAGTTTAGACAGCGATAATTATTGTAATTCTAGGTTCAACAATCTCTCGCCGGATTACGACCTAAGTAGAACGAATTGGCCAAATTTCAGCGTAAAACTAGTTAGCTATCTCACAAAACGTGGTATTTAAAATGCCACTGCGAGAATGGATTACTAAGTGCAGAATAAATTAGTTACCCAGTTAGTTTTACCAATTTCCGGCTTGAACTTAACGACCACTCTATTAAGCGACCACCGCTCTTAAGCGATCACGTGTTTTTGAAAGGCTATTTGACATTAATGTTGTTTGCCCAAACTGCATGCTCAGATAAAATTGTTCCCAAAGTAAGCCTGATTAAGGACATAAAGCGCTGTTAACGTGGTAGGATTCCAATACAATGCAAGACGCAAGGCCTCCAGAAGATGTCCAACCCGAAAAGCCAATTATAAAAATTTGAAACTGAAGCATTCACTCTATTAAACCTACTCTTTTAACGTGTTTTCAAGAGGGAAAAGTCTTCTTCTCTGGCAAATTTTGATGGGCAGAAAGGTCTTAATTACCCAAAATAAAACGCGAGCTCTTGACCCCGAAAACGTCATGACACATGACACGGTTTGGGACATTCAAGAACCGCCAGCGTGGACCGGGATATCTGTAAAATCACTTTCGCCTTTAGCAGACAATCTTATGACGAAAGTTTGGCGTTTTGACAGTGAGATCTCTTTTAACCGCCTGCTGGTTCGCTCAGTTGGAAGAGCATGGGAGCATCGTGAGGGAGGTCATTGGTTCGAACCTCAGCTAGACCATCACTTAGGGTCTTTAAAAAACTGAGGAAAAAATGCTGCCTATGCAATGACATTTGTAAATGGTAAGTCTTTCCAGTCTCCTTACGTCTTATATAATTATCTTTTTAATAGTACCAGAGTTTTTATGCACTGTTGTTCGACGAAGGCATAGCAAAATGTGCTAAATAGTGCTTGCAACGTTTACACCAAATTGATAAGTAGACAGTTAAGAAGAAAAGGCAATTTGTTAAAAAGAGATACTAAAACATCGCTTTATAGAAGATAAATCTTGCTGGACTATTTGCCGTGCTATATGAAAAAACAAGCACAATCCTACAAATATTGTTCACTTAGTGTCGACCTTTAAATTGACTCCACGTCAACAGTAATCTTGATTTCGCTTCAACTTTAATATAATCGAAAAAGAGAATCGTAGAAGGATAAAGATGACAAATAAGAGGATCGAGGGTGAAACTTGAATCTAAATCTAAGCAACAAACGTCAAGCTGTTAAACGATCAAGCGATTCGGGATCACGTGACTCGGGATCAAGCGGTTCGACTACAAAGAAATACAAAACACAGAAATAAACTAGAAATACGACTCCCGCAAAAACCTCGCGAAGCTAGTTTTTGAAGAAGTCACAATGCTTTCATATTTTATTCTTTATTTTTTTTTATATTATATATTTTATTTTTTATATTAGCGTAATCCCCATTATTTTATTTCTTATGCTGTGTTTGGTACACAATTAGTGACACCTGGTGCAAATTACAAGATCAGTATACCGCTCAACACAGTGCTTAAAAATTGACCTTCATTTAGCTCTTTCACTGCCACTGAGATTGCACCAGAGGGAATAGAAGTAAAATTATTTATTATCTTGACAGGGAATACAGAGTCGATGAAGTATCACAATAATATTCACTTAACACAAATTGAAAATGATTGTAAATCTTTTGCAGGTGAAATCTTGAAGAGTTGATATGAATGCTTGTGTTTACCACGGTGTAAAAACCTGTGTTTTTTTTCTTTAGTTTTATTTTCTTAGTCTCTACTGCTTTGTCTTCTTTGTTGTACATCACTTTTGAACACAATATGTTCTTACACAGAGGATGAGCTGAACGCTCCAATTATTTTTTGTTTATGTTTTTTTGGTTATAATTGCATGAGATTCATTGTAAGAAGAATCTTCTGATTAGATATTTTATTGTCTACTGCAGTCATTATTTCATTCCCGGGTAACCACAATTGAGAGCATTATGAATAGTGCATGTTTTAATGTGTGTACTCTTTCCAGTTGCAATGGTACCCCCAGTGGTAGATAGAAAAATTCCTCTTCCCTCAAAAGAGATGCCATATCAACAAGTTGGGGGTAAAACAATTGGATTCTACAAAAGCTTTGAATAAAGGTTTGGTAATAGTGAGTGCCCACTGTATAGTATGTGGTTGTGCTATTTTTAGGTCATATCATAAAAACAATACATGTAAGAAAGAGTTATTGAAATCTTAATATGTTCAAAAAGATTGCTGCACTACGTACTCCTGTAAAAAAATAATGTGAAATCAACATCAATCAGTCAAAAGTATATACCACATGAAAGTTTAATTGTGCTGTTACAGAAACAGGCAAAATATCCATACCCAACCATAGAATAGTACATTATTTTGAATATATGAAAATTTCTATTATAAAAACTGCAGAAGAAAGATTTAATATAAGGACGGTATTTCATCGAAAAAGTCATGGCAGCCAGAGGTATTGAACTGTAACCAATGACATATAGTAACGAGAAGAACTATCATTATATTATTATCATTATTATTATCATTACTATTATTATTACTGGTATTGATATTATTATTGTTATATTTTTTATGTTAAACATAATATATTTTTATGGGGTGGGATTCATGTCTTAATCTTGGTAAAGTTATTGTTACTCTACTACTAAAAGCAATACAAAAATCTTCTTAATAGGCTTTCCATCAGAGGTGGTAGTAATCAAAACAGCTCCAAACAATACCATTTCTTCTTAAAGGCTTAGAATCTAGTGCAGTCATTTGTCTAGAAAGTTTGTGTGGAAAATCATTATTGAAAGCATAGGGCATTTAGGAAACTTGAAACACTTGTTACTACATACAGCACACTTGCAATGAATATATGAGAAAGATCATAAACATTTTGGCATTACAAAATTTATTTTCTTCTTTATAAAGTTTTTCCAATGTAAAAGGTTAATTGCATGTTGTGGTTGTTATGAAATATTGATATTTGACATAAAAATAAAGTAAACGGCAGAAAGTAACAAAGTTAATATGTTATGTCTAACTTTGCAAATTAAGGCTTGAATTAACATTTCATTTGTGAAAAAAGGGCAGGGGTTCTAGATAGCAATATTATCAGGGGGGGGGGGGTCATTGCACTCTAAGGTAAAACTGACCCATTGTGAAAAGGCTATGAAACTTGTCTCTACACAATATTATTGAAACCTTTCAATCAGAGAATACATACATATATATATATATATATATATACATATATATATATAGCAAAGAGAAATACTACTCAGAATTCAGTAATCACATTTGCTTTATTTTAAAATGATCACATTGATTACTGATAATATTGCAGAACCAGTACTTTATAGTGACACAGGGTATACATTCTGTTGAAAATGTTTAACATAACTGCTAGATCAAGAAAATTTACAATATTTTCACTGTTGCAATGATATCAGATCACATCGTTATAAATGATTGCTATAACAACTGCAACTCTCTGTGTTGGAAATTACTTCAAACTGGAAACGCTATCGTTTTATTATGAAAAATACCTATTTACATTCTCTTGTAATCTGTTGGTCGTCTTCCGATTCCGGTTTTAGACTAATAGAATTATTTTCCAGAGACATCTCCAATCGTTGAAGTCGTTCTTACTCGGTGTCCCTTCTAAGTCGTTTTGCTAAATGTAGTACACCAATATATTTCGTTATGTAATCGTTCACTCATGTCCTGTATTTCTATCAATAACACATTCAAATTCAAAACTAACTTGATTGAATTCCTGGTCCTTTTCCCTGCTGTTTCGTTTGCCTTTTTCTGGAGCGAGCAGTAGTTGTCTTGGCTGCGATTTCTGTTGTTATTCTCCCTGCTGTCGTTTCTCTATCCCTGCTTTGAGTCGTGCTTTCCTCGTGTTGATTTTCACGGTATTCGAACTTACTCGGCGACGATCTCGTGCTAATATTTCTTGAATATCTTGGAGATCACCTTGCTGGGATGTACTTCCAGGACGAGTGAAATCGGTTTCCACAAAATTTACATTACTTTCAAAAAGGCATCACCGAATAATGGCGGAAATTCAGCGTTCTCAAGTGCGTTACTATTGCCAGGTAACCTGGCCTGCGAACGGACACCTTTAAAATATAGATATATATAAACATATATATAAATATATATATATACATATATAAAAACTCTCGGCTCGATTTACTCGGGCTTGCGAGCCACGTGGTCTGACCGGAACCGACACGATTAGTAACCTCGCTACGCTCGGCCTTCGGCCTCGCTTCGCGAGGAATAAAAACGTTTGAAAAAGCAAGGACGGACAACTTCTGACGATAAAAAAGTTAAAAAGTTAAAAATTTAATAGAAAACGTTTCGGTCTTAGACCTTCGTCAGTTACAGGTCTAAGACCGAAACGTTTTCTATTAAATTTTTAACTTTTTAACTTTTTTATCGTCAGAAGTTGTCCGTCCTTGCTTTTTCAAACGTTTTTAAATTCATTTTTGTGGTGAGGCTTTGACTGTGAATCTTCATTGATCCTCCTGACGCAGTGGCATTCTTTGTTGGCTTGAGGCATTTTATAACCGTTTATATATATATATATATATATATACATATATATATAAGCTATTCGACTACAAGTACAATTCCTCTCTCCTTTATCGACTTTAAAAGTGGCTGTCAAGGTTGGCGTAGAGGGGTCTGTACGCCCTGACACAGCCTGTAAAGGTGGCATTAAAGATGAACCTTGACACCCACAGAAAATTTCAAAAGCGCATTTGCCATAAGCCTTTGCTATCGCTATTCACAGTACATGTGCGTAAAACCACTTCAAATCCTGCATGCCTTTACTTATGTCAAAGACGTTGTTAAAGGCGGTGTCAAAGCCCTCTCTACCACCTGAGACAGCCCGCAAAAGGGTTATCAAAGATGATCTTTACAAAGATGTTCTTTGACGCGCGTCGAAAATCAAGGCGATCAAAGCCGTATTTCCCATTAGCCTTTGTCCCCATCTTTGACAGTATACAAACGCGCGCAAACGCTTCCTTTGCCAATCACAAAGGCAGTTGTCAAAGGCGGTGTAAAAACGGTCTCCGAGGCCGTTTCAAAGATAACCTTTGACGCTTGTTAAACTATAACCAATGTGCGGTAAAGGCTGTCTTTACCACACTTTTACATTTACTTTTGATCAAAGGCAAAGTCCATTTTTCGTGCCGTGATGGCCTGGGCTGCATATGATAGTGTTCTGAACTTTGGGGAACTCGCCTTGCACTGAGTGCAATACATTTGTCATGATCCTTTTCCAGGACCTACCACAAAAGGTTGTATGAAGGACTCTCAACCAGATCTCATCTCAACAACGTCCATTGTACAACAGAAATACTCAACAGAAATTGGACTGCTAATATGTAAGTGATTACAGGTGTCGGGGATGTTGTCTGGTGTCTGATCTAGCCAATGTTGATGTCATGATTAAACAGGTATTTTAATGAGCATTGATTTCGATCTATCTAAGATGTTGTCACAATTTACGAGAACGAAATTAAAGACAACAAGCAAATCTAAAAACTACGACTGTAAGTTCTTCAGTAAAAAGCATAAATATCGATGCATGCCCGGCCAGAATTATCGTCCACGCTATAATTGCCAAAGTCTTCACCGTTCCAGACCCTAAACTGCTGGCCTACCACCACGGACAGAGGGGATGAGCGACGATTGAAGACTAGTTCCCGTGAAAATATGTTGATCCCAGGCAAAATGTAGAACCTATGCGAAAGGTCTGTAAAGGCGCTCGACGCAGGAAACAGTATGTTATTATCAACGTCGGTTATCAGCGTAATTAAGGTTTGATTTCCAGTATAACTCGATAGATAACAGCCCCAGTTATTGGGCGTAGAATACGGCGGGTCCACGCCACAAGAGACGTTTCCTGAGAGATGAACAAGTTTGAAGGTGGTGATTTTTCCAACCATGTCAATGGTGAATGTCCCGAAATCTTTACCTTTGGTGCCAAAGCAAACTGCTTTGGAGTTCAACTTGGCCCATCCTGCGTGGAATGAAAAAATGACAAAACAATTTGGTAATTAAGATGTAGCAATTTTGGCAGAATGTGAAAGAATATTTCAAGAGGGAGCTCAAAAACCGAGTCAAAATATTTGCCGAGGACAAAACGCGATTCGACTCATTTCCTGTTACAATTCACCATATTATAATTCCTGGTGGATTTTCACCAGAAATCACAAAATCCCTTATGGCTCTGCTAGGCGGGTTACACGTATTTCCTACTCTGATCCCGGCCGAATCTTTGCGTTATACACGCGTCATGGGTCAAAGACTTGACAGCTCTACATAGTAAAGAGAGATAGTCATGTCGAACTTCACAGTTAAGCAACTAAGGGATATGGCGAAGTATCAGGACATTCGTAAGCGGAGGTCCATGTGTGAGACGGAGCTCATTGTTGCTCTTGGTTTTTACCCCCAATTAGCGCAACCACCACCACAATCCACTCAACCGGGTACCTCACCGCAGAGACCTATTCCAAAACCACTTACTAAATTACCAAGGACTAACCTCACATCACCTATACAGCCCCCGCGTACTCAGCCTTCACAACCTTCACCCCCTTCACCACAACTAACTTTGCAAATCCTAGATGAGCCCATACCAGGGATTAATGTTCTCATTATCCCACGCACACAACACCCACTCCTTCTAAATTTAATGTATCATCACTCACACGACTCATAGAGAGAACAACCACATCAGTGAGGGAGAAGATAGCCAAATTTGCGTATGAAATTATGTCCTATATCCCCCAACCAGCAAAGAGAGCCGTAAATGAGCGAGTCAATAGCTTAGGCGAGAATGTGAACCGCATCTTAGAGAGATTGGACCAATTTACCCCGAGAGAATAACAAGCATCGCTAAGGGGATTCCTGAGAACCTATAGGATCGATGGAAGGGAGGGTATGGTCCCATGAAGATTCTCCAGAATAGTAGAGCAAGGGTGATTCACCTCATGGATACGATCAACAAAGGCGTATAAGACCCTTCAAAGAAGAGCTTTTCCCTTAAGAATAAGCAAGAAACGTTGAGCTAGGGTATTTCGTCTACTACTTATCGAGAGAGATGGTATTGAGCATTACTGTTGGATTAAGAATTTCAATAGACTGGTATCCCCCAGCTGAATAATCATCAGCACAAGATCTATGTTTGCGATCATTGCATCAATCCATTTTGTTGTAAGGCATCTTAAGAGAAACATACGAAGGATTGTTCTGAACATGGTGCGATGCGGATCGAGATGGCTATCGATAAGGAAGGGAATCCCTGTACCATTAAGTTTAAAAATAAGTATGCGCGTCCCCTTCGTCATTTACACAGACTTTGAGTGTTTCACGGACACGATACGTCATTAATGCATACGTCATTAATATAAATGCTTCGATGATAATATTTTCTTCAAATTTTGGAGGTTATACAGCTGAATCGCCTGAAGGTGTTGTACCCGGCATATCTGTGGAGTTTTAGAATGCTAGGATTCTGAACATCAATGAAAAGTACAACTTTCCCAAGAAAGTCGAGATGACCGCGCTAAGTCGATTCGCGCTCGAGCAAGCTACACTTTACCATATATCTGTGGGAACTAAGGAACTAAGGGAGGATAAGGTTCTGAATCATTGTCACTTTTCAGTGAGGTGTCGAGAGGCAGCTCACCGCCAATGAGATCCCTAAATTTTTCCTTGTCATCTTCCACAATTTATTGAGGTATCAGATGCTCATCTCTTCGTTGGTTTTACAAAAGGGAAGATAGGCTGCATCGCTAAGAATGAGGATGATTACATTTCCTTCACGAAGCAGGTGGTGGTGAATACGTTTTTCAATAAAGAGACTGGGAGAGAAGTACTTAAAACACGCGATCTCCGGTTCGTGGATATGAATAGATTTTTGCTGAATGGTCTTGATGGGTGGGTGACGAATTTGTTCCAAGATTCTCTAAGGCTTTTTTAAGCATTTCAGCCCTAAAGAGCAGCAATAGGTTCTATTGAGGAAAGGGGTGTTCCCTTTTGATTGGTTTGATGGTCTTGACAACAAGTTTACCATCCAACTTTTACTCAATGCTCAATGTCACATCCATTTTTGAGCAGGATTATCGCCATGCACACAAAGTCTGGGGGAACTTTTCCTCTTTTCTTTGTTTGCTTGCCTCCACCCACGACTTCCATTCTGCTTTTCCCCTCTCCCTCTCTACTGATCGCCTCCATGTGGTTTTAGTTCTGGTCTTTCCCTTTTCCACCCCCCCCCCCCCCCGCTAACTCCCCCACCCCCACCCTGGCGCCCATCTCAATGCAACGTTGATGTCATTAACCTTTAACCTTTAAATAATAATTGCCATTGTCATTGTCATTCTTCTGATCTTACCTCAACATATGGCCGATCATCTTCCACATTCTCGGCATCATCGTTAGCGGATGTAAAGAAGAGAAGAAAGAAGACCCGGGAATATATTGTTTTAAGAAACTGTCGATTTACCTTTTTCACAATGCGTTCCATTGTTCTCTGGTCGGCAATCACATCTGTAATTGTCTGTCTCGTAAAGTGCTCGGCATGTACCGCCATTTTTACAAGGACTTTGTTCGCAAGGACTCTGGAAGGTAACGAAATTATTATCTACACACCAATGAAATAACAGGTGATCTTTCGCGCAAACACTTGAAATCTTTACTTATGAAAGTTGTATGTTATTTTCACACGCGAAAAGATCCACGGCCCGTTGCTATGGTAATATAATAAATTGGGCTTAAAATCTTCAAGTGAAATGGTTTGGTATTTCAGTATTGCCCATATAAAAGAACCTTACGTGACCGCTTGGAATTACGAGATTTCGCACCAGCTCGAGTTGAAAATAACAAAAAACAACACTCGTAGCGAAATTTAGTATTATACGGCTAAACCAAAGGTTTTTCTCTAGTCTTATTAGTATAGGTAATAACATGGTTTGTAGTGATATTTGGTATAAATACCACGAGAGATATTTCAAAATTGTTGTACGTAATTTCAAGAGCCGTTAGGCGAGTGAAATTTGAGACAGTTTTGAAATATCTCGAGTGGTATTTATGCCAAATATCACGTACAAATCATGCAATTATTTGTTTATACTACTATTGGCAAAAGGTTTGTAATTTTCACATGAAGGTATTTCAAATTAAGCAGAAATACCACTGCTCTTAGCCAATCAAATAACAGAAATTTCTCATGTAGTAGTATAACGAGTGTAATTATGCATTTCTTTATAGAATTTTAGTGGCACGTAACATGATGGTACTCTTTGTAACTGCGTGCTGTAAAGAAAGACGTCCATTGCCCTTCCCATAATATTTTTCCTTTCCCAGTGCCCAACAGATGCAGACCCAGGGGTTTCTCCGGCGTTACATTTTTCAAAGTTGAAGAAAATCAATAAATACCACGTGACAAACCTTCACCAGGGTCTTCTCCAAACTAGCCGCCATTTTGAAAAGACAACACAGAGAAGACCCTGGGAACGATGTTGGACTTCCAGTAAACTTGAACAAAAGAACAGATAAATCTCCCTCAAAACGACAAGAAAGAAGGAACTGAAGAAGAATAAAAGCAATAAACTCTTACCGGAATGCCAAAGTGATCAAATTGCTGACTCGGTAGGAATCTGTCTGCATGACTAAACCTGTCGGCAGCCAGCAACTGACAGAGATGGCGGCCGGCGTCATGTGAAGAAATAGCGAAGTTAAAAGAGAAGCACGCCAGGTTGATCAGACACTCGAATGCACATTCACCATGATTGCTCATGCTGACAGAAGCATTGACGAGAGAAACATTGAGTACTTGACTGGCAAATTTCTTAAAGTTGGCGTACATGAAGTCTTTTTCAACTTGAAAATTTAATGGCTGAAAGGATGTAAAACAGAAGAGAAAAAAGCAAGTACATAATATGGTAAAAGATACGAAGGGTCCGTCAGAGCTAAGCACAACTGGTCAGCGCATATTAATACAAAATCAAGTCACGGAAAAATAGCGGTCAACCCACGACGAAACACAGTCAACCCACGACAAAATACAGTCAACCCAAGATAAAATACAGTCAACCCAAGACAAAATACAGTCAACCCACGACAAAATACAGTCAACCCAAGACAAAATACAGTGAGCTGAACCATAGCCTGTGCCAGGCTCTCGGATCGTGGGCACGATCGAAAAGCGGGAGAGCGAGAAAACAAATGGGTGGGAGTCTGGGAAGGAGAAAAAGGGAAGGAGAGCCTGTAAGAATTGTTTTAAATACCTCATTCCGGTATACCAGCTCCTGGTATACCCTACGATTGGTTTATTTTGACAGTTGACATCAACAAGTCTCATATATGTCATCACTCTTCATCACTCGAGCGTGTGCTACGTGCGTGAGTTCGACGAAGGTCTGTTTACAGAGGTTTTGGATGAGTGCATAGCAGATTTCCTGAATATCAAAGCTCTTAGATCAGAACAAAAGTTGTGCCTATTTAATCTAGCCAGTGAAAAAGACGTGTTTGCGATTCTTCCCACCGGATTCGGGAAGAGTTTAATTTTCAGCTTTTTCCACGAATCGCGAAAACGTTATGCTCAAGCGGAGGTCAAGGCTTGTCGACAATAATCGTTGTTTCGCCGTTGGTTTCAATAATGAGAGACAAAGTACAACAGCTACGACAACTGGGATTTTCTGCTGCAGCCATAGAGGAAATCATGTTGTCTTCCAGGCTAGAAACCCCAGCTAATGGATTCTGATTTTCCTTTCGAAATTCAAGCGAACGTCGAGATCTACTCGAATCAGTCGCTACATGTTTCCGAGTTCTCTTCGCTAAAGGCGAAACTCCCGTTGGCGAGTTGCTTGAAACTCGTTTTGTAGGCGCCCTGACAATCTCTCCATTTGCTTGTATGGTTAGTTTCTTAAACGTACCGTAAATTCTCGCCAAAGTCCTCGCACAGGTCAGACAGCTCACATCGGAAAGTTTGTGGCTTCGCACAAAATCGAAACCGAGGGAACTAACAATATCGGCCAACACAAAATATTCATCGCCAATAAACAGGGGCACCCAACGACCAAATTTTTCCAAATACCTCAGAAGTGCCTTAAATGGATTTTTCTATGCTTTAGAAGCCTGTTTCATTAATTTGGAGCTGCCCTAAAAACTATCTATCTGTTCGGATTTCTTAGGGGAACTGTATTCGTCTCGAAAATCCTAGGCGGCCTTTTTGGCTCATCCGAAAGTTTTAGCTACCTTTATAGGTCTGTTCGAAAAATGAAGGACTCGTGCTAGCATTGCTGTCGTTAGAAATTTTTAGGAGACCTTTTTTGTAAAAGCTTGCGTCTATGAAAAGATTCCGAAAATTTTAGGCAAACCGTAACGCGCATCCGAAGATTGCAGGGGAGTAACTTTTTTATTCGAAAGTATTAGGGGAAGAAATCACACGCTACTGAACAGAGACAAAGAAGCCGACATTACCGTCGACCATATCTTCCATAACTTAGAAAAATAAAGCATTCAGATCACTTAGATCAGTTAGATGTAAGGTGAATGTTTATTATTATTACCTATACATGTTTGAAAGCGATAAAATTTCCAGTTTTTAATTTGATCGCGGAAAAGCGTTTTAAACAAGGAGAAAACAAATCTAGTATAAACATATCCAGCTTATCCATAAGCGTTAAGGCCATCCTATTTTTTTTCTCCGTTTAGCGTCGTCCGACCGACCCAAATTTTTGGCATTTAAAAAAAAGTAACTCAGTACGTAGTTGGACCATTTTTCACTTGAAATAATTCTTATGACTTTTTTTTTTAACTTTCTTTTTTTTCAATCCGACCGACCGACCGACCCAATATCAGAAAACGCATTCGACGCTAAATGAAAAAAAAAAAATATGAGGATGACCTAAGTTTTATCGCGTCGGAATGGTCGGTCAACAGCATAAAGACTGTGAGAATTAAGCTTACCAGGTCGTTCAAGTCAGTACGAGAGTACAACGTTAAACAAAGACGTTCTGATTTGGTGAATTTGGACTGCCTTCTCAGATAAATCTTGCTTCGATTTTCTGCACCCATACATCCCTAACTTGCGGACGACGTCCAAAAATTGCGAGTTGTAACTCGAACGAAAATTCTAGGGTAACTTTCTGTTGACTATCTATTTACGAAAAGTCTTGGACAACTTTTTCTCGACCACCTAAATTACGCAAATTCTAGGGCAATTTTTTTTCCGAAAATCAAGACAACGTGTTCTTTCCCTTGAGGAGAAATTTTCCAAAAAATTTAGGCGACCTTACATTCGAACAGATATTTTACCGAAATCATTCGTTGGGTGCCCCTGACTCGAATTAGCACAGGATGAAGACATGAGCGACCTCAGCCAGCACACGAAAAAGATCGAACTCGAGCGAAACGTAACCATACACTGCACATTTTGACCCTTTGACGTTTGACATTATGACACGAGAAAGTGTCATTCCGGAAGTGGGTGTGTCAGTGGGCGGAATGAGGTATTTAAAACAATTCTTACAGGCTCTCCTTCCCTTTTTCTCCTTCCCAGACTCCCACCCATTTGTTCTCTCGCTCTCCCGCTTTTCGATCGTGTCCACGATCCGAGAGCCTGGCACAGGCTAGCTGAACCAAGGCAAACACAGACAGCCCATGGCAAAACAAAGTCAACATAACAAATGATTGTCGTAAAAAACCCGACTGTTGTATTTCCTACTCATGTCAATAAATTTGCTTTCAAAACAGGCAATCGGACATGCGCAGTTGATTCCAATTTGATGGATTAGCTAAATCAACATTTATTAGAATCACCATGGCAACAAAAACTTACTTTCAAGTCCCAAAACGATGGTGGATAACCGGCTTACGTGTTTGTTATAAAAAGGAATACTATTAGTTATATCTCTTTCTTGTTTTCTTTGTTTTTAAGAGCAATATCTATTATAATGGTACTGTATAGGACTTCGTGTTATTCTCGACACACTTCATTTGCTCCGATTAAAACTGTAGCTTGATGGGGTAAAGCAAAGAGGACCAGTCAATGAGCCAATATATAAGATATAAGCAAAGAGAAGCACTAGCTAATGAAAATAAACACACCGCACAATCCAAATAATCTGGTAAACCATTCAGTTAAAAAAAGGAGTCAACAGAAAATTGGAACTAACTTTCTTCCAGTTCGCACACCGCCTGCATTTGCATACTACGAGAGTGAATTTGATGAATTGAGCATATGAAAAATATAGGCAGTCTATGATTGCCTGTGGCTACAGCTGCTTACATTGAGTAGAGCTAAAACACAACCCTTTCCTCTGCCCGTCTTACTTGCATACAATTACAGTGTAAGATTATAATGAAATCTTTGTAACTTCACCATAAAACCATCTCTCAAATAATTATTAGAGAATAAAATAAATCTCAAATTAGAAATTGTGGGGAACTGTCTGTACTATAAGGTGCTACTCTAAACTGATGTAAAACTTGAAAAGATAACCGCTTTTAGATAATTGAGCAAATAGAGACATGCTGTATATGTTAAATTCTCTTGCACCTTGTTTGAACAGATTATATGTGGATTATTGAAGTGCGTACGTTATTGATAAGCAGAAAAGCATGGATCAACTGTACCACATTACAATTGCATGCTTTTCTTATAACAAACTGCTACAACTCAACAGTGCAATGAGCATGCGAAACCAACTATAAAAGGAGACAGGTAAGCCAGAATTTTACAATTAAGTCAATCCCAAGCAAAAACCTAACTTCGCACAAAATGTCAATAAATTGAGGGTACAAAAAGTATGTTCTCGCTTGAAATGATGAATACACTTAAATTCTGAACATAGAATAGCATGATCCTTTTTTATTTTTTTTATATGGATTTCTTATAACCAACAGAGTTGTTTTAGCTTTGGTTTGATGGGACTGAGTAGGTTTGCGTATAATTGTGATGGATTTTTCAGCACGCATGTTGAGTTGGCCTTCTTTTTCGATAATTTAAGCTGGTTCAGTTGAAAATGTTTTTTCCGGATTGCGAACTTTCCGCGTTAAGGTCAGTGTTTTTAAAATTAATGTTTTCTCAGCTTGAAATTGCCAGTTTTAGCCGGGTATTTTTCTTTCGACATAAAATGAATAAACTCTCTCGTGACTTTATTTCCTATCCTAAGCCCGTTTAAACAACACAGGCGAGTACTAATTACAAGAAACCAGGTGAGAAGTTTTCTTGCCGGACGTTTATAAAAAAAGAACACAAACAAGAGGTTACGTCGGGTTTCGCTAGTACAAATATTTTAACAGATCCCCGGATTTCCATTTCCGTCTTCAACCTTATTCAGAACAACAGTTACAGCAAGACATAAGACAAGGGTTTCCTTACCTGAGATCTGTAAACCATTTTTACGAAAATGATTATGAACAGTACTCTACAAAAACCAAAGAATCTCATCTGGGCTGCGCAGTTTTGGTTCCAAGGTTAAAGTCTCGCTTTGGATACTAGTCGTCTCAGTTTAAACGATGCTGTATTTAAGGAACATCAGAAGAAAGGAACTGAATTATTGATAACTTTTACGACACAGATGCTGAAATGAATGCAGTTTGATAGACAAGGTGCCGAGCCTAGGAATAAATTGTTAAGTTAATATGGAGGGCGCTTATTATTTTTCTTTGGCTGTTAAACTTCCATTTCACATGAACAGATCAAGTTATTTGCGCATAAAAAGGCTTAAGAAAAATATTCGTGACGCGTCAAAAGATTCAGAAAGCCACACAATATCTTTGCATTTTTAATAATGCTTAAATTAGACTACATGTCTTATTATTTTCTTTAGACTTTAGTAGATGGAAAAAGGGCGTCCTGGCGCAAAACCATTCCTGAAACGTCAAGATTGCGAAAGCTTGGCAATGTGTTTGAATAATTAATACTGTTTAAACTGGACTGTCTTACTTACTTAGAACTTGCAGACCTTCCCGTTTTTTCTTTGTTTTATGTTTGAATAATTAATACTGTTTAAACTGAACTGTCTTATTTACTAAGAACTTGCAATCCTTCCCGT
Organism: Ricordea florida; assembly: GCA_949710005.1. NCBI lineage: Eukaryota > Metazoa > Cnidaria > Anthozoa > Corallimorpharia > Ricordeidae > Ricordea > Ricordea florida. The sequence continues at coordinate 22,882,745 of OX453286.1, read as the reverse complement.
TTTGTCTTTGTCTCATGTTTGAATACTTAATACTGTTTAAACTGGACTGTCTTATTACTCGGGCTACTACCACAGGTAGCCCGAGTCTAGGTTACCTTTTCGGTCTATCAGTCTATCAGTCTATCGACAACGTCGCAAATCGGACTACCCGCATAGGCCCTTCATCATGTTATTGCACCATCGATGTTGGATGCGAAAGATGTGTACTCTGAACTATCTTTGAAAGGCAATGTTATGCACATGAATACGACTAACTCTTGTATTGTCACCTGCTGTTGTCATTGGGATCCAAAAGCTGAACTTAATACACGAATTTTGTACAGCGACAAGACAGACGCGTCGTTGGATGCCTCGAGTCAACAATTTGCGCAAGACAACATTACGCGAATAAAGGAGGTTATAAGATTTTTTCCATCTAATTTAAGTTTTGCTTGCATTTTTGGATGGAGTTTTCTCAATTACGGTCTGTCTCATGCGTGGTTGCGTGGAAAGTAGTTGCAAGACAATGACTTCGAAACAAAAGTGTGATAAAGTTTGATTACGCTTGGAGTTGAAACGGTTGACGTTACAAAGGACTGCTAGACATAATGTTATTTAAGACTGTTTCTAAAATCTATTGAGCTTGTTGTTTGCTTTTATTAAGTTCTTGGTAATTATAACCGCAAAACGGCTGACAAAGCTATTAACTCGGAGACTGTTTGTCAGCCCGAATTCCCTCGGGCCTCTTTTCAAAATCATGTCTGGCTTCTTTTCTTACTCAAACTGAAGTTTTTTTCCTGCGTGGTCGCGTGGAAAGACATTAGCGGGAACAGGGCCAATAAGGCTAAATCGGAAGAATAGTATATCCGATTGAGGAGTAATATTGCTGTTTTTCCCAAATATCGCTTCTTCGACTTCGACAACTTGGAATCGGGATGAATGACATCAAGGGCGCTTTCCATTCGACGAAATTTTCGAAAATTTCTCGTAGGAATCGAATGGAACAGATCTTTTCCGGAAAAGATTTTCGAGAATTTAGGACAACCATGGGGGCTTTCCATTCACCGAAAATTTTCGGTTTAAATTTTCGATAATTTCTGTCTCGAATGGAACGGGCTTATTCTCGGTCGTCACGTGGTCAGTTTTTGCCCCAGGCTTCTTGATGCCGCTTTTCGCATGTATTCAAAATGGCGGGTGTTTTAAAATTTACGCAGCAGCCGATTATGGACGATCATGATCCTAATCAGTTCATTTTTAATTCGCTCTTGTTCGATGATGAAAACGAAACACCCTTACTGGCTGCAGTTTCGTGCTTCATGCGGAGAAGTCGGAACCGTATAAATAGTTTCATGCAAGAGACGGCTCCTTCGTAGTCGCAGTCGGAATTTTCTTTTCTTTTCTTCCAAAGAGCATGCGAGGAGACTGGAGAACAGTCCGACTGGAAGGTTCTGAATGGAACACAAGAATTTTCGAAAATACCGAAATTTTTAATTTCGGGAACACTGAAAAGATTGTCCTAAATTTTCGAAAATCGTCTCCGGAAAAGATCTGTTCCATTCGATTCCTACGCGAAGTTTTCGAAAATTTCGTCGAATGGAAAGCGCCCCTTTTCAGTGTTGCGAAAAAAAGTCAGCTTCTATAGAAAAGGATTCTTGATGCGTCAAAAGTTTCAGAAATCCTGACGATATCTTTGCAATGTTAATGCTGTTCAATTTAACTATATTGTCGTAGTTACAGACCTGCCAACTCTCACGGTTTTTTTTCATTTCTCAGAGTCTCACAGGTTTTGGGGAAAATCTTTCTGAAATGAAATAAATGAAGTTGTTAAATAAGAATGGAATATTTAAGAGGAATACGAGTGGCATAAACTGATAAACTAATAAAGAAACACACTGTACTTACTACTTTTTTGTACCGAGCTGTGAGTTTTGCTTGTGTTAAACAACTTATCGTTTTTCCTGATGGCACCTTGTCTAACATTTTGGCCGTGAAGTTGGCTTATCCAGAAGAACTGACACCTTACTATAAGTTTCGTCCTAGTAATGACCTATTCGGGAATCATTAAAGAAAGCTGCATCTTCTTACAACAGGGAACACAAATATCTGTATTCCCTGTTGTAAGAAGATGCAGCTTTGAAATAAAACAAGGTAACATTTAAATAAACTGTTAATGGCTTCCCTCGATTGAAAATGAGTTTGATCGGGGAAAAAAATAGAATCTCACTATTTTTTGTAGAATCTCCAGATTTTTTTTCATGGTTCTCCAGACTTTCCTTTACAAGTGGTTGGCAGGTCTGTAGTTATTTCTTGCTGAGTCAAAATTGGCGGCACTTGTTGTACCCTGCACAGAACGCGCTCGTTCTCTGGAGACATTTCAACCCCTTCTCATGATTAAGAACTTGGCCCACTTGAGTGTCCTACTACTGCTCTAAAGTATTGGTCAAATTTCAGATAAATTCAATATCTGTAAAAATTTGTTCCAATTTCCCACTCTTTTTAAGACAGCATGAAAACTGTCACAGAAGCAAGTAGATTCTGCGGTTTTGAGAGCGAATATTTTTGAAATGTTCGACAAGTTTAGACAGCGATCATTATTGAAATTATACGACCTAAGTAGAATGATTTGGCCAAATTGCTGCGTAAAATTTACTACCTCGCCAAAAGTGGTATTTAAAATGCCACTGCGTCAATGGATTACCAAGTGCAGAATAAATTAGGTAGTCTATTGGTGAAATCAACTTCCAGCTTAATCTTAACGACCACTCTATTAAGTGACCAACGCTATTAAGCGACCACGTGCTTTTGAAAGGCTATTTGGCATTAAATTGGTTTGTGAAAACTGCATGCATAGGTAAAGGGTTTCTCAAAGTAAGCCTGATTAAGAACATAAAGCGCTGTTAACGTGGTAGGATTCCAATACAATGCAAGAGGCAAGGCCTCTAGAAGATGTCCAACCTGAAAAGCCAATTGTAAAAATTTGAAACTGAAGCATTCACTCTATTAAACCTGTTCTTTTAACATGTTTTCACGGGAGAAAAATCTTCTTCTCTGTCAAAGTTTGATGGGCAGAAAGGTCTTTATTATATCTCTCAGTTAGTTCGCGCGCTGTGATTGGTCAATTTAGCGGGCCGTACTTTACTGTACGGCCCGCGAAATTCAAAAGTTTGTTTTGAGATATAATAAATATCTTACAAACCTCGTTTTCTCGATCCGTACTGTAAGGTACGGATCCTCGTTTTGTCTGCTTGGATTCGTGGCCCGCGCGCTTCGCGCTTGGGCCATAAATCCGAGCGGAAAAACTCGGTCCGTAACTTACAGTACGGACCACGAACTCGGTTATTAAGAGGTATTTATTACCAAAAATAAAACGCCAGTTATTGAACCCGAAAACGTCATGACACATGATACGGTTTACGAACCGCCAGCTTGGACCAGGATATCTGTAAAATCACTTTCGTTTTTGGGAGACAATCTTATGATGAACGTCTGGCGTTTTGACAGTGAGATCTCTTTAACCGCCTGATGGTTCGCTCAGTCGGTAGAGCACGGGAGCATCGTGAGGGAGGTCATTGGTTCGAAGCTCAGCCGCACAATCAATCAGGGTCTTTAAAAAACTGAGGAGAAAGTGCTGCCTATGCAATGACATTTGTAAATGGTTAGACTTTCTAGTCTTCTCAGATAAGGACGATAGAGAATCATAGAAGGATAAAGATGACAAATAAGAGGATCGAGGGTGAAACTTGAATCTAAATCTAAGCAACAAACGTCAAGCTGTTAAACGATCAAGCGATTCGGGATCACGTGACTCGTGATCAAGCGGTTCGACTACAAAGAATATATATATATATATATATATATATAAAGTGTAAAAGTTGATTAATCGTAAAACAGTGCTCAATACGTGAACGTAGAGCGAAGTAGTTGTTGCGGGAGAAAAAACACACAAACAAACTACAGGTTTATCCCTACAAGCCTGTTTCGTGGTTGCCCACTCATCAGGGGATATCCCCTGATGAGTGGGCAACCACGAAACAGGCTTGTAGGGATAAACCTGTAGTTTGTTTGTGTGTTTTTTCTCCCGCAACAACTATATATATATAAACGTTTGATAAAGCAAGGACGGACAACTTCTGACGGTAAAAAAGTTAAAAAGTTAAAAATTTAAAAGAAAAACGTTTCGGTCTTAGATCTTCATCAGATGAAGGTCTAAGACCGAAACGTTTTTCTATTAAATTCTTAACTTTTTCACCGTCAGAAGTTGTCCGTCCTTGCTTTATCAAACGTTTTTAAATTCAATTTTGTGGTGAGGCTTGGACTGTGAATCTTCGTTGATCCTCCTGACGCGGTGGCATTCTTTGTTGGCTTGAGGCATTTTATAACCGTTTTATATATATATATATATATATATATATATATATATATATATATATATATATATATATATAGAAAACGACTTAGAACTAGTGACAGAGACAAAACTTATACTTGCAGATTGTTTGCTTCGTGGGAATGAAAAAGGAACATCTTGACTACTAGATTATCTACCGCGAGCAGAAACGAAGAGAAAGGTAGTCCAATTAAACTACATATTGAGTTTTATTTTTAACATTGTACTTCGCTTTTTGAAATTCCGTGACATAGTCGTCGCACATCGGGCACTCAAACCTTAACTTTTCGTGGCCCTGATCAGTTTCAACTCGCCACTGGCGACCGTGCGAGCGCCAATTTTTAGCCCTGGATATAGAGTCTGGTAGGTTTTTTGCGGTCGTGGAACCAGCCACATAGTTTACAACATAACAAAACCTTCGACGTAAACTGACATTGACGTTTGTTCCAAACCGTATTATAAAGTATAGCTCGAGTGTACGCTCCCGAGAGCGTCTAGTTCATGATATTGTACGCAACTCGTAATTTATTTTATTTAAATCACTGGCGTACATTTGAAAATCATTGATAGAAATAGAAGGTACATTCAATCTGTGCCGTCTAGTTTTCGTTTCCGTGGCCGTAACGGCTTTGGTCGGCTACAACTTTCATTGCATTTGATGCCAAGTTAGAGCGTTGATGTCGGTAAATTTTCATTGTCACCATGCCAGTTTCCACTTGCTTTGTTATTTCGGTATTTTCGATCAATTTAAAACCAAAAAAATTATACTTTAGCAGAGATTCAAGCTGTACAAAATAATGATCATCAATTAGAACCTGATGCAGGCGAAAAAAGGTGTAAGGCCAATTTTGAGCTATTGAATCTAAGTTCTACAACTTTTTTTATTGGAGACTCGCAAAAAATATGCAGTAACTAGCAGTTGAGTCTTCAAATCTTCTTGATTTATTCTGCAACTTTGCGCTTTAGCTCTACAATAGGCTACTTTTTCTAGAGGCTGAGATACAGGTTTCTGTGGATAAGTAACAGTTAATTTTACTCATCAAAAGTACACAACAATTTAGTTTCCGAACACAGAAATTCTTTATTTCTTCGTCGCCGTGAGCAATATTTGAAAACCTATCTTACTCGATTGTAGACAACGTTATGAGGTTTACTCAGAGGAATTCAGTCTTTTTTTGTAGGTGCGTTTGCAAGTCGCCAGCCTCATATTTGTAAAGCATGGAGCGCTGCATGTTGGACCTTCAGCGTTACACAAGCACTAAATGGCAACAGGACTTCAAATTATAATTCCCGTTTTCTGAAAATTAAATTCAGAGAACTCTAATTTGGCGTATGGTGTCCATATTTCTTTATAATATTTTCTTTATAATAAGATTGTGTTGAGGGTGAAATTGCACTTTTTTAACCATTTCATGCAAATTAGCTGCTACGGGTTAATTACACGCTGATTTTGTAACTACTTTCTTGTATCTTCAAAATTTTTTTATTCCTAGGTTCTTCCAAATGATAGTTTTTAAGAAACTATCAATCCATGTACCCTGTATGTGACTTCCTGAAAGCATATTAAATAAATGGGTGGAAAGATTGGTTGTGAGGGGGGGTTGGAGGCCATTACCAGGACTAATTTGTGACTTTTCTAATTTAGTTGGTAAGGGAAATTTTACATTTGTCAGGGAAAAGTCAGAGAATTTCAAGATCCTGTGGCTGTGGCAACCATGACTAGATTCTAAGCCTAAAAGAAGAAATGGTATTGTCCAGAGTTGAGTAATTTTTACCACAACTGATACAAACCCTATTCAGAAGAAGACTGTATTGCTTGTAGTAGTAGAGGAACCATACTTTTTCCCAGATTAGACAGATACACCTCCACCCCATAACAGTATATTATTATGTTAAACACAAAATATAACAGTAATAGTAATATCAATACCAGCAATACTAATAATAATAATAATAATGGTAATAATAAAATAATAATAATCATGATAATGATTACAAAAAATGAGAAAGTACAAAAAGTGCTAATGATATAATAATAATAAGTAAATACATAAATTGGAGTTTTATCCCTCATGAGAAAAACCACTACGAATTCTTTAAAAAGTAGCTTCGCGAGGCTTCGCGGGAGTCGTATTTCTAGTTACTATTTAACGTTACTATTGGTCTTTATTGAGTAGTGTACCTTGGCCTTCCATAAAGATGAAAGTACTTGACACGTTTGGCATTGCATTGTTTTTCTTTTTTTTGTATTTCGGCTAGAAGTACAATTTCTCTCACCTTTATCGACTGACGCCCTGACACAGCCTGTAAAGGTGACATTAAAGATGAACCTTGACACCCACAGAAAATTTCAAATGCGCATTTGCCATAAGCCTTTGGTACCGCTATTGACAGTACATGTACGTAAAACCACTTCAAATCCTGCATGCCTTTACTTATGTCAAAGGCGTTGTTAAAGGTGTGAAAGCCCTCTCTTACTACCACCTGAGACAGCCCGCAAAAGGGTTATCAAAGATGATCTTTGACGCGCGTCAAAAATGAAGGCGATTAAAACCGTATTTCCCATAAGCCTTTGTCTCCATCTTTGACAGCATACAAACGCGCGCAAAAGCTTCCTTTGCCCATGACAAAAGCAGTTGTTAAAGTTGGTGTAAAAGCGGTCTCTGGCGCCGAGACAGCGTGCAGAGGTAGTTTCAAAGATAACCTTTGACGCTTGTCAAACTATAACAAATGTGCGGTAAAGGCTGTCTTTACCACACCTTTACATTTACTTTTGATCAAAGGCAAAGTCCATTTTTCGTGCCGTGATGGCCTGGGCTGCATATGATACAGTGTTCTGAAATTTGGGGAACTCGGCTTGCACTGAGTGCAATACATTTGTCATGATCCTTTACCAGGACCTACCACAAGAGGTTGTATGAAGGACTCTCAACCAGATCTCATCTCAACAACGTCCATTGTACAACAGAAATACTCAACAGAAATTGGACTGCTAATATGTAAGTGATTACAGATGTCGGGGATGTTGTCTGGTGTCTGATCTAGCCAATGTTGATGTCATGATTAAACAGGTATTTTAATGAGCATTGATTTCGATCTAGCTAAGACAACAAGCAAATCTAAAAACTACGACTGTAAGTTCTTCAGTAAAGAGCATAAATATCGATGCATGCCCGGCCAGAATTATCGTCCCCGCCATATGAGCCAAAGTCTTCACCGTACCAGACCCTAAACTGCTGGCCCACCACCACGGACAGAGGGGATGAGCGACGATTGAAGACTAGTTCCCGTGAAAATATGTTGAACCCAGGCAAAATGTAGTTGTACCAGGATGTAAATGAGCTCGACGCAGGAAACAGTATGTTATTATCAACATCGGTTATTAGCGTATTTAAGGTTTGATTTCCAGTAGATCCCAACTCAAAACAGCCCCAGTTGTTGGGCGTAGAATACGGCGGGTCCACGCCACAAGAGACGTTTCCTGAGAGATGAACAAGTTTGAAGGTGGTGATTTTTCCAACCATGTCAATGGTGAATGCCCCGAAATCTTTACCTTTGGTGCCAAAGCAAACTGCTTTGGAGTTCAACTTGGCCCACCCTGCGTGGAATGAAAAAATAACAAAACAATTTCAGTGGTAATTAAGATGTAGAAGTTTTGGGATTTTGGCAGAATATTCCATGGCCGAGTGGAAAAATGTCTCTCCGAATGTGAAAGAATATTTCAAGAGGGAGCTCAAAAACCGAGTCAAAATATTTGCCGAGGACAAAAACGCGATTTGACTCATCTCCTGGTACAATTCACCATATTATAATTCCTGGTGGATTTTCACCAGAAGTCACAAAATCGTTTACGGCTCTGCGAGGTAGGTTACACGTATTCCCTACTCTGATCCCGGCCAAATCTTAGATTTATACAAGCGTCATGGGTCAAAGACTTGACAGCTCTATATAGTAAAGAGGGATAGTCATGTCGAACTTCACAGTAAAGCAACTGAGGGATATGGCGAAGGATCAGTTAATGTGTGTGATTGAGCTAGTGTCACAGTTTCAGAACAAGGCATCTGGATGGCAGTTCGTTCGCGTGGATCACCTCGATCGATATTCACATCAACCCGTTCGACCTACTCTCCGGGAGTGCCTACATTCCTTTATATTGTGGATTAGTAGATTTTAATTTTGATTTTTCTGATTTCGGTCTGATTTTTTTTTTCTGATTTTTGTTGATTTTTCTGATTTTTTGCTGATTTTTTTTTATTTGGACTGATTTTAACTGATTTTGGCTCATTTTAATTTCAATTTTTCCAGTTGTGCTAGGAACCGCATTTTACACCTACTCATTTCTTCTAAACGAACTTAGAATTCCCCATGGAATTGGAGAATATTGGTAATTTAGAGAGAGGTCATGATTTCGCTATTAATGTCTCTGGATATAAGGATGGTAAGGTATATCCCTTAAGAATAAGCAAGAAACGTTGAGCTAGGGTATTTCGTCTACTACTTATCGAGAGAGATGGTATTAAGCATTACTGTTGAATTACGAATTTCAGTAGACTGGTATCCCCCAGCTGAATAATCATCAGCACAAGATCTATGTTTGCGATCATCGCATCAATCCATTTCGTTGTAAGGCATCTTTGGAGAAACATACGAAGGATTGTTCTGAACATGGTGCGAGGCGGATCGAGATGCCTATCGATAAGGAAGGAAATCCCTTTACTATTAAGTTTAAAACGAAGTATGCGCGTCCCCTTCGTCATTTACACAGACTTTGAGTGTTTCACGGAGACGATACGCCATTAATGTATACGTCATTAAAATAAATGCTTCGATGATAATGTTTTAAAGGTTATACAGCTGAATTGCCTGAGGATGATGTACCAGGCATATCTGTGGAGTTGTTGAATGCTAGGATTCTGAACATCAATGAAAAGAACAACTTTCCCAAGAAAGTCGAGATGACCGCGCTAAGTCGATTCGCGCTCGAACAAGCTACACTTTGCCATATATCTGCAGGAAGGAACTAAGAGAGGATAAGGTTCTGAATTATTGTCACCTTTCACGGAGGTATCGCGAGGCAGCTCACCGCCAATGAGATCCCCAAATTTTTCCTTGTCATCTTCCACAATTTATTGAGGTATCAGATGCTCATCTCTTCGTCAAGAACCTTGGTTTTACAAAAGGGAAGATAGGCTGCATCGCTAAGAATGAAGATGATTACATTTCCTTCACGAGGCAGGTGGTGGTGAATACATTTACTAATAAAGAGACCGGGAGAGAAGTACTTAAAACACGCGACTTCCGGTTCGTGGATAGTGATAGATTTTTGCTGACTTGTCTTGATGGGTGGGTGATGAATTTGTTCCAAGATTCTTTGAGGCTTTTTTAAGCATTTCTGCCCTAAAGAAAAGCAATAGTTCTATTGAGGAAAGGGGTGTTCCCTTATGATTGGTTTGATGGTCTTGACAACAAGTTTACCATCCATCGATGACTTTTTTACTCAAACCTTAATATCACATCCATCTCTGAGGAGGATTATTAACATGCACAGAAAGCCAGGGAGATGTTTGGGATGGGAACCTTGAGGAATTACCATGATGTCTATCTCGAGTCACATGTGAATTTATTGGCAGATGTCTCTGAGAATTTCCGTGATGTTTACTTGCAACACTATCAACTGGATCCTGCCTGGTACAGTGGTACCATACATCCCAAGGATTGGCATAGGATGTTGCCTTAAACTATACCAAGGCATGTCTAGAACTTATCACTGATCCAGACATGTTACTTATGGTGGAAAAAGGGATCCGTGGTGGCGTCTCCATGATCTCGACGCGGTATTGAAAGGCCGATGATAAGTATTTGGGGGAGAAGTTTGATTCCACCCAACCATCCAAGTACATCACATACCTTGATGCAAATAATTTATATGGATGGGCTATGTCGAAACCTCTTCCCACTCATGGGTTTAGGTGAATGACAGACCAAGAGCTTGCTGGAGAACACGAGAACAGCCTGTATATCACGAGTGATTTACAATTCCTTCGAGTGGGTTTACCGGCTCAATAACCCATGGGTTTTAGCCAATCAGCGCGCGCGTAGTATGTGAGCTATTAATAACCGTCAGTAACCGTCCACAATATTGCAACTCTTGAGCTAGATAGCGATCACTTCCCCCCACTTCCAGCAAAATAAAATTCGTGGAAAAAATCCTTAAGTTGGTCAATGGCATTCCCATAAACGACCGTTGCATTCTGGAGAATTGCCTCGCAGAGCTGAAGGCGATTTGTAGCCATATGGTGGAAATACAACAGAGAGTAAATGGTAAGAATTAAGAAATATTATAGCAAATGCTGTAACTTCATTGTATATGGTGAAAATACAGAGGGAATGATATGATGAAAATGTAGCAGGATTAAGGGGTGGGGGTGGGAGTGGAGAGGCTACCTCACAGAGCCGTAGGTGATTTTTGGACTTTTGGTTAGAATCCTCCAGAGAGTATACGGTGAAAACGCATCAAAAGTAAGGAGCCGCTGAGTGATAGTCGATTTTTGGACTAATGGTGGAAATACGCCAGGAATAATAATGGTGAAAATGCACCAAGAATCTACATCGCGTTTTGTCCTTGGATCGGGTGTTTACATACCACTTCTTGAGAAGAGAAATTTCCTATCTTTAAGCAGCCATGCAATTTTCTTTTCATTACATAACATTTAGTGTTATACTGAATGATGGCACTGGAATCCATAAAATCTCTATGCCACCAGCGGTATCACTTATGTGTGATAACGAGTAATATTATAACACATGTGTAATAACGAGTAATATTATAACACATGTGTAATAACGAGTAATGTTATCACACATGCGTAATATCTTGTTCGCCAAATTCCTACCACTCGGTTTACACCTAAATGTTATATATATTACAACATGTTCATCAACTGGTTGATAAATTGAGGCGCAAAAATGTTTTAGCCAAAAGCTAAGTGTGATAAAACGATATGAATAGTAATAGTAAGTCCATTAGTTAGCCAGCAGGCACTGGGCACCTGAATTTAGTCAGTATCTTCGCTATGCCCTCAGGCACATACGGCCTCCACGGAGCTTTTCCACTTTTCTTTGTTTGCTTGCCTCCACCCACGACTTCCATGCTGCTTTTCCCCTCTCCCTCTCTACTGATCTCCTCCATGTGGTTTTAGTTCTGGTCTTTCCCTTTTCCACCCCCCCCCGCACCCCTCCCCCCTCCACCGTTACCTCCCCCTAAAGCCCATGTCAATGCAACGTTGATGTCATTCTTCTGATCTTGTTTCAATATATGGCCGATCATCTTCGCCATTCTCGGCATCATCTTTACGCGGATGTAAAGAAGAGAAGGGGGAAGACCCGGGAATATATACTGCTTTAAGAAATTGTCGATTTACCTTTTTCACAATGCGTTCCATTGTTCCCTGGTCGGCAATCACATCTGTAATTGTCCGTCTCATAAAGTGCTCGGCATGTCCCGCCATTTTTACAAGGACGTTGTTCACAAGGACTCTAAGAAGTAATGAAATTATTATCTACACAACAATAAAATAACAGGTGAGCTTTCGCCCGAAATCTTGAAATCTTTACTCATGAAGGTTACATGTTATTTTCACGCGTGAAAAGATCCACGGTCCGTTGCTATGGTAACGTAATAAATCGCTCCTTAAAATCTTCAAGTGAAATGGTTTGTTATTTCAGCGTTGCTCATATAAAAAAGAACATTACCGCTTGGAATTACGAGATTTTGCACCAGCTGGAGTTGAAAATAACAAAAAACAACACTCATAGAGAAATTTGTTCTTACACGACTAAACCAAGGTTTTCATCGAGTCTTATTACGAGTGTAATTATGCATTTCTTTAAAGAATTTTAGTGGCGCTTAACATGATGGTACTCTTTGTGACTGCGTGCTGTAAAACAAGACGTCCATTGCCCTTCCCATAACATTTTTCGTTTTCCAGTGCCCAACAGATGCAGACCCAGGGGTTTCTCCGGCGTTACATTTTTCAAATTTGAAGAAAATCAATAAATACCACGTGACAAACCTTCACCAGGTTCTTCTCCAAACTACCGCCATTTTGAAAAAGCAACACAGAGACCCTGGGAACGATGTTGGGCTTCCATTGCACTTGAGCAAAAGAAAAGATAAATTTCCCTGAAAACGACATGGAAGAAGGAACTGAAGAAAAATAAAAACAAAAAACTCTTACCGGAATGCCAAAGTGATCAAATTGCTGACTCGATAGGAATCTGTCTGCATGACTAAACCTGTCGGCAGCTAGCAACTGACAGAGATGGCGGCCGTCATGTGAAGAAATAGCGAAGTTAAAAGAGAGGCACGTCAGGTTGACCAGACACTCGAATGCACAGTCAATATCACTGCTCATGCTGACAGAAGCATTGACGAGAGAGACATTGAGTACTTGACTGGCGAATTTCTTAAAGTTGATGTACCTGAAGCCTTTTTCAACTTCAATATTAAATGGCTGAAAGGATGTAAAACAGAAGAGAAAAAAACAAGTACATAATACGGTAAAATGAAGAAATAGTAAGAGTGCAGCGTGCAACCATCGAGTTAAGGACGCACGCGGGAGGTTTACAAGTACGAAAGAAGCGTAAGAGATGTTTTAGGCGCAGCAGAGAGCATCTCTAGCTTTTTGAGTGATAAGCAAAACTCCCGCGTGCATCCATAACTTGATGATTGCAAGCTTCACAACTTCACAATCTGACGTCAGTATGTGACCCAAGGGCAAATTAATGGATCGCGAGTATTACCCAATCATAGTGCGCGCTTTCCCAAGGCTACGTTACAAGATATGGTGACCCACAGGTGCCACGGCAACAACGACTCTCAGAGCAAAACACGGTCAAACCACGACAAAGCACAGTCAATTAACGGCAAAACACAGTGTGCGGACTCAAGGCAAAACACAGTCAACCCACGGCAAAACACATTTAACCTTACAAATGATTGTCGCAAAAAAAACCCGGCTGTTATATTTCTTGCTCATACGCCTATAAATTTGTCATCAAACAGAACAATTGGGCATGCGATTGGACAGGTAATACTGAGAGGGACAAGAATTGTCATCCCGAAGAAACTCACGAAGGCCACTTGGGCATCGTCGGAACAAAGCAGAAACTGTGCATCAAAGTGTGGTGGCCGGGAATGGAGAGAGACGCGGAAAAATACTGCAAGACCTGCTTGGATGTCAGTCGGTCAGTCGTCTCAGCCCCCGAACCTATTACAGCCACTCCATTACCAACTGGACCGTGGAGAGATTTGGCTGTCGATTTGCCTGGACCTTTTCCAACCGGTGAGTCCATTCTGGCTGTCGTGGACTACTACAGCCGCTATTACGAGGTAGACATTCTCAAGTCCACAGTTACGTCTAAGGTCATATCTAGCCTAGAAGAAAAGTTTGGACGCCATGGCTTACCGGAGAGTTTGACGTCTGACAATGGACCCCAGTTCATAGCAACAAAGTTTGCAGTGTATATGGAGCAGCAGGGTATCAGGCACTACAAGGTCACGGCAAAATGACCTCAGGCCAATGGCGAGGTAGAGCGCCAAAACAGCTCACTTCTAAAGAGACTTCAGAAAAGAGAGCTGAACACGTATCTCGCAGCCTACAGAAGCCTGCCACACCCAACAACAAGTGTGAGTCCAGCCGAGCTACTATTTGGCCGAAACGTACGTATCAAACTCCCAGAGCTGAGCGATGTACATTTACATGACAGAGACAGAGAAAGTGAACAGAAGAGAAAGAGCAAGACTTACGTAGACACAAAGAGAGGTGCAAGGTACTCGGAGGTACATCCAGGAGACCAAGTACTAGTGTAGCGGGGGAGAAGAGACAAGCTCTCGACCCGGTTCAACCCAAACCCGTAAGCAGTAAGTAAACATGGGAACAGCCTGATTATGGAATCTCAGGGGGGAGTCTAGTACTCCCGCAACTCCTCGCATGTCAAGGAACTACTGCAGAACAGCGAGATGGCTAGTATGCAGGTGGAGACAGTGACTGAAGCGCATCACATCACAGCAAGGACCAATCCAACAGCCGAGTGTGGTGCAGGAACCAAGGGCCGTTGAGATTGACACTCCATCCGGAAGGCACGAAAGTGAACCCGAAATTCCACACAGGAGATCGCAGAGACACAGAGCAACACCAACTTATCTCAAGGAATATTAACTAATACTAACCCTCATTGAAGAGACATTTGTTACGCTCTATGGCTATTTCATCACGGTGATCGTAATGTTGCTGTTTCTTATCTAAAGTTACAAGTGGTCATCCAGGGGGATGACCACTTGTTTTCCTTTACAGATGACACCATCTTGAGTGAGTAAGTTCATCTCGGTAGGTCCAGAATGGTTGTAGGCTCTTCGGTACCTCGGACATCTGTGGAGACAAGCCATTGATAATAATCGTGTTTAAAGTGCACATAGTCGGATCATTCGATGTGGATGCCTTGATGTCTGCGAGTGTTTGGGAGCTGATTCGGGTATTTTCAAGATGGTTATCTATGTCACTTCTCAAGACGTCGAAGTTGGTTTGCTTGGAGTCATTGGTAGTTGGCAGCGGGGCTCTGGAGAGTGTGTCGGCCAAAAGGAGTGATGTGCCTTTCTTGTAGGTGACTTTGATCTTGTATCGCTGTAGGCGCATCATCATTTTCTGTAGGCGACGCAGAGCGGAATGAAGTGGTTTTTTTAAAAATAGTTTCCAGGGGCTGATGGTCTGTGTGCACATTAACTGGTCAACCACAAATCCACAGGTCCCATTTATCACAGGCGGACACTATGGCGAGGCATCCTTTTTTTTATTTGAGCCGACATTTTGCAAGAGGTGTAGGTGAAAGGTTGGAGATCACGGGAGTCATTCGGTTGCAAGAGGGCGGCTCCAAGGCCTCCTTGGGAGGCATCCACTTGAAGGGTGACAGGCTTGGTGCGGTCGAAGTAGGCTAAGCATGGAGCTCTTGCGATGAGCTGTTTTGCGGCAAGGAAAGCTGATTGGTGAGTTTCAGACCAAATGAATTCATGGCCTTTCTTTGTGAGTTCAAAGAGAAGCTTGATTGTCTGTGACAGAAGGTGCTCAAGTAGTTGACCATGCCACAGAATCTCATCACTCCCTGCTTTTCAACTGAGGCAGGCATGTCATTTATGGCCTTCACTTTGCTGGAGTCTGGTTACACACCCTGGTTAGAGATCACGTGGCCCATGAAGGTTTTGCTAATTTCAATTGGATCTTCTGTGGGTTGAATTTGAGCTTCCTCTCCTGGGCACGTTTCATTAGGGTAAATACATTAAGGTCGTGCCGTCTGTTGGCCTCGTCTTTTGTCTCTCCTTAGCTCACAAGGATGTTATCTGCTATGCAGTAAACATCTTGTAGTCCCTCTAGAGCCTCATGCATTCGCAGCTGGAATTCCACTGGGGCGCTGCTGATGCCGTGAGGGAGGCGCAGCCACCGATACCTGCCCCATGGTGTGTGCATGGTAGTGAGTAGCCTGAATTCATCGGTCAGTGCTATTTGAGTGAGCCCATCTATGTGCGTCAAAGCTAGAGAAGGTCTTCTATTTCTTGCCTGACAGTCTGGGCAGTATTTCCTGAAGGGTGGGAATTTGGTAGTGCGGAATTACAATGGCTTTGTTTAGTGTTTGACTTGGATCCAGGCAGAAGGGCACTTTGGTGTTACCATGTGGAAGGACTTTCTCTCTCATGTTTCTCATGTTGCTGCAGCAGCAGGTAGGTTCATCGACTTTCGTTAGCTTTGCGCATGTCACTATGTCATCCAGCTTTGCTTTTACTTTCTCAAGTTTGGCGATCGGTATTCTGTGGACCCCTGCGTGATACGGGGTGACACTGGGGTCAAGGGTTAGGCTGACTGGCTGACCCACAGTTCCTAGGCCCTAAACGTTGTCCTTGTACACTGATATCAGTTCATCTTTCTGGAGGAGGCCTGGTTGCAAGTCTGCAGTAGGGAATAGCTTTGCGTTTCAGGTGAGTTGAGGTAGCCATATGGACGTGGGTTTGCTTAGGTTTGATGTCCGTTGTTGTAGAGGAGAATACCCTGTCTCTGTGAAATTTAATCAGACCGAGGCGCTCGCTGTCTTTTCCACTGATCAGTGCTGGTTTTCCAGGGATGTTCTTGGTGTCTATTACTTCGAATTCCAGTGTTTCAAAGTGAGTTACTCCTTCACAGACCAGGCGGACCCTGCCAATAGGGAGAATGGCATTACCAGAATGAGGGAAGATCTTTTCATGAGAAGGTTTCATGAGGCCGGCGTGTGATATTTTACTGTAGACCGATGATGGGAGAGTGTTAAACGTGGCCGCTGAATCTACCTGCATTTCTTTTACGCTCCTATTGGGACACAGGAAGCCAAGTGAAGTATTTGTCGTCCTTCGGTGAGTCGCTATGATGGTGGTGAGCGAACACAGAGAAGGAATGCACGACGTAGTCGTCGTCATCATCATCATCAGACAAGTAGGTGTCCGCTGTGAACTGGTGGACATCATTTCCACGCTTTGGGGGTGGACGTCTGTTGGATTTTTTACGCCTCTCACATTCTGCTTTGAACTTGTCCTTGGGAGATCTGAAAACCTTGGCCAGTTTGTTTTCCGTCATGTAACAATTGGTGCAATAGGTGTCTGGCCTAGAGGCAGGACAGTCCTTGCGGGGATATCTGGTGCCTCCACGCCACCCACATTTTGCCTGCGGAGGTGAGGGTTTGTTAGTCAATCGATTGACCTGTTCTTCCACTTGAGAAGTAGCAGAGTGCATGATGGTAATGTTGGTGTTGTGTGCTGCCTCCCAGGATTTTGCTCGGGCAAGCTGTTCTTCAAATGCGTAGGGCGTTTTCCCATCATCTTTGTAGTGGTGAAGGAGGAGTTTTCTCAAATATTTATTGTGGACACCGGTGCATCGACGATCACGCATTAGTTCTTGAAAAGGATTAGTCATCTCTGCATATTTTGTCTTTCTTGCTGTACTTCTAATGCTCAAAGTCGGTTACGGACTCCGCTGGCTTTTGAGTGCAGTTAACGAAAGCGAGTCGTTGTGGCATTACATCGTTCTGCCCCACAAAATGGTCCTATAGGCGCAGTTGGTACACCCATGGTTGCTTCGTTTCTTCCTCAGTTAATTTCACAAGGATTGTGGTGTCGAAGATGTTCAGTACATCGTCAGGGAGAGCTAAGCAGAAAGCGGCGATTTCACACTGAGCTTTGTCCTTGACCCAATGTTCGGGGGAAGTCGGTTTCTTGCTTGTGTCCAGCCCGGACCGCTGGAGTAGGCACCAGGCGTTGAATTTCCGGCGCCAGATCCGCACGCTGGCTGCCTTGTCATCATTGAGGGTAAGTTTTGGCAGTTTGCTGTCAGCCATGTGCTCGACGGATGCGAGTGTGTTGATCGACTTAATCGCGTTTAGTTTAGTTTTAAACCTAGTTCGCGAGTTTCTTCAGTTTTTTTCGGGGTTGTGTTCATCCCACTCCTGACACCAAGTTTGTTCTCTTGACGCGGAGCAAACTAGGCACAAACGAACGAAGCCACGAAAACTACTGTAATCTTTATTCCCCTCCCCATGATGCATTGCACACCGTAACAATTTGAAAGGCTACCTAAATCGCAGTTCAGCTTAAAAATGTTTTCTTGGATTGCGAACTTTCCACGTCAAGAATTTTCGATGGAGGATAAGGTCATAATTTCCCGGTCGGTGTTTTCAAAATTAATGTTTCCTCGATCAAAGTTAAATGCCAGTTTCAGCTCTTTTTGTCTCGGCATAAAATGAATAAAACATCCTCGTGATTTGATTTCGAACCTTTAGCCCGTTTAAACAACACAGGCGAATATCAATTACAAGAAACCAAGTCAGAAGTATTTTTGCCGGCCTTTTATAAAAAAAAAATAACTAAATAAAGTCGACGTTGCCTTTCATTCGCAGATTCGGATTCGAGCTAACTTTTAAGAGGATCGTCGGATTTCCATCCCATCTTCAAGCATCTTTTAAACTACAGTTACAGAAAGACATAAGATTTTCCTTACCAGAGTTTCGTAAGCCAGTTTTACGAAAATGATTATGAACAGTATTCTGCGAAAACCAATCAATCCCATCTGAGCTGCGCAGAGTTTGGTTCCAATGTTTAAGTGTCTCTTTGCATAATAGTCGTCTCAGTTTGAACGATGCTGTATTTAAGGAATATCAGAAGAAAGGAACTGAATTATTTATAACTTTTACGACACAGATGCTGAAATAAATGCAGTTTGATAGACAAGGCGCCGAGCCCGGGAATTAATTGTTAAGTTAATGTGGAGAGCGCTTATGATTTTTCCTTGGCTGTTGAACTTCCATTTCACATGAACAGATAAAGTTACTTGCACAAAAAAAGGCTTTAGAAATATAATTGTGACGCGTCAAAAGATTAAGAAAGCCACTCAATATCTTTGCATTTTTAATGATGCTTAAACTGGACTGTCTTATTAATTTCTTTAGACAATGCAGTTTTGTGTCTTGCTGTTGAACTTCCCGTTTGCGATACAGGTACAACGGTAGTTTCAATTTATGATTCATTTGCACCAGTGAGCTTTTTGAAAAGCTCACTTGTTCAAATTAACTCACCAATTAATTGAACAAGAAAACTGTGTTATTGCTTGTTAATAAGTATACATAAAAAAATTTGGATTTGTTATTTGCACTGGTATTCAACTTGTGCTACACTTGAACTGCACCGCTCTTAGCCAATCATGATTATGTATATTATTATTATATTACTATATATTATGTATGAATTTATTTTGACAATTCAGTTTTGTCGTTTGCCGTTGAACTTCCCGTTTACGTAAACAGATCAAACCATTTGCGTAACAAGGTGCCAGTTTACAAATTAAAATATTTGATTCCTGAATGGTCAAGATTAAAAAACCTGGCAATATCTTTGAATAATTAATACTATTTAAACGGAGCTGTCTTACTGATTTACTTAGAACTTGCTAACCTTTCAGTTTTGTTTTTGGCTGGTGGATTTCTATTTCACATACACAGATCAAATCATTTGCTCAAAAAGTGCTTTCGAATAGTATTCAGTCTTGATGCGTAAAAAGATTCAGAAATCCTGGCGATATCTTTGCATTTTTAATGCTGTTTGATTTAACTACATTGTCGTAGTCATTTCTTGCTGAGTAAAATTAAACTGACGGCACTTGTCTTACCCGGCACAGCACGCGCTCGTTCTACTGGAGACATTTTAACCGTTTTCCAAGAATCTGGCCCTGAATTTCAATACCTCTGGCTCAAAACAATTTGTTGAAAATCCCCAGGCTTTTTAACGCACCACACACTCCAGCTGAATTTGCTGTTTTTGGGTGATTGTCTTTCAATATGTTGATAAAAGTGTAGATAACGACCATGAAATATTTTAATTTTAAGCAAGAGCCTACCACGCTAGCTGCAACTGTTCTCAAGATATCGGCCAAATTTTATTTAAATTCAACAAAATTTGTTCGAATTTCCTACGCTTTTTAAGACACCGTGAAAACTGCTACAGAAGCAAGTAGATTCTGCAGTTTTGGGAGTGATTTTTGAAAAGGTTCGACAAGCGTAGACAGCGATCATTTATTATTGTAATTCTTGGTTAAACAATCTGTCGATTAATTACTACCTGACTAGAGCGACTTGCCAAAATTTCAGTGTAAAATTTACCACCTCACAAAACGTGACATTTAAAATGCCACTGCGACAATGGATTACTAAGTAAAGAATGAATTAGTTAGTTAGTGTAATCAACTTCACGTGACTATAACGACCACTCTATTAAGCGACCGCCTTGTAAAGAACTGTTTTGCTTCTCAGTCAAACAAGGTTTGAAATTCAATTTGTAATTTATTTAATCCGCGCAGTTATTTAAGCAACAAAGTTAGTTGCGAAGGTAAGATCTGAAAAAATTCAGGCATGAACGGGATTCGAAGCCATGACCTTGCGACATCAGTGCAACGGTAGTTTCAATTTATGATTCATTTGCACAAGTGAGCGTTTTGAAAAACTCACTTGTTCAAATGAACTCACCAATTAATTAAACGAGAAAACGGTGTTATTACTTGTTAATAATTATACATAAAAAATCTTTGATTTGTAATTTGCACTGGTATTCCACTTTTTGCATTGGTGCTACACTTGAACTGCACCGCTCTTAGCCAATCATAATTATGTATATTATTATTATATTACTATATATTATTATGTATGAATTTATTTTGACAATTCAGTTTTGTCGTTTGCCGTTGAACTTCCCGTTTACGTAAACAGATCAAACCATTTGCGTAACAAGGTGCCAGTTTACAAAAATATTTGATTCCTGAATGGTCAAGATTCCAAAAACCTGGCAATAACTTTGAATAATTAATACTATTTAAACTGAGCTGTCTTACTGATTTACTTAGAACTTGCTGACCTTTCAGTTTTGTTTTTGGCTGGGGAATTTCCATTTCACATACACAGATCAAATCATTTGCTCAAAAAGTGCTTTCGAAAAGTATTCAGTCTTGATGCGTAAACAGTTTCAGAAATCCTGGCGATATCTTTGCATTTTTAATGCTGTTTGATTTAACTACATTATCGTAGTCATTTCTTGCTGAGTAAAATTAAACTGACGGCACTTGTCTTACCCGGCACAGCACACTCTCGTTCTACTGGAGACATTTAACGTTCTTCAAGAATTTGGCCCTGAATTTCAATACCTCCGACTCAAAAGAATTTGTTGCAGATTCTTAGGCTTTTTAATGCACCACACACTCCAGCCAAAAATTGCTGTTTTTGGGTGATTTATTATTATTCATTCAAAATATTTCCCCGATTCTGATTGGCTAAAAGCACACGTTTAATTCACCATAACCAGTTACTGATGACCAAATTTGGAAGAATTTTGACTTAAACGAGGAAATGACGTCAAAAATGCAGCGTTTTCGCAGGTTAATGCACCGTTAACCGAGAAGACCTGGGGACGAACTTGTGTTATTTTGTTGTTTTGTTATATTGCTGGTGGGTGTGCAATTTGTGAAAATGAAGCTCATTTTCTCCTTTACGTGTTTGAAAATATTTTGATAAAAAATAAAGCAATTAATGAATTCGGCTTTCGTAGGATATTAAGAATTAAGCGGATCTCGGAAGGGTGTTATCCACTTCGGCCTACGGCCTCGGTGGATAACACCTTCCTCGATCCGTTTAATTCTTCATATCCTACTCAGCCTCATTCATTAATTGCTAAATAACCTGATCCCCAGCAAACTATAAATGATACGAATGGCACCAACACGAACAAACCTACACGAACTGATCAGCTTACCTGGACATTTAAGTGAAATTTCTTTCGGCTAATGTAAACATCTGACTCGTTCTCTGGTGCTCGTACACAGATGTGGGTGGCATCAATTAAGCCTAGCACACCAGGAGTTCTTTCTTCAGTAGCACATCAGGAAAAACATGGTTATATTCAGACAGAAGGTTCTCCAGGTCTTTTCTTTGAGCTTCTGGCAAACAAGACAGCTTGGAATTCAGATTACGCAGCACATCATAGCCAGAAATTCCGAACCGGGCGTGTGCAATAGACCGTAACACTTAGAATATTAAGTAATGGTCCGGCTAAAAGGTAGGCAGGTGTACGGCAAAACTCATTAAAAAGGTGCGAACAGTCAATTGTTAATTCCATTTAAATCGCCTCATCTCATTGGCTAATACCAAAAAAATCCCGAAAAAACAATGAAAAAAATTTAAAAAACGTAATTTTTAGACCTTGTCTTTTTCATATCCTTATTTTCTCTCTCTCGACCAAATTTGGCTCTTGTTCTATGGGCCAATTAGCACCACAAAATTAACTGACATATTGCCGAGCCCTATTGTTTTTCTGCCTGCTTCTTAGCCGGACCATTACTTAATTTTGCTGAAGAAGAGAAGGACCAGTATGGGATTCATATAAAACCTGCTTATAAAATTCGTACAGTGGATGCAACAGCCCCATCCCAATGCTAGATCGAATAATACGCATCAGTACTTTCATTGCATAATTGATTTGTTTTGGTAAATCAAATACTCGTTGCGGTTTTCTTGGTTATTTTATTCCGAATAAATGCCCTTTACAACACACTTAAATGGCGCCTACCTTCGTGAATGACACTTTTCACATCTTGACTCAGCTGAAATCGTCCGCTCGAATCGATCCATCCCAATCAAATAATTTACGTTCAAAGATGGTATTCCACATTTACGGCAAGAAAGACTTTGTACACCCCGAAAATCTTCCGGCTTTTTTAGCTTTCTTTCAGCGAGTATGAACGCATCCACGAACAGTAATTGTACTAAATTCTGTGCCAAAACGATCGCCATTTTGATACCATCAGCTCAAGGACAGATAAAAGACTGGTAGCTACATGGTGTGATTACGAGGCTGGAGGCTCGGTGGCTAATGATTTCTTGGAGGGAATTTTTGTTTTTTTTGTGGCGGGGGGGGGGGGGTGTTTTCGGACAAAAAGAAATCATGCGCTATAGCCAAACACTTACGGTACCGCTCCATTTCTTTCACGTCTTTCGACGAGCCTTTCGACTTCCCGATAAGTAGATCTTGTGTATTTAATTATTTTCTTTGGCAAAACAAAGTCGGCATCAGCGGATAAATTAGCATTTAGCTCGGATAAATATATACCCTCTCTGAGGTTTAATGCGCGACGCCATGTTGGTTGATGGACCAATCACACCCTAGCGTTATTGACAGGTTATCATGTGTGCTGGTGCGTAACAGAAATCAGCACCAATCACTCTGGTTCGGAATTTCTGGCTATGCAGAATTCGAGAGTCTTGCTGTCAGTGTCAGTGGGACTATCTCTACCTAATTCACAACTAAATTCTTCCTTAGCCTCTGAAATAACTACATTAACATTTGCCGGCTGTACCTCTTCAGAAAAACTACCTCTTTCAACATATGGTCTTAACATATTAATGTGACACAGCTGCGTTTCCTTACGCTTATCTGGAGTAGCTACAACATTATTAAGAACACTCAACCTCTTCTTAATAACAGTGGGCCCAAAAAGTTTAGACTGCAAAAACACGAGGCCCTTCTGTCCTGGCTTGAAACTTCGATTTACAGCATCTTAATCGTACCCTTCCTTTACTGATTTCTGAGAAAAACAAAGGTTGGCCCTTACTAATTCACAAGCTCTAGATAATTTAGTACGCAAATCTAAGACATGCTGTAACAGATCAATACGAGGCTCATTAGAACTGGATAATAGCTTCTCTTAAAGTAACTTCAGAGGTCCTATCACAGTATGACCGAAGAAGAAGCTCAAAAGGGTTGAAACCAAGAAACGGCTCCAAACACGGCTTTCCTGTAACGACAGGATTCGCAACAACTTTGTCACCTGCGAGGTCCTTTCCAAGGATTAGATGCATTCCTTCAAAAGGTAATGACGGCCGTATTTCAACTTTTACGGGTCCGGAGACAAGACTTGACTTTAGACGAACCACGTGCAGCGGCACCGGAGTGTACTCAGAAAAGTCAATTCCACAGATAAGGACACTCGCACCGGTTGCACACTCACTGGAAAACGGCAAAATGCTACTAAAGATCAAGGACTGTGAAGCTTAAGTATCTTAAAATCTTAATTGGCACAGAGGTGGGCATACCGTCTGACGGAAACACTGTTTCATCATGAATAAACGGCTCGAAAATGGGATCAATGGAAGTATTTGGGCAACCGTGCACCTGCCCCTCCCCTAACCCAACGTTAACGCTAACTGTTAAACTTTTAATAACTTGTTGGGTTAGGGGAGGGGTAGGTGCTCAGTTGCCCAGATACTTCCATTGATCCCGAAAATGTTCATGACAGAATTATCCAGGGTGCTGTCTTCTTCTAGCACTGTTGATTCAGTTTTCACTTCCTGAGATCTGATTAGCTGGTCTTCAGTATCAACAGGCGACTTGACTGATTTGGCAATAAAACCATTCGGCTTGGACCCATCATTGGTTCATTGTCGAGCCATTTTCAACTTCTCTGGGCATTCAGATAGTAGGTGGCCATCTTTCGTATGTATGAATTTAAAGCGTATTTATACAGCGATTTCTTATAACTCGACGTCTTTTGATTATTTTGACATTGACAAATGGCCAAAATTGCAGGAAAACTGCAAAAATTCGGTTAGAAATGTTCGATTTTCCGTATTTCAGTCGGAAATTGTAAGGATTTTTCTCAAGTCCAGATAGACTTAGAAAAAAAACCTCTAAGAAGAACAAACAAAGCGCAACAGTCCCGAAGGACGTCTATTGTTATCGCTATTGTTTTGTTGAAACAAAGGAGCGTAGGCATAATGAAGTAGGGACCTGTGCGGAAATCTTGCCAAATTCGCTCCCGGAAAAGCTCCTAATTTTCTGTTACGAGGCAAACAAATAAATAAGCCTCTTCTCTGTCCGTACGGCAAAAGAGTGACAAACGTACTTCCGCTATGAACTTAACTATTTATTTGAAACTGACAATTTAAATTCGAGTAGTCTACAAAGGGAGCGATCGCTAACTTAAATCTAATCTAAGCGCTAACAACTGAGCTATCCTTTAACTTTAAAACTAGATTATTTCAGTCACCACTGACACTAGTACTCACGAGCTCCTTTGAGATATCCACTTGAGGGCAAACAATTCTTGAATTCTACTTCCGAATCACGGCAAAGGCGATCTCAAAACAACTCTTCACTACTTTAGACAAACTCCGAGCATATGTACGTTTACAAGTGCTAAAGCTATCTGGTTACGTTTCTTATATACTCTTACAGAGAATTCTAGAATATTCGGAAGATTACAATAAATATTTATAGAAGGATTACTTAGTTCTTTAAAAAATGTTAAAACAGATCTAAAAAGGTAAAAATATCTCTAAATTTTCGACCACCTTCTGCGGTCTTCTTCGTTGCCCTGTAGGGAGGCAATCAGTGCTGCGTAAACCCTTGGGAAGGGTGCTCTTTTATTTACGGAGTTTTTGTCTAAGTAGAGTGCAAGGATTCCAGAAACAGTCTTTTGTTCTTGCTGCTCACACCTGTTTCAAGAATGTTGGCGTAACTGGGATGTATATCGTGGCCGGATTCCGCATGTTGTTTTATTTATAAGAATTACTTAATTCGGTTACATAATGTTTTACCGTGTTCTAGAACTCTCTAGAAGGAATAATGCGGAAGGAATAATTCTAGAAAGATCTCATTGTAACATCAGAACAGGGAAATCTGAATTCAATAACTTTTAGGGCATCGACAGAGACTTCCGTCTTCTTACTAAGGCGGAAGACGGATGACAATCAATTAAAATTCCGGGAATTAAATTGCCTAGAATGTTATCGCTTTCTTTTTCCTTGCGTTAGAAATTGGAAAAATCGCTCAATGGGATATAACTAGTATACTCAAGCAGAATAATTTTTATTTAATTGATTTTAATGGCCGTGAAATGGATTAAACACGAATGCTGTTTTATTCGATCCTTAAACAAATATGGAGCATGATGGAGCCTAAGAATGAAGCTTAAAAAGTCATGGCTATAAGCCGTGAGTCTGACTGAGCGTTCCCTGTCCACTTTTGGGGGCAAATTTAACTATCTAGATCCAACTTGTCGTACAACAACTGCAGTCTCAGCTTGTGTTAGTGTTTTGAAGTCACGTGTTAAAACCGCGTCATGCATCGTAAAGTCTTTCCTTTGAGTTAACAATCGTCATCGAGGCACAGGCAGTGGAAAACAATTCGGAGATTACCAGTGAATATGGCTTAGGCAAAACCAGGGGAAAATAAAAATGAGAATGATAAAACGATGGGCTGTTATACTTCCAAGTAATCCATACTGCGATCGTGATTTGCTGGAGTTTTAAAGAGATCATAGAGCCTACGGCAAATCTTGAATAATATAAACTTAATGTATGGTCCCGAGGAAAACAAAACTAACTAGTTTCCCAAGGGACCATACATTAAGTGCTTTGTTATATATTCAGACTTTTCCTAAAACAAAATATAGTAAAACCAAAAGAAACAAAGACGGCCCAAGCGGTGCGCGGGAAATAACTGCATCCCGGTCGGGATACATTTGAATTTGATCGGGGGCACGTGACCAAGAATCAACCAATCACAGTGCTTTTTCGTTTTGTCCTCAGATATGGCTGTTTCCCTTTCAACTATCACGTTTACAGAACTAAGGAAGCTGATTGATCAACATTAATCTAATTATTAAAAAAACAGAGTCACGGAGCTCACGAAGGAATTCGGAGATAGAAAACAACAAAGACAAACAACTGATAGTAACAAATAACTGGCTTTTTTGAGAGCCACTGCACGCATAAATGTCGACAATCAACTATGCAAACAAATATTCTTGTTTATCTACTTATTTTCGGCAGTCGGCTTCAACCCAAACCGTTGACCGTATTTAACAGGTCAGGGGCGGATGCAGGATTTTTAAAATGGGTGGCTAATATCAATCAGTCCACCGAAGGAAATGTTAAGTTTAAATTCTTACAACGGCTACCCCAAAACGTGGCAATAGTAATAATAATAATAAAAGCTTTATTTAAAACTGAAAGACCGATCAGCGAAGTCCGGGAGGAAGACGCTGGTATAAACCGATGATCAGTATCAATAAATTACATGATAAAAAACGATAAAAAGTCTTAACACTACATTTATGATCAGTCTTATCTAAATCAATAAAAAATTTAAAAAGCTTAGTCTTAAAAATTTTCAGGCTACTGCAGTTTCTATGGTCTCATGATGTGCGCTGAAGTCGACGCCGTTGACCGTGAGCTGGAAGAAGTCTTCTTGTTGGTGCTGCTTGCTTGAAAAGGTCCCGGATTAAGCTCGATAGTCCTTATGCATGTTTACTTCACTCTACCAAATTTCACTATTAAGCCTCGTTTTGAAATTGCAAATTTGCATGGTTGTAAATAAATAGATTTCCAAGGCAACAGATTTAAAAAGAATACCCATGTTCAAATGAAAAGGATATTGTTCACTGGACGTATTTCTAGGTGGTATCATTTTTTTAATGTTTTGTTTATTTATTTTAATTTATTTTTTCTGGGATGTTCTAATGGAGGGTGGCTAGCCACTCAATCCCCCCCCGGATCCGCCCCTGCAGGTTACAAATTCTAATACCGAAAGTCCTATTCTTTCAAAATTATTGCATAAATCAATTGCATACAAATCCCCCGTAATACTCGTGGATGCTTTTGCATATCCACGAATAAAAAGTAAGTTCAGTTTAATTCATTTTGTCAACAAGTTGATGATTGGATGTTCTTAAAAATAACCGAATGTCCTATTCTTTCAAAATTATTGCATAAATAACGGACTAGGCATTACCATAGAAGCTAACAAGCAGATAATTAACTTCCTGGATGTCACATTCAACCTCAACCAAAACACCTACAAGCCCTACACAAAGCCGAATACCACATTGCAATACGTCCACCGCGAGAGCAACCACCCGCCAGTCACTACAAAGAACATTCCCGCCGGCATCAACAAACGACTATCATCCCGGCTATTATCCGGCAAAGCATCCTTTGACCAAGCCGCTCCTCCATACCAGAGAGTACTCAACGAAAGCGGATACAGCTATACCCTGCACTACGAACCAACCACACTTAACAAGCGAAAAAACCGTCAACGCAGTAACATTCTGTGGTACAACCCCCCTTTGTACTAACATCGGACACAAATTCCTCGCTCTAGTAGATAAGCACTTCCCAAAAGACCACGAGCTCCGTAAAATCTTCAACCGCAACACCATCAAGATCAGTTACAGCTGCATGAACAACACTAAACAAATAATCGACAACCATAATAAACTCATCTTAACCACATCTACACGAACCAACGATGCCGCCGCCGCTAACACTAAAGAAAGAAAGACATGCAACTGCCTGCAAAAGAACAATTGCCCGCTCAACGGAAACTGCCTACAACCATAGTTAATTCAATTTGATTTAAAACGCCCTAAAGCGAGATTCCACGGTTAAATGCTGAAAGGATTTCGAGAAATACGCTTGACAAAGGCGCGAACTTTTATGTTTAGTTAATATAGAACTCGACAATACTGTACCACAGTTGTTGGAGAGAAACTTCGATCTTGGGCCAATAAATCATGTGGCTTTCATGCACGACGATTCCGTTCACAGAGCTTTATACTCACGTCAGTATCTGAGACGGTAAAGTGCTCCTCTATTTCTTCGTCTTGGTCTATAATATCCAAAGAGCATCAAAATCATCGCCAAGCAAGTATCAAATCGTGTAAGTTGTCCGCCATATTTGTTTCTCATAATTTTGTGCACTCTCGTGATCACGTGACCGATAAATTCAACATCGAGAACGGGCCTATTGTTTTTCTCTTTGAAGTTTGCAGGCTTTCATAACCAGTTCCCTCTACTACAATGATACCACCATCGGTAATCTACCAAGCCACCGTTACGCGCAAAGAAAACAACACATTCCAAACCTACATCGGACATACGGTAAACCACTTCAAAACAAGATACAAAAACTACACCGCATCTTTCCGCCACGCTAAACACAGAAACTCTACCGAACTCAGCAAACACATATGGACCCTTAAAGACAACAACATTGAACAGTTTATTTCCTGGCGCATCCTGTCTTCACACTCGCCATATAACAGCTCAAGCAAAAGATGTAACCTCTGCCTCAAAGAAAAATTCATCTGCCGACCCGAACTATTCACGCTAAACAAACGTAATGTGCTTGTGTCTTCTTGCCGCCACAGGAACAAAACCCTCTTACGCAATACCTGAAACTTAATGATTACTTTTATTATGTAAATTTAACTATATTGATTTTAAACGATGGTAAAGGACACTCTTATGAAATCCCCTGAAGAGTGGGCAACCACGAAACAGGCTTGTAGGGATAAACCTGTAGTTTGTTTGTGTGTTTTTTCTCCCGCAACAACTACTTTGCTCTACGTTCACGTATTGAGCACTGTTTTACGATTAATCAACTTTTACACTTTATACCTGCTCCAAGTCCGGCTTGTCGAGCACTCTAAGATACTTTGTAATGGAAAAATTCAACATCAGCTACTCAACCAAGAATATTCCTCTACCATCACGTAAAGACTACCTTAAGCGACTCATCGAGAAAACAGAACAGTTCCTTCGCAGAATGCGCTGGAAAGCCCACTTTTTCCTCAACCCCGACACAACTACGACCTCCAAGGAAAACTATGGCTTCAAATCCACGAAGAACCCTCCGCCGATCGAAGAACTAAAAGATTTCGAAGACGACATGCTAAAGATGATACAGACAGTAAAGTTCAAGCAGGTAAATAACCGCTTCCTTAACAAGCTAAAAGAAGACGCAGAACTTATCAGAAACGAACCCAAGCTACTAATTGCCGCCGACAAAACTACGAACTTCTACAAACTAGAACCATCAACATACAACAATCTACTAGAAAAGAACATAACAAAATCATACATGAAAGCACAACCCGAGACCACACGCGCCATCCATAAAGAAAACAAAGAAATCGCTACGAAGCTGGGCATCGACGACAGAGTGGACGCTACAGCCGAAATAGACGCCTTCATAACACTTAAAGACCACAAGCCTAACTTCGCTAACAAACCAACCTGCAGACTAATCAACCCAACGAAATCCGAAATAGGCAAAGTCAGCAAAAGGATTCTCGATCGTATCAACAGTAACATCGCAAGAAAATGCAACTTTAATCAATGGAAAAACACTGCATCTGTAATCGACTGGTTTAAAGCCATCAAAGACAAACACCACCTCAACTTCATCTGCTTCGACATTGAAGAATTCTACCCGTCAATCAGCCAAGACCTCCTTAACAAAGCACTCGACTTCGCCTCAGCCCACGACAACATCACCACACACGAAAGAAACATCATAATCCATGCTAAAAGTTCCATCCTAATCCACAAGAAACAACCCTGGCAAAAGAAAGGCAACGCAGCATTTGACGTCACAATGGGCAGCTACGACGGCGCGGAAACATGCGAGCTTGTAGGAAGTTTTCTCCTATATATATATATATATAAATTGCAACCATTTAAGACTTTAAATGCAATCCATTGTATTTCATTAATTTTTAATGCATATTTATTACCTTAGTTATTTGGTAATTTAATCACTTAGTTTATAGCTATGTAGTCTTGTAACTGAGAAACCCTTTTAGGGAGTTGCAATAAAGTATGTATGTATGCATTCTCTATATATACCTTGCCGAGCCTTGGAAAGGTATATATAGAAAAGAACCGTTGGAACTAAATTTGCACTAAATCGCTCCAAATCAGTTAAAAACTACCACACACCACACAAAGAAAGCAACGCAAGAGTTCAGGTGAGCGGTTTTTATTGTAACTCAACCGATAATTTTTCGTTCTTTTTGGCTTTATTTCTATCCCCCATTCAAGTCCTTATAAATATGCAAATCGCTCGAATTATGTTACAATGCAAAGATCAACATAAGATATAGAGCTTGGGCTACCTGTGATTATACGCAGTTTAAGTAGAGGTTTCTCTGTAAGCAACCCTTACGTTAAAATATGCAATAATCATATTTATCTATTGCACTAACCATCCACCCTTTCCCCTCAACAGCACTCTGTACGTCTACAAACATATCGAACGCACTCTCCTAAGCTCGGATTACCCCTAGTACAAAGCGTAAATATCGATGCAGGACTGTCCACCATTATCATATTCTTCAGCAGGCGGCGACAGATCTTCCCCGAACCAGACCCTAAATTCCTGACCGCAAACCACGGCCAAGGGACTTGACAGATGGTTGAACACCAACTCCGATGAATTTACGTAGGTCGCTGGTAGGTTGTAATACAAATATTTCTGATTGAAAATGATGTTCTCCCTAGGGAAAACGATGGTGTTGTTTTGAAAAGTTATGAGAGTATCTAAAGTCAAGTTCCCTTTCGCAAAGGGAACGTCACAGCCCCATTTTCCAAGGAAAGACGCTGGTTCCCAGTCCGCGCAGTACACTCCTCCTGACAAGTGAACCAGTTTGATAGTAAAGATAGCCCCAGTCCTCTGGATAGTAAACATACCAAAGTCGCCATCCTTGGCCCCAAAGCACACTGGGTCGGTATTCTGTTTAAGCCATTCTACGGTCAAGAAGGCAAGTTTAGAAGGCATTAACGTCAAAAGAAAGAGGACATAATAATAGTTTGACATCCATGATTTTGATAAAGCACACACCAGGAGCCTATCACTAGGAGCGTTCTTCTCGTTTAACTAGAGCTCTATTTTATCCATTTTTTTCTTTTCTTTTTTTTTTTGGCGCGGGGGGTGGGAGTACCAACAGGGTCTTCTCACACTGACGCCTTAGTGCACATATGTGTGGCTTAAACATACCCTTACTACACATAGACATTGTCATCTTAAGCCACATCCCACAACCCTACCATTATCCATTTCCTTTATACTCTTGATTTTACAGAGGTTCGACAAAAGTAACATGGCTACAAAGTACGCTGTGTAGTCCCTCTGATTTATTTTGCTCTATTTCTCCATTTCCTTGTATTTGGGATGCAATTTTCACTGGGGGGGGGGGGCGTTTATTAGACAGAGGGCGTTAGCAGCGTTGGGAGGGCCATCATGAATACTTCAATTTGTGTTAGCACCAGAAAACACAAAACCGAAAGGATTTTTCAATATCCGCAAGAGGTCATTGGAGGTCATTTGAAAATTTTTCATAATGCTCTGTCATTATGAGAAAATCTTGCCCGCTCGGCAGCCAATCAGAGCGCGCGTACTATTGTAGCCATATCATAATGAGTATTAACAATTTGATATCCTCAGAAATCAAGGTGAATATTGGTAAATATTTCTAAGGAGACTGAAGAGAAAAATGGTCAATATTTGTTTTAGTATATACCAATGCGACAACCTCAGTAGGGAGCTTAAGCAAACATGACGGCGACGCCGAGGAGAACCGGTGAAAAAATTTCATCGCTTACCTATTGTGCCGCTGGTGGCAGGTTCGCTTCATGATAATTTTACTTCCGTTTCCCTTTCAATTGTTACTTTACGAATTTCATCGCGAGTTTTGCAAGGAAAATTTTGCCGTTTAACACTAGTATCCTGGTAAAACAGCTTTCACATGGATTACACAGAAACCCAACACTATTCACCTCCGAGGAGGGGGAGAGCCAATCAGATTGCTCAAAATGGCAAGGTTGTTGAGTTGGTATATACTAATATGCATTATTTCAGTTGGTCACTATGATCGCCGACTGACATCTGAGGAAAACTTTTCAATTTCGTCAAAAGTGAAAGAAAATCCCTAATAGCCTCTACATAAATTTCATAGAAAGCGGTGGCTTATCAAGACGATGAAATGAAACAATGGATAAAGCACTGATAAAGATAAAGGCAGGTGGGATATTTTTGTGGTGTAATCGACAGACAAAGGCACGGAAGCACGAGGAATAAAATGGCGCCGAATCTTGTATCATCTTGAGGATTGTTCGCTGTCTTCAATTTCAAGAACTCGCCTCCAAACTTAATAATAATAATAATAATAACTAGAAATACGACTCTCGCAAAAACCTCGCGAAGCTAGTTTTTGAATAAGTCACAATACTTTTATATTTTATTTTATTTTATATTTTATTTTTTATATCAGCGTAATCCCTATTATTTAATTTGTTATGCTGTGTTTGGTACACAATTAGTGACACCTGGTGCAAATTACATGATCAGCATACTGCTCAGCACAGGGCTTGAAAATTGACCTTCATTTAGCTCTTTCACTGCCACTGAGATTGCACGAGAGGGAATAGAAGTAAAATTATTTGTTTTCTTGACAGGGAATACAGAGTCAATGAAGTATCACAATAATATTCAGTTAACACAAATTGAAAATTATTGTAAATCTTTTGAAGGTGAAATCTTGAAGAGTTGATATGAATGATTGTGTTTACCACAGTGTAAAAACCTGGTTTCTTTTTGGAGTTGTATTTTCTTAGTCTCTACTGCTTTGTCTTCTTTGTTGTACATCACTTTTAAACACAATATGTTCTTACACCGAGGATGAGTTGAACGCTCCAATTATTTTTTGTTTATGTTCTTTTCTAATAATTGCATGAGATTCATTGTAAGAAGAATCTTCTGATTAGATATTTTATTGTCTACTGCAGTCATTATTTCATTCCTAGGTAACCACAGATGAGAGCATTATGAATAGTGCATGTTTCAATTTGTGTACTCTCTTCAGTTGCAATGGTACCCCTAGTGGTAGATAGAAAAATTCCTCTTCCCTCAAAAGAGATGCCATGTCAACAGAAGTGTGAGAAACAATGTCCTTACATAAAAAAATGGGGGTAAAACAGTTGGAGTCTACAAAAACTTTGAATAAAGGTTTGGTAATAGTGAGTGCCAACTGTATAGTATGTGGTTGTGCTATTTTTAGGTCATATCATAAAAACAATACATGTAAGAAAGAGTTATTGAAATCTTAACATGTTGAAAAAGATTGCTGCACTATGTACTCCTGTAAGAATATAATGTGAAATCAACATCAATCAGTCACAAGTATATACCACATGAAAGTTTAATGGTGCTGTTACAGAAACAGGCAAAATATCCATACCCAACAAGAGAAGGTTATATTATTTTGAATATATGCAAATTTCTATTATAAAAACTGCAGAAGAAAGATTTATGATAAGGATGGTATTTCATCGAAAAAGTCATGGCAGCCAGAGGTATTGAACTTGTAACCAATGACATATAGTAACGAGACAAACTATCATTATATTATTATCATTATTATTATCATTACTATTATTATTATTACTGGTATTGATATTATTATTATTATTGTTATATTTTTTATGTTAAACATAATATATTTTTATGGGGTGGGATGCATGTGCTAATCTTGGTAAAGGTATTGTTACTCTACTTCTACAAGCCATACAAAAATCTTCTTCATAGGCTTTCCATCAGAGGTGGTAGTAATCAAAACAGCTCCAAACAATACCATTTATTCTTAAAGGCCTAGAATCTAGTGCAGTCATTTGTCTATAACGTTTGTGTGGAAAATCATTCTTGAAAGCATACTTTAGGGCATTTAGGAAACTTGAAACACTTGTTACTACATACAGCACACTTGCAATGAATATATGAGAAAGATTATAAACATTTTGGCATTACAAAATTTATTTTCTTCTTTATAAAGTTCTTTCAATGTAAAAGGTTAACTGTATGTTGTGGTTGTTATTAAAGCTTGATATTTGACATCATAAAAATGAAGTAAACAGCAGAAAGTAACAAGGTTAACATGTTATGTCTAACTTTGCAAATTAAGGCTTGAATTAGCATTTCATTTGTGGGAAAAGGGCAAGGGTTCTAGATAGCAATATTATCAGGGGGGTCATTGAACTCTAAGGTAAAACTTACCCATTGTGAAAAGGCTATGAAACTTGTTGTCTCTATGCAATATTATTGAAATCTTTCAATCAGAGAATACATACATATATATATAGCAAAGAGAAATACTACTCAGAAGTAAGTAATAACATTTGCTTTATTTTCAAATGATGGCATTGATCACTGATTAAATTGCAGAACCAGTACTTTATAGTGACACTGGGTATATATTCTGTTGAAAATTCTAAACACAACTGCTACATCAAGAAAATTTACAATATTTTCACTGTTTCAATGATATCAGATCACATCGTTATAAATGATTGCTATAACAACTGCAACTCTCTGTGTTGGGAATTTCTTCAAAATGCAAACGCTATCGTTTTATTATGACAAATACCAACTTACATTCTTTTGTAATCTGTTGGTCGTCTTCCGATTCCGTTTTTAGACATCTTCAATCGTTGAAGTCGTTCCTACTCGGTTTCCCTTCTAAGTCGTTTTGCTAAATTTAGTACGCCAATATATTTCGTTACGTAATCGTTCACTCATGTCCTGTATTTCTATCAATAACACATTCAAATTCAAAACTAACTTGGTTGAATTCCTGGTCCTTTTCCCTGCTTTTTCGTTTGCCTTTTTCTGGAGCGAGCGGTTGTTGTCTTTGCTGCGATTTATGTTGTTATTCTCCCTGCTGTCGTTTCTCTATCCCTGCTTTGAGTCGTGCTTTCCTTGTGTTGATTTTCACGGTATTCGAACTTACTCGGCGACGATCTCGGGCTAATCTTTCTTGAATATCTCGGAGATCATCTTGCTGGGATGTACTTCCAGGACGAGTGAAATCGGTTTCCACAAAATTTACCTTCCCTTCAAAAAGGCATCACCGACTTCTCAATGGCGGAAATTCAGCAGTTTTCAAGTGCGCTACTATTGCCAGGTAACCTGGCCTGCGAACGGACACCTTTAAAATATAGATATATATATATATAAATATATATATAGTTGTGTAGAAAAGAAGGTTTGCCAACGATGACGCTAGTGAGAAGGATCCCAAAGGATACGCGACGCTTACACTCGGTGGATTTGGTAGGAATGAAAGAGGAACAGCGAACTTCTCACATGAGGTTTAATACTGTAGACGTTTCGCCCATTCGGGCTTCTTCAGTACAGTATGTAAGATTAAAAAGATTACAAATACTTGGAATAAAAAAATTATTACCAATATTGGTGTTATATTATTTTATTCCAAGTATTTGTAATCTTTTTAATCTTACATACTGTACTGAAGAAGCCCGAATGGGCGAAACGTCTACAGTATTAAACCTCATGTGAGAAGTTCGCTGTTCCTCTTTCATTCCTATAAATATATATATATATATATATATAGTTGTGTAGAAAAGAAGGTTTGCCAACGATGACGCTAGTGAGAAGGATCCCAAAGGATACGCGACGCTTACACTCGGTGGATTTAGTAGGAATGAAAGAGGAACAGCGAACTAGCGTCATCGCTATCACTATCACTAGCGTCATCGTTGGCAAACCTTCTTTTCTACACAACTATTACATTCCACTGGATGGTTGCCTTTGAATCGTCTCGTACTGATCCGATGATGGCCAGGTCTTCTTTTACATCGGCAAGCATTATCAATACTTGGAACAAACTCACTAGATACCAGCACCACCATCGTTTTTTATCACGTTGTCAGCAGCTCAATTCTATTCCCACTGGTCTTAAACTGAAGTTCAACTTAGCCCTCGGCAACAACAACGAGGATTTACAAAAACGCTGTGAATTCCATTTACAAGCGGCATCCAAGAACATACTCAATGAGTTGATTACGTACACCGAAACTACTTCAGCTGAACTTCAAGTTTCTCTTGAAAGAGAGCGTAAACGCCTTTTTGAAGAACAAGACGACCACATGGCTTCATCATGTTGGAAACAGGTAAAGAATACAATAGCGTCACTTAATAGAGAACTCAACATCAGACATAGAAACAAGATCAAGAGAGTCATTCCTTTGCTCACAGAAACGCCTTTGGAACGCATCACGCATACCAGAAAGACCACTAGGAGATTCTCCAAGAAGGTTAGAAAAGCTAGAAAGGAACGTTTTCTTAACACACTAAGACAATATCGCTTAAATGCAATCTCTAATCAGGAACAATTTTATCCTATCAACCTTTCATCACAGGAATTAGATGCCGATCAAAAATCATTGCTTAGCAAGGGTCCATCTTTTTGCCCAATTCCCCGCGACGTTAATCGTGTTAAACTACTAGAAGACTGGGAGAAATTTGAAAATAGACTGAGAGCAGCTGTTTTCTTTCACAATGACCAGAGCGTCGATGACTCTAGCGTTGACAATAGCCTGCCCTTGTTTCCAGCGATTAAAAAAACTTCACGGTGGAAAGTCCCTGTATCTCGTTTTCCTGAGCTTGAACTTTTCTTAGATTCGGTTAAGAAAGACCTGTTCAATCCTAATAATATTCGCTCTATACCAGATAATCTTTCTCCCGGAGAAAGGCAGGCATTGTCCACACTGAGAGATTTCGAAGGGCTCACTATCAAGATCCAAGACAAGGGTTCCAAATTTGTTGTGATTGACACGGAGGTCTATGATGCCAAAATGAAAGAACAACTAGAAAACCAGCTCCACTATAAGAAACTTGATTCAGATCCTAGCACGGGGGTTGTTAACGTTATCTCACAATGGGGTAGAAAGTGGCTTGAGAGAGGCCAAATCAGTAAAGAAATTGCCCAATGGGTTACCAACAAGAACGCAAAGCCAGGAAAAGCCTTCGGCACCATCAAGACCCATAAGGACGGGAATCCCCTTAGGCTTATTACATCTTGCTGTGGGACGGCAATTGAAAACCTTTCAGCTTTCACTGAATTCTATCTCAAGCCTCTTGCCCAAGATTTACCATCCTTCGTCAAGGACACCACCCATTTATTACAAAAGATTCAAGATCTTAACAAAACGGGTCCTTTCCCAAAGGAAAGTCTTTTAGTATCTTGGGATGTTGTTGCCATGTTTCCCAATATTGATAACCATTTGGGAATCAACGCAATAACAGAAGCCCTTAATTCCAGAACAACTAATTTTCCATCCACTGATTGTATTGTAGAAGCGGTTAAGATCTGCCTACAACACAATAATTCTCAATTCAAAGGTGAAAATTTTCTCCAAATTCATGGAACGGCCATGGGGCCCAAAAATGCATGCAGCTATGCCGACTTAGCCATGGGGGTAATTGACAAAAAAGCTAGATCAGGGACCATCAAACCAAATCTGTGGTGGAGATATAGGGATGACATTTTCGATCTTTGGACACAAGGGCACTCTAAATTAATTGAGTTCACTGAGTTTATCAATTCTCTTTACCCCACCATTAAGTTTACCCTTGTTCATTCCCCGATATCTCTTAATGTTTTAGATCTTACACTTAATCTTGTTGACGGATTTATCCAAACGGATATCTACTCCAAGCCTACCGATAATCATATTTATTTGTTGCGTAGCAGTGCCCACCCAGCTCACTGTTCTAAGGCCATTCCATTAAGTGTTGCTACCAGAGTCAAAAGAAATTGTTCCACCCCTGAATCTTTTGACAAACGAAGTAATGAATATGAGAGTTATTTAATTAATAGAGGCTACAATCCTATCCAGGTGAAACAACAATTCGAGAAAGTTAAATCTATTCCCAGGGAGGACCTTCTTGCCCCTGCCAATAGAGAATCCAAAAAAATTTTTCCATTGGTTTTAGATTACAACCCTATTTTACCTAGCATTGGAAAAATTCTCAATTCTCATAAACATCTTATTTATGATTCTCCTTCCCTTTCTAAAATTTTCCCTCGAGGATCAATTATTCCATCTTACAGAAGATCTAAAAACATAAAGGAAATTCTTGCACGCCCACGTAGAATGGAGGACAATGACTCTGATAAACATGGCTGTTTTAAATGCAAAGGTAAATGCGATCTTTGCCGTAACTTTTTAGTTGAATCTGACCACTTTACTAGCGCTAGTTCTAAAAGATCCTACCAAATTACACAACATCTTCATTGCAAATCCAAAAATGTTATCTATTTGGTCACCTGCACAAAATGTAGTGTGCAATATGTAGGTTCGACTAGCAATGAATTCAAAGTGCGTTTTCGGAATCATAAATCGGCCATGAATACTAATAAGAACACTTGTGAAGTTGCGACACACTTCAACAAAACTCTTCATGTTCTCTGTGACTTCAATTTTACAATAATTGAACAAATTTCCAACCCAAGAGACAATAACAGCCTTGATGAACGTCTTCTAACAAGAGAAGCTTATTGGAGTGCACAACTTTGCACCCTTCAGCCTTATGGATTGAATAAAAGATCTGAATTCAATTCAAGGAATAGAATAAGATTTAACTAACATCTGTCAACGGTTTTGTTTCTTTTCTTTTCACAAGTCTTATTACGTAAAGTTTTTATTCTATATATGTTAATCAAGGGCCCAATTAGGGATCACAAATTGTATCACTAATTAGTCCCTATTCATTAGGTTTTTATTAGATGTTAGTTTTTTAAAAAATTTTTATTGTTTGTAATTTTCTTTTTTCTTTCCTTTCTCATATATAAGACACCAATATTGTAAATAATTTTTTTATTCCAAGTATTTGTAATCTTTTTAATCTTACATACTGTACTGAAGAAGCCCGAATGGGCGAAACGTCTACAGTATTAAACCTCATGTGAGAAGTTCGCTGTTCCTCTTTCATTCCTACTATATATATATATATATATATATATATATATATATATATTTAGAAAACAGTCCTAAGAAAGTACGCGCGCTGATTGGTTAGAAATCGTGTTTCTATTAAACAATTAGACTAGAAATACGACTCCCGCAAAACCCCGCGAAGCTAGTTTGTAAAGGACTCCTAATGGTTTTTCCTATGAGGTATAAGACCCCAATTTACGTATTTACTTATTATTATATTATTTTTACTTTTTGTACTTTCTCATTTTTTGCAATTATCATGATTATTATTATCGTATTATTATCATTATCATTTTTAATATTATTACTGGTATTGATATTATTATTAGCATTGTTATTTTTTATGTTTAACATAATATACTGTTATTGGGTTGGGTTGTATGTCCTAATCTGGGAAAAGGTATTGTTCCTCTACAACTACATGCAATTCTGTTTTTCTTGTGAATAGGGTTTGTATCATAGGAAGTAAAAATTACTCAACTCTGAACAATACCATTTCTTCTTTTAAGCTTAGAATCTAGTCATGGTTGCCACAGCCATAAGATCTTTAAATTTCCTGACTTTTTCCTGACAAATGTAAAATTTCCCTTACCAACTAAATTAGAAAAGTCACAAATTAGTCCTGGTAGTGACCTCCAACCTCCTCTCACAACCAACCTCTCCACCCATTTATTTAATATGCTTTCAGAAAGTCACATACAGTGTACGTGGATTGATAGTTTCTTACGATAACCAATTCATGGAAAAAGGATTGATTTTCTTGGAAACCCAAAATCAGCTTGTCATTTAATTCCACCAATCCAACACATTTCATGTCACATTCTTGACCACACCAAACCAAAGCTGAATTGGCAAGAAATAAATTAGTAGTATTAAATTTCACTTTTCCCTGACTTGATTTGAAATTCCCTTACTTTTCACTTGAAGAATTTTTTCCCTTACCATTTTCTGACCTGTGGCAATCATGCCAGTGCAGTCATTTGTCCATACAGTTAGTGTGGAAAATCATGATTGAAAGCATAGGGCATTTAGGAAACTTCAAAGACTTGTTATTACATACAGCACCCTTGCAATGAATACATAAAACAGCAAACAGAAAAACAGCTAAAACTTTTAGCATTTCAAACTTTAGTTTCTCCCTTGTAGAGTTTTTCCAATGTAAAAGGTCAACTGCATATTGTGGTTGTTATTAAATATTTGTATTTGACATCATTAAAATGAATTAAACAGCATTAAGGAAAAAGGTTAAGATGTTGTCTAATTTTGCAAATTAGGGCTTAAATTAACTTTTCATTTGTGGGAAAAGGGTGGGTGCTAAGAGAGTAATTCCCAGGAATGCATGGAACTCAAAGGTAAAAACCCATTTTAAAATGGCTATGGAACTTGTCTGTCCCAACGAAACTTTTTAATTACGTAATACATATATGTAGCAAAGAAATAGAGCAAAGAGAAATACTACTCAGAAGTCCGTAACGACATCTGCTTTATTTACAAATAATTGCATTGAACAGTGATAATATTGCAGAACCGGTAACTTATTGTTTGGTATCTATTCTGTTGAAAATGCTGAACATAACTGCTACATCAAACAAATCTACAATGTATTTTCACTGTTGCAATGATATCAGATCACATAATTATAAATAATTGCTATCACAACTGCAATCTCTGTATTGGGAATTTCTTTCAAATGGAAGGCAAACGTTTCACTACGAAAAATACCTACTTGCATTCTCATTGCAGTATTAATACTACGTGACTGTCATCTTTCATTTCTTTGCGGTTGGTTTCTGTTTCCCCTTTCCTGGCACTTTTTTCACGACGATATGGTAATCTGTTTTGTCGTTCGCCTTCTGATTCTGGCTCCTACTCCAGTCTGGTGTTGTGTATCACGAGAAGCAATGAATAACAGTGATATAGATAACAAGAGAAACTGTAATTCCGCCATGTGCGATCGGACTACAACCAACAAAACCTGTCCCGGATCAAGGACCGAGAGAGGTCTCGGGACTAGTTCCCAACATCTCCCCCCTTATAAAGGAACAAAAAAAAGAAAGAAAAAAAAAGGAGTCTCTTGAAAATACAACAGTGGGCGCTATAAATGGCCTGAGAGAATAAACAACTGACAGTCAATGAAGGCCACTAGGTCATTTCATAGTCTTTTAACCTCAAAGGAGGTTTGATGATCCTCGTTCTTGTTCTTGTATTGCCAAGGATGGGTTCGGGAGGTTTGTCTTGCCTGGCTGGATTTGCAAGGTTCTCGGACCCAATGTTTGAGAGTCTCTCTGTTTCCGTGTGTTGTGGTGGTAGAGTTTGTGCAGGAGGATGGTTTTTAGGTACAGTTTCTTCTACTTGTGGTCCAAAGGAAAGGTTGTTGTTGACCGGTGGTGGTTCCTGGATCAGTGGTGGGGCGGTGGTCTGTGTTGGTGGAGGAGACTGTTCAACTGTTGATGTGATATGGACCCGGTTCCTACGGATGTTGCTGTTCGGTGTCTGAATGGTGTATGATCGGGGTGTGTCCTGGGAGATGATAGTTCCCTGTATCCATGGTTGACCCCTCTGTGTGGGTGGAGGTTTCGCATAAACACTTGAGCCGAGAGCAAGCTCGGGATGTACTGTTGTCGGGGAGCTGTCGTAGTAGCGTTTGCTTGCAGCTCGCTTCAGGGTGAGCTCTTGAGTGACGACAGCTAGGTTCACTGGTGAAGGCTTTATGAGGTGGTTCGGTGTGGGTAGTGTTGTCCTTGTACGTCGACAGAGCATGCGCTGTGCAGGTGAATATGTGTGACCTTGAGGTGGTGTGTTCCTGTAATTGAGCAGTGCGGACTGGTAGTCAGTGGATTTCTTCAGTGTTGATTTGGCCACTTTGACGGCAGCTTCTGCTCTGCCATTGCCTTTAGGGTGATAGGGTGAGGATGTTGTGTGTTTGAATCCGTATTGTGTGGCAAAGTTCTCATATTCCTTGTGTCGTAGTGTTTTTACGAACAATTTATTCACCAGTGTGCAAGTAAATGTCAACGTTACAAGAATCACTTCATCCCAAGAAAAAACTCTCACACACTCTCCCCTCGTGCTCATCCAACTGGTTCAAACCGGTTGGATGACGTAATGTTCGACCCGACACTCTCCCCCTATTTGATTCACAAATGTGGAGCAAATATAACTCATCTCCAATGTTCTGAAAACCTATAAACAGTAACAGTAACGAGTTCAAGTACTACTAGTCATAATCACACTAGTCACTAGGACAGTTCATTGGCTTTTTCTTCTTCTGCAATACCTCTAATACGCTCTATTGCAGCTATGGCTGCTTGTCTTGGAGCAAATTCTCTGGCTCTGGGATTGAGCTGCACTACTTGATTCGACTCTGTGTGTGTCACGTCGCAAGACAGCTCCATTGGACAAAGTTGTTGGATCGCCCGTTCCAGGTACGACTTTCCTGCTCTCAGTCTGGCTCCTCGGAGGACTCCGTCACTTCCCTTGATCAACTTGGTGACGATACCGATGTTCCACTTCCCACGATTACGCTCCTCGTTCTGTATCAGCACCACATCTCCAACCTCGAGGGTTGGTTCCTTAGACTTGTGCTTTAGGTTGTGTCGTTCCCTTAAACTCCTTACATACTCTGCGGACCATCGCGACCATAAAACGTCCTTGCAACGCCGAAGGTACCTTGCTCTCTTCCGTAATTCCACATCCTCTAACAAGTCCACGTCTTCCTCTGGAAGGACATATGATTCTCCATACATCATAACTGCTGGGGTAAGTACCGGAAATTCAACATCATCTTCTACATAGGTTAAGGGCCGGTTGTTGACGGCCACCTCCACGTCAAGGAACACTTCCTCTAGCTCACTGAAAGTAAGGTTCGCCCGTCCAATAACCTTGTAGAAAGCCTGCTTTACTATTCCAATTAACCGTTCAAATTGTCCGCCCCACCACGGGGCCCTGGCAAGATTAAACTGCCACAGCATGTTGTGATGGGCAAGATAATCTTGGGTCATCTCGTCTCTCATGATACTCTTTAGCCACTTGCTGGCAGCTACAAAGCTCCTACCATTGTCAGAATAGATCTTCCTAGGTCTCCCCCGTCTCGCAATAAACCGCTTTAAGCACTTTATAAAGCTTTCAGTAGTCTGGTCTGTCAGCAACTCTAAATGGACTGCTCTAGTTAGACTACATGCAAACAGGAGTAGGTGTGCTTTGCCTTGTTTCTTCTTGGAGGCCTTGTACGCTATAGGACCAGCGAAATCCACTCCTATTACTTGGAAGGGATATGATCCATCTGTACGATCAACTGGTAGATCTGCTGGTTTTGGCTTGGGGAACCTTGTGACATGGAATTTCTTGCACCCAAAGCAGTGATT
The DNA here is from genome assembly GCA_949710005.1 of Ricordea florida. Taxonomy (NCBI): domain Eukaryota; kingdom Metazoa; phylum Cnidaria; class Anthozoa; order Corallimorpharia; family Ricordeidae; genus Ricordea; species Ricordea florida. Next base: position 22,838,771 of record OX453286.1, on the reverse strand, counting down.
AATGACATTCTTCGTCAGCTGCCGAAGACGGGGTATCCAATACTTTTGTCGTACAAGCACCATAGTCTGTCCAACTCCCCCATGCAGGGTCATGATGTGGGCATCTTGCACAATTTTTTCTGATAAGGTCACCCTGGGTGGCAGATACACCGGATAAACTCCCTGGATTCTTCCCTTGCATACATAAATCCCTTCATCATTCTTTTGAAGATTTAATCTTTGTTGGTCCTCCTGGAACTTCTCTGTCACACTGTATCTCCCTTGTTCACGTCTTATCCACCACTTCACTGCTCTATCGGTTTCAGCTGTCGTCAAGGGACCTCTGATTCGATACAGTTTCTTGCTTCGGCAGTTCTGAGAAAACCGTCCGACCCATCCCGTAACTCTGACCATCTGCCAAAAAACATGCTTCTCCAGTAACTCATCAAGATCATCCTTTGGTTCGACTGCAACTGCAAAGATCTCCTTAGTGAGCTTAGCTTCTGCTTCTGTTTCTTTGCTAGGGTTCGTCACTATCTCTTCTGGCCACTCTTCCCGATTGGGAAGCCACACTGGACCTGGTAACCACAAACTGGATAGATGACCTGCCTTACAACCTCTGCTTCCTACGTCTGCCGGGTTCCGTTTGGTGTCCACGTGCCTCCACTCAATGAAATCCTTGGCATTGATCTTGCGGACTCTATTAGCCACGAATTGCTTGTAAGAACCGCCCCCCTTGATCCAGTGGAGGGCAACCTTGCTGTCACTCCAGCCATAAACTGACTTGATTGGTTGGTCAGATAATGCCTTTCGCACATTCTCTGCAAGGTTTGCGGCCATATGTGCTGCTACAAGTTCCAGTCTCGGAATGGTAAGATTCTTCTTTGCCAATCTTGACTTAGCCGCAATTAAACCCTGGCTCAACCCTGAGGCTTGTTGGATTACTGCATATGCAACTGCGGATATCCCAGATCCACTTGTGTCGCCAAAGACATGTAGCTCAACTCCCTCAGTTGGCTCTTTAAACCTTGGTAGGCTTCGTGGCACTTCAATCATGCTTGGGAGACTCCTCACAAACTTGAACCATTCTTGCCCAATTTTGTCTGATACCTTCTCATCCCATGGCAGACGCAAGTCACATACTTCACGATACAGAAACTTTCCCACAAGTGTTGCAGGTGATGCTAAACCTAGTGGGTCGTATACAGCGGCTAGGAAACGTAGGATCCCTCTTTTCGTAACATCAATAGGTTCCTCAGGAAATTTCACAGCAATTGAGTCATCTGATTTGTTCCATGGGAGTCCTAACAGCTTTGATTCCCCTTCCTTGACCCCCAACTGTTGCTTTGCAAAGGTTGGCTGCTCTTCGACACTAATAATTTCACTCTCCAGCTGAGACACATTAGAGTTCCACTTGTGCATAGTAAACTTTGCCTCTCCAAACACTGACACTATGGTCTTCTTCAGTTCTTGGACTTCTGCCGTGGTACTGCCACCAGTGATAACATCATCGACGTATAGACTCCTTAGGATCTCTTCAATTTCTTCTGGGTACTTCTCCCTTAGGCTCTCTAGATGCAATTTTAGTGTCGCTGCCAATAGGAATGGCGACTGAACCAAGCCGAATAATGCTCGCGTAAACCTCAAGACTTCAATAGCTGATGGGTCCTTGTCCTTGATCCAATGAAAGCGCAGTGCATCTCTGTCTTCTGCCCTTATTCGTACTTGTAGAAACGCCTGCTTGATGTCACCTGCCAGCGCGACTGGCTTAAAACGATTACGCACTAACACGTCCCACAACAGATTCTGAAGGGGCGGTCCGCTTTCTAGGCACTCATTTAGTGATGGCTTCTCCTCTCCTGGCTTTGCCGACGCATCAAATACAATCCTCAGTTTGGTTGTCTCTGCTGATTCCCTCTTCACTCCTTTGTGTGGAATGTAAAATTCCCTACTGGTCGCCACATCTGTAACTCTTTCAACTATCCCATCAGCCAACTGCTCTTGTATGATTTCATCGTACTTGTCTAACATCCCCGGTTCTCTCTGTAACTTCTTTAGCAAACCTTCAAGTCTTCTTTTGCTCCCACGTTCATTCTTGAGCAGGGGAGCGTGTCCCACCTTCCACAGTAATCCTGTTTGATACCATCCTTCCTCACTCCGTTGTAACTGTTGGCTGAACTCATCAAAGACGTCCTGTTGGTCTTCTTCCGCCCTATCCTCAAGCCCCAACACATCTAAACTGCAGAGTTGCTGGTAGTCTGCTGTGGATGTCCTTGTAAAGTAAACATTTGAGAGTACGCTTTCCTCTCCTGTAGACATCATGGTCCACCCTAGCTTGGTGAGCTCGGCAATTGGTTCGGATGGTTGTCCAATCTTTGGCTTGGTCTCCGTCTTTATTCTTGAGTACTCACTAGCCCCAAGGATTACATGGATGGGCAACTCACTCTTCTTGTCGTCATCGTTCATGACCACTCCTTGTAGATGACAATATTTTCTGATCAGATCTTCATAATTCGGATTGGGGACAGTGAGCAAAAGACCTTTGTCAACCTTGCTGACCCTCGTTGTCATCTCAAACTTCCCATCAACACTGCCAACCTTAACAGAATAGCTCTGGACCTTCTGGACTGTTGAGCAAAGCATCATTTCAATCTGTCTATGTTCGACGTGGAAAGGTCGTTTATTCAAACGAGCAACAAGGGCTGCTGATGCATAGGAACTTCCAGAACCTGTATCTAGTAAAGCCCTGCATTTGATACCATCAACCACTACAACCACCACTGGGTAAATGACAGATCCTTCACCAGTTGCTAACATCATTTGATTGTTGCTATGCTGTTTATCACAAATGGATGTGTGATGCCTGTGACCACAAAGCTGGCAGTTGGTTTTGCTGCGGCAATCTTGCGCTTGGTGTTTTGCACCTGTGCAGTTGAAACACAACCTCTTGTCACTTAAGATCTTTTTGCGCTGGTTCAAGTTAGGGACCTTTTTACACTCCGTGGCCTTGTGGTCCTCACTGTTACAATAGATGCAGCCACGTCCCATTCTTCCAACCTCATCCTTTGTTTGGTAAACAGTGTTCTTCTTGGGCAGGGAATGACTTGATGGGCTTCGAAATGGCGGTTTCCGGTTTGATAAATCACGATTCGACAAGTCACGCCTTGGGAGGTCTTGCTTTGGGTTGTCGCTGGGAACAGGGTTACGGTCACACCACCTCCTTAAGGACTCAATCAATTCAGAAAAACCCCACTCTTGCCAATTGTCATCTAGTCTTACTAAGTCTGCTCTGATCCCAGGTAGTTTGTCAAGGGTTGTGCGGGCAAATCCATGAATCTCCTTGATCTTGCCCATAGTCTCAAGAACCTGAACGTGGCTTGTTAGCTTCTCGTAAAACTCCTGGATTGGAGCTGGACGTGTGCCAGTAATGGTGGACAAGCCAATAATTTCTTGCATGTGGGCATTTGCTACTTCACTTGACTTACCGTATTTGCTACTCAGAATAAATTTCGCTCGTTCATATCCCTCAGAATTATAGGGCAGACCATCAACAAAGACTCGCACTGTTGGTATTAATAGCTCCTTGAGGTACGAAAACTTAGCAACCTGAGAGATACTTGCCTTGTCTATCTCTGTTTCGAACTGACTCCAGAATCTCAACCAGTCCAAATGCGTTCCCTGAAACTGCGTGATTGTTAGCTTGGGTAACTTGGCACCGCTTTCCTTGATAGATTTGTTTCGATCCTCCTCGAATTTCCTTTCATATTCCCGCTTCATTTTCATTCGCGCTTCCTCGAGCTTCAACTCCTCTTCGTAATGGCGTCTCCTTTTCTCCTCTTCTCTCATTTCCTCTTCGTCTCGCTGTCTCCGTAATGCCTCCTCTTGCTTGTTTCTCGCCATTTCTCTCACATCGTCGGCAGTTTCCTGAAACTCTTCCAGTTGTCTTTCTATTTCAAGAGACCATTCCCTCACCTCAACTGGATCATCTCCATTCTCTATTCTGAGAGCTTGTATTTGGAACATCTGTTCGTGAACGCCATCGATCTGATCTTCCATAGCTTTTTGTAATCGTTCCAGCGCCTTCAGCTCGTTTTTTCCTCTGATCCTAGGTACATCTTCCCGTGTAAACTTCAACATTCGCAATTTCGCGTCGATCCTTTTTATCGCGGCGTCAAGATCAAGATCGGTGGCCATGTTTACTTTAGATTTTACTCACACGTTCCAGGTTTGTTTTTTCGCTAAGTAACTGTAACTCACAAACTCCTTCCTGTTCTTGTCCTGGCGGGGTCGCCACTTTGTGTCGTAGTGTTTTTACGAACAATTTATTCACCAGTGTGCAAGTAAATGTCAACGTTACAAGAATCACTTCATCCCAAGAAAAAACTCTCACACACTCTCCCCTCGTGCTCATCCAACTGGTTCAAACCGGTTGGATGACGTAATGTTCGACCCGACACTTGCTTGTGAATTGTGAGCCATTGTCAGTGTGGCACATTTGCGGTATGCCAAATCGCGCAAAGTGGGCCTTGGTCTTGTTTATTACTGTGGCAGAGAGGGTGTCCTGGAGTTCGTCGACCTCTATCCAATCCGAGAAATGGCAGACAGTGACCAGGTAGTCCTTCTGCTCATGGTTAAAGATATCTTGGCTTACAATTTGCCATGGCTGCGTTGGGATAGGTAACGACTTCATGGGTTCTTTTGTAAGAGTTTTACTATACTGGGCACAGACACTGCAGGTGTCGCACATGTCTGAGATTGCTTTCCTCATGCCTGGCCAGAATAAGACTTCGCGGGCCATGCGAATGTTCGACTCTGCTCCAAAGTGGTTCGCATGTATTTTGCCAAGCATTGTTGAGTACATGGACTGTGGAACTAGGACTTGTTGGCCTTTGTAGATGATCCCATTGTGTATGCTTAGTTCCTCTCTGAAGGTCCAGAATGGGCGGAGGTTGTTGGCCAGGTGTTGCTTGTCGTCGGGCCAGC
>OX453286.1:22743809-22828809 GCA_949710005.1 Ricordea florida | reverse complement strand
ATAAGCTAAATTCGATGGTTTTGAGGGGTAGGAGGAGGACAACGGTTTTGAGGGGCAGGAGGAGGGCAACGGTTTTGGAGGGAGGAGAGGGCAGAGGAATTTTGTCGAGGGCTTATAAGCTAAATTCGTAGGTTTTAGGATACAGGAATTTTGGCAAGGACTTATAAGCTAAATTCGTTTTCAAATTTAAACAGAGATTTAATCAGAGATTTATTGGGTAATATTTCTCGGACAGGAAGATTAAAAATTTGAAAAATGGTTTAAAGATTTGATATTTTTTACAAAAGTAATTATGGATCGGTTAAGAGAATTGAATGTAAAACAATTAAGTTCATTACTTTCGTGGTATAGAATTCGAGGCAGATCAAGAATGACTACTATAGAAGCAAAAATACAAGCATTGAATAATATCCCCGAAGTAATTAATAATGTACAACAAATCGCAGATAATAGAAGAGAAATTTTTAGAGAGATAAATAATATGCCGAGGAGAAGAGCAAATCAGCCACAACTTCCTCTTCCAATACCACAAATAAGACCAAGAAACAGGCCAAATTTACCACACTTAAATATTCCACAACCAACTCAAATTCCAGGCACACCACCAGGTTCACCAGATAGATATAGACCAGAAACACCGCCAGGTTCGCCAGATAGATATAAGCCAGGAACACCGCCAGGCACACCGCCATCAAATAAACCAAAAACAAAACCAAAAAGACCTTCTCCACCCAAACCAACACGACCGCCGCCCCCAATTCCAACAAAAACTAAAAAACAAGTAATAAAAAATGAATTGGTTAAAAATACCAAACAAACTCCTTTTTTAGGAAATGTATTAAACAAGTTTTGGGATTTTGTAAAACCATATATTCCAGAAAGAGTAAAAAATAAAACAGAGGAACTAGCTAAAAATTTTATAGATAGATATAAAAAAGCGAATAAAATAAATCAGCCAAACCAAACAAAATCAAAAAGAGATTATGAGAAGGAGGGAGCAAGACCAAAAACAAAAAGGTTGAAAGAAGAAGAATTAATTATCAAAGAAAATGTAAGAAAATTCAAAAATGGCTATTTGAAGCAACACACTATAGATGGGAAAAAAGGATATACTATTGAAGAATTCATGAAAAAAATAAAACCAAAGGTTATAGATATTATTAATAAGGATAAGAAACCAAAAAAGGTTAAGGTTATACTATCATCTAAGTTTGTAAAATCTGCAAATAATCAAATTGCAGAACAGGTTGAAAAATACTTTCACGCTAAACCAAAAATAATTACAGAGGCAAGCGATTTGTCAAAAGAATATGACGACATAATTAAAAATATACTTGATGAGGTTGAAAGATTTCACGAAAATACAGATTCTGGTGTTTTTCAATTTGATTCAGTAGTACGATTTGATCTTGGTATAGCACCTTACACAGTTACTTCTGGGAGTTCATATATACCAACGCCAGAAAGATTAGCAGCAAAAAAAGCTACTATTAACATACAAAATAAGTGCGAAGATTGTGGTCAACTTTCATTAACAGAGGCGGTGTTTCCAAGAAAACATCATAGAGAGAGGGTAAATAATGAATTGTTGGAAAATTGTAAAAAATTAAACTTTTCTGGTATAGAAGGTGCAATGAAATTAAAAGATTTTAGCAAGTTTGAAAAACAAAACCCATATCCAGTTAATGTATTGAAATATGACGAAGAAGCTGATGAAATATATACTGCAAGATTAAGCGATAAATGTTATTGCAAGAAAGAAGAAAAATGTAAGAATTGCGGCTGTATGAAAAAAGAGTGTAAGAAAAAACAGAAATGTGAGAAAAAAGACTGCACAAAACACGAATGCGAAGAATGCGGATGTAAGAAATGTGATTGCAATAATTATGAATGCAAGTTATGTGATTGTAAATTTATAACATTACTTTTAATAAATAATGGCGAAAAAACCCACTATATTTTAGTAAATAATGTTAGCAGACTTTTATCATCTGAAATTGACAAAAATAAGAACAAAAAACATTTCTGTTTTAGATGTTTCAACTCATTTTATGATAAAAGGATTTTACAAGAACACAAAGAATACTGCGATTCACACGGCGAAGTTAAAATAAAAATGCCAAAGAATGAAGATGGCAGCCCAAAATTTATTTACTTTAAAAATTTTAAAAATAAAATGCGACACCCTTTTGTTATTTGTGTAGATTTTGAAGGTCAACTAATACCAATACATACTTGTTCGCCAAACGAAATTAAAAGCTTTACAAAAAATTACCAAATGCATAAAGCATCGGGATTCTGCTATTATATTAAATGTTTCGATGAAAGTATATTGCCAAATGATTTTAAAATCTGCGTGAATTATACCGCAAAATCCGATGACGAGGACGTCGCGCAGATATTTACAGAATATTTAGAAAGAGATGTTAGGAAAATTTTTAGTCTAATAGAAGAAAAAAAGGAAACTTTTAAAGTTTATGATAAAAAGAATATGTCAGAAATGGATAAAAAAGATTATGAAAATGCAACTCAATGTCATATATGCGAGCGCAAATTTTCTGAAAGTGAAGAAGAAGAAGATTTTAAAAAAGTAATAGATCATTGTCATCTTACTGGAAAATATAGGGGGGCGGCGCATAATATTTGTAACTTAAAATATGTGATTCCCAAATTCATTCCAGTAGTAATTCATAATCTGTCGGGGTATGACTCTCATCTATTCATTAAGAATCTTGGCAAAACAAAGGGTAAAATGAGCTGTTTGGCTAACACTGATGAAAAGTATATTAGTTTCTCAAAGAAAATTTTAATTAATTATGATTGTGATCACGATCACGATCATAATTGCGATGAGGACGAAGATGAAAACGAAAAGACCATTACTAGAACAATAAGATTCATTGATTCTTATAAATTTATGCAATGCTCTCTTAGCGGATTGGTCAACAATCTTACAAAATGTGGAAAATGCGAGTCATGCAAACCAGGAAAATGTTTGAAAAGATACATAAAAGATGGAAAGATTATTACTTTTAATGGTGTTGGTAATTGTGATCAATGTAAGAATTGCAAGTTATTAGGAAGTATGTGTTTTTCTCCAATAGATAAAAATATGGTGGTAACTAAAAAACATTTCACAGGAGAAAAGTTAAAACTATTGTTGAGAAAGGGTGTGTTCCCTTATGATTATTTTGATCGAATTGATAAACTTAATGAAACAGAAATTCCGCCAAAGGAAGCATTTAAATCAATTCTTAATAATCAAGATATTTCGGATGAAGATTATGAACACGCTAAAAAGGTGTGGGAAACATTTGACATGAAAACAATGAGAGATTATCATGATTTATATCTAAAAACAGATGTATTACAGCTAGCCGACGTATTTGAGAACTTTAGGGATGTATGTATTGGTAATTATAGTTTAGATCCTGCCCACTATTTTACATCACCGGGATTATCTTGGGACGCAATGTTAAAATTAACTAAAGTTAGTTTGGAGTTGTTTACAGACGTTAATATGCTGCTTTTTATTGAGAAAGGGATTAGAGGTGGAACATCCCAAGTATCAAAAAGATATGCTAAAGCTAATAACCCCTATATGACAGATTTTGAAATAAATAAACTTATAAGTTATATTATTTATCTTGACGCAAATAACTTATATGGGGCCGCAATGAGCAAGAAATTACCAAAACGAGGATTTAAATGGATTCCAAATGAAGAGCTTGAAAATTGGAGGAATATACCTTGTATAGTTGAGGTTGATTTGGAATACCCAAAAAATCTTCATGATAGTCATAAAGATCTACCTTTAGCTCCTGAAAAACTTACTGTTAATAAAGTTAAGAAATTAATACCAAACCTATTTGATAAGAAAAGATATGTAATTCATCATGAAACTCTAAAATTTTATGAAAAACAAGGATTAAAAATAACAAAGATTCATAAGGGAATTAAATTTCAAGAGTCTAAGTGGTTACAAACTTACATCGATCGGAATACTGAATTGAGAAAACATGCGAAAAACGACTTTGAAAAAGATTTCTTCAAACTTATGAATAACTCCGTATTTGGCAAAACAATGGAAAATATGAGAAAAAGGATAGACGTTAGATTAGTTAATAATATAGAATCGGCTAAAAAATTAATAAGAAAACCGAACTTTAATCATTTTACTATCTTTTCTGAGGATCTAGCCGCCATAAATATGAAGAAAACAGAAATAAGATTTAATAAACCGGTTTATGTGGGGTTTTCCATTTTGGATCTAAGTAAACAAATAATGTATGACTTTCATTATAATTATATTAAAGAGAAATATGGAGAAAAAGCCGAATTACTTATGACTGATACTGATAGCCTTGTATATAATATAGAAACAGAGGATTTCTATGAAGATATAAGGCTAGATGTTAGGGAAAAGTTTGACACTAGCAACTATCCAAAAAACCACAAATCTGGTATTTGGGATGATGAAAACAAAAAAGTAATTGGCAAGTTCAAAGATGAGTTTGGTGGAAGTATACCTACAGAATTTGTGGGTTTGGGAGCTAAACAATATGCATTATTAATGGACAATGGTAAAGAGATAAAGAAGAATAAAGGAACAAAGAAATTAGTTGTTAAGAGAACAATAAGTTTTAATGATTTTAAAAATTGTTTGAATACTAAAGAACCACAAATGAGATTGCAAAATTTAATCGGATCAAAACTACACGATATTTACACAAAAACAGTTAATAAAAAAGCGCTATCTGCTTATGACGATAAGAGAATCATTCAAAAAGATGGAATACATACTCTTCCATATGGTCATTATCTTAACAAAACAGAATTGGGTGGCAACACAGTATCATAAGGAATAACTTGTAATTCTTCCCTTACAAATCCTCGTCGCGGCCCATCAATTAAATAATATAAAACCGGTTGATTGGATGAAATAACACTTCTGGAGATATCATAAACTTTGATACTCCAAATAGGATCAGTAGCTCGTCTTCTTTCTCCGCCTTCAAGTTCACCCTGTGATAAAAAATATCTAACTTTAACAATAGGCGGCAATCTAACCTCATCAAACCCCACCGCGCGTTGGTAATTTTTTGGTTCAATATCAACCTCTTTCATTTTTATAGCCTCATCGGGCTCTTTACCGGTTATTCTCATCAGTGTATTATTCAAAGTTTTTAGAATAGCTGGCAATCTTTTCACCCATACCCTTGATCGATCATCACTAATCATTTCCTGCGCATATTGATGACTAAATAATCTTTCTCCTAATATTTTATTTGCGTTTTCCACAAATGCTTGGGCTCTATGATTACCGGCTTCACTTCTCTGTATTTTCACATTATGGTAATTCATGAGTTTACTAACTTCTCCCATAAATTCTTTTCCTGGATCAACCATTAATGTTTTTGGGTATTTCAATCTTCTAGAATATATTTTCTCAAAAGCTTCTGATATCTCTCGACTTTCTTTTGAGGTTAATGCTTCAGCATCTTTATATCTCGAGGCGATATCAACCACAACTAACGCATATTTATATGTTTTTCTTCTAACTATATCATGCGGTAAAAATAATAAATCTGCTTGGTGAATCTGATTGGGTTTATCCACAGTCCAATGAGGCCTTGGAATATGCTTTGGAGCAGGAAGATAGATTTGCCATATTGCTTGTTTTTGCAACCATTGTTTTGCATAATTTTCACTTACTTTCGCTTTCTCAGCTAATTTAGGAATTGCAGAATATCCTTTCCAATATCCTTCAGTTGAATAATATATTTTTGAGAGCATATTTTCGTTATTCATTTAAAATAAACAAATTATCTTATAAATCAAATGGTGTCAGAGGAAGAAAAAATAAAATTTACCGAATACCAAATCAACATTATGAAAAAAATTATTAGAAAAAAAATTCTATATATGGAAGACGGCGATCAAATTTTTAATGTTTTAATTTTAATTCCTAAGGCAAGAGAAGGTTTATTAAAACATATTGCCAAGTTAGAAAAAAATAGAACAACATAGGTTTAAAGGTTAACCAAAGTATCTTATAAATTACAATGACGTCTGAAAAAATTAATCCAAACAGAATTCCCAAAGAACCATTTGGTTTGAAAGCAGAATCAACATTGAATCGAATTACTCTAAATCCATCCACAGCCAGTCCAGGAGAAACATTATATATAAATATTCCAAAACTTTCTGAGAATTTAGTGATTGTACCTGGAAGTGTATCTCTTCTATTTGATTTAGATGTTGAGGGTCATGCTAATAACACAGTTGTGAATAATGTGAGCCGTAATCTTGTAACCAGACTGAAAGTTCTTTTTGGGGGAGAAACATTGCAAGATACTCAAAGATATGATTTATTTCAAACATATCATGATTTATTCTTAACTGAAGAAGAGCGCGAAGATAAATTAAAACAAGGTATTTCTTCACTAAATATTAGAAAACTTAGAACAAAAGCCGGAGATGCAAAAACACAAGATGTAAAAGAAGTTGCTCTCACTAATGTTCATGGATCAAAGTATAGAATACCAATAAATCATCCTATTCTAAACGATCATGGCGTTTTTTATCCGAAAGCGTTGGAAAATCATCTTATATTTGAGCTTACACTTGCCCCAATCGCTAATATTCTTATTTATTCTGATACAACTAAAGCGCCATCATATTCAATCAAAAACTTAGAGTTAGAATATTCTTCAATTTCTAGTGAATACTTAGCCCGCGAGGCTCAAGCAGCTTATCAAGTTGGCAAAGGATTCTTTTATGAAAATATTACCTTGCACAAAACTTTTACATTTTCCATTGGTGGTGATGGTGTTATTAATCAACATATTAATTTACCGAGAAGATCAATGATAGGAATATTGTTTTTGTTTTTATTACCTCAAGCTGCAGGAGCAAGGGATTCTGAAAATTTTTATAATCCAGGCATATCTTCCGTTGAAATTGATGTTGATGGCGTACCAAATAGAATATACTCTAGGGGAATGATTCCGTCCGATCTTTGGGAATCCGTGAAAAAAAGATTTCATAGAGATGATGGTTTACAAATTTCATTGAAAGAAAAAGAATTTTACGCGGATAAGTTTGCTCTTTGGGTTGATACTAGAACTCATCCAGATAATGGTATTCATGGTGGTGGACTTGCTCTAAATAATACGCACGATGGTGTAAAAATAGAAATTAAAAGGAAACAAAGCGGATCTGGAACCGTAACTTGTCATATGTTTGTTGTAGCAGATGCAATGATGGAGATTATGAATTCAAGTTTGAGATCAATTAAGTACTGATAATCTAAAAACATAATGTTATGATACAAAAAAAATCATGGAAGATTTACGAGATAAGATACCATTCCATTGTATTATAACAGGACCCACAAATTGCGGAAAAACAAAATACCTAATTGAACAGCTCCGAGGTCCTTTCCGGAAAGTTTTTGAATATATTGTGTTAATTTGCCCAACCTATTCTAAAAATAAAACTTATCATAATTTTGCTCGAGGAGATAAACATTTCTATGTATTATTACCCGATGCAAGTAATATTGATGAGATTAATGATTTGTTAAATGATTGCCAAACTTTTTTTTCTGGAACAAATACATTAATAGTTTTGGATGATTGCGCAGTATCTAACGATCTGAAAAAGCGATCAAACAAGTTTATAGATTTAGCATTCTCTGGAAGGCATCATGGATTATCAGTTTGGGTTTTAACCCAGCAATTAACATCTATTGCAAAACCATTCAGAGAAAATGTTGCCTGCGTTGTTACTTTTCATAATCCTTCCCAGAAAGGTATGAAAATGTTTTTTGAGGATTATGGAGGAGATATGGATTATGAAACTAGTAAAAAGTTTGTTCAACTACTGAAAACTGAAAAATATTCTAGACTTTGTTTATCTTTGCGTTACCCATTTAATTTTTATTTGGAGATACCAGAAGTGATTTCCGAGTAGCAGGGTCGACAAAGTCGGTTTAAAACTAATAAATCTATTATCTCAAAAGATGACAAACCTTGAAGATTATATAGAAGAAAAGGAAGAGGTAAAGGATGATAATGAACTTGAAATAAAACAAGAATCACTCGCCATTCTCGCTGCCTTAGGAACAACAAAGGAATATTTGGGGGTTGAAATGAGTCTGGGTGATATAAAGAAATTATCCGCAAAAGATGTTGAAAAGTATTTTAATCGTTATCAAGCAGTAATGGGTAAAAAAATTAATGGGGGATTAGTAGATTCATCCCTTCAATTAGTTTCAAAACTTATTTCATATTTAGTTCCGGTTGATGATATAGAATCTCTTTGCAATGATTTGAAGAATGATGATTTGGTAAATCGTGAATTAACAAACATTGTTGGGTTATTAGCATTGAAAGCAGGAAGATTGGCAGCGCTTGCTAGCGGACTATTTCAAGTAGCAAAACACGTTAAATTCAACAAAAATCATCAATTTTCAAGAGAAGAACCAGCAAATTCTAACACAACTGATCAGGAAACTAAGCAATCTACTGAAGGTGTTGATACAGTATATTAAACAGATCTAAAAACTTATTTGTAGCATCTAAATAACAATGTCTGAACAATCTGAAGTAGATCGGGGCGAAGCCCCTCCCCGCTTTGCGGAGCAAATTACTGCTGATCCAACACCTGAAAATAAAGATACTAAAAAGAGGGAGAAAGATCCTAAAAAAGTCGCAGCTGGTAAGAAATTAGCTGAATATAATAAAAAAGCAAAAGAAGCATTAGCTAGGGAGATGAAACGAAACGAAAATGAAGATAATCAGGAAAAGACAAATAATGAATATAATCAGGCAAAGCCCTCCCACGAAGCGAAATCATGGCTGCCAGAGTTATCTTTTACTACTGTTTTATCTGTTATTGGATTAGGTTTTACAGCATTTGATCTTTTTATGAGATATAAGGAAAAAGCTAGGGTTGAATATTCCAGTAGGATAGCTGATTTATCGCAAGTTCCACAACCTTCAAAAATTCCATTGCATTTAACCTCAAAATCTTTAGGAATGGAATAATTATAAAGTTATTTAAAAGTTTCTTACTGATGTAGTAAAAAATCATGTCAACCGAAAACAAACTTGTGAAAACTGTAACTGATTCAGCGGTACTTATCGGATTGGGGGCTGGAGTTGGGTATGTGGCTAAAAAAGTAATGAAAGAATCATTTTTGAGTGATCCATCCTCGAGTATTACAAATTATGCAAAATGGGTTGCTGTATTATCCGGGAGTATGTATCTAAAAACATATTTAGAGGAACAAAAGATTTTACCAAAATAAAATTATGGCATTATTATCATTAGGAATGATGGGGATAGGAGCAATATTGAATGCAACGGCATTTACCGGAGGAAATATTCTTGCAAAATATTTATCCGGACGCAATGTGGATACTGAAAAAATAAGACACGATAAAGCAATGGAAAAATATCAAAGAGATTACGAAGCATATCAGGAAAAAAGGCAAAAAATGCTTGATTGGAAAATAAAGAAAAAAGATGAAAAATACCAAGCATCAAAAAATATTTCTACTACAAATCAGGCTTTTGAATTGTATGGTCAAATGCAAGAACCCAAATTTTCAGATTATTACAAACCAAGTGATGGTCAAAAGACTGGGGAAATGGTATATGTCGGAGCTGGAATGTTAGGTTTGGGTTACGCTGTAAGTAAAATATTATAAATTATTATTTTTTGTTATATAACCAGTAATTTTGTTATATAACACAAGTATATTTATTATTTTGGTTTACATGAGACTTCCATCATCAGAATCTTCATCTTCATATTTTTCCATTTCTTCAGCTGCAGATTTACTATTTGAACATCTAACTTTAGTTAATCTTTTCATTTCTCTGTTTGGCTCTATAACCGCCTCATAAAGTTTTACTTGAAGTGCAATACAAGAACCAATAAATATTGATTCGATTTTTATTACACCTTCCTCAACTCGACAACCTTTATTTAATAATTTCAATGGATCAATTTCCTTATCATTTTTGGAGTTATAAAACTTAGTTAGAATTTGGTCTTGTTTCTTATCCCAAATTAATTTTGCATATAAAGTTGGCCCTCTATCTGGAACTCTATCCTTCGAAGATTTTTCCAACTTCCAATATAGAGGATTTAAACCTCCTTTTTGTTTTTCAAGCTCATTTCTTTCCAACTCAAATTTTCCAATTTTGTGCCTATTAATAAGCAAATGATCAATGCAATTTTCAACAATTTCATTGAATAAATCAATCCATTTTTCTTCTTCGGGTGTTGGACTGCTTCCACTCCATAAACATAATGGAAACACATATCCTGTAATTGCGCCTGTTTCTTGACTTGTATTTGTGGAAACACCAAAAGAATATAAATTTCTGGTTGAAATTACAAGTTCTCCTTCTGTTCCATCATCATTTTTTGTAAAGATTTTAATTCTTTTGAATTCAACCTTAGGTTTACTTCCAGGAATTTGACCAATAATTGGTTTAGAAAAAATCATACTTTCTTTTGGATTGTAATTATTAACATCTATTAATTTCGTAGTTTCGTTCATCATTTTAATTTCTGTATTTTATGTTCTTATTTTTTAAATCAATTTTTATTTCCGACTCTAGGTAATCTAAAGATTTCTTAATGATGAGTAAAAATCATGGCAGAAGAAATACCAATGGAAGATTTTTCAAGAGATAATGATGATGCTGATAATGATTTGGATTGGGATGATGGCCCATTTTATCAAACCACAAACACATCTACAACCCTTGAACAAGATTATCCTGGTTATGATGATTATAAAAAGCAGAATTCAGAAGAAAAAAGTCGGGCTAAATGGGATAAATATGAGGATGGGGTCCCTGAGGGGAGAGATGAAGAATATGATAAAATGAGAGAAGCTAGGCAAGAACTCAAACGTTATTACCCAGATTACGATCCCAATGGTGGCACATTTAATGTTCAATTTAGAGAAAATGGTGGCATAAAAGGAAAATTAAGTACCGCAGGTAATAATGTGTGGCATACATTAGTTGATGAAAATGGGATCCGTAATACAGAAAATTTACCAAAAACAATTAGAAAAGAACTGGGCGCTGATTATGAAACAATGTTGGAAAAATATAATAATACTCAGTTAGAATTGAGGAAATCTATTGAAGTAAATAATGAATTAGATAATGCATTGCAAGGATTGAAAGCAACAGCAGAAGTATATCCGCTGGAGATTGAACGATATGTGGAAAGAGAAAAAGAACTTAGGGAATTCATTGAGAGACAACAGGTACAAAAAGCAGAAAATAAAAGTCTTTTCGATCAAACCGTTAAACAGAATGTAGAATTAAAAATACAGGGGGAAAAACTTTTGGATGAAGTAAAATTATACAAAGAAGAAATAGATAAATATAAGAAGGGCAAATCAAATGAATCAAAATTAAAACAAAGCAATGAGCGATTAAAATCTGAGGTTGATAAATTAAAAGAACGACTTAGTAATAAAACAATTTCAAGTGAAGAACAATTATCAGATATTGAGGGTCGAAAAGATGAAATAATTAAAAATTTGCCGTTACGGGAGCGACTAAAGTATATCTTCAAAAAGTATGGTTTTACAGTTTTTGCTGTTCTAAGTGCTGTGGGTGCTATCATTGGGGTAATAGTTTCTAATCTTTCAAAAGGTTTATCTGCTTTGGGTAGGGGCGTAGGAAATGGGTTGAAAACTATAGGTAAAAAGCTGGGTGAAATATTGCCGGGAATGGTTGGTGCAATAGTTAGCTTTCTATTCAAAACCGCGGGTCAGGTTATTGGATTTTTAGGTGAGAATGCTTGGCTTTTGATAATGGCCGTAGTTCTATATTTTGTGGAAAGTATAAAAAAGAAGAGAAAGTAACAAATTTAAAGATATCACGGTGATCAGTAAAATACAATATGGATGACTACAATAAAATTTATCCCCAATTACCGACTGAAGGGAGGAACCTTAATAATGTTGATCCGGTTAATTTCAGACTGCAAAAATCAAGCGAAGTATTACAAAATCTCGAGAAGGAAATTAAACATTACGAAGAAGTGAGGAAAAAATATAATAGAGCAAGAGGAATATGTACAAAAATTAGTGTTTCTGGTGGTATGATTTCAGTTATTCTATCCGCAAGCGGATTAGGAACTTCTCTCACGGGTTTTGGCGCTGTTGTTGGTGTGCCTTTGGGTGTGGTTGGAGGTATTTTTGGGGGTTTGTCGATTGGATTTGGTTTTGTCTCTAAAAGTCTTTCCACCAAAGTTAGTAAACACGAACAAACAGTAGCAATTGCAAAATCAAAATTAAACACCATTAACGATTTAGTTTCAAAAGCTTTGAAAGATAATGTTATATCCGATCAAGAATTTTCTATAATTTTATCGGAGTTAGAAAAGTTTCAAAAACTGAAACAAGAAATACGACAAAAATTCAGAAAAGATTCAGAAAAAAACTTCGACATGAGTATTATAAGGAAGAAAGTTCGAGAAGATCTATTAAAAGAATTAACCAATCCCGCTCATTAAAAATTTCTTTTGAAAGAACTGATGTGGGGTGTAATTGTTTTGCGGGAGTTAGAAAAGAGGTTAATTAATTTTACATCTTATTCTTAATCTAAAGATCAGAAAAATTGGAAAACAAAGAATAAGATGTTATTTGGCGATTTCAGAAACCGCTACCCAAAAGCAAATCTTACTAAATTCAATTATGTAAACGATTTATATGGCGGATATATTAAATGGAAAGTTAATGGGACAACAATTATGTCCGATGATGATCCTACTGGAAAAACATGGACTGATGATCTTCCTTCTAATTTGAAAAAGTTATTATGGGAAGATTTAGGCTTGGAAAATAAGCCAAAAGTTGGCTCGTTTCCAAAAAGTTTATCATTTACAAACAAAAAATGCTCAATACCTGGGATTAAATTCGATGAATTTGCTCTTAATGTAACAAAATTATTAATCAATCTAAATATATATGTTTCAGAAAAAGATAGTTTCACTGCATCAATGAAAAATGTTTTTAAAAATCAAACTGTGGGGTTTACTAGTGGAAAAGAAGCTAGAGCTTGGTTGAGTAAACCAAATATTAATCAGTGGCCGCAACAATTAAACATGGCGGTTTGGTGCGCAACGTCTGGATGCGGTGTAAGTTTAAGTGATATTTTTAGTTACCCGAAAGTTATTAGAAGTTTTTTTGTATTTCACATTTACTTTACAATAAGAAGAATATTATATGAATTGTACGTGCCATTACCCGACGAAAAAACTTTTTCCTTAAAAAATAATCCATACAACAAAAATGCTTATAATAGATTGTGCGCAGAATTTGATTTAAGTAATAATCAAGATTATAAGGGGTGGAATAAAACTTTAGCCGATTTTAGATTTAAGGGGGGTACAAATCATGGTTTAGGGGATGTATTTATTGATTATGGGAAAGGATATGCAGACCCCGGAAGCGTTCCTGGGAGCGCATCTGCGCAAGCAACAGGTGGAGGATACCAAAATGTCAGGATTATAAGAGGTTATGATACAGAAGCTAATATTTGGCCAAGCAGCGAAAATAAATTTTACGATGATGGGGGTAGAAAAAATAAAGGCGATTTAGTATCAATGCTTCGAAATGATCATTTTGTTGATTTTCAATATGCTTGGTTTATAGCAGAATCTGGGCATGGATTAACAAAGGCGGGATTGGGAAGAATAAATAGATCAATTGAAGCTTTTGTTTATTGTGTTTTAGGCTCACAAGTTAATACTAGAACTTCAATTGTTAGTAAAGGGGGTGGCGGTTTTGAAACCCAACAAAACTTTATATCTTTATTTGAAAGTTCTGTGATTGAAAATGACATATCCAAATCAATTCAAAGATATCAAACAGCGGTTCAAGAATCAAAATCTCGCCTTGATTTGGCTGTAGCTCCTGGTGTTTGGTTAATGCCAAGCAATTTAATAATAAATACAGAAAGCATTATTGGGTACAATAATGATTTGAAAAAGGTAACAGAAGATATGACCTTTGGAGTAAATAATTCAATAAATGTTGAGACAAAAACTGTTGGAATAACTCATAGTTTAGGTACCTCAAAGGTTTTATTAAATACCAACCCTCAACCAATAAAACCTAAACTAAACAATATCGATGAATCAAACAATGAGGAAGAAGTTAGTAATATAGAAACATCTTCTCATCAAAATAATCTTATTGTTTTAATGCTTGCCGGAGGATTATTATCCTGGTTTTTATTTCGTTAATGTTTTGATTATATAAATCTAAAGATGAACATGATGTAATCAAAACAAAATGTTAAGTATTACTATGTGTGAACCAGAAAGTAGGATTTATTTAGATCCGCCGCTGAAAAATATTCGTGAGATACAGCTTCTGGATTGTAATATAAAAACTAAAAGATTGATTAATTTCAAGGATAAACAGACCTTATTCAATGATAATAATCAACCCCCAATAATAATACAACCTGGCACATATTCGTTACGTGATATTCAATCAATCTTTCTTAATGATACTGATAGGGAAAAGATAACAATCATTGAGACAGACACTGTTGACTATCTTTATTCCAATAAGAACTTCAAAGTTAAACTTACCAGAGGATTGTCGTTTGGTTTGGGTGTTCCTGAAGTTATAAATCCTGGTAAATTATACCCCATAAATATACAGATTAGGGAACCTTTGAGACTTATGTGTAGTATAGTGGATAATAAGTCGTCATATATGAATAACACCAAATATGGAGAACTTGTGAAACTCACACCATCAAACCTACTTGCAAACATACCCTCAAAGGATTATCCTTCAATTCCGGTTCAAAAATATGAGAACCCCATAAACCACTTTGATTTAGCTATCTTAGACAATGAATGGAAAAAACTTAATTTAAGGGGATTGCCAATAACTTTTAGTTTAAGATTTAGATAAATTACCGAGGACTTTTTTTTGTTACATAACTATTACTCTAAGTTATGTAACACAATTGCCCATTCTTCGCTTTTATTTTAAATCATTTAATAATTTCATTCTGCAAGCCTTGCAAGAAGCTTTTTGCTTGTCATGTTCACAAATTTGTGATCCCCTGCATTCTTTACATTGTTGTTTTTGTTTATTATGTTCACATATTTGTGATCCCCCACATTCTTTACAACATTGTTTTTGTTTATTGTGTTCACATATTTGTGATCCCGCGCATTCCTTACATCGATATTTATATTTATTATGCTCACAATTATACCCATTACATTCGCTACAAAATTTTTTTATTTTCCCATGATCACAAATAATTCTGCTAATGGGGAAAACTTTTTCAATTAAATCAGTAATTTCCTCATCTTTAAAATTTGTAATTTCATCAATTAGTTCTTGCTTACTCATTTTTGCTCTTCCTTTAATTCCAAGATCTTTCGCTATTATTTTTAGTTCATAAATATATAAATCTCTTAACCGATCCATAATTACTTTTGTAAAAAATATCAAATCTTTAAACCATTTTTCAAATTTTTAATCTTCCTGTCCGAGAAATATTACCCAATAAATCTCTGATTAAATCTCTGTTTAAATTTGAAAACGAATTTAGCTTATAAGTCCTTGCCAAAATTCCTGTATCCTAAAACCTACGAATTTAGCTTATAAGCCCTCGACAAAATTCCTCTGCCCTCTCCTCCCTCCAAAACCGTTGCCCTCCTCCTGCCCCTCAAAACCGTTGTCCTCCTCCTACCCCTCAAAACCATCGAATTTAGCTTATAAGCCCTTGTCAAAATTCCTCTGCCCACAAAACCGACGAATTTAGCTTATAAGCTAAAAAATCCTTGACAAAATTCCTCTGCTCAAAATTCGCCGAATTTAGCTTATAAGCTAAAAAATCCCTGTCAAAATTCTTGTGTCCCAAAACCGTGCTTTTCTCCCTCTCTACGCTAGTCTATAGTGTATAAGCTGGCATATTTTACATGTTCTCTTGACCGTATATGGCAAATTGACGTATAAAGGAAAATAAACTGAAATATCTATAAATGAAATATAGCTTTTTGAAAATCGAAAATAAATCAAACTTTCGCCGTGAATTGGAATGACAGTGAGGATTTGACGCTTTAAAAGGTAAAAAAAAATAGGAGTGAATTTAATGAAACTTTTACTGATGTAAGTTTTAAGTGCAGCTACTGTTTTCAAACTCTAAAGTAATAGCTTCACTTTTAAATTGCACTAACAAAAATTTTACTGAGTTGACCTCGGGTTTCTACGAAAGCCAAGCCCGTAACTCTTGCCTCGCCGTTTGTGATGTTTTGATCTGGGCTATAGAGTCATCAATAATGCGAAAATTATATTATTGAGAGAAATGAGAGAGAGGATCTTCGACTGGCCCGCCCGCAGAATGAAAACCATAGTTGATACAACACAAAAGGAATACATTTTTATTGTAAGGTCAAATCCTTGACTAGAAGACTGGTTCTATTGTTTTGGTGAAAGTGCCAGAGAGAACTAAAAGTAAAAGAATTTCCATTGTGGTATGCTCAAGCTTTAATAAATGAATCACTTTTCTTACTTGAAAATTCAAGAGCCTTAGTTTAGTCTTCTTACCTTGAGCACTGCAAAGAGCAACTGAAACAAAAAAAATGACATGTGTTAAATTTTAGTCTGTTTTATCAATCTTGTGAAGATAGTGGTTTTCTGGATTGTAAAATAGCCTGTAAATGCATTTATTTATTGTTTATTGTTTATAACAACTTTATTTGCTAAAAAATAAACATGATAAACTGCAAAAAGGGTGCTGCCAGGGAAGAACTAAATCCTCATAAGCGGCAGCCCCCAATAACAATTGAAATATAATATAAGTAATAAAATATCTAAGAAAATATAAATGCAATCATAAAAGTAAAATAAATATATATGATATAACTATGATTAAAATGATTATGATTTCTTAAACAGGTGTTCAGCAAGACCTTTCTTAAACTTATTTAACGATGTACAATGGACTAAGTGTTCTGGTAGATCGTTCCATGAGTTAATATATCTAATCCAAAATGAAAATTTAAATATATTAGTCCGTGCATAAGGTGTCCATATTTTAAAATCATGATTAGCCCTAGTACGTCCTTTTGAAAACGATAGATAATTATCTAGAGAGACTTTAGAGAGTCCGTTTATAAACTTAAATAACTGAACTAAACTGAGAAAGTCACGACGAGTATGAAGACTCGGCCACCCAAGGTATCTTAAGCGATCATCGTACTCAACAGAACTACCTAAGATCCATATTGAGGCATTCCTTTGGATTCCTTCAAGTTTATCGGATAGGTATTGTTGATGAGGATTCCAAACTGGACATGCGTATTCAATAATTGGGCGTACCATAGTTTTGTAACCGGTAATTATGGCTTCTGAACATTTTCCAAAAGTACGCTTTAATAAGCCCAGGATTTTATTAGCTTTAGCAGCAACTGTTTATATGAAATTAAGAAGGTACAGTGTAAGATCAGTAATAATAACTAGTGTATACCAACTCAGCAACCAGAGCGATCTGATTGACTCTCTACCTCAGAATATTCAACATCATCCACCGCCTAGGAGGTGAATAGTGCTGGGGTTTTGGGGCAATTCTTCCTGCTACAACCGATTTAATTAATTAATAGCTTACCTATTGTGCGGCTGACATTAGGCTCAGTCGTTTCATGATGGTTTTGTTTCGTTTTCCCTTTCGAATGGTAAAATATTTCAGTTGTTTTAGTGCTATTGTTTGGTCCCTTCATAGTCGACGTTTTCATCGTGTGGTCGTGTCGTCAGACGAGAATCGACGGCGGCCATATTTAGTTGGCTACAACATCATTTTGTTTTTCTTGAACCAAACCTCACGTTGTCCTGGCGTCGCTGTTGTGTTTGCTTAAGCTCCCAACTGAGGTTGCTTTATTGGTATGTACTAATACAATTATTCTCTTCAATCTCAGTTCTTAGAATAATTGTTAATAATTGTTAGGTGAATAGTGTCTGGTATTCTAGGAAACTCATGTGCAAGTGAGTTTTGGTCGAAGAAAAAAAAATTGGCCCGCGTCTATTCTCGCTTTATAGCTGTTTCCGAGAGGACGATACTAAGGTTGCTTATCTGGTATATAGTAAAATAAGTATTCTCTTCTCGGTGAAAAGTGCCTTTAGAAATATCTAGTTCGATTTCTGAGAATAATTATTAAATATAGCGGTTATCATTTGAATCTTGTAAAATCAGCTCTTATAAAGGAAATTCTGGGTCATGCTCGGTGTAATATAATTCATTCGTTTTTTTGTTAGTTAAGGTTAGGTACATTGTTAAGAATGCTTTGTGTCCTTTGTATTACGTCAGTTGTGTGAATAAATTATATTACACCAGAGATGGGCCTAATTTCTCCGACGAATCATAACAGATGAGCACACGCAATCCAAGTGACCAATCAGAGCTAAACGTAAACACTAACTAGTCGTCTCCTCCAAGCGCTGGGCATGCGTGCGAACTGATTGTCATTGGTTTACTGAGTCAGTTTGGTTGGGAAAGTAACGCGAGCGAGATTCTTGAGTCTGGGCTTACTGTTTCAATGCAAACCCAAAACAATCAAGAAATTACTTTCAAAGTGAATCAAAACCGTGCTGTAAAGTGTCTGGGCCTCCCTTTAATAATGTCGCAAAACTAAACTCGCTAGAATGGCAACCAAAGAAGCCATGAGCGCATGGCGCGCATAAGGAAATACGGGAAACATAAAAACTTCAAACGAAAATTCGCACCATTGAGCTAGAAATATATCCACCATTCATTTCAAATGATTCAGAATTCAGAGTTGTAATTTTGCATCCTACCTCTGCTTACAAAGTCGCTATACTGGTCACGGGCTCCTGACTTTTGTCAATTTCTCTATTTTCTGTAGATTTTTGCTTTCTTGAATTTGTTATTGAATATTACTGCGATTTAGAGCGTATAGCTTCTCCATTTACATTACCACTTCGCCACAGCTTTGTTTCTAAGCTTTTGCAAAATCCTCGGATGTTGTTCTCTTAAGGTATTCCTGGAGGCTAAAGTGACCGTTTCGGATTGCCATAATTTTTTAGCAGTGTAAAGGCAATGTCATCAGGAACTCGCATGCAAAATTTCAGGTCAAGATATCCAAACGATACCGACAAATACGCGAGCAAAGTTTTGTTTCTAAGGCCAATTTGCCGGGAAAAATAAGACGCCCTTCCGCGCCCCAAACACCATTTACTTTCTTTGGAAATCCCTAAGGATGTTGTCGTTGACAAATCGTTGACATAAAACCATGTCTTCTGATACGCAAGACCCTTTTTGATCAGCAACAATCATGGCTGCAAGGAACGAGACAGCTTTGAACGAGTTGGATGCGGCGTTCCGCAATAACGGGTAAATGGATTTCATTTTTAAAAGAAAGTTGTTCTTTCTGTGATTTTCATTGATTTGGTTTGGTTAACAAAATATCTGTTTGTCGCGCGTTCCGCAATAACGGGTAAATGGATTTCATTTTTAAAAGAAAGTTGTTCTTTCTGTGATTTTCATTGATTTGGTTTGGTTAACAAAATATCTGTTTGTCGCGGATTAGTTTTCCGCGAAGTCCTGCGGGCCTTGCAAGGCTGGTTCGTGGATTCCAGAAAAAGCCTCGAGAAAGCGACGAGAACGCAAGGAGGAGGTTCTTTCGTCGCATTTTTGGCATTTTATGGGTAAATTTCAATTTCAGTTTGATTTTTCCTTCAGGTTTGATAAAGAAAAGATATCGCAGTTTCCAGTTTTCAGGTAACATCTTACGTGCGCATATGTCCACGCCACATGCCACGTAAGCCAGCTCATTGATGCGCAGTAAATTTCATTAAAGCAATTTTCGTTGCTGGCTTCCTACATTTCGGCAATTTTTTTTCTAATTCAACGTTTCAAAATCGGTATCAGTTACTCAGTCAACACGTAATTTAACTTTTGACGGCAAAATTTCGACAATAGCTTGACTTTTGTCATCATTTACGCCATCTTGTTAACGAAGAAGGATCATTCGCGCATTTGGGCGAAAAAAAAAACAGAGAAGTATTTTAAATAAAATGGTCAAAAGAATTATTTCTCGCTCAAAGGACAGTTGTCCACTTTGGCACCCTCTCGATCTGAATAATTCTTCATATAATATTCAGCCCACAAACCAAATGCTTGTCAAATGAATTCCCAAATGGTTTGAATTTCGCATTTTTGAGGAGAAATATTTCAATATTATAGTTTAATAAGTTCTTAGAAAAAAAAATTGTGTAGGAAATGCAAGCTGCACGTTTTGTAGCGACGCGAAAATTTAGCGCTCTGGCTTTGTTAACTTTAACAGAGTTGGTGTTAGACATTTTAAAACGCCACTTATAAAAGCATACATAATGATTATACAGTGCGTATACATAATACATGAGCAATAAAAATTTTAAAAAAGAAATTTGAATTTTTAAATTAAAGTGGAAAGTTTCATCAACATTAAAAAGGTTTTCACATGATACTTACAAATTTCCGCGAAACATGCCAAGACAAGGAATAAAATTCCACACTTGTTGACCATTTCTGAAAGAGGAAAGACATGTTAAATATGGAATTGAGTTTTAAAAAAATTGCAATACTACAGTAGTAAATAACATTTCATTTCAGTTTTTTGCTGTAGTTTGGAGCCATTCCCTGCAAAAGATGAAGAGTAAGAATTGTATTTGTTTAAAACAAAATATGCTGACGTATTAGTAATGTATGCTGTTCTTAATATATATACTTTTGCGTCATCTGCCAGTTTTTTGGTCCAATATCAGTTCAAAATTTATGAACCAGGTTTCTGGTCTCCTTTTAGGCCATGCACATGGAAGATTGTAAGATAACTGATGTCGAATAATTTACTTATTTTTCATCTGGCTTTTTTCCTCTTTTAAACCTTAAGAGCGCCTGTCCGTAAATCTCGAGAATGCGACGTCAGTATATATAACATACTAAAAATTATCTGGCGGCAATCCAAAGCCCTTTCCGTGAGAGGTCAAGATGTAAAGTACTATTTTATGATATCGGCGAATCACGCCTGCAAAGTGCGCTGGTACTTTACTGTCACATTTCTAAATTTTACCCACAAAATGGCCAATACGAAAACATTTTACTCTTAAGACACCGTATTAAAGATTTACTACACTGTTTTGAGTCGTGAAAGCATTTCGACATGAATCAAAAGCATAATTTATCACGCATCAACCGATATGCTGGAGTCGCAAAATAAAAGTGGGGTGGGACTTTTCAGTTATATTTTCGAAAACAACTCACCAAAGGGGTTCTTCGGATAAAATAAAAAGAATTTCGAATTTTCCTAACTGACGTCGCAATCTCGAGATCTAGGAGGAACATGACAAAATTAGGGAGCGGAGCGAAGGATTAGGAAGAAAGAGAGGGAGGGCGAAAGGAAGGTGGAAAAAAGAAGGAGAAAAGGAGGGAGGAACAAGAGAGAAAGGAGAGAGATTGGAGGGAAGAAGGAAGGCGGGTGTTGAAGGAGACAAAAAGCAAATAGCAATAGACGAAAGAGGCAAAGAAAGGAAGAAAAAGAGCCAATTAACAAACCATGCCTGAAATAAGAACAATTACGATTTGATGGTGTTGTCTAGACCAAAGAGACAGACATAAGAACATCCGAAAAAGCCAATTATGACTGAAGCTTTAGTTCCATTAAGTAAAGACCACGAAACAAAATAAAAACAAGAACAATTCTCAAAACATTTGCACAGTTCGACCAGTAACAATATAAAATACTCCTTGCAGTAAAAAGTTTCCCCGAAATAAGTATGTTACAAAATGAAAATGACGGGAAAATTTACCAACTTCTCGACTTTCTTCTAAGATTTTCTAAGGCTCTCCTTGCTCTCTATTCCCTCTTGGACGATGCTTGAACTGTGAGGGTTGCTCTAAAATGCTTGTTTGCACGGGCCTTCTACCGTTATCTGGCCGCTACCTTAGAAACGTAAAGGTGTTCTTAGGCACTTGAGACATCGACAAATCAATCAAAATCAAACTTGACACCCACACTATGCAAAAGACATGCAGGTCAAACAGTCTTAAGAACATTGTAATTAACATATTGTTTGCACAATTACAGAAAAACACGAAACAAGATTGGATTTAAACCTTTATAAGAACTGATATCCAGGCTTTGGAAACTTCAATTTGGAACCCGTTAAACGGACAGGAAAGCACAGTTATTGATCGACAGACCAATTTATTTCAAACACGAAGCAATTTTCTAGAATATGTGACTGAGCATGCCCTTTCTTGTAAATGTATCTGGAAATTAATAGAGGGTCTGAATGGGGGTACTTCGATAACACTTAACACTTATTTTTTTGGCGACATAACATTAAACAGTTAAACTTTAGCCATTTTAACATTAACATTAAAAAATTCACTGTAACATTATTTTTTTTTTTTGCCCATAAACAAACCACGCCCTAAAAGGGGAAAAATCTATGTTGGGCCTATGTTTATTGTATCAAAGAGGTTTTTTGGCCAATTTCCAACAATTCGGAATTATTTCAAGAGTTCCAAAGAGTGAAGAAGATATCCGAAAGCTGCCGAAGATGTCCAAAGGCTGCCGAAGATGTCCGAACA
This sequence comes from Ricordea florida, assembly GCA_949710005.1. NCBI lineage: Eukaryota > Metazoa > Cnidaria > Anthozoa > Corallimorpharia > Ricordeidae > Ricordea > Ricordea florida. Next base: position 22,806,138 of record OX453286.1, on the reverse strand, counting down.
CTGCCGAAGATGTGCAAAGACCGTCGAAGATGTCCACTGAGACTTCCAAAGATGTCCACAGACTTATGACCGACGATATTTGAAGACTATCGGAGATTCAGCTTGTATAACCCATAACAGTTCTATTCTAGAGCGCTTTTACAGCGAAGATAGACTAACCGTGACCACTTAGAGAGAATATATTAGTACCAAGTCAGATTACGATATTCAAATCAAACAGCCAATGGGGTAGAACATCGAAATAAACAGTAAACATCGCGCCTGATACTACTTTCCCGAAGGAAATCAAAGACATTAAGCAAACTGCCGAACAGGCACTTGTTAACGCCCTCACGCGCTTCCCCAAACGAAGGCTTGAAAGCCTTAGAAACAAATTAAAGACTAAGCCTACACCCTTGTCTAGAAGACGTACTGATGTAAATAGGCAGAGTCGTTTTGAGTCGCAATCGGCGTCAAACATTGTAAACAACGACAATGTAAAACTAGTCGAATTGGAGAAAAGGCTCCTGGAACACACGAATATTGTGTCAACACATGTAAGTAACACAAATGAACGTGTTGAAAGTTACAACATTGTGTTCTCTCTGAACCATAAGCAACCAGCACAAACCATTTTAAGAGCAGTTGTCTATCCAAAAACCAAAAAAAGCGCCACATACAGACGTTCAACCACTGAAAGAGACACTAACTACCTGACAACCAACTGTCAGCGTGATATCAAAGGGTCTCAAATTTATCCCAACACCCGTGACACACGAAACGAAAATCAGGCAGCAACTCTTGCAAGATTTTAAACAATTTGCAAGACGAATGCGCCTTCAATACGTTTTTCACGGTCAAACCAAAGAACCGCATCCGTTCAATGTTAAATCAGTCAAACTGGATGCCACAGGTTCAACCATCCGTTTCCCTTGAAAGTTACTTGGAAAACGTCAAAGTACAACTAGCCGAAATTAAAATAAGGAAGCCAGAGAACAATCTATCACGAAATAAATTTATAGCTATTGCAGAACTGAAACAAAACTATGCATTGAACCTAAAAAAGGCAGATAAAGGCACAACAATCATCATGAATAAAACAGACAAAATAAAGGAGGAACAAGTGCTGCTCGACAACAGAGAGCACTATAAGCCTTTCAGACAACCTTTGGTGAAAGACACGCAAATCAAATTATCACTCAGCTCCACCAAGGTAACCACATAGATGACATCATGGCTAGATGGCTTTCACAAACTCCCAGTCCGCCTAGAATACCTATCTTCTATACCCTAACAAAAATCCATAAGCCTAAACCGGTCGGGAGACCGATCAGTTCTGGGAGAGAATATCATCATTTGTGGATTGGCTGCTCCAGCCAATTGCTCACTGAAGGCAAAAATCCTACATTAAGAATATTACAGACTTTATTAACTTTGTGGAAAGAACTAAAATACATCAAGACACTAGTGTTTACGGATCCTCCATGCCACAAACTTGTATACAAACTATACCACAGGAGGAGGGAATAAGAACAGTATGCCGGGCATACGACATATTTCACAATAACAACCCTTCAATACCGACCAACTATCTTAGGGAAATGCTTGATTTAATATTTAAGGAAAATTCATTCCAATTTAATGGTAAACCCATGGTACTGCCATAGGCACTAAGATGGCAGTTGCATTTGCAAACATCTTCATGGCAGAAATTAAACTCATTCGCCAGAGCAAAATCAAGCCAATAGAATGGAAACGTTACATCGATGACGTTTTCTCCCCGCCAAAACAAGCAAGACATTAATTTATTCATTGAACGAGCTAACCGGTTCCGACCCTTCGATCAAATTCACAGCTGAGATTTCAAAGAGGGAAATCACTTTCCTCGACACAATAGTATACAAAGGGGATATATTTCAAACTGACTCTATTCTGGACATCAGGACCCACTAAAAGCCGACAGAAACCTTACTTGTACACGCATTTCACCTCATACACGCATTTCACCTCATGACAAACGAGGTTTTATCAAAGGCGAAGCAACAAGACTCCTTAGAACAAACTCATCACAGACTACATTTGAAGAGTGCCTCTCAAACTTCAAAGTACGCCTCAAAACGCGAGGATACCCTAATAACTTCATTGAGAGGTCCCTAACAGGAGTCTGCTTCGAAGACAGAAGGTTGGCTCTCCAACAAAGAAAAAAGACTCAAACGAGAGTTTTGCCATTTGTCACGACATATCACCCAGCAGTGCATGGCCTAAAGAAAATTTTAATGGATAACTGGGTTGTAATACAAAACCAGCCGTTGCTGAAAAGCATATATACAAAGCCTCCGATTATATCATGCAAGAGAGGCAAATCTCTTAAAGATACGCTCGTTAGAGCGAAGATTTGACTGAAGGCTAAAATGCATCGCTACCACAACTCACGAGGGGAGTCTGTGTAGGCCGGTCATTAGCTTTTGTTTTCAGCAAAAGTAACCCTGCTTCGATGTCTTTCAAAGGCAGAATGTTCTCCGGTTCTGTAAAGCTGACGAAAGCTTTGACAACACCGGAGGACGGCGCCGCCATGATGCTTCTCACCTTTCGCCCTTAACACTGACCAACTGGATCGCGGGCACTTGATTATTGATTCGTCCCAGTACTCCCCAGAATGAAGACAAGAGCATTCAGCTTTGGCTCACTGTTCGCGAGTGATTTTCTTAATTTTCTTGCAGAATTCAAAAGAGCAGATAAAATTTGAAAATGCTTAAAGAACTTTGGGATCTCCTTTCAAACACTAAACAGTACTTTTTTCAAGAGCATTAAACATTAAAAAAATAGCTAATTTAACACTAAACACTAAAAAATATGGGCAAATAACACTAAACACTAAAACCCCTTCAGACCCTCTTAATAAAGTGTAAGTGTAAGTACTCAACAATTTTACGAGTTTTTCTTATAACTCAACAGAAACACGAAGAACATGTTTTCTATTTCTTTTAGAAAACTCCGCGACGAAAAAAAGAAAAACAACTTGTCAACTTTGATGACCAAAATGTAAATTCTCTTTGGTCGCGTCGTCAGAACTCGAAAAAGCTGTGGAAACACTCGCCTGCTGCTCGTGTTCCCACAGCATTTCTCGTTGTCCCAAACTTCCACTCGTGTTTCTATAACTCAATAGAAACACGGTATATGTTTTCTATTTCTTAAATAGAATTTGCAACAAACATGGAAATTTTTGTTTGCATTTGGCCTAAATTTAGCTCTTGTTTCATTATGCAAGTTTCTTAGCATCGGCGTGAAAGGGAATGGTATGACTTCCCTTCAACAACAGAAACAAATGCTCCGATGAAATGAAACCCAAGAAGAGACGCATTACACAGAAATAGAAATACGATACACATGCGGTGAATGTTTGTGTGCAGAGCCTCTCGGGTTGGAATTTGAGCACAAACACAGTACAATTACACTTTATTAATTTACAAGAAAGGGCATGCTCAGTCACATATTCTAGAAAATTACTTCGTGTTTGAAATAAATTGGTCTGTCGATCAATAACTGTGCTTTCCTGTCCGTTTAACGGGTTCCAAATTGAAGTTTCCAAAGCCTGGATACCAGTTCTACTAAAGGTTTAAATCCAATCTTGTTTCGTGTTTTTCTGTAATTGTGCAAACAATATGTTAATTACAATGTTCTTAAGACTGTTTGACCTGCATGTCTTTTGCATAGTGTGGGTGTCAAGTTTGATTTTGATTGATTTGTCGATGTCTCAAGTGCCTAAGAACACCTTTACGTTTCTAAGGTAGCGGCCAGATAACGGTAGAAGGCCCGTGCAAACAAGCATTTTAGAGCAACCCTCACAGTTCAAGCATCGTCCAAGAGGGAATAGAGAGCAAGGAGAGCCTTAGAAAATCTTAGAAGAAAGTCGAGAAGCTGGTAAATTTTCTCGTCAAATGTTTTGAGAATTGTTCTTGTTTTTATTTTGTTTCATGGTCTTTACTTAATGGAACTAAAGCTTCAGTCATAATTGGCTTTTTCGGATGTTCTTATGTCTGTCTCTTTGGTCTAGACAACACCATCAAATCGTAATTGTTCTTATTTCAGGCATGGTTTGTTAATTGGCTCTTTTTCTTCCTTTCTTTGCCTCTTTCGTCTATTGCTATTTGCTTTTTGTCTCCTTCAACACCCGCCTTCCTTCTTCCCTCCAATCTCTCTCCTTTCTCTCTTGTTCCTCCCTCCTTTTCTCCTTCTTTTTTCCACCTTCCTTTCGCCCTCCCTCTCTTTCTTCCTAATCCTTCGCTCCGCTCCCTAATTTTGTCTTGTTTCCTCCTAGTGCGAACAGAAAACAAGTATATATCGTACGAGGCAACGCCCTAAGGTTTAAAAGAGGAAAAAAGCCAGATGAAAAATAAGTAAAGTATTCGACATCAGTTATCTTACAATCTTCCATGTGCATGGCCTAAAAGGAGACCAGAAACTTGGTTTATAAATTTTGAACTGATATTGGACCAAAAAACTGGCAGATGACGCAAAAGTATATATATTAAGAACAGCATACATTACTAATACGTCAGCATATTTTGTTTTAAACAAATACAATTCTTACTCTTCATCTTTTGCAGGGAATGGCTCCAAACTACAGCAAAAAACTGAAATGAAATGTTATTTACTACTGTAGTATTGCAATTTTTTTAAAACTCAATTCCATATTTAACATGTCTTTCCTCTTTCAGAAATGGTCAACAAGTGTGGAATTTTATTCCTTGTCTTGGCATGTTTCGCGGAAATTTGTAAGTATCATATGAAAACCTTTTTAATGTTGATGAAACTTTCCACTTTAATTAAAAAATTCAAATTTCTTTTTTAAAATTTTTATTACTCATGTTATTATGTATACGCATTGTATAATCATTATGTATGCTTTTATAAGTGGCGTTTTAAAATGTCTAACACCAACTCAGTTAAAGTTAACAAAGCCAGAGCGCTAAATTTTTGCGTCGCTACAAAACGTGCAGCTTGCATTTCCTACACAATTTTTTTTTCTAAGAACTTATTAAACTATAATATTGAAATATTTCTCCTCAAAAATGCGAAATTCAAACCATTTGGGAATTCATTTGACAAGCATTTGGTTTGTGGGCTGAATATTATATGAAGAATTATTCAGATCGAGAGGGTGCCAAAGTGGACAACTGTCCTTTGAGCGAGAAATTATAATTTTTTTGACCATTTTATTTAAAATACTTCTCTGTTTTTTTTTCGCCCAAATGCGCGAATGATCCTTCTTCGTTAACAAGATGGCGTAAGTGATGACAAAAGTCAAGCTATTGTCGAAATTTTGCCGTCAAAAGTTAAATTACGTGTTGACTGAGTAACTGATACCGAGTTTGAAACGTTGAATTAGAAAAAAAATTGCCGAAATGTAGGAAGCCAGCAACGAAAATTGCTTTAATGAAATTTACTGCGCATCAATGAGCTGGCTTACGTGGCATGTGGCGTGGACATATGCGCACGTAAGATGTTACGTGAAAACTGAAAACTGCGATATCTTTTCTTTATCAAACCTGAAGGAAAAATCAAATTGAAATTGAAATTTACCCATAAAATGCCAAAAATGCGACGAAAGAACCTCCTCCTCGCGTCCTTGTCGCTTTCTCGAGGCTTTTTCTGGAATCCACGAACCAGCCTTGCAAGGCCCGCAGGACTTCGCGGAAAACTAATCCGCGACAAACAGATATTTTGTTAACCAAACCAAATCAATGAAAATCACAGAAAGAACAACTTTCTTTTAAAAATGAAATCCATTTACCCGTTATTGCGGAACGCCGCATCCAACTCGTTCAAAGCTGTCTCGTTCCTTGCAGCCATGATTGTTGCTGATCAAAAAGGGTCTTGCGTATCAGAAGACATGGTTTTATGTCAACGATTTGTCAACGACAACATCCTTAGGGATTTCCAAAGAAAGTAAATGGTGTTTGGGGCGCGGAAGGGCGTCTTATTTTTCCCGGCAAATTGGCCTTAGAAACAAAACTTTGCTCGCGTATTTGTCGGTATCGTTTGGATATCTTGACCTGAAATTTTGCATGCGAGTTCCTGATGACATTGCCTTTACACTGCTAAAAAATTATGGCAATCCGAAACGGTCACTTTAGCCTCCAGGAATACCTTAAGAGAACAACATCCGAGGATTTTGCAAAAGCTTAGAAACAAAGCTGTGGCGAAGTGGTAATGTAAATGGAGAAGCTATACGCTCTAAATCGCAGTAATATTCAATAACAAATTCAAGAAAGCAAAAATCTACAGAAAATAGAGAAATTGACAAAAGTATAGCGACTTTGTAAGCAGAGGTAGGATGAAAAATTACAACTCTGAATTTTGAATCATTTAAAATGAATGGTGGATATATTTCTAGCTCAATGGTGCGAATTTTCGTTTGAAGTTTTTATGTTTCCCGTATTTCCTTATGCGCGCCATGCGCTCATGGCTTCTTTGGTTGCCATTTTAGCGAGTTTAGTTTTGCGACATTATCAAATGGAGGCCCAGAAACTTTACAGCACGGTTTTGATTCACTTTGAAAGTAATTTCTTGATTGCTTTGGTTTTGCATTGAAACAGTAAGCCTAGACTCAAGAATCTCGCTCCCGTTACTTTCCCAACCAAACTGACTCAGTAAACCAATGACAATCAGTTCGCACGCATGTCCAGCGCTTGGAGGAGACGACTAGTTAGTGTTTACGTTTAGCTCTGATTGGTCACTTGGATTGTGCTCATTTGTTATGATTCGTCGGAGAAATTAGGCCCATCTCTGGTGTAATATAATTTATTCACACAACTGACGTAATACAAAGGACACAAAGCATTCTTAACAATGTACCTAACCTTAACTAACAAAAAAACGAATGAATTATATTACACCGAGCATGACCCAGAATTTCCTTTATAAGAGCTGATTTTACAAGATTCAAATGATAACCGCTATATTTAATAATTATTCTCAGAAATCGAACTAGATATTTCTAAAGGCACTTTTCACCGAGAAGAGAATACTTATTTTACTATATACCAGATAAGCAACCTTAGTATCGTCCTCTCGGAAACAGCTATAAAGCGAGAATAGACGCGGGCCAATTTTCTTTTCTTCGACCAAAACTCACTTGCACATGAGTTTCCTAGAATACCAGACACTATTCACCTAACAATTATTAACAATTATTCTAAGAACCGAGATTGAAGAGAATAATTGTATTAGTACATACCAATAAAGCAACCTCAGTTGGGAGCTTAAGCAAACACAACAGCGACGCCAGGACAACGTGAGGTTTGGTTCAAGAAAAACAAAATGATGTTGTAGCCAACTAAATACGGCCGCCGTCGATTCTCGTCTGACGACACGACCACACGATGAAAACGTCGACTATGAAGAGACCAAACAATTGCGCTAAAAGAACTGAAATATTTTACCATTCGAAAGGGAAAACGAAACAAAACCATCATGAAACGACTGAGCCTAATGTCAGCCGCACAATAGGTAAGCTATTAATTAATTAAATCGGTTGTAGCAGGAAGAATTGCCCCAAAACCCCAGCACTATTCACCTCCTAGGCGGTGGATGATGTTGAATATTCTGAGGTAGAGAGTCAATCAGATCGCTCTGGTTGCTGAGTTAGTATACACTAGTTATTATTACTGATCTTACACTGTACCTTCTTAATTTCATATAAACAGTTGCTGCTAAAGCTAATAAAATCCTGGGCTTATTAAAACGTACTTTTGGAAAATGTTCAGAAGCCATAATTACCGGTTACAAAACTATGGTACGCCCAATTATTGAATACGCATGTCCAGTTTGGAATCCTCATCAACAATACCTATCCGATAAACTTGAAATAATCCAAAGGAATGCCTCAAGATGGATCTTAAGTAGTTCTGTTGAGTACGATGATCGTTTAATTATAAGATACCTTGGGTGGCCGAGTCTTCATACTCGTCGTGACTTTCTCAGTTTAGTTCAGTTATTTAAGTTTATAAACGGACTCTCTAAAGTCTCTCTAGATAATTATCTATCGTTTTCAAAAGGACGTACTAGGGCTAATCATGATTTTAAAATATGGACACCTTATGCACGGACTAATATATTTAAATTTTCATTTTGGATTAGATACATTAACTCATGGAACGATCTACCAGAATACTTAGTCCCTTGTACATCGTTAAATAAGTTTAAGAAAGGTCTTGCTGAACACCTGTTTAAGAAATCATAATCATTTTAATCATAGTTATATATATTTATTTTACTTTTATGATTGCATTTATATTTTCTTAGATATTTTATTACTTATATTATATTTTAATTGTTATTGGGGGCTGCCGCTTATGAGGATTTAGTTCTTCCCTGGCAGCACCCTTTTTGCAGTTTTTCATGTTTATTTTTTAGCAAATAAAGTTGTTATAAACAATAAACAATAAATAAATGCATTTACAGGCTATTTTACAATCCAGAAAACCACTATCTTCACAAGATTGATAAAACAGACTAAAATTTAACACATGTCATTTTTTTTGTTTCAGTTGCTCTTTGCAGTGCTCAAGGTAAGAAGACTAAACTAAGGCTCTTGAATTTTCAAGTAAGAAAAGTGATTCATTTATTAAAGCTTGAGCATACCACAATGGAAATTCTTTTACTTTTAGTTCTCTCTGGCACTTTCACCAAAACAATAGAACCAGTCTTCTAGTCAAGGATTTGACCTTACAATAAAAATGTATTCCTTTTGTGTTGTATCAACTATGGTTTTCATTCTGCGGGCGGGCCAGTCGAAGATCCTCTCTCTCATTTCTCTCAATAATATAATTTTCGCATTATTGATGACTCTATAGCCCAGATCAAAACATCACAAACGGCGAGGCAAGAGTTACGGGCTTGGCTTTCGTAGAAACCCGAGGTCAACTCAGTAAAACTTTTGTAAGTGCAATTTAAAAGTGAAGCTATTGCTTTAGAGTTTGAAAACAGTAGCTGCACTTAAAATTTATCAGTAAAAGTTTCATTAAATTCACTCCTATTTTTTTTTTACCTTTTAAAGCGTCAAATCCTCAATGTCATTCCAATTCACGGCAAAAGTTTGATTTATTTTTTATTTTCAAAGAGGTTATAACTCATTTATAAATATTTCAGTTTATTGTTCCGCTATTACATCAATTTGCCATATAAGGTCAAGAGAACACGCAAAATATGCCAGCGTATTACATTATAGACTAGCGTATTACACTGTTTCTAGAGGAATACGAGAAAGAGAAACAATGGCTGGACAGGACGAACCAGATTTCGAGTTGTTTACAGCTTTTAAACTAACTTTTTTTGGATGACGAACTTATTGCAGCAGCCGACTAAACTATTAAGATGCTTGATGACATAAATAATTCAAGTGGAATAACAAGCCTCTTAATATTCGATGTTTTGCGAGATAATACGCGCGGACTCGCAAAATATCAGCAACTCGTAAAATATCAGCGCGTATTATCTCGCAAAAAATCGAATTAGGTGTACATATACAATAAAAATTACAGATGTCTGCTGCAAAAAGTTCCAATAAAGCAACTTGCAAGAGTTCTACCGCTTATACATAGATTGAATAAATGGTATCAGTGTAAAATCGCTTAGTGCGCATCTTAGGTTGAATAAATTCAGGCTGATTTCAAAGATGATACCTGCAAACATTCTTTTGTGGTGGTAGATGGTGCAGCTTATTCACGGAATTAGACACAACTAAATCAAATAGCTTGATGAACTGTTCAATGCGTTTGTCCTTAAGGAAACTCATGTTATACAATGTGAGGTTGTCAACACGTGCAAGGCCGGGAGATATTATTGATAGCGCACTCTTCTGAATGCGCTCTAAATCGTCGCTTAAATACGCAGACAATACGTGGTGGTATTTAGGTGCGCAGTACTCTAAAAAAAATTAACGCGAGATTCTGATTTGATATTTTTGTGGTAGTCTCGGTAGACTAACGGTTAAAGAACCACACCTTTGAAAACCGATTTAAAGCGATGCGAGAAGAGCCAGTATGGGTTTGTTAGATATGGAACGTTCTGTGAGTTTTTGTTTTTTGTTTCTCTTTGCAAAGAGCAACGAGTCGAATAGGAAAAATATTTTGGCGCGAAATCCGTTTTAGGAACAGAGGCGATCAAATTGGGGACAAATGATCCCCTTTGTGTTACATGAGAAGACGAGTTCCTCTTTGGAAAGAGAAAAACGGAACAACATTGCCCTAGGAACAACAGTTTCTCTTTTAGTAGTTCCTTTTCTGTCAGTCCGTTCTCTTTGTGGATAAAAGGGAACCATTGTTCCTCATTGGACCACACCATTCGCACAAAGGGGCACACGGCGATAGTGTATTTTGCAATGAAGCAACAATTGTTCCGATTTTGCCTTCTCGGATGAACCTTAAGGAAAGAGATGTTCCAAAACGGTACAATTAGTTCCTATGCTTTCCTGAAAGGACTGCAATTTTATTCCTTTTTCATGCGTTCCTTTTCCGTGCAATAAGAACCTTCGTTCCTTTTTTACACAATACAGTGTTCCGATTGTAATCACATGGCAGCGAGCTTTCCTTTTTTGTTCCAATTCAAACTAATAGGAACGAATATTCCTTTTTTTAATCAAGGCTTCAAAAAGGAACGAGTAGCAAAATTTCCTTTTAGCACCAACAGACTAAACTCGCCTAACTAAGGTTAGTGCAAGGGTCCATATTGGCCTATTCGTTTCCTTTTAAGATTTTCTTTCCAGGAGAACAAAAGTTCGACAAGCGCAACTAATATTCAAGTGTCTGAAGTTTTTGAAACTTTGCTGCGAGGAAGAGGAGGAACTCACAGCAACAAACATGTACATACATTACAATAAGTATGTCCACATGTGGGCACAAATAAAAAAATTACTTTGTAATACTGGAAAAGCGACCTATCAAACGCAGTTTTGGCTATTTCATTATGTCACAGGGTATACATTACTGGCCAAAATACAAGCTGGTTACTCTTCATGTTCCTAGGGGTTCACTGTCTTAGCTTGTAAAGGGTATTTGAACTAAATGTTCTCGTAGCATCGTAAATAACGATTTCTTCGATATTACATCACGTGTGATCTAATGTTTTTGACGCCAGTGCATGAATACATTGAATACAAAAAACTAATAGTGCTCCAGCGGATTAGATTGTAGGTTTTCAGCGGGGGAAACCGAAGCTACCGACCTTGTTAATTATGAGGTAAAAACCCGGGAGAGGGAGGGGGGTATTTCCTTATATGGACTATATAGGTATGTGCGGCCCCAAAGGGTATGGTTCTTCAGCCGTTTTGGTCATAACTAGGGTATCGTTTTTAGCCATTTTGCCGCGCCGTTTTGGCAATGAAAAGGATATCGATTCTCGCACTCACGCTATAGTGTGGAATTCAAAGCAAAAAGAAGTCTGAAGTAGGGAAATAATTATAAGGAAGGTCTGAAACAGGGTATTTATTTAAGGGTCAGGTCATAAATACGGTATCAAATTTCTGGTCAGGTAATAAATAGGGTAGGGAGAATCGCAGATTTTGGTCAGGGTTTTGGGAAGCGGTCCGCACACTTCCACCCGATTTTTCCGAGTACCCCCACCCCCCCGGGGATAAAAACAATGATGGGAAATTCCTTCCGACTGACTTATTAAATTTATTAGACAAAGCAATGGGAACAGAAGTTTTGGGAAACGAAAATCATTATCATCATCATCATAATTATTATTATTATTATTATTATTATTATTATTACTATTACTATCAACATGCACACCATGCACGAAAATGGGCCTATGGGTCATTTCCTGCTCACTACTTGATACTCGCTTCTCGCTTCTCAAGCAAAACGTTGAAAATCGATATAGAATTTAAACGTTTGCGCCCTGGACAGAAGAAAAATGTCACTCAATGGGGAAAGAAGAGGTTAACTGTAATGGTTGGATTAAAAGAAATTTTGAAAAGCCCTTTAATGGAGAGATGGAACTTTTATCACTCAATTTCGACTTTCCACAGGATTGGAATTTGTGGTGTTCTCTTAGCCAATCATCAGGTTTAAATTTTGCATGTGTATATTATTAAAAGCGTCTCAAATGGACTTAAACTAACACAGTACGCGCATAATTCTATTCAAAGCATACTAGAATTTTCGACATTTTGTTCCCTCCTTCCTACCCGTTCGTTAGGTAGGGATATAATTATTTTTTTTGTTTGTTTGTTTTCGGCAGGCGCCTTCTGTGATTCTGGCTGGGTGTATAACTCCGGTAGCTGCTATTATCGAAAAGGTTCTGTAGCTGGCAGAAAGAACTGGTTCGATGCCCAAAACGAGTGCGAGAGCAAAGGAGCTAATCTGGTAACGATCAACAGCCAGGCTGAGATGGATTTCCTTATCTCAACCACATTAAATACATTAGGAGGCTGGTGCGGCTTGAATAATCAAGAAGACTTGAACCAGTTTGTTTGGGTCAGTGGAGAAGAAAGTGAGTACGCCTACTGGGCAAAAAATCAGCCGAAAATAGAAGAAAACAGGCGCTGCGTCCACCTTAGAATAGCAAAAGGATCACATGAATGGGAAACATTGAACTGTACACTGATATTCAGATACGTTTGTGAGAAACGTGAGTACGAGAAACAGAATATATATCGCTTAGTAAATAATTTAATACTTTAATTTACATCTTTTTGGACCTGCCGGTCTTATGCTAACATATATTTAAGGGGGCATTACAGTTGGTTTTGGGTAAGATTTTGACAGCTTATTTAAAAAGGCATATGTCACCAAGGATTCATTCAATTACACTCAAACTTGGTAGGATGAAGGGCAAGACCATTGCTAACCACATAACACAGTCTATGTCTGTCAGTTATTAACTCTTTGTTAATTATTAACGATTTGTTAAAGACTACTGATTTTCGAGCTATATTCCTGCCCCTCAATTTGAGAACTATCTTTTATAAAAAAAAACTCATGATATTTGGTACAGTAAATCCTTGCTCGGTGAAGTGCAACTTAATTGAGAATTATCGACTTTTGACCATTTTCGTTACTTTGGCAACCATTTACATTTCAATTTAACTAAAGAACTCATAAAACCAGTGTTTTATGAGCAAATTAAAATTTGCTCAATTAGGTTGCAGGTGACTACAAGGACAGTGTTTGTGCCAAATTTGGTGACATTTGCTTAAATACTCTACAAGAATTTTAAGGGGGCACCAAAATTACTACGAAAAACATGATTTTTGGAAAAACTCAAGTAAAACTTTACTTCTGTCTAAAACAACAAAAAAAAGGTAATTAACTCATTGAAATGGCCTGCCACTTGAGGGGATTCTTAGGTTTTCCTATGCTTTTTTCTTTTACCACCTTGACAAAGCTGTGATTCATCTTCGCCGGCAAACGTTAGTACCCCAATGACTACGGTTTTCTCTTTAGCTAGACTCTGTTTTTGAACTCCTCGAAAGCTCCTCTTCCTTTAAGAAGAAGCCAACTTTTGGCATGACATATAGAAGAAAAGACTAAAAGATGAAAGTAAACAAACAACCATTGAAGCTCAAAACCAAGTGTACGGTTGCCTGCTTTGTATCCTGGCTTTTATTTACAGTTTGGACGTTGGAATGGACTACAGAGGCTTAGGAAATTGAGTAATGTCAATTCAAACAATTTTAAGAAAATTAAATGGCTTTTGGAGATTGATTTGTATGTCGTTGCCATGGCAACAAAATACAAACAAATCCTACCTTTCGAAAGCTTCGTTTTTTAGGCCGAGCAAAAGAAATTTTTAGTTAAATGCACATATCTTCTAAAAGTAGATAGTTCAAGAACTGTTAGAGCCAAAGAAAAATAAAATGACAAATTTTCCATTTTTTGCCAAAATCCAACTGTAATGTCCCCTTAAGAGAGGAGAACCTTAACTACATTGAGATAGTTTGTTGTTAGAGCCGTTAAATACATTTCACGAGTGAGTCAAGCGAATTAGTCAAATATTTACATGAGTGAAACAAAAAATTTCGTACCTCAAAGCGACCATGTTTTATCATATCAAATCTAGTGATAGGTCATGTACAGAGTCGGCGCAAATAGATAAAAAAACTACCCCGACAGTGATATAACGCATGTGTTATATGATATTTATGTATCTCGATTTAACCCTTTCACAGCCAAGATCGAGTATAAATTCTCCTGAGTAAGTGCTATACAGCTCCTCGTGTTCTAGCTCGGAGAATCTGGCGGTTGACCTATTTAGGATCATTGATTTGATAAGGTACTCAATTCTTATAATATGATAGTGCGGTAGTGTATTAGAATTATAAGGAGAATTTATACATGGGTCACCTGTGGTATTGAAAGGGTTAATTTGCTTCCACTTGGTATACCACTCAATTTTATCTAATGCAATAAACTATGTGCACTGCGCTGGAGTAACATTTCACGAGGCAAAATGGCGAAGATGCTTTAATCAATCAATCAATCATTTATTTATACACGTAACGTTTGGGAGCTGTACAAGCTCGTTCATAATGCCTACGTGTGTGAAATTACTTTCACAAAGGCCATACTACAACACCGGGAACTACGTCCCCTACTCTTTGAGAACATTTTGTGGGTTCTTTCACGTCCCACAAAGTTATACGAACAAGAGTTGTGAGACGAGACCTACGGTTTATCTCCCTTATCCGAGAAGACTAGAAAGTCTAACCATGTGCCGATGTAATTACGAAGGCAGCACTTTCTCCTCAGTTATTTAAAGACCCTGAGTGTTGGTGCGGCCGACGTTCGAACCCACGACCTCCCGCACGATACGATACTCTAGCACTCAACCAAGTGAGCTAGCCGGCCTGCGGTCAAATATTTTTATACCTCAAGGGGTGGGTGATCCTAAACCGATGAAGGGCATGCGTTGTACAATTTTTTTTCAAAGATTGACTTGGCGGCTTCCAGATTTGTGGTCTTTCTTAAAATATGTAATAGCATGCTACATGCTCAGACCTTAATGTCGTTTTATGTTCTCGTTTTTGATACCATATTGCTCGCTTCCTGGAATACTTTCTCGTTTACAAATATGGTATTAAAACTCGTGAATTAAGAAGCGTTTATTTGCTACAAGGCCTTGGTGTAAGAGTCTACTTGTAGGTGCGGCGACTTGTTTTTAATTTGAACCTCTTCTGAGTCAATGGAATGTGTGCGTATCTTATGTATGGCGTAGGTAACTGCTTTGAATCTAAGACAGTCAATTCTCTAACTCATTGTTATTGCATAAGAGAAGGACAAAGGAAATCAGGTACCGTGAGTTGTTTGGATATCTGATGAAACACGGGCTTTTGGCGTGGAAATTTGCTAAAAATACTCCGCTGCGTGTCGTATTTTCAGCTCTATTCTCGGTGTTTGTATGTGATGAAACACTGTATCTCGTGTTTGTATGTGATGAAACACTGTATCTCGTGTTTGTATGTGATGAAACACTGTATCTCGTGTTTGTATGTGATGAAACACTGTATCTCGTGTTTGATATATTACGTAATACACTCTAATCGACAGTGTGATTGCTCAACAGCTGCGCCAAATACCCCTTGCTCCAGTGACCCTTGCAAGAATGGAGGCACATGCACCAATGAAGGAGACTCCTATAGTTGCCAATGTCCAGACGGATTTATCGGAGTTAACTGTGAAAAAGGTGACTGTTGGTATGACGCAATAAGACAATGCATAGCTATATCCACAGATAAGAAAGAAGTGCACAGTTCCACTGCACAGTAGCGTTTCAAAGAAAGGTCACATTACATAGATTGCTTCATAGATGAAAAAGAAAGAACCAAGCAACATAATAATTGAGGAGCCCGCAGAAAAATATACTTCAGTGGCTTACCATAAAATGATCACAGAGCATGGTTTCATCCAAATTTGACTAGATTTCCAAGAACCAGGCACATATGAAAAATTAAGAACCTTGTTGTATAGTACGGCGAACAGTAATACAGTATCCAGTGTTGTTCAGTAGTTTCATGGAACGGTAACACTGCATGGTTTGATCCACAGATAGAAAAGTTAGAACCACACTATACTACAGTACAGCAATTTTCATTTTTTCAAAGAATGGTCACACTGCATGGTTTGATCCACCGGTAGAGCCACTTTGCAAAGTAAAACAAACAGTACCGCAGTACAGTACTGTTCAGTAGCTTTCCAAAAAAAATGGTCACACTGCATGGTTTTATCCAGAGATGAAAAAGTTAGAACCACACAGTATAGTACAACAAACAGTACCACAGTACAAGTGCTATTCAGTAGCCTTACAAAGAGTGGTCACACTGCATGGTTTGATCCACACCGGTAGAGCCACATTGTAAAGTAAAACAAACAGTACCACAGGACAGAGCTGTTCAGTGGTTTCAATAGAGTAATCGTATCTCGCTGCAGTGTTTGATCCATAGATGAAAACTTAAAAGAACCTTGTTGTGTAGTAAAGCAAGCAGAACCATATTATATGTAGTGCTTGCAAGTAATTTCACACTGCAGGGTTCGTCCACAAATAACCACCCTCAAGCCAAATTTTATGGAAAAACCAAGTGTTGCACTACTGTATTCTTAAATGGAATGAATGACTGCTCTCACAAGATTTAGGCGAATGTTCCCTGAGCGTCATGGAACTTTTCAAACTGAGTAGTTCGCACTTTAATAAAGATGAATGGCGGCTGTACACAGGCTGTTCGCACTGTGCCTTAACCTCTTCGGTAGAGACTTTTTGGTTTAAAATATGTGGTTAGAACTTTAACAGTGACTCGCCGTTTCAGGCACAAAACGTTTACACAAAATGCGCCACAATGCCCAACAAAATGATAATAATTATTGTTAAATGTCACCCCGAGACGAAAATAAGAACAGTTATAGACTTATTGAAACAGAGTTTGACCCAGCCAATCCGATCTGTCTTTCACTCACTTTATGCTTCGTGTTACGGCAAAACGGATTGGCGCTCCTCTAGTTTTGCACCACAGTCGATCTTCGCTATCTTGAAATTTCAATGGAGTTCGAGAGAGTTGGCTGTACATGACTTGAAAAGGGTACAAGGTAAAAACATTTGTGTCCGAGAAGCGAGAAATTAGAGATTATTGATGCGTAATCTTGAATACGAGGTAAGGGACGGGCCATAAAGTACAGGGGGGGGGAAAGGCTATTAAAAATGAATTTTTAAAGTCCAGTTTTTAGTGGCCCAACACCTAATTCTGATTGGAACAATTGGAGTGGCCCATCCCTGGAGTGGCACAGAAAAAGTTAAGCGGCTCACCAACCTCCCCCCCTCCAATCAGGTACACTAGGTAACAATAGCGCCAAAGAATAACGCAATGAAACTTCTCGAGCAAAATACAGACTGGTAAGTTTTTTTCGCAGTACGCCTATGCGAAATAATGTGAAACGAATGGGAAATGCGAAATAATGCGAAATAATGTGAAACACCAGGATACTAGTGTTAAACGACAAAATTTTCCTTGCAAAACTCGCGATGAAATTCGTAAAGAAACAATTGAAAGGGAAACGGAAATAAAATTATCATGAAGCAAGCCTGCCTCCAGCAGCACAATAGGTAAGCAATGAAGTTTTTTCACCGGTTCTCCTCGGCGTCGCCGTCATGTTTGCGTAAGCTCCCTACTGAGGTTGTCACGTTGGTATATACTCAAACAACTATTGACCATTATTCTCTTCAGTCTCCTTAGAAATATTTACCAATATTCACCTTGATTTCTGAGGATATCAAATTGTAAATACTCATTATGATATGGCTACAATAGTACGCGCGCTCTGATTGGCTGTTGAGCGGGCAAGATTTTCTCATAATGACAGAGCATTATGAAAAACTTTCCAATGACCTCCAATGACCTCTTGCGCGCGCAAACGGATATTGAAATCCTTTCGGTTTTGTGTTTTCTGGTGCTAACACAAATTGAAGTATTCATGGAGGCCCTCCTTACGCTGCTAACGCCCTCTGTCTAATAAACGCCCCCCAGTGAAAATTGCTCCCAAATACAAGGAAATGGAGAAATAGAGCAAAATCAATCAAGGGGACTACGGGAAAATGAAATATGGAGTTCTTCCTTGCACACAGCGTACTTTGCAGCCATATTACCTTTGTCGAACCTTGGTAAAATCAAGAGTAGAGTTGTGGAATGTGGCTTAAGATGACAATGTCTATGTGTAGTAAGGGTATCTTTAAGCCACACATATGTGCACTAAGGCGTCAGTGTGAGAAGACCCTGTTGGTACCCCCACCCTCCGCACCAAAAAAAAAAATGGATAAAATAGAGCTCTAGCTAAACGTTAAGAACGCTCCTAGTGATGGGCTCCCGGTGTGCGCTTTATCAAAATCATGGATGTCAAACTATTATTATGTCCTCTTTTTTCTGACGTAAATGCCTTCTAAACTTGCCTTCTTAATCGTAGAATGGCTTAAACAGAATAACGACCCAGTGTGCTTTGGGGCCAAGGATAGCGACTTTGGTACGTTTACTATCCAGAGGACTGGGGCTATCTTTACTATCAAACTGGTTCACTTGTCCGGAGGAGTGTACTGTGCGAACTGGGAACCAGCGTCTTTCCTTGGAAAATGGGGCTGTGACGTTCCCTTTGCGAAAGGGAACTTGACTTTAGACACTCTCATAACTTTTCAAAACAACAGCATCGTTTTCCCTAGGGAGAACATCATTTTTAATCAGAAATATTTGTATTACAACTTACCAGCGACTTACGTAGATTCATCGGAGTTGGTGTTCAACCATCTCTCAAGTCCCTTGGCCGTGGTTGGCGGTCAGGAATTTAGGGTCTGGTTCGGGGAAGATCTGTCGCCGCCTGCTGAAGAATATGATAATGGTGGACAGTCCTGCATCGATATTTACGCTTTGTACTAGGGGTAATCCGTGCTTAGGAGAGTGCGCTCGATATGTTTGTAGGCGTACCGATAGCAGTTGAGGGGGAAGGGTGGATGATTATTACAATAGATAAATATGATTATTGCATATTTGAACGTAAGGGTTGTTTACAGAGAAACCTCCACTTAAACTGCGTATAATCACAGGTAGCCCAAGCTCTATGTCTGAGCAGCTCTTATGTTGATCTTTGCATTGTAACGTAATTCGAGCGATTTGCATATTTATAAGGACTTGAATGGGGGAAAGAAAATAAAGCCAAAAAGAACGAAAAATTATCGGTTGAATTACAATAAAAACCGCTCACCTGAACTCTTG
This sequence comes from Ricordea florida, assembly GCA_949710005.1. NCBI lineage: Eukaryota > Metazoa > Cnidaria > Anthozoa > Corallimorpharia > Ricordeidae > Ricordea > Ricordea florida. The sequence goes on along the minus strand of OX453286.1, from coordinate 22,786,904 downwards.
CGTTGCTTTCTTTGTGTGCTGTGTGGTTTTTTAACTGATTTGAAGTGATTTAGTGCAATTTTAGTTCCAACGGTTATTCGCTATATATATATCTTTCCAAGGATCGGCAAGGTATGTATAGAGACTACATAGCTATAAACTAAGTGACTAAATTACTAAGTACAATGAATTGCATTGCATAATATATATACATATATCAGTCTAGGTGTTTCTTAGAGAACGTACCTGAAAAATTCAAGGTAACTTTTTTGTCTAAAATCGGGCGATGCCCGGAATTGGGCCTAGCAGGCGTTGTTCGTTTGATGGGGTAGAACGGCTGTGATGGTGCAAACAAATTGTTCATACCCCGTTCTACCTTGCCATGTTGTCTTTGTCAGACTGGTGCTCTTGTTTTGTCCGGGGTAGGGTTAGGGAATTTTGGTTTTAAGGCTAAACATCTCTGTTATTTTATTTAATTTCACATCTCAGTTGTTTCAGTCTGTAATCAGAGCTTGCGTAAGGTACTTTATTTTGCATGTAAACCCTAGAGAGAGTTAGTGATGCTGCAGGGGGGATCGGGTTGGGTCAGCAGTGGATAGGGCAGGGAAGCAGGGGGGAGGACAGGGATGGGGGGCAGTAGGGGGGCCTAATAGGCTTTGGTTTATGTCAGTAATTGGTATGAAATGCTAAGTTTAAAGCGCTTTGATTTTTCACGTCAAGTGAAATTTCTATAGGTACGTTTTCTCAGAAACGCTTATATATATATATATATATATATATATAAATTAGAGTAAATGTTTGAAAGAAAATTTGCCCTGAATGGGATTTGAACCCACGTCCCCCCGCATACTAGTCGGGTGTGATAACCACTACACCACCAGGACAACCATGCTGGCAACATAGCAATCGAAGTGGTGTATTGTGTGATTGAAGACTGAGCATCCCGGCAATTTTCCTTCAAGGTGACAGGGTATTCATATACACATATGTGTATTCATATACACATATTCAAATAAAAAAATAGCCTGTATCATTAACTTGATCCTCCCTTGTCTCCTGCTAAGTTGACTTCGGTCGTGCATCATTAACTTGATCCTTAGTTGGGTTTCAAACGGAGTTATAGGCTTCCACTACCCTGTCACCTTGAAGGAAAATTGCCGGGATGCTCAGTCTTCAATCACACAATACACCACTTCGATTGCTATGTTGCCAGCATGGTTGTCCTGGTGGTGTAGTGGTTATCACACCCGACTAGTATGCGGGGGGACGTGGGTTCAAATCCCATTCAGGGCAAATTTTCTTTCAAACATTTACTCTAATTAATATGATTATTTGGGGTGTATAGGGTTAGTGGTTTCTTCATATACACATATTCAAATAAAAAAATAGCCTGTATCATTAACTTGATCCTCCCTTGTCTCCTGCTAAGTTGACTTCGGTCGTGCATCATTAACTTGATCCTTAGTTGGGTTTCAAACGGAGTTATAGGCTTCCACTACCCTGTCACCTTGAAGGAAAATTGCCGGGATGCTCAGTCTTCAATCACACAATACACCACTTCGATTGCTATGTTGCCAGCATGGTTGTCCTGGTGGTGTAGTGGTTATCACACCCGACTAGTATGCGGGGGGACGTGGGTTCAAATCCCATTCAGGGCAAATTTTCTTTCAAACATTTACTCTAATTAATATGATTATTTGGGGTGTATAGGGTTAGTGGTTTCTTCATATACACATATTCAAATAAAAAAATAGCCTGTATCATTAACTTGATCCTCCCTTGTCTCCTGCTAAGTTGACTTCGGTCGTGCATCATTAACTTGATCCTTAGTTGGGTTTCAAACGGAGTTATAGGCTTCCACTACCCTGTCACCTTGAAGGAAAATTGCCGGGATGCTCAGTCTTCAATCACACAATACACCACTTCGATTGCTATGTTGCCAGCATGGTTGTCCTGGTGGTGTAGTGGTTATCACACCCGACTAGTATGCGGGGGGACGTGGGTTCAAATCCCATTCAGGGCAAATTTTCTTTCAAACATTTACTCTAATTAATATGATTATTTGGGGTGTATAGGGTTAGTGGTTTCTTCATATACACATATATATATATATATATATATATGTAGGCTCTTTGATCTCTTTACCACTCAAGCAAATCGCGATCGTAGTATGGATTACTTGGAAGTATAACAGCCCATCGTTTTATTATTTTTATTTTCCCATGATTTTGCCTAAGCCATATTCACTGGCAATTTCCGAATTGTTTTCGACTGCCTGTGCCTCGGTGACGATTGTTAACTCAAAGGAAAGACTTTACGATGCATGACGCGTTTTTAACACGTGCCTTCAAAACACTAACACAAGCTGAGATTGCAGTTGTTGTGCAAAAAGTTAGATCTAGATAGTTAAATTTGCCCCAGAAAGTGGACAGGGAACGCTCAGTCACGCCCACGGCTTACAGCCATGACTTTTCAAGCTTCATTCTTTGGCTCTATCATGCTCCATATTTGCTTAAGGATCGAATAAAACAGCATTCGTGTTAAATCCATTTCACCGCCATTAAAGTCAATGAAATAAAAATTATTCTACTTGAGTGTACTAGTTATATCCCATTGATCGATTTTTGCAATTTCTAACACAAGGAAAAAGAAAGCGACACCTTGAATATCATCCCTTGACGCAAGCGCGACGCCATCTTGGTTGGTCATTTTGGAATGGTAGAAGCTACTTATCTTCTAAGATAAGTCTTTATTCGAACTCGGTGTCTACTTTTCAGCTCAAAAGAATAATTACAAGTGGCGACATCAGTAAGAACCCAGGATCTGATAAATGTTCTGTATGTACTAATACAGTGGCTAAAACTCATTGTGCTCTTTCATGTGACTCGTGTACTCAATGGGATCACTTTAAGTGTGGAAAAGTTAGGCTTAGTGAATACAAAAAACTTCAGCTGGTTGACGACTTTTCCTGGAATTGTCCTGCCTGCTTATCTCCATCGTCAATAATACCTTCTGGCTCTTCATTAACGTCCAACATTTTCTTTCAAGCTGGCCGAAGTAAACATTCGCTCGACTGTTCGGTAATTAATGCACGTTCTCTTCGAAATAAGCTTCTGGACTTTCAGGCTGTGGTCTATGCTCGAAAAACTGATATTGTTATTGTCTCGGAAATACGGCTCGACAATACAGTTTTCGATCATGAAATTCTGCCCAATGGTTACACAATCTTCAGGAAAGATAGATTTGGCCGAAGAGGCGGTGGTGTGTTGTTGGCCTTTAATTCCGAGATCATGGCTTGGAGAAAAAAATGACTTGGAAGTTGACTGTGAATTATTGTGGTGTGGATTTACTTCGTCGCTGGGTCAAAAGATCCTATTTGGTGTTTACTATCGCCCGCCGAATACTGCCGTTGAGTATTTTCAACTTTTGCGTGACTCTCTCACCATTATCGATAATAAATTTGACAAAAAGTTTCTTGCAGGGGATTTTAACCTTCCTAACTTCGATTGGATCTACAAAGTTCCACTTTCCTTAGAGCCAATCTATTTAGATGCCTACGAACTTTTGAACGATTCATTTCTCACCCAAATAAATTTCCACCGTACTCGTAATAATAACATTTTGGACCTTGTGCTTACTACTATTCCAGACCTTATTTCAGATGTTCATTCCTTTCAAGCTGTGGACTCAGACCATAATTGCATATCTTTTAAAATTCATCTTTCTTCTAATAATCTAAGACCAGTGTCCTAGGAATTCTTAAATTATAAAAAAGCTAACATTGATGAGCTTAAAAGAATACTCTCCTTTACAATAATAATAATAATAATAATGATAATGATAATGATAATGATGATAATAATAATGACTTTATTTCAGCATTTCCACAATGAAGTGGCTCTCCACCTGAAACAATTCAAATCAGATCAAATATTGGTTTTTGTGGAAAGGGGAAAACCGGAGTACCCGGAGAAAAACCTCTCGGAGCAGAGTAGAGAACCAACAAACTCAGCCCACATGTGACGCCGGGGCCAGGAATCGAACCCGGGACACATTGGTGGAAGGCGAGCGCTCTCACCACTACGCCAGCCCTGCTCCCCAACACTGAGCCAACCCTGCTCCCATAATCCCCTCATCCCTTGGCATGTTGCTATGCTGGACGATGATGTGGATAATGTTGTGTCAAACTGGGAAGATCAGTTATTTTTGGAGGCAGTTAAGGACTTTGTACCCACAAATAAAATCTCCAAGAAACAATCTCCACCACGGATAGACGCTGAGGTAAAGGCTTTGTGTCGAAGGCAAGTCTTGGGGCACTCAAAACAAAAGATCAAGTCCACATCGATAAATTTAAGTTGTTAAGAAGGGATGTAAAAAACTCATTCGCTCTAAGTACAATGCTTATATAAAAAAGTTGGCTGATAATGTTGAGACTGATCCTAAGAAGTTTTGGAATTTTTACAGCTTCAAAACCACGGCTCACAAGGTTCCTCCTGCTATCAAGAGAGACTTAACTGATCCTGTTCCTGTTACTAACTGCACAGATAAAGCTAATTTACAAGTTTAATGACTACTTCCATTCAGTATTTAATCATGATGATGATCAGCCTCCACCACCTGGTTGTCATGCAATATTTCCTGTTTATGAGTACCTTTCCAGTATTACTGTGTCTGAATCTGGAGTTATGTCAACTCTTCAGTCTCTCAACCCTTCAAAAAGCCCTGTCGCTGATGGTATCCCTTCTCGCCTCCTTAAGGAACTGGCTCCCCAAATCAGTCACTCTATCACCAGTATATTTAATAAATCTTTAAACGATGGGTTCTTCCCGAGCAAATGGAAGGACTGTAATCTTACACCTGTTTTCAAAGCTGATCAAAAAGACATTGTCTCCAACTACCGTGGTATTGCTTTATTACCTATACTATCTAAAGTTCTTGAGAGACAAGTCCACCTAACCCAACAAGTTATTATAAGTTAAAAAGTTAGTAATGTTGGGTTAGGGGAGGGGCAGGTGCACGGTTGCCCAAATACTTCCATTGATCCCATTTTCGAGCCGTTTATTTATGATGAAACAGTGTTTCCGTCAGACGGTATGCCCACCTCTGTGCCAATTAAGATTTTAAGATACTTAAGCTTCACAGTCCTTGATCTTTAGTAACATTTTGCCGTTTTCCAGTGAGTGTGCAACCGGTGCGAGTGTCCTTATCTCTGGAATTGACTTTTCTGAGTACACTCCAGTGTCCCTGCACGTGGTTCATCTAAAGTCAAGTCTTGTCTCCGGGCCCGTAAAAGTTGGAATACGGCCGTCATTGCCTTTTAAAAGAGTGCATCTAATCCTTGGAAAGGACATCACAGATGACAAAGGTGTTGAGAATCCTGTTGTTACAGAAAAGCCTTGTTTGGAGCCGTGTCAAGATTCAGTAGAGAAAGTATTTCCCACCTTTTACCCAGCATGTGTTGTAACGAGAGCTATGGCGGGAAGAAAATTCAACAAAAAGAGGAAGAGTTCGAGTTAGCGATACAATCATTGGAAAAGAATTCAATGGAAAGTCATTGAAAACCCCTAAAGTTGATGCTGGAAACAGTTTATCAGAGCTAGAAGACAAGATGTCTTCCCCCAGTTTAAAGCAGAACAGCGGAAAGACCCAGACATTTCAAGCTTATTTCATAGAGTAGTTGATGAAACTGAAACTTCACAAGAACCTTTCAGTTACTTTGAGAAAAACGGAATACTAATGAGAAAGTGGCGGCCATTTAATGTTCAAGCTGAACATGATTGGGCAGTAAAATATCAAATTGTGATCCCGAAGAGCTATAGAAGAGAAATTCTACAAACGGCACATGAGAACCCCTTAGCTGGACACATGGGCATCAACAAAATTTACCAGAGGATCTTCAATCGTTTTTATTGCCCAAATTTGAGATAAAATGAAGCAGCATTTTGCAAGTCCTGCCACACCTGTCAGATGGTCGGAAACCCAAATACCAGCCGTTCAAGAACCATTTACTAACAGAGTTATTATCGATTGCGTTGGCCCATTACCAAAAACAAGGTCTGGGAATCAGTATTTGCTGAGCATCATGTGTGTTTCTACCAGATTCCCTGAAGCTATACCACTGAGAAACATCAAAGCCAAGACCATCGTCAAAGCGTTAACTTAATTCTTTTCGTTTGTGGGTCTTCCGAGCTCTATCCAGTCAGATCAAGGCTCGTATTTTATGTCTGGTATCTTCCAACAAGTTATGCAGGAGCTTGGAATCACTCAGTACAAGTCCTTTGCCTACCATCCACAAAGGCAAGGCACTCTGGAAAGATGGCATCAAACTCTGAAGAACATGAGGATATACTACTTTGAGACGGAGAAGGACTGGGACGAAGGTATCCATCTTTTGTTGTTTTCTGCACGCGAGTCTGTACAAGAATCTCTCGTTTTCAGCCCTTTTGAGCTTCTGTGTTCGGTCAAACTGTTAGCGGACCTCTGAGATAACTTAAAGAGAAGCTATTGTCTAGTTCTAATGAGCCTCGTATTAATCTGTTACAGTATGTCTTAGATTTCCGTACTAAATTATCTAGAGCTTGTGAATTAGCAAGGGCCAAGCTTTGTTTTTCTCAGAAATCAGTAAAGGAAAGGTACGATTAAGATGCTGTAAATCGAAGTTTCAAGCCAGGACAGAAGGGCCTCGTGTTTTGCAGTCTAAACTTTTTGGGCCCACTGTTATTAAGAAGAGGTTAAGTGATCTTAATTATATTGTAGCTACTCCAGATAAGCGTAAGGAAACGCAGCTGTGTCACATTAATATGTTAAGACCATGTTGAAGGAGGTAGTCTTTCTGAAGAGGTACAGCCTGCAAATGTTAATGTAGTTATTTCAGAGGCTAAGGAAGAATTTAGTTGTGAATTAGGTACAGATAGTCCCCGACTGACACAGCAAGACTCTCGAATTCTGATGTGCTGCGTAATCTGGATTCCAAGTTGTTTCACTTGTCAGAAGCTCAAAGAGAAGACCTGGAGAACCTTCTGTCTGAAGATAACCATCTTTTTCCTGATGTGCCACCGATGGAAGAAAGAACTCCTTGTGTGATAGGCTTAATTGATGCCACCCACATCCGTACACGAGCACCAGAGAACGAGTCAGATGTTGACATAAGCCGAAAGAAATTTCACTCCTTAAATGTTCAGGTAAGCTGATCAGTTCGCGTAGGTTTTTTAGATTGGTGCCATTCGTAACATTTATAGTTTGCTGGGGATTAGGTTATTAAATTTTAACAATCACCCAAAAACAGCAAATTTTGGCTGGGGTGTGTGGTGCGTTAAAAAGCCTAAGAATCTGCAACAAATTGTTTTGAGTCAGACGTATTGAAATTCAGGGCCAAATTCTTGAATAACGGTTAAAATGTCTTCAGTAGAACGAGCGTGTGCTGTGCAGGGTAAAACAAGTGCCGCCAATTTAATTACACTCAGCAAGAAATGACTACGACAATATAGTTAAATCAAACAGCATTTTAAAAAATGCAAAGATATTGCCAGGATTTCCGAAACTTTTCACGCATCAAGACTGAATACTTTTCGAAAGCACTTTTTGAGCAAATGATTTGATCTGTGTATGTGAAATGGAAATTCCCCAGCCAAACACAAAACTGAAAGATCAGCAAGTTTTAAGTAAATAATACAGCTCAGCTTACATAGTATTAGTTATTCAAAGGTATTGCCAGGTTTTCGGAATCATTACCTTTCAGAAATCAAATCATGATTTTTGTATGCTGGCACCTTTTTACACGAATGGTTTGATCAGTTTACGTAAACGGGAAGTTCAACGGCAAACGACAAAACTGAATTGTCAAAATAAATTCATACATAATATATATTGTGACACAGGGGAGTTTTCTTTGAACGTTTAATACAGACAAAACCTAAATAATCAAATTACATTGGCTAGAGGCCTAATACAGAAGACCATATCGCATACAATACATTCTGCTGTCTGAGCGACTCATGGGACCTTTACAGCGTAACGATTATGCACCTATCAATGTTAAGCCGGCGGGGGGGGGGGGGAAGTCAGGGCATGGGGTGGGGATTTGATTGTCTTTATTGGCCCTGGGGTAGGGCATTTGACTGACCTTGTTCTCCCGGTGGAGGGAATATTTCAATCTTTCTTTGACAGCCTTGGGATATTTGACAGCGATGTGCAGCCCGGGGTGGGGAAATTTGGTTGCATTTGACTGGAATGATTTGCCCGTGGGCAGGGAATTTGACGGCAAATTTTTCAAAAATGTCAAATCCCCACCCCATGCCCTGACTACCCCCCCCCCTCCCCCCGCCGGCTTAACACTTAACACTAGGTGCATTACGATAAAGAATAAATCAAATGACGACAAGAATGAAAGAGTACAAATCGATTGATCAATATTTTTTTTTTTTTTTTTTTTCTTACCCTAGCGGCAGGCAGGTAATATCTAACAAACAAAAAAACATAATTTAAATGACTTCTCTTAAAGCAACGTAAATGATATCAGACAAACTAGTCTTCAAAACAACAATGAAGTCACATGGCGTGACCACGAAAGTCAGATAACTGGATCGGGGAAAATCCCATTGAAATCACTAAACAAAGCTATGAAACTAATACAGTAAGTAAAGGAGTATTTAAGACACTCATTTGAAACCGGACTCCAAATGGATGGCGAACACTTACCGTGATAAATAAAGAGAGATTCTCGATTAATTGCCTCGAGCAAACACAAAACTACGAAGCCACGACCACTGCACGGGTAACCGCTCCTCCTGGCGAGGCGCGGTGACTCATTTCGGGCTGCCATAATATAATAATAATATACATAATCATGATTGGCTAAGAGCGGTGCAGTTCAAGTGAACACCAATGCAAAAGTGGAATACCAGTGCAAATTACAAATCCAAATTTTTTTATGTATACTGTTTTAATGTATATATTAACAAGCAATAACACAGTTTTCTCGTTCAATTAATTGGTGAGTTAATTTGAACACTGAGTGAGCTTTTCAAAAAGCTCACTTGTGCAAATGAATCCTAAATTGAAACTACCGTTGTACCTTTATCGCAAACGGGAAGTTCAACAGCAAGAGACAAAACTACATTGTCTAAAGAAATTAATAAGACAGTCCAGTTTAAGCATCATTAAAAAAGCAAAGATATTGAGTGGCTTTCTTAATCTTTTGACTGGTCACAATTATATTTCTAAAGCCTTTTTTTGCGCAAGTAACTTTATCTGTTCATGTGAAATGGAAGTTCAACAGTCAAGAAAAAATCATAAGCGCTCTCCACATTAACCCTTTTCCTCCCATGGGTATGCTAATTAATTTTCACAAAAAACACAACACCGTTAACTAATGGCTGTAAGTTGAGCTACATTTAGTCAATTTCCATATATCATAGCTCATTTTGAAGTTTAGAGAATTGCCTACACATTGAACCAACAAATTATGCCTGTCCCTTTTAATACAAGTTTCTCACTTTATCCTCAAAGTTGGCATATGGCAATAAGTAACACTAAAATAAATTCTTAGTTCACAATAACTCAGCTCCGAAACCAAAAAACAGTCCAATAATAACATAATAGTAATTTTTGTCATGTCAAAGGAATGACCTTTAAGATAAACAACAAATATTTGACATATTGATAGAAAAAAACTTCTTACGGCCCTCAAATGGTAATACAATTTTCATTGTTAATTCAAATTCTGTAAGTCATTTCAAAAATTACTCACGTGCAGATTCAACAGCAACTTAATTCTCATAAGGGTATCAATTTATACAGACAGATCCAAATAACCTTCCTGAGCACAACTGCCTTCTCTAAGCTTTTCTAAATGTCTAAGTTAATGATTAACCAACCGAAAAACACAGCCAGGTCTATAATCCCAGGAAGGATAGGTACAAAGAATAAACAATTTGAAAATATATATTTTTGAACAAGAAAACACTAAATTAATATTTCTTATCAGCAAAGACATACCAGTGCTACAATGTCAGTATGCTATTGGCAAAGGTGTGCCACGATTACAGCAATAAACAGTTTTTGACAACCATCAGCCAATGTTCCGCTACTTTATTGGAGAGTTCATTGTCTCATCTGCCTAGGTCTTCCTCCTGCAAAGGGCCTGCTAGGATTCTGTGGCTTAAGACATGGGTTGCTGGTTGCTGTTTGAAGTATCTCATCAGTGGACCAGTAACTATGTATGGTAGGCTTGTTTACCAGCCCCATGGCTAAAATCAAGGCAATAAATGTTCCCATTTCATCTTCCTCTACTTCATGCCAAGCCATGCGGTGTTTATCTGGGTTTTTGGCTTGCTCCTGGGCAGCATACAAATTTGTTTGTTGCAAAACTACATCAAATACAGCTTCAGTATAAAACAGACAAAAATAACACACTGGGTACTGTTGATGTGCTCCCATTCGAGCTTTAGGCCCTGTACGTTGGGTGAAAGGCAGGTCTGAAAGCGTCGTGATGTCTTCTAGCCAAACAGGTTTCGCTCACAACATCGTTTGCGCCTTGTGCTGTACGTCTCCGCTTCCTGGAAGGCTCTGGTTGTTCTAATTCTTCATTTTCGTCACTTTCTTCAGCCTCAGAGTCAGTCTGATAAAATTCTGAGTCAATTTCCTCGTCAGACTCTCGGTCTAAATATGCTGTGCCTATAGCTACAGAAGTCAAAGGCTTTCATCTTCATCTACGAACACTAAATCCACGTTTTGAGAAGTCTCTGCAGCCGAATTCGCTATAAATTCACTTCCAGAAATTGAAGCCATTGCTGATCACCTGTTTCTGAAGTTCGCGGGAAGACTCGAACAGGAAAAAATTGAAAATTTTTCGGGCAAAAGCAGGGAAATTTACATGAAAAGCATTGAGAAAACGACAAAAAATGACCAGGCGTCAAACGAGTTAGAGGGGGGTTATTAAAATCACGTATTTCACCCCTAGCGGGCTCAATATTGGTCACCTGCATTTATCGTCACACATGTGTGACGTTGGGAGGAAAAGGGTTAACGTAACGATTAATTAAACTTTCATATCTGAATTCATATTTCGTACTAACCTTGGGTTATCTTAACTCAGCTTTGAGCAATCCAGCCCAGAAGGATAAATTCTGCATGTCAATTTGTTTCACCGCCTTAGTTTTTTCTTTATAGCTCTAAACCTTTCATGATCCAAGGCCAACTCAGAGCTCAGTCCTGTAACCCAATACGAGTCTGTTCATTTTTTATGGGGCGTGGGGAGGGAGTCTTTGTCGGGTGAGATTTGACCCTCTATTCGTCAGAATTTTTTTCGGGGGAAGCCACACACCCCCCGCCCCCCCCCCCCCCCGCCACCCTCCTTGTATCCCAAGATGCAATAACCAGGATTCAGATGAATTTTAGCCAGCAAAACTGCTGACTTTTTTGGATTGAATGGGTAGTACTTAATGAATAGTAAAACTCAAAATCAACATTTAAATCAGTGAAACTCAAAGTCAGGGTTGCAAACAACAGGGTAAGAAAAAGTAGCCTTTCATAAATTTTTTTCGACTGAGTTAAAGCTCAAATAAAATTGTGAGCAGTTTCACCATATTTTGTTGTAGTATTTGCTGTTGGGCTTTCAAAATGTGGTCATTTTTAGGAAGCTCGGCATCGAGTTGTGGTCATCTCTAGGTGGACAGTCAAAACTACAACAAATACCGGTAAAAATAAAATTTTCGGTTTTAATTTGAATTAAGTTTGTTGGATAAATGAATAATTATGATTCAAATGTGCAAATTTATGATACAGCCAAATATCTAGAAATTTATTGCTATTGCTCTTTAGGCAAATACGAGTAAACTACATGCAAACGTGCTCTTTTGGTATCATGGAAAAACAAGAGCAAACACCATTGCAAATTAGGAGTTTTGCAATATTTTTGCCTACATTTGAAGTACAGTGAAAACTGCCATTTTTGCCAAGGATGTAAATTTGAGTAAATCGGAAGAAATGTTGAAGATTTGCACATATGCATCAAATTTATATCAAATCGTTACATTTACTTGACTTTTGCGTATCAATACCTGTCTAGCAAATATATGTATTTGCCCACAATTTCAGCCGAAAGCGCAAATGTAATGCAAACTTAGAGCTCCAAATATACGACATATTTGCACCTTTCGCAAACATTAGTAAATCCGTTTTTTCCTCCAGTGCTAGATCCAACTTGTCGTACAACAACTGCAATCTCAGCTTGTGTTAGTGTTTTGAAGTCACGCGTTAAAACCGCGTCCCGCATCGTAAAGTCTTTCCTTTGAGTTAACAATCATCACCGTGGCACAGGCAGTCGAAAACAATTCGGAAATTGACGATGAATATGGCTTAGGCAAAACCAGGGGAAAATAAAAATGAGAATAATAAAACGATGGGCTGTTATACTTCCAAGTAATCCATACTGCGATCGCGATTTGCTCGAGTTTTAAAGAAATCATAGAGCCTACGGCAAATCTTGAATAATATACACTTAATGTATGGTCCCGAGGAAAATAAAACTAACTAGTTTCCCGAGGGACCATACATTAAGTGCTTTGTTATATATTTAGACTTTTCCTGAAACAAAATATGGTAAAACCAAATAAAACAAAGACGGCACAACCGGGGCACGGGCAATAACTGCACAATTGTATCCCGGTCGATTTGCTCGAGTGGTAAAGAGATCAAAGAGCTTACGGCAAATCTTTAATAATATACACTTAATGTATGGTCCCGAGGAAAACAGTTAGTTTTGTTTTCCCGAGAGTCCTGATGTTCCCGTGACGAAGTCGAGGTAAACATCAGGACTCGTGGATATTTAGACTTTTCCTGAAACAAAATTTAGCAAAAGCAATAAAAACAAAGACGGCACAACCGGCGCGCGGGCAATAACTGCGCAATTATATCCCGGTCGGGATACATTTGAATTTGATCGGGGGCACGTGACCAAGAATCAACCAATCACAGTGCTAGTTTTGTTGAGTGAAAATCTAGGTATATAACAATTCTTGTTGTTGTTCTCAGATATCGCTCTTTCCCTTTCAACTATCACGTTTATTTTTTTACTGTAAGAACTAAGGAAGCTGATTCATCAACATTAATCCAATTATTAAACAAACCGAGTCACGGAGATCACGAAGGAATTCGGAGATAGAAATCAACAAAGTCATAAACAACCGGCGTTTTTGAGAGCCACTGCACGTATAAATGTCGACAATCAATTAAAGCAAACAAATATTCTTGTTTATCTACTTACTTTCGGCAGTCGGCTTCAAGCCAAACCGTCTACCGTATTTAACAGGTCAGGGGCGGATTCAGGATTTTTAAAGGGGGGTGGCTAATATCAATCAGTCCACCGAAGAAAATGTTAAGTTTAAATTCTTACAACGGCTACTCCAAAACGTTAAAATAGTCCTTATGCATGTTTACTTCACTCTAACAAATTTCACCAGCAAGCCTCGTTTTGAAATTGCAAATTTGCATGGTTGTAAATAAATAGATTTCTTGAAAAAAAAAAAAAAAAAAACCCTCGGCCCTGGAACAACTGAGCCCAGTAGAATATCAATTGCACCAGTAAAATAAAAAGTTCTATTTACATGCCCAACCCTCTCTTGCCAGTGTCTCCTCAAATTACGAGCACTTGAAACCAACCATACGATGTCACTTGCTTTCACAACATTTTCATAATTATACCACAGGTAGCCCAAGCTCTATACATGAGCAGCTCTTGTGTTGATCTCTGCATTGGAACGTAATTCGAGCGATTTGCATATATGCATTCTCTATATATACCTTGCCAAGCCTTGGAAAGATATATATAGAGAAGAACCGTTGCAACTAAAATTGCACTAAATCGCTCCAGATAAGTTAAAAAACCACACAGCACACAAAGAAAGCAACGCAAGAGTTCAGCTGAGCGGTTTTAATTGTAATTCAACCGATAATTTTTCGTTCTTTTTGGCTTTATTTCTTTCCCCTATTCAAATCCTTAGAAATATGCAAATCGCTCGAATTACGTTACAATGCAAAGATCAACATAAGAGCTGCTCAGATATAGAGCTTGGGCTACCTGTGATTATACGCAGTTTAGTAGAGGTTTCTCTGTAAGCAACCCTTACGTTCAAATATGCAATAATCATATTTATCTATTGCACTAACCATCCACCCTTTTCCCTCAACAGCACTCTGTACGTCTACAAACATATCGAACGCACTCTCCTAAGCTCGGATTACCCCTAATACAAAGCGTAAATATCGATGCAGGACTGTCCACCATTATCATATTCTTCAGCAGGCGGCGACAGATCTTCCCCGAGCCAGACCCTAAATTCCTGACCGCCAACCACGGCCAAGGGACTTGAGAGATGGTTGAACACCAACTCCGATGAATTTACGTAGGTCGCTGGTAGGTTGTAATACAAATATTTCTGATTAAAAATGATGTTCTCCTTTGGGAAAACGATGGTGTTGTTTTGAAAAGTTATGAGAGTGTCTAAAGTCAAGTTCCCTTTCGCAAAGCTCACGTCACAGCCCCATTTTCCAAGGTAAGACGCTGGTTCCCAGTCCGCACAGTAGACTCCTCCTGACAAGTGAACCAGTTTGATGGTAAAGATAGCCCCAGTCCTCTGGATAGTAAACGTACCAAAGTCGCCATCCTTGGCCCCAAAGCACACTGGGTCGGTATTCTGTTTAAGCCATTCTACGGTCAAGAAGGCAAGTTTAGAAGGCATTAACGTCAAAAGAAAGAGGACATAATAATAGTTTGACATCCATGATTTTGATAAAGCACACACCAGGAGCCTATCACTAGGAGCGTTCTTCTCGTTTAGCTAGAGCTCTATTTTATCCATTTTTTTCTTTTCTTTTTTTTTTGGCGCGGGGGGTGGGGGTACCAACAGGGTCTTCTCACACTGACGCCTTAGTGCACATATGTGTGGCTTAAAGATACCCTTACTACACATGGACATTGTCATCTTAAGCCACATCCCACAACCCTAGCATTATCCATTTCCTTTATACTCTTGACTTTACCGGGGTTCGACAAAAGTAACATGGCTGCAAAGTACGCTGTGTGCAAAAAAGAACTCTCCTCCATATTTTATTTTCCCATAGTCCCTTTGTACAGGCCATTTTTTTTAGTACAATCAGTTTGCAATCCCATAACGCCTTTCAGCAGTCGCGCATGTCAACCGGCACACTGCAAGGAGGGCAGCAGTCTTCATAGACAAGGGTTAGTTTTCAAAACATCTGTTTTTAACAAAGCAAGCTTTCGCAATAATTTGAAGCAGTATCACAAAACTCTGAAAGCTGCCATGAAACAAAATTCCGAGGACATCTTTCTTAAAATAACAAGAGGAAGTGTAGCCAGGATTTTTCCAGAGGTACGTACAATTCTCCAAATCCCCCCAACCACCTACCCCAAGTCCTAAATGTTGGTCAGTAGTTCATGTGTGACCCAAAGGCCCCATGAAATGTCCTGAGCTACTACAGTAGTTCATGTATGACCCAAAGACCCCATGAAATGTCCTGAGCTACTACACTTACTACACTTTATACAGCTACTTCATTTACTACAGCTACTCTAGGCATAGAAGTAACTGTAGTGAATTTAACAAAGTGAAGTAGCTGTATAAAGTGTAGTAAGTGTAGTAGCTCAGGACATTTCATGGGGTCTTTGGGTCATACATGAACTACTGACCTTTTTATTGTATATGAAATGACAACTAAGTCGTATAATTTTTTGTCACCTTTTTCGGTTCAATGACTGACTACTTTCGGCTTATTTAAGTACGCACGTGCGTACCGCCCCTACTGGTAGGTACGTGGTGTAAGCATCATATAGTGGTTCCCCGTTAGTGAATATATGGCATACATTGCTCTCCATAGCCATACACGATGCTTACACCACGTACCTACCCCCCTACTGATGGCTACGCCCCTGACGAGGTCTGTCACAACGCCAGATCCAAATGGTAATAGGGACCTTAAGCAAAACACGACGATGACGTCGACTACTGTTACGAGACAAAATATATGAATAAACTAGTAGTTTCTAATAGAAAGGGAAATGCTGCGAACGGCACTGTTTGAGCCTCAATCGGTAAACTGTTTCTTTGAGCATCAATTGACAAAGAGCAAGCTCTATCAGGCAAATACATGAGAGACAACGTATCTGTATTTGGGATAATTCGTCTTTCAAAGGCGTTTAAGTACATTTTACCTCCTACAAAAAGAATTTGATCAACAATGGCGTCAGTCCAGCTTTCGATCGATAATGTCTGGGCACATAGTAGCGCCGAAAATACTTACTTGTTCTGATTTCTTCAAGCCCGCACCAACAGGACCAACAAGACACAAGACCGAGACCAACGAAGTCCCACGTGCGTTGTGTGCGTGCACCACGTCACGTACATCCATGATCGATAACGCTGATCATACTGACTGTTTGCTCTCGAGGTGCTCACACACACAATGACAGACACAGGAGATACAAAATCGAGATTTTTCATGGCATATAGCACACAGGCTTCCCAAAAGCAAAGATTAGTGTTGCTGCTCGCCTATCGGCTCGCAGCAATAAGTCTGTTCTCTGTCCGTGCAGAAAAGAATGACAAACGTACTTCCGCTACGAACTCAACTATTTATTTGAGACTGACAACTGAAATTCGAGTAGTCTACTAAGGGATCGATCTCTCAACTAAATATACGCTAATAAGGTATCTCAACTTTAACTGACACTTCACGAGCTCCTTTGAGATACCCAATTGAGGGCAAACAACTTCAATTCTTCTTCGGATAGCTTCTCCAGTCACGGCAAACTCGATCTTTAATCAACTTTTGACTTCTTCCGAGCGTTCTATGTACGTGCTGGAGTTGTGCGATAAAGTTCCTCAAATATATTTACAAATAATTCTGGAACATGCGAAAGATTACAATAATAACAGGAACCCGTTATAATGGGCTCCTGATAATAACTATTTATAGAAGATAACTTAACTTGTTTAGATCATGTTAGTGTGTTCTAGAATTTTCTAGAAGGAAGATTGCGTGACTACGCAAACATCCGCATACTTAACAGGTTCTAGAAACATCTCATCATAACTACAACGGCACCAATCAACAGTGTTGATGAACGAAACAATGAAACTGCGCGTGCAAAATACAGTCTGGTAGATTTCCTTGCCATCCTCCGCAAAACAACAATGTGAAATGACCATTTTTCAGGTTTTCTGTAAGACGCAAGTGCACAACAACAAAATTGCCAAGAAAAATTTGTAATGTGAACGGGTTCAGTTGGAAAAATCTGCGATTTGAAAAGTTATCCAAAGAAAATGGAACAAGCCTGTCGCACCTACCCCTCCCCTAAACCAACATTAACGCTAACTTTTTAACTCATTATAACTTGTTGGATTTGGGGAGGGGTAGGTGCACATGTACAGTTGCCCAGAAACTGATATTGATCCAACAAATCTATCCGCGCCGTCGTGCGTCCTTTCTGAAGCGTCCTAATATGAGAAATGAACGCTCCTAGTAATGGGCTAGTGACATTAACCAAAACCAAATTTTAGGCTTCGTTTTCACCCTTTACTTACAAATCACCATCGAGTTCCTAGAGGGACGATTTTCACTGAGAAAACTAAGGGTTTACTACTTTGGAAGCCCCAGTTGACGCAGATATGCGATTTATCCAAGTGGTATTTAGAAACCCTCTTTATTTTCAGAAACGCGTAACTATGTTTCTGGTGTTGCTTGACAAGTTGAAAGAAAATGTTGCTCGTATAAGCGGACCTTTAGCTCTTCGACGGAGCAAGAAATTAAAGAGCTGGGGGCTCGAAACGAGAGCACCTGCTAAACACTTTGGCAGTAAACCTTTCTCAGCATCAACTCGTTTGGAAAGCCATTTTCTCGTAAACTGAAATACATTTAGTTGAATGTACCTTTTTCACAATGGGTTCCATAAGTTATCACTGGACACTCGCACCAGTAGTCATGTGATTCATACAGTGCATGACAAGTCCCTCCATTTTGACATGGAAAGTTTTCGCACGGACTCTGTGAATAAATACAGTACAATTGCTGGTTTGCACGTGAAGTCATCGAAACTCAAACGAAAGAACTTTCAATTCTTCTGAGTTTTTAATTCTATGAGGTATTGGAACAGCTTCTAAGTTAAAAATTTTCATCTCGAAAGAGTTCTTTATTGCTTCATTGACTGACTCTTGCGCAGAAAGCTGTAGTTAAAACTTGAAGGTTAGAAAATTAACTTATCTTGTGACATTTTTCCATCTATACAGACCGAATAAGAAATAATGATTACTGCCTAATTAATTATCAATAAATTATTTAATGATCAATAAATGATGTGAGAGCCAATCCACGGCATTATTCCTTCATCGATATGGGGTGACTTTCTCTCGAGACACAAATCTACGGCTAGATTTCCTTAGAACACCATACCTCATACTTCTCTTTTCTGTATAGCAATAACGTCGAACCTAAAGGCCTAAAAGAAAATACTTAAAACTAAAAACAATATTTGCAAATCAACCCGTGTCGAGTTACAATTTGACGCAAATTTCTCTCGTAAATTAGATTAAATAAGCATTCTACTCTCGTACATTTTTTTTTTCTCAGTCGCCTTTAAACGTTCACTTGAGCTCATTTATCCTAAATTGCAAAAATACCAACAGCGCACCACAGCTATCTGAGATGATGTTTCCTTCTAAACATACGTAGCTTCCATGGTTAGCTTTAGGGGATTTCAACGCGGTTATGCCAACATGACAGGAGAAAACATAAAGCAGGTTTGCCCCCCCCCCCCCCCTAAGTAAAATACAACTGAAGATTACTGTCCAACAAAGGCCGTATTTATACTACAGGACGTCTAAGGTGTCTAGACGCATTAAACGTCTGGCCTAAAATGCGACTAGTATAAATACGGGACGCACTTAACTCCGACAACAAGAAATCAAATTCATGATTTTCTTCAAAAGAGACTGGAATCTAATCACCAGAGACTGGAACCTCAGAGACCTTCATTGTCAAATGCGCCCCGTCTTTATGCTAAGGGCGGACCATTAGAAAAGTGATGGGGGGGGGGGAGGGGAGGGGAATTTTCAGCTTGCACGAATTTTTTTTTTCGCTCACTGCTTGTGCAGGAATTTTTTTTTCAGGTGAACCCCTCTGCACGAATTTTTTTTTACTACGTGTGAAAAAGTCACAATTGGACCTTCCTTCTGCATGAATTTTTTTTTTACCTTCTTCTGTGCATGAATTTTTTTTGGGGCATTTTCCCTTGCATGAATTTTTTTTTGTTTTTTTTTCCCCAACCCCCCCCTCCCCCCACACATCACTTTTCTAATGGTCCGTCCCTAAACGGCTTGGAGGTCTGTTAAGTGCGTCGTTTAGAGGTACTTAGCTTGAGACGTTTAATTCCTCTGACGTTTAATGCGTCCACCTTCTTTTCCGTATCTGTACTAGTCGTCTAAGACGTCCTCTAGTTTAAATGCGGCCAATGAGTCAAACTGATTCTAAAATTTACTCACCAAAATGCCATAATGATGAAAACGCGCACTCGGTTTAAAGCTTGCTGAATTAGTGTACCTGTCTGTGGCCAGTAACTGACAAAGAAAGCGCTCGTCAGGCGAAGAGATATCGAAGTTAAAGGAGAAACACGCAGCATTGGCCAGACACGCGAATGCACACTGGATTTCGTCATGGTTTCGGAGGTGAATTGTCGCAATGATTAGTGGTGCTGGTACATTCAAAATCTGGTTAAGAAATTTGTGAAAGACTGCTTGTCTTGAGCCGCTATACTTCACTAAATCCCGCTGGAAGATTCCACCCTGACAAAAAGTGGCAATGTGTTGTAGAAATGTTAAATTACCGTTGAAACTTTGTTGTTGAATCAATTTGAGAAATTTCATAAAACGACTCCTGTAAACCATTAAAACTTTGCCAAATTTTCTTGACTGACAGATTGATATTATCACTCCAGGCATTACTTAAAAATTTCTAACGGATAGGATACAAAATCAGTTTCACCCGAGTTTAGGAATAAATGGGAAGCTTCCGTCAAAATTTCTAAATATGTTTAGTTTCTGTACCAGCTCGGCACACATATAAATGAATACAAATTTAATAACCTCCGTTGGTTTTTCTGGGAACAAAATAATTAAAACGCCAGGTGCATCGGTCGTTGCTTTGTAAATGAATAAATACTGAATAAATAGAGACTAGCTTGGGAACAGAAAATAACAAGTCTGCAAGTCTCAAAAAACCTTGAAAATATAAGCTTAGAGAAACAAAAAAATACCAGGGCTTACACAACTATAGCGAATTTTGAATATGAAGATGCAAAAAAAAACATTTTGGAGGATAGCTTTTCTCACGAAAAACTATACAACTTCAAACACAAGAAAGCTAAGCAAATACTCAAATCTAATAAAACACGGTAATGAGTATGCGAGACAAACCAAAACAGTAGATGGGAAAGCCAGTATCATACAGTTAAGTCAATCCCCAACAAGAACCTCACTTCACGCAAAAACTTTAATTAATAAGGGGTTCAAAAACTATGTTCTCGCTTGAAGTGATAAATACAGTACAGTCCTTTTCATTTTATGTTAAAAAAGATTTCTAATAACCGACAGAGTTCTTTTAGCTTTGGTTTGATGGGACTGAGTAGGTTTGCGGATAATTGCGTTGGATTTTTCGGCACGCATGTTGAGTTGGCTTTTTTTTGCGATAATTTAAGCTGGTTTGCCGATTTGAAAAATTTCCTTAAATCGCAGTTCAGCTGAAGATGTTTTCCCGGATTGCGAACTTTCCGCGTCTAGGATTTCCGATGGAGCATAAGGTGATAATTTCCCGGTTTGTGTTTTCAAAATCAGTTTCCTAAACGTTAAATGCCAGTTTCAGCTTTTTATCTCCCGGCATAAAATGAATAAAACTCTCTCGTGACTTGATGTCCTATCTTCAGCCCATTTAAACAACACAAGCGAATATTGATTACAAGGAAACAAGTCAGAAGTTTTCTCGCCTTTCATATAAAAAAAACAGAGCCTTTCATTCGCAGATTCGGATTTGAGCAAAGTTTTAAGAGGATCGTTCAGTTTCGTTAATATAATTATTTGAACAGATCCCCGGATTTCCATTCCCATCTGCAACCTTCTTCTGAACAACAATCACAGCAAGACATTATGTAATGGTTTCCTTACCTGGGATCCGAAAGTCATTTTTACGAAAATGATTATGAACAGTATTCTACGAAAACCAACGAATCTCATCTGGGCTGCGAACGTTTGGTTCCAAGGTTAAAGTTTCGATTTGGATACTAGTCGTCTCAGTTTAAACGATGCTGTATTTAAGGAACATCAGAAGAAAGGAACTGAATTATTGATAACTTTTACGACACAGATGCTGAAATGAATGCAGTTTGATAGACAAGGTGCCGAGCCTAGGAATAAATTGTTAAGTTAATATGGAGTGCGCTTATTATTTTTCTTTGGCTGTTAAACTTCCATTTCACATGAACAGATCAAGTTATTTGCGCAGAAAAAGGCTTAAGAAATATATTCGTGACGCGTGAAAAAATTCAGAAAGCCACACGATATCTTTGCGTTTTTAATAATGCTTAAACTAGACTACATGTCGTATTAATTAATACTGTTTAAACTGGACTTTCATATTTATTTAGAACTTGCTTCTCTTTGGCTTTTGAATTTCCACTTCAAATACCCAGTTCATTTGCACAAAAAAAAGTGTTTTGGAAAAGTATTCGTGATGCGTCAAAAGTTTAAGAAGTCCTGGCGATATCTTTGCATTATTAATGCTGTTCAATTTTAACTGTATTGTCGTAGTCATTTCTTGCCGAGCCAAATTGACGGTACTTGGTCTACCCTGGACAGCACGCGCTTGTTCTATTGGAGACATTTCAACCCGGTTCTTCGACACTTTGGCCCAATTTCAATGCCTCAAAAAAACAATATGTTGAAGATTCCTAGGCTTTTAAAATCACGATACATTCAAGTAGAATGTGCCGTTTTGAAGTAATTCCCTTTCAATACGTTGATAAAAGTGTAGATAACGACCATTAAATATTTTAATTTAGAGCGAGAGCCTACCATGCAAGCTGCAACTGTTCTCAAGATATCGGCCAAATTTCATTCAAATTCAACAAAATTTGTTCGAATTTCCTACGCTTTTTGAGACACCGTGAAAACTGCTACAGAAGCAAGTAGATTCTGCAGTTTTGGGAGTGACTATTTTTGAAATGCTCGACAAGTTTACACAGCGATCATTAATAATTGTAATTCTAGGCTAAACAATCTGTCGATTACGACCTGACTAGAGCAATTTGGCCAAATTTCCGTGTAAAATTTACCACCTTGCAAAATTTAAAATTTAAAATGCCACTGCGTCAATGGATTACTAAGTGCAGAACGAATTAGTCAGTTAGTGTATTCAACTTCACATGATCTTAACAACCATTCTATTTAGCGACCACCGCTCTTAAGCGACCACCTTGTAAAGAACAGTTTCGCTTCCCAGTCCAACACAGTTTCAAAAACTAACAGTTTCGAATTCAATTTGTGATTTATATGCACAAGTGAGCTTTTTGAAAAACTCACGAGAGCAAATAAATCACAAATTGAACTACAAACCTGTGCGATTACTTGTTGATAATTATACCTGAAAAAAAAATGATTTGTAATTTGCACTGGAGTTACACTTGAACTGCACTGCTCTCAGCCAATAACAATCGAGTATTTTTTATGATTATTATACACCTGTAAAAACTGCAAATTGTTGAGTAAGAAATATTGAAAATTTCACTACAATTATTGCAACGAAAATAAAAAATACATTAAAGAAAAGTCCAAATTCTCATTCATGTAGTGTTTTATTGAACAAAATGCCCAATGAAACCTTAGGTTTGTGTTAAAAAAGCTGTCGTCATGTACATGGGTTTCTTGAAGCTTGTGATGGCAAATCTGATGTGTCCATGGAGTCATCCGCTGACATGCCTAAAACAGATGTATGTGTTACTGACCATGCGTGAGATAAATTTGACTGCATATTGGCCACGTTCTCTTTAGAGTTTTCACTGACCGAAACGAAATTCTGTACAAAGCAGACAAAAGAAACGCAATTTTTTCTTACCGTGTGGGGTGGAACTCCGGTTTTCTTCGACTGTATTGGAATCCGTTTTCTGTCCTTGTTCAGTGGAAGACAAACTTGGCACTAGTCCTATCCCAATGGCAGCACGAATGCTCTCTATTGTGGCAACGTCTTCGGGACAGGCCTGAAGTATAGCAAAGCGGCAAAAAAATCTTTTGTTCATACTAGTAATTCGTCTTAGAGTGTGACAAACACTTCCTTGCATGTTAGTTTGTAGAATTTGGTGACTGAACAATTCAAAACTCTCAATTCTTATCATCATGTTTCAAGGGGGAGTTGCTTTTTGATCACACAAGCAGTGAAAGGGTTTGTTTCCCCAAATCAACTTGTCCGAAAGCTACTTCAAACATTTCAGACCACACTTCGTTGAAATGTCAATCCCTGTATATTGAAACATTAGCTTGAAATGACGTAAAAATGATCTGAAAGTAGAAATTAAAATGGATAAGCGAGTTGTTTGCATTTCATCAGGTATCCAAACACGTCACTGTGCTTGATTTCCTTTACGCTAGTCTTTGGCGGTCTTAATGAGTTTAAGGAAAAAGAAAACGTTACCTGCGATGTAAGATCTTTTAAGTTCTCCGATACACGTTCAGCTGAGGAAAAAAATGAACAGAAAACACTCAGTCCCTATTGCGTCATTTAATACAAGACACACTAACCCTTGTAAATACGTTTGACGAAAAATGGAGAAAAACAAAACAAAAAGACAGAGAAAGAGCACTAGAGAGAGGTGACGCCCTCCCACTGTTGTCCCCTCCGCCTACCCTCCCCCCCCCCCCCAAACGTTTTTTTTTTTTGTGAATGGTTTGAATCCAAAAGTCTCAGCAGTATCACGAAGGTTTTTGCGATTTTTGCTCAAAATTCACTAAATTCTAGCTTCCAACACTTTTTTAATATTAGAATCCTTTCTACATCGCTAATTTAATGAGATAAAGTAAATTTAGAATGAAAGGACCTACTGAAATATGTTAAAATCCATTTTTAGAGAATTGCAACACGAAAATTCCATTCAAACTTGAAAACGTTGGACCGACGTTTCAAGGTTGAACTGATCCCTGTCTCGGTCGTCTGCCTCCAAAATCGTACGTGTATAATTTCTTTGCATTACAGTAAACCTTTAAAGGAATTTTAACCATTATTTTACCTTTGGCATAACCGAAAAGTGAATTTTTGATTTTCAATGTGTTACTAAAAAAAAGCGTGATAATGCCCCTTCACGTGTCGATTTTAGTTGTCTTAGAGTATTTAGGTCTGAAAAGAGCATACCTGTCCAATACTCTGACAAATTTATGCACAGCATTGTATTAAAATGCATTATGTCGTATTGTGTCGTTCTAGAATGCATTGTTGAACTATTGTTATGGCCATATAATACAATACAATGCATTGCATAAATTTGTCGGAGTATTGGATAACCCTCGAAAAGAGTGCTGCTGACATTGACAGACGTCCAGACAACCTTAGCGGAGATCACCTTCAGAGTAAAAATTAAGCTTCCCACATCTGTCCAGCAAGGGTCTTAAAACTATGCTCGTACCGATACTCTTTTCCTGGGGAGACGGTCGAATGGCTACCTCTGGGGTTGGACCTCCGGGGCCATCAGGTCTGTAACCTAGCCGAACATTCTGGGCCTCGTTAAGGTCGTCCAGCAGTCGTCCGGTTGTCTGTAACTTGTCGTGCACGTCCTGAGCGAGCCAGGAACTGGTAACGAGACAAGAGTAACTTTACACACAGACAAAGGGATATACTTCATGTAAGAACGACACATATTTATGTCCTGTATAACATGTACAATATACTTTACTTTATACTATACAATATACTAGTGAGGAGAATTTGTTCAAATATCAATACAACTCTTTTTTGATGATCATTATTCTCATAACCTGAATGATTGATGAACAGTGAATATTGTAATGAGAAATTGGATGCTGGTCACTACTTAGTCTTGAGGGGTTAATATCAGCCTACCTCATCTCTCAATATATATCACACAATCGCGTAGAACGCCACACGCGCATGCCCACATGGTTTTAGATGTTGTGCAAAGTGAATTGCCTAAGCTTGTTGAGTTCTTTTCTCCAAAGGATAGAGATACTAAAGGCTGGCGCTGTAAGTGGTTACGAGAACGTTAAACCAAGGAGGAATGCCTCCCTTGGTCGGCAAAGATGGGTCAGGTTACGGTTAAACGTACCTCAGAGAACCTGCAGACGACTTTTCACCTGCGCAGGTAAAAATAATAACAACAATCATAATAACGAACTTTATTAGATGGATAATAGTGTTTTACCAGAAACTAAAACAGTCGTATTTTCCATATTTTCACTTACCGAAGATATGAAAAAGTTATGTACCAAATGTCCCGGATGTACGTACGCGTCCTAACAAAATTTTCCCGCTAGTTTCTTGGCCATATAATAAAAAGAACATTACACGGTGGCTTGAAGATAAGAATTTTCTTTTCTCGTGTTAAATACAACATTTTGCTCGCTCGCTGCGCTCGCTCGTAAAATATTGTTTTCACCACTCGAAAACAAAATTCATATCTTCGTGCCACCGTGTAATATCCTCTATTTATTTGAGTGTCAACTGTATCTAGCAGTGACGTACTAAATCAAATCAAATCAAATGTTAGTTTTTGTGGAGAGGGGAAAACCGGAGTACCCGGAGAAAAACCTCTCGGAGCAGAGTTGAAAACCAACAAACGCAGCCCACATATGACGTCGGGGCCGGGAATCGAACCCGTCCATATTGGTGGAAGGCGAGCGCTCTCACCACTGCGCCAACCCTGCTCCCCAAAGCACCAGGTAGAACAGGAAACTTCAAGGACTCGTGTTCGTTAATGTGAACAACATATGAAAGAAGACAACCTCACAGCAACACAAGTGGTGCTTGACACATCAAACATCAGATGATGACCATCACGTGCATATCACACCATAGATTGTCATAGTGAGAGCCATGAACTAAATACCATAATAACAGTACAGTACATTAAAAAGAAAAAAAAGATTGTACTTACCTGATGGTTTCAAAAACGAAACATCGATTCCCTCGTCTCCGAGAGTAAGCAAAGACTGAATATCAATCTTGGTCACATCTGTTACCAAGGAAACAAGTAAAAAAAGAGTCAATGCTCTAATTAATGAACTGCCCTGTTACATTTGTGGAGAGACGGTAGTGCAGTGGTTAGCGTGTCGGACTTCCGAGTATGAGATCCGGAGCTCAAGTCCTGGTGATAGCAATGTCACACAATAGTATTGTTTCCTGAGACAAGAAACTTAACTCCACACTGTCTCTCTCCAACCAAGTGTATAAATGGGTACCAGCGATATAATGCTGGGGGTAACTTGTGTTGTTTCCTTAGACAAGAAACTTAACTCCACACTGTCTCTCTCTCCACCCAGGTGTATAAATGGGTACCAGTGATATAATCCTGGGGGTAACTTGTGTTGTTTCATTAGACGAGAAACTTAACTCCACACTGTCTCTCTCCACCCAGGTGTATAAATGGGTACCAGTGATATAATCCTGGGGGTAACTTGTGTTGTTTCCTTAGACAAGAAACTTAACTCCACACTGTCTCTCTCTCCACCCAGGTGTATAAATGGGTACCAGTGATATAATCCTGGGGGTAACTTGTGTTGTTTCATTAGACGAGAAACTTAACTCCACACTGTCTCTCTCCACCCAGGTGTATAAATGGGTACCAGTGATATAATGCTGGGGGTAACTTATGTTGTTTCCTTAGACAAGAAACTTAACTCCACACTGTCTCTCTCCACCCAGGTGTATAAATGGGTACCAGCGATATGATGCTGGGGGTAACTTGTGTTGTTTCCTTAGACAAGAAACTTAACTCCACACTGTCTCTCTCCAACCAGGTGTATAAATTGGTACCAGTGATATAATGCTGGGGGTAACTTGTGTTGTTTCATTAGACAAGAAACTTAACTCCACAGTCTCTCTCCGCCTACGTGTGTAAGTGGGTACTGGTGATACGGGGTAACCCCGTGTGGGACTAGCATCCCATCCAGGGGGAGTAATAATATCCCCAGGTACTTCATTCTACTGAAACCCGGATGAGCTCCGGCCGTTGTGGGCATTATGGGTCGTGTGCACCTTAACCTACCTACCTAGCTTACCTCTATTACACTCGATCATTTCCTGATAAAAAACATTTAGTATAAACCCACTGGCATTCTATCACGACTCCAGCTAAATCTGACTAGCTAATGTATTGTCTATTTTGAGTTAGTATCCCCAACTAGTTTACTAATGCAAATGCCGCAATCTGATTGGCTACGCTACTAGAGGGATATTAGTAATTCGTGACGCTTTCTTTCATTTCATTCCCAAATAAATATTTCTTCAACTGGCATTTGCTAACCTTATTATTGCCTTTTTTGTCCGACTAGTTGGGTGATACTAAAACAATTAGACCCTTCGCCCTCAAGGGCTGCGAGTCAATAGCGAGGCTGTTGACGCGCAGCCCTTGCGGGCTACGTGTCTAATTGTTAAATAGATCGCGAGTAGCGTAAACGGCTGTGCTAGAAATAATACAATGCACATTATCGGTTAAAAAGTTGAAAAATATTGATATAAAATTGATGCTTGTGAGTTAACTGATTTCTACTACAACAATTACAATACTTGATGTCGTTTTCTCAGACGACCTATTCTATTTGTTAAATATAAACATATTTAGGTTATGCTGGGAAACTACCTACGTTCTCAAATGCGGAACTTTCCTCAATAAATTATTCGATTTAAAAGCGGAATGTTGGACATCACTTGAGAGAATTTCTGGATAGATTTAAACCTCGTAAAACGAAGAGGCATCGGCTTTGCGCACTGACTGGCGAAAAATGATCGGAATACGCTCGGCGACGAGACTTACGAGAAAAGTTAACTTACCTGCAGCAGGTGTTAGAAGGACGGGCGCTTGTTCTGAGGAGATCTGATGAGACACATACTTTCTTTTAGAGGTTTTCTAACTTCCCCTCAAAGTTTAAACAATATTTGTTGAGTTAGCGTGACCAAACGGTCAAATAATGTTTTGTGGGTGCGATTTAAAAACATGATAGCCATTCGTTTGATCAAAAGTTTCTTTCTTTTTTTTTTCTTTTTGCAAAATTTCCAGAAGACTTATGGAATATACTCGACACTAATTTTTCAATTCACTGAATAAGCTCCTTCGTAGACAGCAGTAGGAGTTAAGACTCTGAGAAGGCCAAAACAGCACTGGAAAAACTAGGTAAATGCCAAGGACAAATGGGTTCGAAACATCTGCGGAATTTGCTGCTTTTCCAAAAGGGACAGGTCGAGTAAGATTGCCCATCATTTTTGTCCGTTTTATCTCGCGCAAATTCCACAAATTTCCTCACTGAAAGCAAGTTTCCATTTATCAGGAGCTGAGTCTCTACTGTTACGTGATAGCAAAAGCCATAAGCGCTCTTGAAGTCAAGCTAACTAGTTGGTTTTTATTTGTATATAGCTTTGGGTACGGAAGCCACAACAGCTAACGTCAATTACCGAGATTCCTTTCAATGACCTGATCGAATTGAATTTGAAAGTGTTGGTTTTTATTAAGGGAGGAAAACCAGAGAGACTTGGAGAAAAACTCTCTGAGCAAAGAGAAAACCAACAACAAACTCGACGCACATGGGACGGCGGGAATCGAACCCGGGACGCAAAGGTGGGAAGCGCGTGCTCTCACCAGTGCGTCAACCGTGTTCCCCACAGAGCACACATCACCAGTAGGAGTAAAAGACGACTGTACCTTGGACGAATCTCCCGTCTTTGGAGTGGCCGGGGCTTTGTCCTGCTTGTTTTCTTCTGAGGCAGACTAAGCAAAAATGCAACGACTTTGTCAGCAATTTTTACTGAGAGTCGTATTTGTTTGGCCATTCTTTATCAACAAAAAATGCCTCATTATGGTAGCTAACAAATCCTCTCAAAGGTGAAAATGTAGTTAGAAGGGCAGACAGCTATGACAGTTGAAAGGCGGTACATAGTTTTCATTACAAATAAGCAGGGGTTTGACATTTTGGGTAATACATTCATGTCCTATATTTTGGAGCCGTTCTTCCAGACCTGTTTGAGTTTTGAATCAATAATTACACGAAAACGTTTGCAGCAAGAAATCTTGCACTTCTACACGTTGTTTCTTACTTGATGCTTTGTTTACATGAATTTTTTCAGCAAGATATCTCGAAAAGCAGAAGAGTTACAATGCTTTAAATGTTTGGTGTATATAGGACATGAATGTGTTACCACATTTTGGACGCAAGAAAACATTGGAAACGTGTTGCTTAAGTCTCGAATACTTTTTTTCTATTTTAGTCAATGTTTATTTCAATTTATTCTGGTGCTTTTGGAATCTTGTTGCCACGTAGCCTTTCATTGATTTCCAATTTTCTTTCATTAGATATATAACACGAACTGATGGCGTAAAGCGATAATATTAACTTGGATATCTTTCCAACTCTTCTCGCCTACAACAAATTTACCTGGGCTCTCGTTTCAGCCATTTCACTCTTTTGCTCCAAGCTCTCGCTCTCTCGTCTGGCGTTTTCCTCTGCTTCCTCTCTCTAAAACATCCAAAACATGGAAGGTTTAGCTCCAAATGTAAGTATGCTGCTGAAATACTGTTCTCAAATTTCAAAAAGCTCTTTATACAATAAAAACGTTATAATAACAGATAACACATAACAACTGGACCAAGACAAGCTAACACGACAAAACCTTAACAATAAAATTGAAAAGACACCTATTAAATAAACACCGTTTCAAACGTTCAGTTCAAACTTGTAGGAGAATTTAGAAATGCCCTTTACTTTATAGAAGGTTGATCTACAAATACCTAGTAACCATAGTTTAATCTCATGTCTGACTGATGTGCAAATGAGCGCAGTGTAAGCAAGGTCTCTTTACATGCGTCCTACTCATGAATCAAGTTACAGTGTGTAAGACACTCCAATTGTTTGGCACCAATTACGAAACAAACTTCGAAATAAGTCCACAATACAAAGCTAAAGAGCACAACATTGAATAAATCCATGAAGATCAATATATATCTTTTTTATTACATCCATTTTGAAAACACAGGTGATCCCTGCATTTTGATTGGCCCATAGCAGTGTGATTTATCCACGAATCGCATTATCTTAGGCTCTAAATCGCATCATTTTTTTTCAGCCAATGAAAATAAACTGAATTAAAATGTAAAAGTGTTTCCGGTTCTTCTGTTTTCTAAGACCGGCCACAAGTTCAACAAAATATTGGGAGTTGACTAACAAAAACCCTGTATTAGGACTATTTAATTGAGCGATTTCAAAACTAGATGTAATAAAGTGGTATTTGAACTCGGTCGCGCAATTTTGGTCTGAAATCACGCATATGATTTCAGACCAAATTGCACTGCACTCACATCAATTACCATTATTTATCACTCAGTTTTATAACTCGTGTCTTTAGTTTTTACTAAGTAGCCTTTGGAACAGAAAACAAACAAACCAAATTACGCTGGAACACACCTCTGCCAACTGTTTGAGATATTTGGAATGTGCCCCTTCAGTCAACACGTCCAGCAGTCTATCCGCTGCGTCACGCGAG
Source organism: Ricordea florida (assembly GCA_949710005.1). Taxonomy (NCBI): domain Eukaryota; kingdom Metazoa; phylum Cnidaria; class Anthozoa; order Corallimorpharia; family Ricordeidae; genus Ricordea; species Ricordea florida. The sequence continues at coordinate 22,756,115 of OX453286.1, read as the reverse complement.
AATGACGCGTCTTTGACAAAATTCTGAAGACTAAGGACAAAAAGTTGTACATAAGAAATTGTGACAAAAAGAAGGGAAAAAATTGCAAAAACAAAAAAGATGAGAAAGAAAGTGAGTCACAAAAAATGACAGTCTTCTTCACCGGCGATTGAACAAATGGGGGGTTACAAGTTTTGCAGTCGAACGACTTAACCACTATTTGTGGGGGTAGTTTCTAAAGAAACTGGTGCTGCGTCGGTGGGGAATTGAAACACAAGAAATTGGGATAATCAAACGAATTGATAAAGTAAGTTGTACCACCGTAACCGTTGACCTATCTGTTGACGTCAATCAAGAGGCTGTTGACGTTTGAGAGTTAGCCTTTCGTCAGAGCAAAAACAAACGAAAACGCGTCAGAGCGAAAACAAACAAAGATTCGCTCTGACGAACGACTAACGCTCGAAACGTCAGCACCCTATTTTTTTACCTTACGGTGGTACAACTTAATTTAGCAAAAATCTACTTGTAGACTAATTCAAATGGCGCAATCTGATTGGCTGAGCTACTCGAGACTGTCAGCCATTAGACAGCACTTGGTTGAAGATCGTTTTGAGAATGGCGACGTACTCGCGCCTTAGCGAAGTTTTGCAGGACGATTTAGTATTTTGGTATTTTTTCACCGACAAATGATTTGTTTATTATGATTTTTACTAAAACAATTAGATTATTCGCTCTCGATTTCTAAGAGGTGATAGCATAGAGAAACCTTGAGCTCATAATCTAATTGTTCATTATCAACTTCTTTGACAATCCCAATTTCTCATTTGTGTAGCCACTACACTACTTCTCCAAACAAAGGTTCGTAACAACGTTGTGTTTCTTGGATATTCAACATAAGTATCACCCAACTAGTGGACTAATGCAAATGCCGCAATCTGATTGGCTACGCTACTAGAGGACTATTAGTAATAGTCCTCGAGTAGCGAAATTCGTGGCGCTTTCTTTCGTTTTATTCCCAAATAAATATTTCTTCAACTGGCATTTGCTAACTTTATAATTGCCTTTCCTGTCCGACTAGTTGGGCGATATTAAAATAATTAGACCCTTCGCCCTCAAGAGCCACGGGTCTAAATGTTAATTAGCTTGACTCCGCACTTTGAGTAATCTGATTCGGGATATTCAACACCATTCACCTCCTTCGAGGTGAATGTTGCCGGGCGATTCTGGAAAGTGTCCTTGTGTTAGCACTTTGATGTCCTTCAGGTTGCTTCATTGGTATATAATTAACAATTATTCTATCCATTCTCGGTGACTAGTGACTTTAGAAATATTCTTCTTCTATTCACCTCGATTTTAGAGAATGCTTGTTAATTAGTACAAATACTCAGGTTACTATACAAAATTGCGCGTTCTGATTGGTTCGCTATGTCGGATTATCTGCCGATAATCACCTCGACGAACAAACTGGCTGCCAGTCGTTCGCGCGCTTTGGATGAAATAAGATTTTTTTCATGTTCTACAATGCTTTTTCTTTTCTGTTTTTAAAATAATCACCTGTGTATTCGTTCGGCGAATAATTGTTAAATAATGTATGGACGTTTTGTTAAGAGACCTTAGCTTAACCTGCCAGTATATACTCTATGCTCACCTTCTTGCATAGTGTATACCAGTGTCGTCTCCATATGTAGCGTACAACAAGTCAGACTCTTCCTTAGTAACTGTAGCTCGGGAGGAGTCGTACGTTGGACCAAACGATCCGAATGGGCCGTACATCAGATACGACACTGGATTATAACAACCAAACGACGTTTTAAAAATTGATACAATCGACTGTCTTTTAAGTTTTGTCTTTAATAAAAATTGATACAATTAACTGCCTTAAATATTTTTGTCTTTTAATTATTAAAAAAATTGATACAATTAACTGTCTTCTTTGCCTGCCTCCGCGAGCATGCAAGATAAACCAAATCCTGCAATGTGATTGGCTGCTTGAGCAAGCAGGATAGAGCCTTCCCGCTGCTCGGGACATCCCGTACGATCCCGCAAGAAACTTTATTGCTTAAATGCTTTATTGCCCGGCTAAGCTTGTTCGGTCAGAGTGGTTGAATATTGTATAAAAAGGTTAGATATTAAAGAAACTCAGACGACGGGCTAACGCTCGATACGTCTGCTTCCCTTTTATCTCACGGTGGTACAACTTACATTAATGATAAACCCATCTGTTGTGAGGCTCGATATAGAGACCAAGGACCAAGCTGGGCGTAAGATTGCGCGGTGGGGCTAAAACGCGGGTCATAGGTGGCGGGTCACAGGTAACGGGTCATAAGTGGCGGGTCACCGGTAACGGGTCATAAGTGGCGGGTCACAGGTCATGGGTGGCGGGTCATAGGTGGCGGGACACAGGTAACGGGTCATAAGTGGCGGGTCACAGGTAACGGGTCATGGGTGGCGGGTCACAGGTAACGGGTCATGGGTGGCGGGTCACATGACGGGTAATAACCTAACCCTAACCCTAACCCTACCTTTTACATAGTTGAAATAAAGAACTGTGACCCGCCACACATGACCCGTTACCTGTGACCCGCCACCCATTACCCGCGTTTTAGCCCCAGCCGAAATTGCGCCTAATACAGGCACTAGTGAGACTAAATTTTTCACTCTGGCGACCAAATCCAGATTGGCGACTAGAAAGCTTCATCATACCTTACCTAGAGATATACTGAATGAAGAAGATTTTCAAAAATAAATCTGCTGCAAACTTCCTCGTTAAGTTTGTTTCCAAAACGCAGCACATACATATCGATCGATAACTAGACGCCATCTTGGATTTAGGTGAGCTTGAACGTTGTATATGACTCATCCTAGTGTCCATTTGTAGTGTCCACTTTGTTTGTCTTTAAAAATGGCGACCAACTATTTGGAATTGGCTACCACTTTGAAAAATTTAAGAGCCAATTGGCTATGAGAAAAAAAAGTTAATTTCACACCCTTCATGGTTATACAGGAATGTCAAGGTGAAAAATAGTTGATTTTTAATTAAATTAAAGTTGATTTTTAACTGGAAAAGTAGTTCGATCTCAGTAATAAGGTGAAACATTTAGGAGCCAAGTGGCTACCAGAAAAAAAAAAAGTTAATTTCACGCCCTGCCAAGACAAATCCATTGAAGATTCCGTACGCATTTTTCGCGATAAACCAGTCGTAAAACATAAACATTTTTTACAGAATATCAGAGGGAATGTAATTCACCTGGAGTTGCTTTATTCCTTTTATCCTCTTTAAACCCAGCAGTTGTGTGTGAGCCTGTTGTTACTTTGCCAGCGGCAGCTCCAAGGTTGACAGCAAGGTATTCTGGTACTGAAGACACGACAAAATGGAAAAAGGAAGCCGTTTCTTGTTATTAAGCAGACGAATATTTAATATCTAATGAAGGAGGGCACTGAAAATATATTACTTAACAATTAGATTATGAGGTCGAGATTTCTATGGAGTGATTGTTGATGTGGCCGAAGGCCGACTCAACTATCACCTCAAAAAAAATCGAGAGCGAATAATCTAATTGTTTTAGTAATAAACGAATCATGTGTCGGTGAAAAAAAATACCAGAATACTAAATCTTCCGAAGACGTCGCCATTTTGAAAACGATCTTCAACAAAGTGCTGTCTTATGGCTGACAGTCTCTAGTAGCTAAGGAATCAGATTGCGGCATAGTATGCTAGTATATTTTTACTGATAATTGATAGATCGGAGTACCAAAACTCAAAGAGTTCTGAAAAGAGCTGTTGTTGATGACGCTGAATGAAGTTTCAACAACCTGAGCGGAAGTCATCATCGGAGTCAAGTGATATACAACTGTACAGGAGGCGGTATTTTTGTCTCTGTCCAGCGCTGTGATTGGTCGTTTAAGCCGTGATGTTATTGGCTGTAAACCACCTGACAACACGCAACTCACGTGATTCTGATAATGACTTCCACTCAGGTTGTCGAAACGTCAGTCATTATCAACAACTGTTCTTTTCAGAACTACCTTCACCAAGACCATCAAACTGCATGAACAACTGCTGAGACTCCTGTGTGAAACCCATTTACCAAACTCAAAAAAATTGTACCTTGAGAGTTATCTGGATTCACAACTGCAAGTGTAGTGGTTCCGTCTTTGCTACGACGAAGAAAGCCAAGCTGTTGGGGGTAAAAATAATAAAGACATGATTAAATAACCATATGATAACAGAGGACCAAAGACAGAGATGGATCCAGGAAACAATGAACCTCTAAGAAATGACGTAACGGACGGGTGACGTAAACAAAGCTTGAAAGCGAAACACGAACAAGGTCATCTCAGGAAGGGTGGGATTGCGAACTCCCTGCAGCCCCCTCCCAGATCCGCTAAGGATAAATAATAGCGGAATTAACAGTCTCCATATAATAAGATTCCTCAAGTTATCACGTGGCACGTTTAGATTATAGGCCTCCGTGGTCATAAGCTTTTTTCAAGATCACTCACAATTGCTTTTTCTAAACAATTGTGTGCAATACTGCAATTACGTTTCAAGTACTATATCAAACACGACATACAGTGTTTCATCACGTACCGAGAAGAATTCATAGCGACATTCATTCTTATAAAACTATATCCAGAAGAAACCTTTTGTTGAAAAAATCAACTTAAAAATTTCAAAACGTGGATTTTATTATAAAGGTGCAATGATTTTTAATCGTAATTGTTAGTGCATATTTCTTATTTTTATTGTTTTTATTTTTTATAATATAATTTTGTATTATTTACAGTTACTTTTAGTTTCACAGGGCCCATATTGATACCAGTTGTATAACTGAAATGGTTACCCTGTATAAATATTGTAACTATTATTATTATCATTATTATTATTATTATTATTATTAATAAACGACACGACGCGGAGCCTTTTTGTCCGCGGCTCGTAATTTACAGGCTCTTCTCGTGTTCTCCCAAAATCCCGCGTGGTTTCTTACGCCGGTAAACACATGGAAACTGCGGTTTATTGCTTAATTCAACCCTTTAAAACGACTACACACTTCCTTATTTACCAGTTGGTGTTAAATCAACTCATTAACCTCAGGTTGATCGCGTGCTCAATTCTCACCATCCATTTAATTAGCACTGTATTGAAATTGAAACGAGAAGTTGCAGATTGATCATATCTGAGAGTGAAAGGGTTAACAATGTAGGGTCTGCTCGGCACAGTTTTGTCAACAAAAAGAAACATTAACACCACATTTAACGAATGCTTTTCTTTACTCACTTCTTCAAATTGCTTCTCGGATCATGGTAGTGAATGGGATTCATAGGTGAATTCTCAAGTGTCTTTCAGCTATTGTTATGGGTTTTATCACCTCAAGGTATCCTTGTCTAACAACAATTTTTTGGAGCCATAACTTATGTACTTACGGCAGTTAAGGGTGTAAATGTGTACCAGAGATTGAATGAATCACATTATCAAGCGTCATACTGTACCTTACTGTTTGGGTATTTGGCATCAAGTTCAGCAGCAACTCGCCTTGACGCTTCCTGGACTTGGGCGAGAATTTTCCGACTGGCTAAGGTATGCTTGGACTCACTTCTGTAGGAAAATGCAAAACACCTCAGACCACCCTCAAATAAACAAACTCAACTACTGTAAACGATAATAAACTCCGACTTCGTCAAGCCTTCTTGATTCCAGTGAGGCAACAAGTTTATGGCACTGTGTACTTAAAAGCAAAAGCAAATATTTTGTAAGAGATTTCGTTCAGTTGGCGCGAGGCATTTTGTTTTCCTGCGTTCAGGGAGCTGTGTACATTAAAGTTTCGAAAAACTTTAACAAATAGATGCATCAGTGGAAACAAAAAAATTATGATCCATTATTGTTGAAAAGTACAAGAAAGGCTTTACTTGAATTATTTATTATTTTTTCCCCTTGGCTGTGAATGGCAAGGACTAAAGTGGATTTACATTTGTAAAATTTAGGCGAGCACCGTGTTTTACAGAATGATCTATTCGTAAGAATGGTGTTTTTCCTTTTCAAAAAGTTCATTGATATCTTCGTTTAGGTCTTATAAGGATGTTTCTTACAACGAAGTTGTTTGGTCAACAAAACACAAACTATGTTTTTACAATCATAAACAATTTCTTAAAAAACAATTTTTGATGCAATAGATCAAACACGAGATAAAATGTTTCATCACCGTGACATATCAAACACCGAGAAGAGAGCTGAAAATGCGATGCGCACCGGAGTCTTTTTGGCGAAAGTCGAGGTATTTGATATGTGATGAAACACGTGTATCGAGTGTTCGATATGGCTTCTCAAACGAAATTATTTAGAAGAATAAATTAGCGATGCAAAAACGAGCCGCGTTTAATCAGATATCCAAACACGTCACGATGCCTGATTTCTTTTGACTTTCCCTCGTGGATTATCATTGAGTTTAAGAAGTTCACATCCAATGTACATAGTGAAATGAAGCTTTATTCCTTTACTAGGCTCTGAAGTTGATAGAGCGCAACCTTACGTGTTATGATTTTAAAGGACGTTCCACCAAATGTAAAAATTATTGTGCCGTAGTAGCGTAAGAATCTACAAAGATAATAATAATAATAATAATAATAATAATAATAATAATAATAATAATAATAATGACCTTTATTTGAGTGTCAACTGTATCTAGCACTGACGTACTAATTGGGGACACTGTAAAGCACAAATTAAATCAAATCAAATCATATTAAATTAAATTAAATCAATCAAATCAAATGTTGGTTTTTGTGAAGAGGGGAAAACCAGAGTACCCTGAGATAAACCTCTCGGAGCAGAGTAGAGAACCAACAAACTCAGCCCACATATGACGCCGGGGCCGGGAATCGAACCCGGGCCACATTGGTGGAAGGCGAGCGCTCTCACCACTGCACCAACCCTGCTCCCCGTAAAGATGTCTGTCTATATTTTCACCTTGGTTTTGTCTTCTTTGCAGACTGTGAAGCGTGATTTTCCTCAATCTCAATGGTGTCAACATCGATGGGTTCATCGGATCCCCTGCTCTCAGACCCCTCGCCCTCATGTTCTAGCATAGGAAAACCGATACTGCGGTACATGTTCTTGATTTTGTCCTGTTTGGATCACAAACACACTCTCCTCGACTAATGAACCATTTTTTTTTACCTCTCATATCAACTCAACGAGTAACACCGTCACCAATCAAAGGGTACAAAATATGTTAATCACTATCTATAAATGTTGGAACTATGACAGTTTTTGTAAATGTCTTAAAGATATGTTTACTTTGCATCAGTCTGAATACACCTTAAAAGGTACTAATATTTTATTACTATGTTAACCTGTTACCACTACTTATGGCCTTAACTCTTTTTGTTACTTTGTATCTAAAACCTGGAACTCCCTACCTAATAATGTACGATCTGAACATACTCTAGCTAGTTTTAGAAGACTTGTGAAAAAAATCTCCTTTTAGACATAAGATATATTGAACATTTTAATGTAATATGAAAAGAGATTTTATAATGTAGATATATTTTTTTCATTTTTTATTTTTTTATTTTATATATACTATTATGTTCTCGAAGACATTAGCCTCTTCAGGCTACTCTGAAATTCAAGTTTTAAATAAAGTTCGTGTATGTATGTATAGCAAACAACTTTGTCAGTCAGAATGGTAATGAAAGAAAAAACGCCTTCAAATAGATGTGGCTACAAAAAAACAAATGCCGATTTGGCTTGACTATTGCACTTACAAGAGAAAGGATCTTTACTCCTGCCTGTAACAGCTTCCTGGCGGCTTTGTAATAAATAGTTTCAGGGGCATTATACACCATGGCATTGTTACACATCAGATAGAAATCATCCTAAAAAAAAAACAAACCAGCTATAAATGAGGCCCTGAGGGGTAAATTCCGACAAGCAACATGGCCTTGAAACGGGCACACGAAGGAGCTGAAATGACGACGAACGACGAGCCGCTCACGCGAAATTACGACAGCGACCTACGAACCTTCCGAAACTGCGACGTGAAAAGGTTTGAAACTCAGATGGGCGACATAAAGAACCCACCCAACAGGGCCTTATAAGTTACATAATTGGTATTTCAACACTATATATACCAGCCCCAACCTACACGTATGCAAGCTTTGCGATGAGTCGGAAGAAGACCTGGAGCATTAAATTTGTTTCTATATTGCAAAATTAGTAAAGATTTTTGGAACTCTGTCATTCTCCACCTAAAGCGTCACAGTATTTCCAATCAATATGCTAAATGAAACAGATATCGTGCTTGGCTATGTTCAGCGGATACCGTTTTGGGCATTTCTCAACCATGCAATCATTGTCTACAAACAGATAATCTATTATAGTCGCATTAGAAGCATGTTACCTAACTTACCTCTTTTCATTTCCAAGTTAAAGTATGTAGAAGCTACTGAAAAGGCGATTGCCATCAAGAAGAACAGGCTCCAATTTCATCAAGCTAAATGGAAGCCTTTTGTTACAAGCAACTCCTAATTTTAGTGATAAGGCCAGCGTTCAGCCTCTATTATACACTATCATAAGGTAGGTCAACCAAGAGTCAGCAATGTAACACTGTAGCAAAAGTAAGTTAATTTGGGAGTAATGTAAGTTATGGTATGTAGGAAATGTTAGTGTGTATAAGTTGTATAAGTGAATGTAAGTAATTTACGTGAGAATAAGTAATGTAAGTGAATGTAAGCTGTGTAAGTGAATAAAAAACTAAAATAATAATAATTTGTGCCTCCATAATGCACTAACCCTGAACTGCTCTATGGACTGATACCCGTTGGAGTCAACTTTGTATTTCATAAAACTGAAATCCATTGGTCGTGTGATGATGTTGGAGTAACCCGGTGCAATGTTGTCATTCACAGGGTAGGCAAAGAAACCTTGGGTATCCTTTCTGTAAAAGAATGAAATAAAATTTATAAACAACCAATGTTGAACTTTACACTTGTTCTACTTAAATGCATAAAGTACAACTCATAGACAGACAGTAACACCTGCAAGAAAGCTTAATGACTGACACAATAATGTCTGCCCATTTTTCTTAGCCCTTATGGTTATTTTGAGCAGGCAGTACTCTTCACTAATTTAATGTTTATTGTAATTGTTTTATAAATTGTGAGTACAAATAAATGGTTGTTCTTGTTGTTGTTGTTGGTGTGCATCAGTCTGATGCACTTGAGCCTTCTTAGCCAGTGTTCAAAGGAAAGGGAGAGCAGGAGTTTTAGTGTGAAGTGCAAACATTGGCACCAAAATAACCTATCCATCAGGAAACTGGCCAAACAGGTTAAACATGCTTTAAAAACCTCCTTACAAAGGAACTAATTAGAATTAATGAATGAATTTACAATTTTTAAGATGCAAATTCTTTACGTATATAATCAAATGCGCCATAACACAACCACAACGGAATACACTCAAAATTACATTTACAAGGGCCAGACCACAACACCGGGAACTACGTCACCTACTCTTCACGAACAGTGTGTGGGTTCTTTAACGACCCACAAAGTTATTACGAACAAGGGTTGTGAGACAGGACCTAAGGTTTATCGTCCTTATCTGAAAAGACTAGAAAGTCTAACCATTTACAGATGTCATTACACAGGCAGCACCTTCTCCTCAGTTATTTAAAGACCCTGAGTGTTGGTCAGGCAGAGGTTCAAACCAACGACCTCCAGCATGATAGTCTGGTGCTCTACCAACTGAGCTAACCGATAAGCAGTTAATAAGTGACCCAGGGTTCTCAGTAGAAGCCGGCAACCGGCGAATTCCGCCGCCTGTGAAGACGAAAGTAGCCGCCTGTTCTGGCTATGAAATTTGCCTTTGTGTGCCACTTTTTTTTGATAACGTATAAATGGGCATTCAAGGGGTGTTCTCGAATTTTCCGTTTGTTTGGAGGAACCCACTAACGCGCTTTCAACTTGAGTCTACTACAGACTGCTCCCGTCGTAAATTGTTCTACGGCTGTTACGATCGGCCTGCTACAAAGTCGTTTCGCTACTAGTCGTTTCGCTGCATATCGAGGTCGTTTCGCTACATACAAAAGTCAATTCGCTGCTAAAGACGGGTCGTTTCCCTGCCACATCTTGTCATTCTTGTAAACTTCTTGTAAAGGTACGTTGTTTTTATGAAATATAAGCTTCGGACTGAAACGTCGTGTTTTGAAACTCTCATATAGCGCGCGTGATTTCACCCGAATTCTCGAGTTATGTTGCCTGAACGAAACTTGTTGTTTGTGGACAATTATCAATAAAAGTCTCATTCGGACAGTTCTTGTAGATGCAGAGGTGAACTAGTGTGTTAGTTTGCTTTTCTTCTCACTGAATAGCGTTTGCGGAATGCTGGGAATAGACAAACCGAGTGACACTGCGTTCTATATAAATATGTGTCCGAAATTACTAGTAGCGAAACGACTTTGTAGCGAAACGACCGTAAACCATGCGGCGATAAGCAGTTGGTCTTACCCAGCCTGTTTGTGCATCGAAGAAACAATCATTCACGCTTTGCTTTTGCTAATATAAACTCAGTATTTGAACGTAACGTGTCCGACTATTTCAACGTAAAACTGGTAAAGTCCGTTTTCTGCCCCTGTTCTAGTCTAATTTGGTAAGTTAATCCACTTACTTAAATGCAAACGTTGGTGCACCAAAAATGCAGGAAAACCTAACTCTGCGAACCTAGAATTTCAGACCCCCCTAGTAGCTCGCCCTTTCGGGCCTCGCCTCAGCCCTACGGGCTGAAGTTAAGCCACCTATAAGTAATTCTGGGCCGTCTGACAAAAAATCTACTGAGAACCCTGGTGACCTCTTTGATTTAAACTTATTGTCGTCAGTTTAGACAAGTTTGGGATGGTTTAACTACATATGGCACTTTGCTGATTCAACCAAAGTGCGCCAGTCAGAACGACATATTTTGTGAGATGCAAACTTAAATCAATTCAAATCAAATGAATGAGTTTCATAGGTAATACTGAGAGACCTTTGCAGTGTCTGGTGGATGTTTTCATAATTCAAATCAAATCAATGAATTTCATAGGTACAGGTGTAATACTGAGCTCACCTTTGCAGTGTCTGGCGGATGTTTTCATAATTAAAATCAAATCAATGAATTTCATAGGTACAGGTGTAATACTGAGCTCACCTTTGCAGTGTCTGGTGGATGTTTTCATAATTCAAATCAAATCAATGAATGTCATAGGTACAGGTGTAATACTGAGCTCACCTTTGCAGTGTCTGGTGGATGTTTTCATAATTCAAATCAAATCAATGAATTTCATAGGTACAGGTGTAATACTGAGCTCACCTTTGCAGTGTCTGGCAGATGTTTTCATAATTCAAATCAAATCAATGAATTTCATAGGTACAGGTGTAATACTGAGCTCACCTTTGCAGTGTCTGGTGGATGTTTTCATAATTCAAATCAAATCAATGAATTTCATAGGTACAGGTGTAATACTGAGCTCACCTTTGCAGTGTTTGGTGGATGTTTTCAAGGCATAGCTGCAATGGAGAAAGCTCTGGCTCTTTATGATGACCTGCAAATGTAACATGAACCTTTATAAAATAAAACTGATGTAACACTAGGATTATTGGTTCACTAATTGCATACTGTAGTTAAGAAGTTGATTGGAAAATTTTGTACCAACTTACCAGAAATTCTTCTAGTCTCCAGGGTGCTCCTGAAAAACATTTAACAAATAATGTAAGTATATTGTACAGTGACTCACCACAAAATGTACAATGTATGTGTTGTAGGCTAAAATGAGCATCAGGTCAAAATGGTTCTGAACTAGTTTGATTTGTTTTTCCTTTGTTTCAGATTAATTTTCATAATCCTCCAATAATCTATAACAAAGGAAAAAAACAAATCAAACCAGTTTCACTTATGGCCAGGGGCTGGTTGTTCAAAGGCCGATTAGCGCTACCCAAGCGTTAAATTTTGACATGGGTTTTTTTCCTCTTGTTAAAAAGAGTTTTCTCCGATAACTTTCTCTATTTTATTCAGAGTAAACAATCATCAAATTGTATTCAAAAAGAATTATACTGAATGTGCTTTCTAAGCTCTAATATCTGAAATTAAATTTCGCACTAACCCTGGGTTACCTTAACCCTGCTTCGAACAACCCGGCCCAGAAATGCACACCACATTCTTTAGCAAACACTTCAACAACAAAAATAACAACAACTTTATTTGTCTTTAAATACAGCAGTTGGAGTAGTTTGCCCTGCAAATAGCTGAAAAGCTAGTCGGGGCGGGGCAAGACAAATACATGAGGAACTCAA
>OX453286.1:22651309-22738809 GCA_949710005.1 Ricordea florida | reverse complement strand
CGAAAATAAATTTTGCTTTGCATGGTTTCGGATCCCGATAAGTTCAGTTCTAAATAGCCTTACCTCAAGTAATCTTTTATGTTATCTTGTCAATTAAATTGTAACGAATAAATCACATTTTTGCCTTTGAGGGACACACAGTACCCCTACCCTTCCCCTGTTAGAGTACTAGAAGTTGCAACAAGCTTTTTGCTATGATGTTCCTTTTTTGTGGAGGGAAACTTTTACAATTTAACCTAAAAATGGTCAAAAATTCGTACCTTTGATTAGAACACTAGACTGATATATAGAAATCAACAAGAGACAAGTGCAAAGAAATTGCTTCTACGAACAATACATGAAAATTACCCGCCGAACACAAGAAGGCCAAGGGCATAAAAGTAAATTAGTTTACTTTTATCGCCCAGTCACTAAATTACGATAAGATGAAAGTATAACTAAAATTTTAGATCCTACTATTTGTAGTGAAAATATGCGCATAATTAGCGTAAACTGATGACAACTGTTTCGACACCATAGGTGTCATTTTGTCATTGGAAGTTGACCTGAGCTCAGTGTAAAATTGGAAATTAATAATTTTTGCAAATACCCCCCCGCCATAAGCTTTCGATCAGATTGTATCAAATAGTCGAGGCGCGTGCAGGTATCAATCCGATTGGTTCATTTTATTCATTCCCGGTGTGAAACCAAACCAAGCATCTTTTCATAAAACTAAGCGGAGTTGCAAAACAGCCTTTCTCGTGCCGGCTTTGATTGCATTTTTGGCCACAACTACAACTCACAGAAAAAACAGCTTTGGCAGCAAGATGACGACGCCAAAAGAGATCATTTTATCGGAACGAAGTCGCAGTTTGCCTCGAAAATGTCACCCATCGATGCTAAACAATCGGTGCGTCTTTCGCTACAGCTACAACTTGGGAATGACGGGTATCAGACAAACTCCCAATGCACCACTAGAAAGGAAGAGCCTATTGGTAGCCAAACCGTGGACAGGTAGTGAAAAGAGTTTTAAACAGGTACACGAAATGGAGAGCGCAACTTGCAGAAGTGATTCGCCAGCGCCAAAAGTGATCAAAGTTGCTCCCGCAGGCAAAATCATCTCGCAACACGTTGAAGTTTCATACGCTGGCAAAAGTACCGCACGTTTTGTGCCGATGTCTTCTATCAGCGATAAAAGTGAAAGTATGAAGCAAAATAGCGTTTGCCAAGATTTTACGTGCACTGTTTTAATGCAGAATAAGTCAATCGACACGGCAGGGGGTGACAACAATGAAGAAAACGCAAACCTTAAAAATTCGTTTGAAGACGATTTTAACGTTTTATCAATTCCTCCTATTGAAAAATTTCGGCGTGTCGCAAAGAGACTTGGCGTACTCTTGCCCGAAAATGAAGAATGCCGTTCTTCACGAAGAAACGGAATATGTGAGGCAATAGACGATTCAGTGGACCACAGAACGCTTCTTCGAATACTAAACAAGCGATTCTAGTTTTAGAGTATTTTGTTGGAGCATAGCATATGGTGCGAAACACTTGAAATTGGAAAAATTATGAAGTGAAGGGCGGTAATTTTTATGCCGCGGTCAGTGTTCAGTATTTGAAAATTAAAAACATTTTAATACATACAAAGGAAGTATAAGTTAAACTTAACAACCATCTCATGTACACCAGTCTATTGGTGAACTTCTAAGGATAAGAAGTTCAGGTATTCTTGAGGGATGCTTTTCACAAAACGGGAAGCTTGAAAACTTGACACTTCAGTTAGAAGAAATCACAGAATTGAACTATTATATCTTTAAAATGATCGGTTAATTTCTCTGGTGCGAACTGATATTTTTCTCACTTATGGTTAATTTATTTCACCACCAAGAAATTAAAATTAAAACTCACTCGATTCAGAGAAGCCGCAGCTCGAGGGTAGATATTATCACTAACGAGAGATGCCGTAGCTGGACTAGAAAAATCGGTACTCAGTGAGTGAGGAAATAAAGATTTAACTGACTCCATGACTCATTCTCCTGCAATTCAATTATACACGAAACATGGCTTTATCCAAAAGGCGATACGTTAGACTCTAATAAATTTCTTTCATGACAAACTTAAGAGCATATTTTTGGCAACTTGAAGATAATATTAGAACTGACTGAGTATTGTAAAAACGGCCGATAGTATTGCCCAATTGCGATTTCACTGAAATTAGTCGAATAAGACCAATTTACAATCAAAATCATATTTCGTGGTTTCATCGTTTCGCAATTAATGTGGAAATGCTTATGGGTTCAAAAACAAACTCAATCACGGTGTAGTTTGTTTTCCGGTGTCTTGAATGGTGCGAACATCGAATGACGTCAGACAGAAACGAAAAATCGACTAAGAACAATACCCAAATCCCAAAACAAAAGTTAAAACCGAAAAAGCAAGTTCCGCAACACCTTGAAATCAAACCCCTATGAGGCATTCTGATCATTCAGTTAGGTAAATGTGTTTAAAATTATCCTTTTGTCATTAAAACTAATGGCATGTTGAATTTTAATGACTCTGCCTTTTGCGACGTCTATAGCTACTTTTAACGTTATTTCGTCAATAACGTTTAATTAAAACAACGTACGTGTAATCTCTTCTCTTTAGAAAAGGATTTCCGTTAATTTTATTGGCTACTCTAAACGCCTAGAAAAAGCCTCTTCCGGGGACAAATTTGGCCATCACATCTTATTTTATTTTGCGTGGGGAGTGAAATTAGTGGGTTAAATTTTTCACTGTGGCAAACGGTTTCGAAAGCAGAAGCTAGTTTTTTTGCTTTATTGATAGACCTTTTTGTTACCTTATGGAAGTGCCAGTAACAAACATTTAAGATATCTCTGGTTCGCATTAGACTTGGAAGAATCGGAAAACAAAATTGATAGCGAGTGGCATTAAAATGTTTTCTGAGATTCCAGAAATAGCTGACCCAAATTTTCAATCGTTGGTTTATGCTCGTTGTAAAACGGTGTGAATACTTTCTTTATCAGGTATGGCCCATTATTGTCGTGCTCTGCATTGAGTTTTCTTTGTAATCTTTTGTTACGCCACTGGTGCGTTTTACACTGGACATAAACGCAATCATTCAAATGAATTCCGAACTTTCCTTTGAATGTTAATCATAATCAGAGAATTTTACAGATGAAAAGAAATAAAAATAAAGACAAACAAAAAAGTTATAAAACCAGTAAAGGTTGAATTCAGTCTTTCAGATGAAGCAGCAATACACAAGAGAACAGTGAAAAGCCAAAATATTAATGATAGCACTTCCTCTAGCATTCATGACCTTGTCGTCTCTCGAAATCATCTCCCACGTTGGGTTTTGTTTAGTTCCAATGTTTTAGAAATACGTCAAGGTGGTGGATAGACTGAGTCACGCAATATTCCTTCTGGAAAGTTCTAGAACACACTAAAACATGATGTAACCGAGTTTCGTAATCCTACTTTTTGAAAGTCCTTGTTTGTTTACGCGTGGGAAACTCTAAGGAGTGCCTCCTCGAGTTTTGGCCTCTGGGGCAAATACATCAAAATTATAAAAAACAGCATTATGAGTGGATTTGTTAAACTTCTGAAGGTGATTGTAGGTGATTTTAGATGGTTGTAGGTCATTCCATGTTTTAGTATTTACGCGAGACGCTCTTCGTGTTTTTCTTGCGGGTTGTCGTTATCCAGTAAAGAAAGGTGAGACGTACAATATGCCAAAATCTGTTTACTGTTAGTATTTAAACAGTAAAGGATCGTTAAGCCAAAAATCCCAGTGTGATTTGTCTACCTGGACGGTGTTTTGAGTCTCCACCCATTTGTCCCCGGACACTAACCATTTGCAAATGTCATTTCAAAGGTAGCACTTTCTCTTCAGTAATTTTAAAAAAGACCCTGAGTGTTGGTCCGGCCGGGGTTTGAACTCGCGACCTCTCGCACGATAGTCCAGTGTTCAACCAAGGGAGTTAACCGGTCGGCGGTAATATGCACTTATTATACGCAATATAAGCATTTCTACACTACGTTTCTTTTAACTTATGCAGTTAACAAGAATCAAAATGTGGGAACGTGAGCATGTGTGGCTTAGCAATGAGCTTAGGAATTTTCCCTGACAGGGTTGGTATATCATCTATTAAACCAGACCTCAAAAACCGGCCACATAAAAGAAGCCAATATCCAGCGGAATTAACTTTATCAATAAAGGATTTATTACACAACCATTCCACCGGGCGGCCAATCAGAACTCAGGATTCGCCTCATTTTGCCCGCTCGTGGAACCAGCCATATAATGAGGCAAATCATTCCATTTTGCAGATCAAACATTGTGTGCAAATGGGGTTAACCGTTAGCCGTAAAACGGGCAAAAAAATTAGCCGTTAGGCGTAAATATTGAAAAATTTTAGCCGTTAGCCGTAAAAAATATTAACCGTTAGCCGTAAAACAGCCAAAAATATTAACCGTTAACCGTAAAAGTGATCACCACCCCATTGAGACCCTCATTTAAACATGGCGGAACCTGCCTCCTCTTGGCAAGAACCATCATGTGTGACTGTCCACCACTTTTATTGGAGAATCATGCGAAAAATGTGAGGCCTGAAAAAAAAAAGATCCATTACCTAATTTAAAAACCTTGTTTAATGGCCTTGTTTCCCCGAGTCTCCTATAGCCGGCGTAGTGGCAGAGCGTCCGAACTACTGAAACCGAAGGATTGTAGGTTAGACTCCTAATGGGAGAGCCCGGATTTGCTTTTTATGAGCTTGCCTGTAACAGTGCTGAAAATTGGATCCTTTACGAATTCTCCAGGCTCAAGATCTACCACCTTCATTATTTCAAAACCCTTTAACTTTAACATTCAAACTATAGCGGTATGCAGGATGCTTGTCCCATGAACTTTGTTTAATGGCCGCGAGTCTCCCATACACCTTATTCCAAAATGGCGGAAAATACATTATTCTTTTGTCTTCATGTTAATTGGCCCTCATTGCCTCGATCGCAACTGCAGAATTCAAAAGAATCCTTGGCTTAAAACGAGGCAATGAGGGCCAATTAACATGAAGACAAAAGAATAATATATTTTCGGCCATTTTGGAATAAGGTGTATAGCTCAGTGGTAGACCGTCTGAACTGGTAATGGTAAGGTCGTAGGTTCGATTCCTTTTACGATATGTCGGATTTACTTTTTACGAGTTTTACTGTATCGGTGGCGTGCTGAAAAATACATCTTTCAAAAATTCTTCAGGTTCAAATATATCATCATCATTATTATATCTGTCAGTTCGTACGTGCGCTGTGATTGGTCAATTGGTATTTTCATTTGGTTTCACTGGATGTTGTTTAATATTTTCCAATTTGTAGATAAAATATTCATAAAGCAACTGTTGAGTGTTCACCAAAACTGAAATAGAGTAAGTGGTTTAGTGTATACCAGCGAGGCAATGCACTATGTTCTCTATAAAAAGGACAACAATTAACAAGAACAACAACAACAACAACAACAATGACAACAACAATGACAACAACACTGAATAACAACAACAACAAATATATGGGACGGTTTATGTTATTCCTGTAGTTACTATTGTCAATATTGTGATTATTTGATTGAGCTGAGTACAATACAAAGGACTGACTGATGTAACTGAATGATTAATACAGCTGTCCAATTTCAGACGACTGTCCGATCGATTTGCGACGTTTCCTTATGAACGGAGATAACAATTTCGTTGGTTTAAAGGGGAGTAGGCCTTTCCCGATTGTGTTCGTAAAATGCTGGAAAGTTGCTCACTGGAATGCCAAAAAGTTGCTAAAAAAATTGCCAAAAATCCAAAAAGTTACTGCCTAAATTTCAAAAGTTGCCACCTAAATTTCTTAATATTTTTGTAGAAATGTTAATTAGTATAGGTAATAGCATGGTTTGTAGTGATATTTGGTATAAATACCACGAGGGATATTTCAAAATTGTTGTACGTAATTTCAAGAGCCGCTAGGCGAGTGAAGTTTGAGACAATTTTGAAATATCTCGAGTGGTATTTATGCGAAATATCACGTACAAATCATGCTATTATTTGTTTATATTACTACTCGCAAAAGGTTTGTAATTTTCACAAGTAGGTATTTCAAATTAAGCAGAAATACCACTGCTCTTAGCCAATCAAATTACAGAAATTTCTCATGTAGTAGTATAAAAAGCTTTATTTTTCGTTCTTCACAACAATTACTAACATCGGTCAAGAAAAATGGCCGGGAACTTACTAAGGCAAAGCAGTATAATCCTGGACCACTGAACACTTTAACAGTTGGTTGTTAGGCTACGAACTACCAAAAAAACATTCTGTAGGCTCCAACTTAAAGCACCTTTTTTCCCTTGGTCCACTGTGCATGGCTTTTTTTCCATAATCTTGCTGTGCAGGAATTTTTTTTAATGGTAATTACCCAATCTCGTCCAGCCCCTCCCCCGCTTCCTTCAAAAATAGAACAGTCCATCCCTAACATGGCCGGGGTTGCAAAGCTATTTCATGATCGCAACCTTTTCGACAGAAATGACAATTTTTTCAGTTTTCAAGGTTAGCCAATAAAATTCTAAGTTAGCCTTTACGCTGGGCTACAATCCCGGCCAAAAGTAGTTGGGACACTTGAGCTGTAGATCACGCCACCCATCCCCCCTAATCAATGTCGGAAAATATCGCTTTTTTTCCAAACAAAAGGAAAAAAATGATCCGATTATCAACATTGTTAGTGGGGGGAGGGGAGAACTGCCTGCTGTCCAAACTTTTTTGTTCGGTCTTGTAGTTTGTACACTACTACTCATAAATTCGTTGCTCCAGTCCCGTAAAGTTTTCGAAAGAGACCGGGCCATAGTGAAGGCTCTACCGGAAGTTTGTCGTTGACCGGAAGTTGCTTCGTTGTAAAAAGATGCAAACCTGAAATCGTAGTCTGGGTCGAGCTTCCATTCTCTAATGAAAAGAAGATGGCGGTTACTACTCTGGTATTTTCCGCGTCAAAGACAACTTCTGATCCGCAGGTTCGAGGGTGTTTGATTATCGGACAGCCACGTCACTTAAGATCTGTGAATTATGACAACTTTGCGGAGAAACTCGCTACGAGAGTCGATCAAGCGGTAAGAAAACTACAGTTATTTTCTTTGTCACTGTCAGTGGATTGCTGAAAAGTCAAACAACGTATTCCATTGTTCACTGATTACAACCTTCCATTCGCTCGGGCTTAATGTTTTTGTGGCGCTTACCAACGTTTTTGATACATAACCTTCAGTTCCTAATTACGGTTAAGTTCAGAAATTTTTCCCCTAACGATACCGTAACTACAATGTAATCTTTGGACCCTCTTGGTCACGCGATCCGTGTACATTAGTATAGGTAATCACATGATTTCGAGTGCAATTTGGGATAAATCAGCACGAGTAAATTTGGTAAGATTTCCGCACAGGTCCCTACTTCATTATGCATGCTGTAGTTGAATTGTCTTGGAAGTGCGCGTGCAAACATTTCTGAGAACGAAACCGTACGGCTACAGCATGGATAATAAAGTAGGGACCTGTGCGGAAATCATTCCGTAAATTTTTCAAAGGCTAACCATTAATTGACGTGCTCTCAGCCAATGAGCATGCTGAAATTTTTGCATGTATATTATTATTCAAGAAATAAAACTCATCTAGTGGGCCTAGGCAAACCAAGATGCGTTTGGGATAATTCGAGAGCAGATCGTACAAACAAGAGACCGGCTGAATAATAACAGTAATGAACTTTATTTGAGTGTCAACTGTATCTAGCACTGATGTACCAATAGACCTAACTCACTTGTACATTTTGTTTTCCCAATACAGATCATGTGATGATACTCAGGAGATTTGGTCCTCTGTCTTGTTAATCAAAAAGAGTGCAGGCAGACATATTCGTGCTTGTATGCACTCTTTTTAATGTACAAGACAAAAGTTCAAATCTCCTGAGTATCATCACATGATCCGTATTGGGAAAACAAAATGTACAAGTGAATAAGGTCTGTTGTTGAGGACACTGTAAAGCACAAATGAAATCATATTAAGTCAAATCAAATTACATGTTGTTTTTTGTGGAGAGGGGAAAACCGAAGTACCTGGAGAAAAACCTCTTGGAGAACCAACAACCACATATGATGCCCTGGAATAGAACCTGGGCCACATTAGTGGAAGGCGAGTGCTCTCACCACTTTGCCAACGCTGCTATGCCCTGTATTTGTACCTGCCAGAGGATTCTTCCAAACATACCTTGGTTTGTGCAAGGCTGTTTGAGCACAGTACATGTACAATGTAGATGAGTTTTATTTCTGTTATGTAGCAACTCAAGTTATGTAGTCGGTTATGTAGTAATAATTCAAGTTATGTTGTCGGCTGCTTTGAAGGTGACATAAAGCCCTGTTCCTTTAGGCAAATACCAACACAACTGTAAACCAATGACGGCACTCGTACAAAAATTGAACATACCAGGAATCAAAAGATTTTAACAATCTTAATCCAGAAATTCAGGAAACTGAGTCTATTTTGATTGTTACAATAGTGTATTACAGTATTTTGTTAACATCCTAGATTTTGAATTATAATCTTATGTATAGTAATGTAGCTATTTTATCCTCTTATGTCATATAATTACTACAATAGTAATGTCTCTAAATTTTATCTAGTTTATTTTTATCTATCTATTTACTTTTTACAGGGCTGTTCTAAAAACCACTTCTGTGAGAATGCACCCTGTCCAAAGATTGTTATTACTGTTGTTATTATTATTATTATTGGTATTGGTATTGTTATTGTTATCATTATTATTATCCCCTTTATTTTATATATGTGGTTCTAACATATGACCAATGATGAGCAATTATTTTCTCTTTTGGGAATAATAACCATAAGAAAAGTTGACTTCTCAATTCTCAAGAATATACAATTCTGGTTTTCAAAATGGAAACAGTGACTAACACAGTGAAGTTAACTAAGTTAAGGACCCTACGAGCCTGCGTTTTGAGCATGTTTGATCAAAGATCTTGGACATGAATTTCCATATTTTTGTAAAGAATGTGTTGGAACATTTTTGTATGGTTGAGCTTCTTTGTTATGTAATTTACCTGCAAGGCACCTTATCTCACAAAAAGTCACTAGCAATGGTTTCATTCAGGACCAGTGGCTGGACAAATTGACCAGCTATCAAGATGTTTTTGCCCAGCTGCTTTTAACATCATGACCAAAATAACAGGAAAAGTGTCAAGTCAAGTGTGGCATTGAGTATTGCATGCCCAGGTGCCAAATCCAGGGGCCGGTTGTTCGAAAGCCGATTAGCGCTAACCCAAGGTTAAATTTTAACCCGGGTTTCTTTTCCTCCTGTTAAAAAGCGTTTTCTCCGATAACTTTCTCAATTTTATTCAGAGCATACAATCTTTTAATTGTATTCAAAAAGAATTATACTGAATGTGCTTTTTAAGCTCTCATATCAGCAATTAAATTTCGCACTAACCCAGGGTTACCTTAACCTTGCTTCGAACAACCCGGCCCAGATGTCCTCCTGCTCCAAACTTTAATGAACCCCCTGCACTAATTTACAACATTAAAGTATGTTATTTTGTTGACAGACCTTCAATTTTGTTCTTCACACGATGACTGGGTCTGACGCCTGCCCTGTATGGTTAAATCAAGTGGTTATAGGAGCACTTCCTATGACAGCAAGTCGTCATAATTCACCTAGTCACCCTCATTTCCTCAACAAACTTGTTTGTAGCAATTTACCTGGTGGTGATGCATGCATTGTGGTAGGTACTATTATTGTTGCTGGCAGTACAGCAAGAATCAATCTAACCCTTTCTTCATCTACAAACTGTTTGTTTTTGATGAGGTATAAATAAGGTACAGTATGGGATATACCTTATTTGCGAGAACTTGCACAGTGCTGTGAAACTATAATGGCATTTTGTAGTATTTAATGTAGTATTGTGATAATGATTAGAAATGTGAGTGATGTTTTGTTAGGTAGGTGTATAGTGCAAGTACTGTTAATAGCTTTATTTACCACTGTAATAATGTACTTAAGAATGAATTGTCATTTCTGAAAAGTTATCAGTGCAGGGCTGTTAGTTTTTTATACATCATGTGTAAAATGATACCGTCAGTATGTTATGAGGTGGAACTTTTATTCAATAAAAGTGTCTGACATTGCCAACTTTCTATCTTTTTGCACTAAAATACATGTTGTAGTTCAGTTTTATCCTTGGTTCATATTTTATTTTCCTTTGTTTTCTGGTATGGTAATGTATGATAATGAGTTGGAAACAAAGGAAAATAAAATTTGAACCAAGGATAAAATTGAACTACAACATACACACCCAACAAAGCACTGCAGACTGAAACTGGCCCTTGTTACCCCAATTTTCAACATTTGATTGACTGACTTGTCTGCCTCTTTGCAGGTGGTATGTGAGAGGAAGGATGCATTTGCTTCGGCATGTGCCATTTCTAGGGCCTTCCCAACATTCTCAAGAAGAAATTACAGAATTAAATCACAACCAAGGACAGTCACGGTTGAGTTTGTTCTCGTGGGAAGTGAAAGCATGCCACTAACAGATGACGACGTGACTTGTATGTCTATAGTTGCAGACAGCATTCGTCTCAGTGCACGACTTGTTGATATGCCTTGTCAAGACATGCATACAAGTGCCTTTGTTGAGGTATTGTCAGAATACCATATGTGTAGATTTAGGGTTGAGTGAAGGCAATGTATCAGTTTTTCCTTAGGTTAACTTCATGCACCTGGAGTGGGCAGTAGATGTCAGGAGTAAAAAGGGTAAAATATTAAAAAGATATCATTCAGAATTTGCCTTCTTGGTTTTTTCAATAGGAAATAAAAAGAGTTGGTGAAGAACTTAGTATCACTCCTGTGATAATCAAAGGAGAGGAATTGAATGAAAAAGGTTTTGGAGGTACATCTGAATGAATTATGCACACAGTCCAAATGTTTACATTTATGGTTACTTAAGTATTTAATTAATTGTTTCTTTTTGCGTCTAAATGTTGATCAGTTGTGCATTGAAAGCTTTCTTGCTCCCTCACCCACTTATCCTCATCGTCCTGGGTACAGCATACTGTACAGTTACGTTGCAACATGGCAATGCCATTTTGGGCATATAATTCGTGGTAGGCCACCATATAGTCAGGGGTATACAAGGATTCACGAGGATATACCTTTGTAAACCCTTGTATACCCCTGTAAACAATATATTTGGTGACTATATGGTGGCCTACCATGAATTATATGCTCCATTTTGTATGACCTTTTGTGGCCTGCTGAGGTTTTGCCTTAAGACAAACACATTTCTTTTTAACTCTTTCTCAGTTGTTCTACCGGCATGCTGGAAGCTCACAAATCACATCAGGCTTGTGTACCGGAAAAGCTATCAAAATGCAGTTGATCCTCACTATCTTAAACTCGCTTATCTCAAACTCCCTGTTATCTGAAACTCAAACTCATTTCCCTTGGATTGTTTTTTCAGTCATTTGCCTACAGTTATCTGGAACCCCCTCTATCTCAAACTATTTTTCGTTTCTTGTGGGAGTTCAATCAAGTGGGGCTCAATTGTAATTAAATGAATGTAACTTGAAATTGGAAAGAAAACATTGAACACCTTCATATATTTCATGGAGATTTCTGGTCTAAGTTGTCATGTTTGCTTGCAATATTTGACATTGTTTGCCCCTGGATGTTATATATATACACACATATATATATATATATATATATATATATATATAAAACGGTTATAAAATGCCTCAAGCCAACAAAGAATGCCACTGCGTCAGGAGGATCAATGAAGATTCACAGTCCAAGCCTCACCACAAAAATGAATTTAAAAACGTTAGATAAAGCAAGGACGGACAACTTCTGACGATAAAAAAGTTAAAAAGTTAAAAATTTAATAGAAAAAACGTTTCGGTCTTAGACCTTCGTCAGTTACCAACTGTTACCAACAGTTACCAACAAGGTAACTGACGAAGGTCTAAGACCGAAACGTTTTTTCTATTAAATTTTTAACTTTTTAACTTTTTTATCGTCAGAAGTTGTCCGTCCTTGCTTTATCTAACGTTTTTATATATATATATATATATATATATACACATTATACACACAGGCATTTATGGAGTTGGCAAGGCTGCAGTGAACCCTCCAGCTCTAGTAGTGTTAAGCCACAAGCCTCCCTCAGCCACACGGACAATTGCTTGGTGCGGTAAAGGGATTGTGTATGACACTGGAGGACTTTGTATCAAGACAAAGGTAGGTATTACTGGATAAGCAATTTTATGATTACCATACATTATCACTTAATAAATTACCACTTAAAAGAACACCAAAATGCAGTGTTTCTTTCAAACAAGGAAAACTCTGCCTTAGAGAAACATGCTATTAGGTGAACAGTTTCAAATTTTCACTACTGGTAGTCATTACAATTAACCTTTAAAACCCCCAAATCAATATTCATTTTCTCCTAACTGTTCTCTTATTGATATTTGTTGTGGTACTGGTGATGAGAATTTGTTTAAATATCAATACAATTCTTTTTTTGGTGATCATTTTCATTATTGTTATAACCTGAATGGTTGATGAATAGGGAATATCGTAATGAGAATTTGGATGCTGGTCACTTGTGGTACTTGAAGGGTTAAAGACATTCATTATTTTAAACCAGCATGGGCATCAATCTATGTTTGATTACCATAGATGTTGCCTTTGCTGCAAAATATAGAAACTGGAGAAGTTCTCAGAAAGTAGTTTGTTAATAAGACCATACAGAAAATTGTACAAAATGGCTGTAACTCATTGAAACTTTCAAAACTTTGTTTTACTGCAAATCGCTTGGTCTTGATACACAGCAGTCTAAAACTGAAACTTCCAAAACCAATGTGGTAATGAGTAATGATAATGAAAATATAAGAGCATGAAGTCCATATTGTGGTTCACATTCTTGTTACCTGTATAGTGTGAAATGTATGTGGAGCAGTAATAAGAATCTGTATCTTGACATGGTTCATAGGAGCTTGAATAGTTAGCGATTTTGATGCCAATTTTGCAGTTTGGAGTACCTTCGAATGTCCCCCTTCTTAGTGAAATATACTTTTGTTCATTTTCTTCACAGACTTCTATGCCTGGAATGAAGAGAGATTGTGGAGGAGCTGCAGGCATTCTGGGTGCCTTTAGGGCAGCGGTTAAACTGGTGCGTCATACGTAATTGAAGCTAATGCTGCATTTAAAGCCCTACGAAGTATTTTTTTTTTTGACCTAAATTCTATTGGACATCACTCTTAATTGAATCGTTTTGTAATCTAATTCTGATTCTATCTGACTATGCTAAATCATTTTACTGGAATATATTTATACACTGTAACTATTAAAGCTTAATTAGAAGGAAAAAGATAGATAAAGAGGTCTGATAAGGGGAGCAGGGTTGGCGCAGTTGGCGCAGTTTTAAGGGGAGCAGGGTTGGCGCAGTGGTGAGAGCGCTCGCCTTCCACCAATGTGGCCCGGGTTCGATTCCCGGCCCCGGCGTCATATGTGGGCTGAGTTTGTTGGTTCTCTACTCTGCTCTGAGAGGTTTTTCTCCGGGTACTCCGGTTTTCCCCTCTCCACAAAAACCAACATTTGATTTGATTTAATTTATTTCATTTGTGCTTTACAGTGTCCCCAATTAGTACAGCAGTGCTAAATACACTTGACACTCAAATAAAGTTCATTATTATTATTATTATTATTATTATTATTATTATCATTTCTGAAGCCGATTCCTGTTGAGTCCGACAACTTTTGATCAACGTTACTAAAACCTAAATGCAGCTCAGTGTTTGAGTGGAGTTTAGTAAAACTTTATTTAAACAGGTAGCCCATTTAGCTTAAAGGCTGGTATTTATAGGGGCTCTATATAAGTAACATCAAGTTAAAAATACAATTTATGTATACAGATTAAAACTTTATAACTATACGTTAAAATCTAGAACTACTTTAATTAAAAATCTAATTACAATTCTAATATACTGAAAGAAACCACTAATAACTATCACGATAAAAGACTGTTTTGCACGACGGCAGAAAGTCTTTATGTCTTCGGCTCTCGTTATGTCGATGGGCAACTCAATAAAAATTTTGGCTTCGCTAGAAAGGAACAGCAAACTGTTTGTGAACAAGAAACGTGCTATTTTGGACATCGAAATTGATGAGCTGACGGGATAAATGGAAAATATCCAATGTATAGTTTATTTACATTTTTGCCAAAAATCAACCAATTTTCCCCCACCAAAACAATAAAATACAGAAAATTATTCTCACACGAACTGTAGGCGTTGTGCCAAGCTTGTGTCAATTTTTTGAGCGTGAAAGCACATTGTCTCAGGCATAGGTTTTTTTAATGAAAACAAAACCATGTACTTTGTTAACATTTGTAGCTGTAAATAGGCAAAGATAAAATTTTATACCAATTACAGTTGTAAAATTGATGTCACTTGTATTTACGATAAAGTTTACGAAATGGCTCTCTTTGTATCTGCTTCTTTTAGGGTTTTAAAGAGAACCTTCATGCGGTGTTTTGCATGGCAGAAAATGCGGTAGGCCCGCATGCTACTAGACCAGATGACATACTGACTTTATACTCAGGAAAGTAAGCGGAAAATGTATTTATAAATTAATATCTACTTCGTGCCTGAATTGGAGTGCCAGGGCTGGAAAAAGTTTTTTTTTTTTTCTTGAAAGGGCATATGTACGACTAAGTGACCATTTTGGTCGGACAAAACAAAAATGTAGTCGGTCATCACCAAAAACAGAAGAAGGTAGAGTTTTATTCATCTTTACTATTAAACAATACGTGCTAAAAAAAATTGTCCGGACGTCATGTCCGACCACAGTTGGGATTTCGTCGGACATGACGGACCTAAATTTGGTCGGTAACTACTTGGTGTAGGCTGTGGTTTGAGAGATCCACCCATTAAAAGAGTGGTCTGCGTTATAAATATAGTCGCCAAGCTTTACCTCAGCTGTACTCTAGCCGTACTCATCCTTAGCCGTACTTCAGTGTTCTTAATCATCCCTAGCCCATGCTTAGTTTAGTGTCTTTACTATGTGAGTGCCTACACCAAGTACTTACCCTTTGGTCGGCCAATGACCGATGACCGACTGTTATTTGCAGCACTGAGTGCTGTAGGAGAAGTTCTCTTTCTTGTCGTGTTTTACCCATTTTGCAGCGCTGCATCTCTAATCAAAAACTTAGAAATATTTTAAATTAACAACAGCGTGTATTTATGTCACTTGAAGGAATTAGATGGCCATCACTATCGGGAATAAAGAGTTAATATGCTTTTATCTCACTCGTAATGTTTTATTGTTAACAGGACCGTTGAGGTCAATAACACTGACGCTGAAGGCCGATTAGTTCTTGGTGATGGGGTAAGAAATACAGATTTTCTGCCTTGTGTCTTTCATTCTAAAACCCAGTGAAACACTCACCATTGAACAATATTACATCCAATTTGCGGTAACTGGAAATTAAACAAGGACAGACGACCACAACCTTAAGACACACGTCTCAGTTCCCAGTATAATATTAGACAGGTTAGATAGTGTTATATTTTTCGTTTTATAAACCACAGTGTTTTCAGGAATTTTGCCACTGAGGAATACCGTTTTTTAACACACGTAAAAACATGACAATTTTAGATGTCCGAAAACATGGCTGCTGCTCATGTGAGTGAATAGGCTCTAGTGGCTTTGTAAAACAACTTTTTTATAGTCTTTTTTTTAGTTGCGTTTGCTAGATCATGGTCGTAAAGAGCTCTCTCTTTATCCTGCAATTAAATGTTTTCTGTAAACACCTCGCGTTTGTTTATATAATAAAGAGAGTAATGCATGGACACATTTCATGTATTATTTTCTATTTAATTATTTAATCATTGCTAACAAAATCTCATTTAAAGGTTGCATATGCCAAGAAAGACCTCCACGCTGATGTCATCCTTGATATGGCCACCTTAACAGGGGCTCAGGGTGTTGCCACTGGCCGGTACCATGCGTCGCTTCTTACCAATAAAGAGCAGTGGGAACCGGCATGTGTTCTGGCCGGGAAAGCTAGCGGGGATCTTGTGGTGAGTGCTGAACATACAAACCAAAACAAGTTACAAAATTTCTGGAGACACTGCGCTTTTTTTCTTTTCTTTTTTTTTTGGTGGAGGGATGGGAAGGGTGGGGAAGTTGTGATGAAGGCTGGTATCAGCAATTTATCCTTCATCTCACACTCAGAAGGTCTCCTCCCACAAGTCCACAGGAGATTCGGGAAGTCCAGTCGTGAAATACCTCCTCGAAGCAATGACCCGACTCAAGCACGCTACACGTAACATTTATTAGTAAACATCTACTTGTAGACTAATGCAAATGCCACAATCTGATTGGCTGAGCTACCGCAGACTATCAGCCATTAGACAGCACTAGAAGATCGTTTTCAAAATGGCGACGTATGGGCGCTTTTAGCGAAGGTTTCGCAGGAAGATTGAGTATTTTGGTGTTGTTTTTTCACCGACACACGATTTGTATATTATGATTTTTACTTAAACAATTTGATTATGAGCTCGAGATTTCTATGAAGTGATAGTTGATTCGGCCTTCGGCCTCATCAACTATCACCCCATAGAAATCTCGAGCTCATAATCTAATTGTTAAATATACCTCGTTCTTTAAGCCATGACACGAGACAAGAACACTGCACATGAGTTTGTCACGAATAGAAAAGCTGTGCAACCAGTGTAGTGTCATCGTGTGTATTGGACAACCGTACTGCAAACATTCAAATTAACATACAACTTTGAAAAAGGGGATAGGGTGAGGGAGGAGAACTAGAGAATGTCCAGGACTTTGTGCCCCCGTAGTGATCTCAAGGAAGAAGGGGTGTTTTGTACAACTTGTTGTTGGTTCGTTATATGTTGAAATGGTCGCCATAGTATTGCAAAACTTACGCAGTTTTGACATTTCTTATTCGATAGTTTCCCGTGCCGTATTGCCCGGAGTTGCATTTTTCGGAGTTTTCATGTGTCTTGGCAGACATGAAAAATTCAGTGCAGGTTTGTCAAGATGATTCCATTGGTAGTTTAGTTGGATTCATGAAAAAGCTGCTGCTGCCGGCGCCAGTGCCCGCCATAACTGCGTTCACTGACCTTTGACTACAATTATAATAATATAATTGAAAAATTACCCGATTCTGATTGGCTGAGAGCAGTGCAGTTCCAGTGTAACACCAGTGCAAAATGTGTAACACCAGTGCAAAATGTGTAACACCAGTGCAAAATGTGTAACACCAGTGCAAAA
Source organism: Ricordea florida (assembly GCA_949710005.1). Classification (NCBI taxonomy): domain Eukaryota; kingdom Metazoa; phylum Cnidaria; class Anthozoa; order Corallimorpharia; family Ricordeidae; genus Ricordea; species Ricordea florida. Next base: position 22,721,449 of record OX453286.1, on the reverse strand, counting down.
TGTATAACACCAGTGCAAAATGTGTAGCACCAGTGTAAAATGTGTAACATTAGTGCAAAATGTGTAACACCAGTACAAAATGTATAACACCAGTGCAAGTTACACATCGAAAGTCTGGATTATGATTGGCTGAAAGATAATGTGAAATTTTCCGAGTCAATGATATCACGTAAAATGAAAATTTTCTGCAGTGAAAAAAATGGCTACATTAAATCAAGAAAGGTTTACTCAGGCCAATACTTTTTTCATGTTTATATTATTAATAAATACATTTGTGCATTACATTGTGCTCGTGCCATTTCAGCTTTTTGAAAAACTCAGTCAATTTGTCTCAGTCATGTAAATAAGACTTTACTTCACGTAACTTTGATTACCGTTTTTTATGAAGGATTTTTTTTTGTTGTATTTTTGTGATTTTTGATAACACAGGCCAATTAATTGTAGTATGTGTTGCTTTCAGAATCGTGATAACGCGCAAGTTTCCTGTGCAGGACTTTTTATTGGTATGTTCGATGAAAATTACTGGATGCATGAGGTTTTTGGTAGGGATTACCAGCGAAAGGCCGAGGCACACAACAATTACCATTACTTTAATTATTCTGGACCTCAAAAAAAAACATGAAAAAGGAAATTTCTCACCCTAGCCTCTGGAAGTTCTCTCTCGTCCCGTTGCCGCACATGTTCGGTCAGCGGGAAATGGAGGAAGAGTTTTCTCGTGGTGACGTCACCGCTCACGGTAGGGTCCAGGTTTAACCGAGTCTAGAATGCTTGGGAACAAGGCTGGTGCTCTATTATGCATTAAACTCACCAACTCGGTTAACTAAGAAATAAGACAGAGCCACCCTTTCCTGATTTGAAAGTCAGTGCCGATGTAGGTTTTGCCGTTGATCTTCTAGTGTATTTGCATTTTTATCTGGTATTTATACTTTGATTGCAGGTTCCCATTTGGGGTTTGATTTTCCAGGAAGCTGGTTGCACGTAGACATGGCTGCTCCTGTTCACATGGTTTGTAACGCTGAAGTTTTTTTAACATCTCTACAAGTATTTTGTTCGTAATTTTTATGATAATGGCCTGGAATGAACAAATGTGGTGTTCCGACTGTTGAAATCGCATCAAGACACGGTAATACGCGATAAAAATCAAGTAATATCCGAAATTCGAAAAACGCTGTTAATCATGACGTGTTTGTGAAACAATGTTGTGTGCATTTCTGTCCATAAATGTAATTCGGAGAATGCATATCAATGATGATGATTTTGATGATTTTGATAATGCTAATGATGAAGATAATTATAATAATAATTATAACAATAATAATAACCTCGCCGTTGTGAAGTCGCCCCGGTGTACATGAAACAACCCAAAATATGCTTCCGTCGTTTCCATTGACCTATTTGTAATAAGTTCACGCAACTCACCAGGGTTTTCAATAAGAATTGTAGCGGCAGGAGAATTGTGTAAAGTAACAGGAGAATACTCTGAAAGCTTTCCATGTCTGAATTTAAAACTAGTAAGGCCATTTAAATTTGACCGGAGGATTCTTCGTAGTAGCCGGAGAATTCTCCGATCTCCGATGCCTAATGAACACTCTGACTTACTCGACTCTTATGATGACCTCCGCTCAGGCTGTCAAAACGTCAGTCAAACTTATCAACACTTTTTTTCAGAGCTACTTACACCCAGATGATCAAACTCAACAAACAACTACTGAGACCCCTGGGTTCAAATCATTGACAAGATCCGTTTTTTTTTTCAGGGTGAAAGAGCTACAGGCTATGGAGTGGCCCTGTTAGTTACACTGTTTGGGAAAGCGTCGTCTTCAAATCTGATTCAAAGCGTCTCGCCTGCCATGCCTCAAAAGGACGCTGTTTATTGACTTACTGTGGAAAAAACCGCTCCAAGATTTGTTTAAAGGCTTTTTTTAGCTTGAGAAATGGGAATTACTTGTGCTCCGTTTTGAAGAATGATCAGCCAGTTTTGTGAGGCAACAGGGAGTCACCCGTTTTGCTGTGGAACGCTTGATGCCCATTGCTTCCAGACTAGGCAGTGTGCATGCTGATACCAGAAACAGGGGACGTTTTGCATCAGTTCATTTGAACTGGAACGTCTTGTAATGTCAAAGTTTTACTATGTTGAAATAAACGAAAACAGTGTTGATTGTCCTGTATAGGAAATGAGTAATAATCTACTTGTAAACTAATGCAAATGCCGCAATCTGATTGGCTGAGCTACTGCAGACTATCAGCCATAAGACAGCACTTGAAGATCGTTTTCAAAATGGTGACGTATGGGCGCTTTTAGCGAAAGTTTCGCAGGAAGATTGAGTATTTTGGTGTTTTTCTTCACAGACACAATTTGTTTGTTATTGCCTCATCAACTATCACCCCATGGAAATCTCGAGCTCATAATCTAATTGTTAATTGTCAGTGTTTTTGTTTCGTTCTCCAGACAGCTTCATTCTTGCTTGCGCGCGTTTCTAACTGAACATAACTCTGTGGGCCGACAGGACAGTCTTTCAACTTTCCACAGTTTACCGCAAGCCTTTATTATTTTTCTTCTTTATTTACCTGTACGTGGCTCGGTCTCTGGAACGTTCCACCATTTTTATACTTGATCTACGGGCTTCCTGTGGAACCCGTCCATACCATAGTGTCACGTGTGTGAGTCCGTCAGTAAGTTACAACAAAACCTTTCGGGAAATAATCGCAATCTCTCGGATGCTCTTTGTTTCCTCCGATTTTTTCGCTAGGTTCCGATATCTTACGATTTCTCGCCGATTTTTTTGAACTGCACATTTACTTCTTCCACCTACATCATTTCGTAGCCTAAAAATTGCATTTTTGTCTATCCTGTGGCCTACATGCAGGCATTCCAAACTCTTTTACTTTTTATCCTCTCCTCTTCTCTGCACAGCAAAGTTTGAAATGTCTACTTTACTAGCGGAACCTTCCCGTAGATACACACAGATGAGTCTTAAACTGCCTATTTTTATATGAAATAAAAGAGCCAAATAAACAGCGGAACTTTTAACGTGGTTTCCTCCAACCAAAACTCGGCCAAAAGCAGTGTTGCTTGGCTGATGTCTCTATAACTTCTCCAGTTCACTCTTGAGATTATCAACAGCTTTGCGCATGCGTTTCTCTTCCTCCGCATCTGCGCACTCTGACAGCCATGCAGCGCACTGTTTTAGCAAAGCCTCTTTTTGATGGCGAAAGTGCTCACGGATCACATCCTCAAAACCTACGATGAAAAACAGTAACACAAAACATCCCTTCGTCAGAAAAAACGCGAGGAGTGTGGGTTTTGAGTAGTTCATGTCGAGAATTTTAGAGTTTTGCTGTCGATAGGGAAAAGACAACGTGTGAATGAAAGTGAACTTGATGAAACAAATTGTCTGATACCAAGGTGATTAACAGAAGCTATTACCTGGAGTAGGTTCCCTTAACTGTGCCACCATGGCGTGACGAACCGTAGCTAGCTTTATCCGGGCATTTTCCTCTCTGCAAAGAACCTAACGAAAAAAAATAGAGAAAGCGTTGTACTACCTAAAAATCAAATTGAAGAAAAACGCTTTAAGAAGGAAAGTGCGACGTAGTGTTTCAACCGCGCTTTATTTATGGTTTTGCTCTGGGGGTGAAATAGCTGACAGTCTTACATTGAATAGGACAAGGTTACTAAGGTTTAAAGTTAAAACCACTCAAGGTTTAACTATGTGAAATGTAAAGGATCAAAAGTTAAAATCCACTGGTTACAATCACATGATGCGCAATATAGACTGCAAACAAGCCGTATGTTTGCATCCGCTGGGTGAGTGGAAAGCAACCAACTCCGGCCCTCCAAGCCAAAGATCTCAAGGGAAAGCCGAATAGTTTGCAATCTAGACGACACAAGGTTTGACTTGAGAAGAACCACAGTGTTAATCAGGATAACAGTTGGGTGGGAATGAGGGAGGAGAGAGTGGGGAAGGGAGGTTTTGAAATGCAAACCCATGTAATATGCACGATACAAGCGAATCTGCTACTCACATCGCCTTCGTCAGTTCCCTTGATACCTTCGTATCCAGGTTCGTTAAAACAAGGATCAGGGGTGAATATCATTGACTGAATAGACAGCAGAACCTGGGAAACAAGAAAAAAAATCCCCAGTTAACGTGTAAACCATTGTTATTACAATACCATGCAAATTTAAGTCGAACATGCCATGTCTTCTGCTCTGCACATCTAAAAGCTTCAAATGTGCATTGAAATTCTTGAGATCCCAAGCCAACTATAAAAATAGACTCAAGTAACTGTCTTCAAAACCCGCTTAGTTTTTATCTCTTCGTATCATCATTAAAATCGTCATCAATACCATCATTATTATCATCATCATCATCATCATCATCATCACCATCACCATCATCATCGTCATTATCATCATCATCATCATCATCATCACCACCATCATCATCATCATCATCATTATCATCATTATCATCATCAATACCATCATCATCATCATCATCATTATCATCATCGTCGTCGTCTTTGTCCTCCTCGTCCTCGTCACCATTATCATCGTCGCCATCATTACTTTCATTATATACGTTCAGATATACGGTACAAACCTGGTAAAGTGACGATTTCTTCGGATCCCATTTTTCACTGGCATCTCCTCCGTGCCACGTGCCCAACAAACTCAAACAAACCTGTTACAAACGGTCGTGTTATAAATATCAGTTTCGTGTTCGTGGAAATTAACACAGACACAATATAAGAGAATGATATTCACCGAAGTGGAGGTGGCTAGTGGTGGATATATATCCACCGCTTAATAGTTGTTTTAGTATATACTAAAACATTGTAGAATAGTTGTTTTAGTATAGACTAAAACAGTGAGATAATATACACCACAAAAGGAAAATGACTTGGAAAATGGAGGACTTCTCAGGTGACGATCGAACGCGGCTCGGATCGCGGTAAGGATTTTTGTTGTAATGACTGCCGTCTCGTTTTCTCGCGGACAGATAAAATTTCTGAAGACATTTGTTTAATTCTGGTGGCGACATTTACTCATATGGAGTTGCAAACTCTCTCTGTATTTAAAACCATTCTGTGAAAAATATAATTCAACTTTGGTTCTCAAGTGAACAAGTGACATCAAATTTTCTTGGGTAACATTAATTTGCATTTGTAAACAAAACTTTTCTCGTTGGTTTTTAGCGAGAAACTCCGGGTTAGAAACACAAACCATTACCTTTAAACGTGGCCAAACCAAATTTAGTCGCTTTTTTGTATTTCCAGGGACTGTTTCGTTGTTAATTTGGATGATTTCTTCGTTTGTCACGGATGCAAACCGGGACGCCATATTTTTCGAAATTCACGCGAGAGAGCGAAAAACTCACGAGTTGCTCGGAGGTAAATAGCAATGGATATTCGGAGTTTGCCTAGCCAATCAGAGCGCACCCTCAACGCTATCCACTGTTTTAGTGTATACTAATTCCTCATATTCATACATGTGAACATCTATTTCATTGTTACTGGTTTTATTGAGGAGTTTTAGTACTTCTTTTCCGAGATTGATCATTCGGTTGTGGCTGATAAAGTCACTCCCAGAATCAACTTACCGAAAGGTAAGTCACCATCAAGAACAGCTCTTTTCAGAACTAAATACACCTACTGCCTATGAACTTGAACTTGCCTGTGATCAATAATCAAAGAGAGGGCCACACCCAGTCCAGCTCTTGGGATATGAAAGCTTCAGAAAAGTTACTTGTGGACACAGAAGTCTGTTTTCCGAGAACTCCGCATGCCTCTTTGATATGCTCATGGCGTACCGAGCAGGACTCTTGTTTGTAAATTCCGGCTAAATAATCCATAGTTAGAGAAACTTATACATATTCATGAGCCGCGAGCGACATTAAATACAGATGGCTGGAAGGATTGCGTTATATTGGAGTCCTGCGGACCTCTCAGAAAATATACTTCAGTTTTTATAAATAACTTTATTGATATCCCAGCCGACGCCCCGAGTGTCCCTCTGTCCCTTATGTTCTCTTTGTATGATTTTAAAATTCTGTGAAGAAATTTCACGGCCACAATACAAATCACTGAATATTAATACAATGCTAATTACCTTGCCGTCAGCATAAAGATTAGGATTGAACCTGAAAAGGAATTTTTATAATAAGTGAAAATAATTCTTCAGATCCAACTGTATCTGTACATGAAAACACAATCATACGAGAGTAACAAACCTGACAGTGCCGTTGCCCGTGGTGATAATTTTAACCAACGGGGGGTCAACAGGATAGGAAGAAGGAAAGTAAACATCAAAAACGAAACATCCCCGGCTGTATGGCGTATCTACAGTTCCTGTAATGAGCGCTCTTACAAAGTCCATACGATTTTCGTCCTGAAAACATAAAAAGAGCGGGGTGAGCTGAGCCCACAGTACAGTGCAGTAAGGCGGTAAGCGGTCTCACCTGTCTGACAAAGATGGCGGCGTTAGGGTGAATCGGAAGGTAGCTCTGCAGCTGAGCTGCTTCCCGCATTAGAGCTCGCACTTTACAGGACCTCAGAAACAAAAGAGAGTCAAATACAAGGAATGGTCACTGCATGGTTTGATCCACAGATGAAAAAGTTAGCACCTCACTGTATATTACAACAAACAGTACCACAGTACAGTACTGTTCAGTACCTTTACAAAGAATGGTCACACTGCATGGTTTGATCCACAGATGAAAAAGTTAGAACCACACTGTATATTAAAACAAACAGTACCACAGTACAGTACTGTTCAGTAGCTTTCCAAAGAATAGTCACATTACCAGGCTTAATCCAAGATAAAAAAGCTAGAAGCACATTGTATAGTTAAACAAACAGTACCACAGTACAGTACTGTTCGGCAGCTTTCAGACCAATGATCACACATGGTTTGATCCACAGATGACAAAAATTGACATAACGTAGATGAAAGCTCACCTTGGACAAATTGGTTGAGCTGCAAAACAGCGGAAGGCATGAACCTCCTGCAAAGAAAATCAACAATCGGAATCTGAATTACAGTTAAATCCTTTAACTTTCATAGTAATTGTTCTTTAACTGAAGGTAAACCCCTCCTTTTAATGTCAGCGTGGAGAATTTTGCGTTATGGAAATTATTTGTTCAATAAATATAGTTATCTTTAATTAGTTTCGGTATAAATAAATATTAACGAAGTAGTAAAAGATCCTACCACAAGCTCTGCTGTGTCAAATTTGGTTGGTTCGAGAGCTGCGATATACGCTTCCTCTGTCAATTCAGCATCACTTGACTGTGACTGACTAGTCCCCTCTCCACCCTGGACAGTCGGGTCTTCCACTGAAACTGGATCACTGTCAACATTGTCCTCTTCGATGGTACTTGGGCAGGGGTGGTCTTCCGATCGCGCTAAGATTGAGTCGACCTATAACGTCAACAGTCACAAAGTTCAGGTTTCAATATTAATAAGCAACATCACGGATCAAACTAAGCAGTGTGACTATTCTTTGTAAAGCTACTGAACAGTACTGTACTGTGGTACTGTTTGTTTTACTATGCAGTGTGGTTCTAACTTTTTCATCTGTGGATCAAGCCATGCAGTGTGACCATTCTATGTAAGGTACACCATGTGTGACCAATACACGACTCCTCTGTTCTGTAGTGCTAAACATTTCGCGCACTTTAAGCTATTACATTAGGAATTGCTTCATGTCGTGTGTTTCTTTATGATGTACATGCCGCTGAAAACCTATCATCTCTCACCTCTTGCATGACACGTGTCAAATCCCGAATGACGTCATCTGGTGCCAAATTTTCCCGCTGTACCACACACAGAGCTTTCTGTACGCTGAACCTGCAATAGTCTGGGTCCGCAGCAAGGCACTTGACAAACTCTCTATTTTCACTTGCATTTGACATGCGCACTAACACGGTGAGGATTTTTACTAGCAAATCACGTGGGTTGAACGAGTACCTGAGGAAAAAATGAATCAACTCGCCTTCTACTACCCATTCGATACAATTTATTCACTGACGATATCTACATGAGTGCCCAACTAACTCCAACCAAGTTAATGACAACTTCAATGATTGCGCAAGAGCCAAAAGGTCTTGTTTAGTTGGGGGATACGTCATTTAGTAGCTGTTATATTACCCACTACGATACAGGGCAGTTCATATAAACTTCACAAACTTTGCGAAAAAAGGCCTCGGGTAACTAGTAACAGAAATACAATATTCAGTGCGTTGTTGCAAATACATTTTTTCCAGGTGATTTTCCTTCCATGGAAGCTCTCGGAGCTGGTAAACCACCTGAAAAATAATGGTCGGTTCGGCACGCTAAATGCAAAAACGTAAAAGCTTAAGCCATTTTATCTAACGAAGTCCTTCCCACGTTGCTTCACACTATTCAATTACAAAGCCTGTTGCACTGATCATGTGATTAACTAACTGATTGACTTACTGACTGACTGATTAACGGACGGACGGACGGAATGATTGACTGATTGTCTGACGGACTGACTGACTGACTGACTGACTGATTGACTGACAAATGGTGTCTTACTTTTGCATGTTCTGAACTTTTAAATCCAAAGATTTCCGACCGCAGAGTGAAGCCAGAAAACCCATGATCTGAACAAAAGGAAAAAACATGACATCAAGTAAACAGCCTGCAATATTCCGAAATGACAAAATGACTATGTTGTGGTTCAATTTTATCATTGGTTTAAATTTTATTTTCCTTTGTTTCAAACTCATTATCATACATTACCATACCAGAAAACAAAGGAAAATAACATGTGAACAAAGGAAAAAAAATGAACTACAACAACTATATTTTACTGGCTCCACTGGTAATTGTATGAAATCACGAAAATCGCGTGGGATGTGAGGTTATCTTCCGTTGACTACCCAGCCTATTCCAAAGTCTTGTTGAAGAGGGAGTTAAGTTTCTAGGTTATGTGTGTTCCTCATTTACAAGTCATGAAATATATCAAACACGAAATACAGTATTTCGTCACATATAAAACAACGAGAAGACAGCTGAAAATACGACGCGCAGCGGAGTATTTTTAGCGAAATTCGAGGTGTTTGACATGAGATGAAACACATGTACCAAGTGTTTGTTATAGCTTCTCAAACGAAATTATTTAGGAGAAATAAACGATGCAAAAACGAGGCGTGTTTCATGAGATATCCAAACATGTCGCGGTGCCTGATTTCCTTTGTCTTTTCCTCATACATTGTTCATGAATTTGACAAGTTACTTTCAAGTGACGGAGCTAAAGACAAGAATAATAAAACATAGGAACTATGGCATTTCAAACTTGTTTCGTAAGTTAAAAAGTGCATTACACACTGCAAATGCAGTGTAAAGCCTGGGTCACACTTGTGAGATAAGCACAAGCAAATGGACAAGAAAAACAAACATTTTTCCTTTTCGTGTGCTTGTGTTATGCTTCTTTCACAAGTGGGAACTGGCGTGAAATAATCACAAGCAGACGTTTCTCAACCGATGTGACTCGCACTGCGCACGCGTAAGTCGCTAGTGTGAACATCCTTGTGCCTATGATTGTCCTTATCTCACAAGTGTACACCAGGCTTAAGTTAACAGTAGTTGATTAAAATTGAGACCAATGATTTCAGTCATAATGAATACTATCAAACTTTGATAAGCTTCCATAAAGGGTCGCGTAGCAGCTGTCGTAAGATCCTAAGCCAATTGTTTTGCTACCCAAACCCCCAAACAATGCTAAAATAATAGTGATGATTAAAATGAGACTAGACCTAAGGAACAGTTGCTTAAGTATTGTCCATAAACGCCTCCAACCTACAGTAGTGACAAAGGTTCCAGTGGTGGAGCGAATCTGTCAATCACGTGAAATCATACATACCGCGGCTGCGGCCCTCTGGGACAGCGGAGAATGTGAAAAACAACGCGCTACTTTGTCTTCTTCTGTCATTTTCTCCAGAAATGCAAGTGTAGCATTAGCCTGAATGAGGACAAATGTTAATTACCGTAATAACAAAAACAAATGTAGCGTTCGGAGTTCTTACTTTTATGAAGGCGGACACTGGCCACCGAAAATTCAGTGAAGGAAAAGAGATCAAGTATTTTTACCACAATTGCTATTAATCTCGGAATCTGATTAGCTAATTTGCCGTTGTCGATGAGAGTCTAGACAAGGCTGCTCGCGTCAATTTAATAGCCAATCAGAAACGCTAATTTTTGGAAATAAACCAATCGTATTGCGAGAAAGTTATAGACAATGCCTGCGCTTTCTTTGTGTCACGACCTTGGTCACGCTCTGAAAAAAAAAACATTTTCTTTCACGTTGATATTGTGGTAAAAAACAAATCGAATGTGGTTAAGCGTTTTCTGTACTCTTATCGACGAGTACGCGTCATCATTTGTTGCGGACTCACGCGGCGCAGCCGAGTGAGTCCGCAACATTTTGACCACTGTGATGACGCGTACTCGTTGTCGATAAGAGTACAGACAACGCTTAACCACATTCGATTTGTTAAATCTACATGAAAATTGTATATGTGCACTGCGGTAGAAAGATATTTAATAAACATGAGATCTTCGCAAATTTTTAAGAAACATAGTCAGCTGCAAAGATAGGACATGAAAAAATTAGGCTTGAACGGGATTCGAACCCTTGCACCAGTATCGCAAGGTCATTGGTTCGAATCCCGTTCAAGCCTGAATTTTTTCATGTCTCATCTTGGTAACTGACTGTGTTACTTACATAAGTCAAGATGACTTACCATTTCCATGAACGACCTTGATACGTGCTCTTCGCCTTTTAAAAACTGTTCTTTTTCCTGTCTCTGCTCGGGGCTCAGTTCTTTCCATTTTTCATCTGTAAAACCAAAATTGCTTTTACCGTGCCTGTACAGTCGAACTTCGATTATGCGGACTCGTCGAGCCTTGTGCAAAATGTCCGTATAGTGGAGAGTCCGGATAATCAAAAATATGAATATTATTGCAACGGAAATGTAAACAACCGAGACCGTAACGGTGAATAAATCATACTTGAATATTTAACAATTATTTACCGACAATCACTGAGCCTGAGGCAAATAATTGTTTTAGTATAAATACACTGGTGATTATTTCCAAAAAAAAGAGAAAAGAAAAAGCATTGCGCAACACGAACGACTGGCAGCCATTTTGTTCGTCGACGTGATTAGCGGCTGATAATCCGAGATAACGAACCAATCAGAGCGCGCGATTTTGCATAATCACCTGAGTATTTATACTAAAGAGGTGTTATGCCATAATGATTCTTAAAACTGTCTAACCAACTTATTGATGCTTCAAGGCTTTCGAGATCGTCACACTCAACAAAGCTGAGAAAGGTTTTTTCTTACAAATGTCACATCTTACTAATACTTCTGACAAAAACGGGAGCAGAGAAAAAAGTCCAGATGATCGAGGTTCGACTACACTACTTTGTAAATCTATTAAGGAGTCACTAGTCGTCCGGTCCTGTGCGTTACATGTAATCAGCGCTTACCACATCGCTTCGCACATTGTAGTTTCCTGACATTAGTCAATCTCAGTAGACCATCCTTTAACACATACAGAAGAGTGTCTAGAACTGCGCCTAGGAAATTCTTTAATAGAACAAAACAACGTTAGGACAGGACAGGAAAAATAGTGCCGTAGTACACAGAGTATTGATCAGCAGCTTTGGTCACACTGATTGACTTCATTTTCAGATAGAAAAGTTAGAACCATACTGAATAGTAAAACAAACAGTACCACAGTACAGTACTGTTCAGTGGCTTTACAAAGAATGGTCACACTGCATGGTTTGATCCACAGATGAAAAAGTTAGAGCCACACTGTATAGTAAAACAAACAGTCCCACAGTACAGTACTGTTCAGTAGCTTTCCAAAGAATGGTCACACTGCATGGTTTGATCCACAGATGAAAAAGTTAGAGCCACACTGTATAGTAAAACAAACAGTACCACAGTACAGTACTGTTCAGTAGCTTTACAAAGAATGGTCACACTGCATGGTTTGATCCACAGATGGAAAAGTTAGAACCATACTGTATAGTAAAACAAACAGTACCACAGTACAGTACTGTTCAGTGGCTTTACAAAGAATGGTCACATGCATGTTTTGATCCAAAGATGAAAAAGTTAGAACCACACTGTATAGTAAAACAAACAGTACCACAGTACAGTACTGTTCAGTAGCTTTACAAAGAATGGTCACACTGCATGGTTTGATCCACAGATGGAAAAGTTAGAGCCACACTGTATAGTAAAACAAACAGTACCACAGTACAGTACTGTTCAGTGGCTTTACAAAGAATGGTCACACTGCATGGTTTGATCCACAGATGAAAAAGTTAGAGCCACACTGTATAGTAAAACAAACAGTCCCACAGTACAGTACTGTTCAGTAGCTTTCCAAAGAATGGTCACACTGCATGGTTTGATCCACAGATGAAAAAGTTAGAGCCACACTGTATAGTAAAACAAACAGTACCACAGTACAGTACTGTTCAGTAGCTTTACAAAGAATGGTCACACTGCATGGTTTGATCCACAGATGGAAAAGTTAGAACCATACTGTATAGTAAAACAAACAGTACCACAGTACAGTACTGTTCAGTAGCTTTACAAAGAATGGTCACACTGCATGGTTTGATCCACAGGTGAAAAAGATAGAACCATACTGTATAGTAAAACAAACAGTACCACAGTACAGTACGGTTCAGTAGCTTTACAAAGAACGGTCACACTGCATGGTTTGATACACAGATGAAAAAGTTAGAACCACACTGTATAGTAAAACAAACAGTACCACAGTACAGTACTGTTCAGTAGCTTTACAAAAAATGGTCACACTGCATGATTTGATCAAGAGATGAAAAAGTGAGAACCACATTGTGTTGTAAAACAAACAGTACCACAGTAAAGTACTGTTCAGTGGCTTTACAAAGAATGATCACACTGCATGGTTTGATCCACAGATGAAAAAGTTAGAACCACTCTGTATAGTAAAACAAACAGTTCCACAGTACAGTACTGTTCAGTAGCGAATGGTCACACTGCATTGTTTGATCTTGAAAACTGTTTCGGGGTGTAATTGAAGTTTTCTTTTTTAATTTTTTTCTTCATTTCCGTGACTGACATAATGTGATTTTATTACTGTAGTAGTGCACACTATCAGGGTGGCTTTTTTATGTAAGGTACCTTTGAGAGCTGGCTTAATAGAAGGGGTCGTCTTATTTGAGGGGTGCGGCTTAATTGAGGGTTAACGGCAGCTATGATGTCAACAGGAGGAGGTAACGTTTTCCAGCACAGAAAGCTTAATTCTTTTGCATACACAGCAATCCATTTTTACCTGAAACGTTTCTTTCCCACATTCTGCCAATATGGAATCCCTATAGTCGGACTTCTTCCAAAGGAGTTCCAGCAACTTGACGATCTCAAACCTGCAGGTAGCATTACACAACGGAGTCACATCACGTCACTAAAGCAGACGTTTAATAATTTTACACGGCGCTTTTATATCAAACAGCTCACTGCCTCCAAAACCACTTTAAAGTGATTACATTTCCTCCATACATACTGGGAGCAGTGATGCAATATATGATTTTAGTATATACCAACTTAGCAACCTTGGCATTTTGAGCAATCTGATTGGCTCACTATCTCTGGATATTCAACATTAGTATATACCAACTCAGCAACCTTGGTATTTTGAGTAATCTGATTGGCTCACGATCTCGGGATAGCTAACAATTATTCACTGAAGTGGAGATGAATAGTGGTGGATATTTACCAAGCGGCGAAGCGGCGAGGTAAATATCCACCACTTTCACTGACAATGAGGTGAGTAATTGCTTTAGTATATACCACACAAGCTAATTAACTAGCGTTTATTCAAATAATGAGACAGAATAAATGACCTACCTAGCTGTAAACTTATCAAATTCTTCTTTATCAACGTCCAGTCCTTCCACAATGTCTACGGAGCAATACGTGTGCAAAAGCGCTGGGCACAACTTCTCTCTGACCGCTGGACACATAGCAACACAGGCGGCCAGATCACCTTCGACACCGCTTACGGGAGAAATAACAATGTCCTTTAGAATAGTGTAGTTTAAATACGTTTATTTACAGCTCAACGAACTTCACAAAAACTTAATAAATATTTATTACAGAGAGAAACCGTATGGATTTGCAGACAACACCAGGAGCGTGGGAGGTTGACAAAAATCCCCATTAAAAACGTTGCAGGTGACAACCCAGAGAAAACTCTGGAAACTCTAAGTGATAGCTCGTCTGGGGCTCGTTTCTCGAGAGGCTCGTTAACCCATCAGGCTCGGAAAGCTGTTTCAAGACCCCTCGTTTGCACCCTCACGACGCATCACATTGCGCGTCTAAGAAATAAGTAGGTAGAAGAACTCAAGGGGGAAAAGGGACAATCTTCCAACACTAGTAAGTTCATGTTGTTGGAAACTGGGCGCCAATTCGATCATTTATGATATGTCTCAATATTGATTGAGGGGGATGTGTGGGGAGGATGAATTCAGAAACTCAATAAAAAAAAAACAACGAATTCTGTCATTCCAAGGGAGTTTGGCAAAGATAGGAAATGCAAGTTTAGAATCGAGTCAAACTTGGGTGACAACTTCCTCCTCTCCCCCACTCCCAGCTTTTCAACTTCTTCCAAGTTACAGACTAGAATTCAGGCTCCTACGTACCTGCCCCATGTGGTTGTCTCCAGCAACTTGTTTTCCCTGAGAAAGAACAACACAAATATGGTTCACATTACGAAAAGGTTGTTCAATAAACTGAGGATGTGAAATAAATCATATTTGCACTGCGGCTGGGAGCGGGATTGGAGATAGGACCCTCACAGTATCAGTGCAATTCTTAGCAATAAAACATGAACCCTAAGGCTGCAATTCTTGTTTTTTTTCTAGAAAGGATATATGTCCGACCAAGTGACCATTTGGTCGAACAAAACAAAAATGTAGTCGGACATCACCAAAAAAAGAAGGTTAAATTTTATTCATCTTTACTATTAAACAATACATGATAAAAGATTGTCCGGACATCTTGTCCGACCACAGTTGGGATTTCGTTGGACATGAGCTAATTTTGGTTGGCCAATGACCGATGGCCAATGACCGATGGCCAATTCTTATTTGCAGCCCTGCACCCAGTAATGACCTACTGCTCCGAACGGAGATGACTGGTTAACTCAGCTGGTGGAGCAACGCACCTTTCTTCACGGGGTCACAGGTTCGGATCACGTTTCGGCCTATTTATTTTCCAGGCTAAATCGCAATTGTTAAAATTAACTTCTCGAACCACAAGCCGATTGCTAAGTAATCGGCTCCTGCTCGAACTCATTAAAAATGCACGAGGGAAAGACAAAGGAAATCAGGCACCGTGACGTGTTTGGATATCTCATGAAACACGGCTCGTTTTCGTATCGTTAATTTCTGCTTCCAAAGAATTTCCTTTGAGAAGCAATATCAGACACTCCATACATGTGTATCATCACAAATCAAACACCTCGAATTTCGCTAAAAAGCCTCCTCTGTGCGTCGTATTTTCAACTCACTTCTCAGTGTTTTCTATGTGATGAAACACCGTATTTCGTGTTTGATATATTACGTCAGCACTGCGTCCGTCAAATCGTCTAACATGTTGTTTCGTGTAGTAATAAAAAAGTAAACCTAAGCGCGAGTGCTCGTGAACTTACCCGTCTGCCAATAAGGCTGCTATGGAATATTGGGTGCCACTATTGGCGATTGTTATATACCCAGACTTTCATTCAACAAAACGAGCACTGTGATTGGTTGATTCTTGGTCACGTGCCCTTGAACAAATTTAAATGTATCCCGACCGGGAAACAATTGCGCAGTTGTTGCCCGCGCGCAAGTTGTACCGTCTTTGTTTGCTTGTTTTTGCTAAGGCAAAGTAAAATATATAACAAAGCACTTAATGTATGGTCCCTCGGGAAACAAAACTAACTGTTTCCCTCGGAACCATACATTAAGTGTATAATATCAAAGTCCCCTTTTATCTGTTTTTTTTTTTTGCGGTCAGCGTGACTACCCTTGACCATCGTAGTATATTCCATGCACAACTGGTTATTGTAATGGTTGGTAATTCAATAACCAATTTCTGGGCATATTTTAACCATGCTATATCAATGGTTATTCTATACCCAAATTATGGCCACTTCTAACCGTGTCAGTGTGTAAAACTAAACGTGCAAATAATCACCTTAACAGGTATATATCAACATGATTTCATATACTTTTGTGCTGTCTATATAATACCATGGTTCCCAGGAAAGGTTCCCTTGATATGCTATCACGGTTAGTCTATACCCAAATTATGGCCATATTCTAACCACGGCAGTTTGTACAAAGCTTAAGTGTGCAAATAATCGTCTAAATAGGTATATGTTAACTATGTCAACACAATTTAATGTACAGTCGAACTTCGCTATCTCGAATTCAGTTATCTAGAACTCGAGTTTTCTAGTTCATTATTTTTTATAATAAAAAAAGCTTTCAAACCTCTTTCCTCTTTTGCAGATCTCAGCAAAACTAAGCAGCGAGTTGACAATTCTCGTGGCTGCAACAGGTCCTGGCATCAGATCTCGACGGTCTATCAAGGCACAACAGCAATCCACAAAAGCACAGAGCTGCGATAAAATCACACAAAATAACATGTTACTGCACAGAAAAAAGGTCAATCAAACTAGTCGATCATTACCAATTATCCTGTTCACTCTCAGTGAATCGTGGCAGAATATTTACCAAGCTGCGAAGCACCTACGTAAGTATTTCGGAGCGATTGCAGAATACCCGGCCACTCATTTACATGTGTCGGAAGCTTTTGAAGAACGAGGCGTATAACACTGGACTCTATTGTTTCTCATCAGTATGTAAATGAGTGCGCCAGGTATTCTGCAATCTAGGGATTTCTAAAGCCGCTTTTCACTGAGACTGAGGAAAATAATCGTGTTAGTATACACCAATGAAACAACCTCAATCACATCTCTCGGAAACAGCAGTAACGAATTTACGCCAGCCATTTCTTTTTTCTTTCATCGACCAAAACTCACTCGTACAAGAATTTTCCAGAATCTTCAAAGCTATTCGTAGTGGGCCAATCCGATTACTCAAAATGCCGAGGTTGCTGAGTTGGTATAGTAATGCAAGATGTACCAAGGTAAGAATAACGGGGGGAGTACACGTCTCGAGTTCTCGCCTTTCGTTCTGGCCCGCGTCACTGTCATCATCGTCGTTATCGTTTAGGGAGCAGGGTTGGTGCAGTGTTGGGGAGCAGGGTTGGTGCAGTGGTGAGAGCGCTCGCCTTCCACCAATGTGGCCCGGGTTCGATTCCCGGCCCCGGCGTCATATGTGGGATGAGTTTGTTGGTTCTCTACTCTGATCCGAGAGGTTTTTCTCCGGGTACTCCGGTTTTTCCCTCTCCACAAAAACCAACACTTGATTTGATTTGATTTCATTTAATTTAATGACTTAATTTGATTTCATTTGTGCTTTACAGTGTCCCCAATTAGTACGTCAATGCTAGATACAGTTGATACTCAAATAAAATTCATTATTAATTCATTATTATTATTATTATTATTATTATTATTACTATTACTTAAAGAAACGTATGGTCTAGTTGTGGTGCTAGAAGCGACTGGCATCTGAATTAAGGAAATTAATGGTCTAGTTATGGTGCTAGAAGCAACTGGTATCTGAATGCCTGGAAAAAAAATTTACTTACATCTAAGCCCTTAAGGGAGCACGGCTTGTGAACTGCAACATAACTGAACCAGGAGCACATGTCTTTCATGTAGAATTCAGGAAGACTTGCAAACACCTCTCTCTGTTTCTCACGGACTTCCTTTTCAGACACATCCTGCAGCAAGCAAGAAAAAAAAAACCACGAGTTCATTACATAGACTTGAGTGCTTGACTGGAAATTACACCACTCGTAAAATTCATACGAAACTACATCCGGGACCGTAGTGGTGTATTTCCCATATTCTCACCAGTGAGGAAATCGATGGCGTCATTTCCCGCCTTGCACGATTCAGTTTGTGTACAAAGCTGCCAAACGAACTTCTTAAGGTTTTTTTGTCTATATAATAAATAGAAAATTACACGTTACCTCGAAGATATGAATGTTATGTTCTTGTGACCATAGGGAACTTAAGCATGCGCGTTTTTGACACGCGGACGGCAACCGGAAGTGAGCTGTTTTCCCTTTTAACTTGTCTCCACACAACCACATTTACACTGATTAAGTAATGGTCCGGCTAAGAAGCAGGCAGAAAAACAATAGGGCTCGGCAATATGTCAGTTAATTTTGTGGTGCTAATTGGCGCATAGAACAAGAGCCAAATTTGGCCGAGAGACAGAAAATAAGGATATGGAAAAGACAAGGTCTAAAAATTACGTTTTTTTGAATTTTTTCATTGTTTTTTCGAGATTTTTTTGGTCTTAGCCAATGAGATGAGGCGATTTAAATGGAATTAACAATTAACTGTTCGCACCTTTTTAATGAGTTTTGCCGTACACCTGCCTACCTTTTAGCCGGACCATTACTTAATATCTTTTCTCCATTAGAAATGATCACTATAAAAATCTGGGAGACACCACTGTCCTGGAGCGCGAAATGTTCTCTTCCGGTTGCCGTCCGCGCCTCAAAAACGCGCGTGCTTAAGCTCCCTAATATCTCACTCGTGAGATATTCCTCTTGCCACTCGAACATAAAATTTACATCTTCTCACCGCCGTGTAATATCCTCTAAATTTTAACTCTCCGCCATCCTTTATAAAGTATCAATGAGACAGGACAGACCACACAAACTGTTGGTATTGTTTACTAGCCGTTTTAGGAAAAGGCGCACACGAGCCACAGGAGGCCCACGGCCGGAGATGATCCTTTTTTCATCTCCCCCCTCCCCCCACGGGATCGGATGCTAGTCAAACGCAGGGTTTCCCACAGCATTAAATCGCAAGTATCCATTTATACACCAGGGTGGAGAGGGACAGGGCTCGAAATCCGGTCCTCCTACTAGGACGTCCGACACACTAACCATTACACCACCGTGTCTCCAGTAAAGTCGTTTTAGCTTTCCTTAGAGAGCTCAGTAAAGCAACAGAACCATACTTACCGGATTCTCGGAAACACAGCTCTCCAGCAAATGGACAAGCCACGCAGCTGTTGTGAGATAAAACTCCGAGCACAGTCTCACAAGCACTGGATCCTGTATACACGTCTCCCATTGAAAGACGAACAGCTAGAAATAGACATGGGAACATAGTACTCAGGCACAAAGGAGGGACGTTAAGTCTTCAAAATTAAATCTTAGAATAACTTCAGACAGCGATTCGTGCACAAAACCCAATAAACAAGTAAAGAAAAGAGAATTATCATTTATGATTCAACGATCCTCCAGACCAAACTGGACAGAGTGAAATGGACGGCTGTTCATTTTAAACATTCACACCTTAATAAATATGAAAAAAAATTCTCGATTGTGATTGGCTAAGAGAAGTGCAGTCGAAGTACAACACCAGTGCAAATTGCATAATTATTTAAAACAATAATCATTATATGGCTACAATAGTACGCGCGCTCTGATTGGCTGGATTTCCTTGAAATGACCGGGCATTATGAAAATTTTTGAAAAAGAATTTTTTTTATGTGGGCAAAAATTGTCTCACTTCCAAAGAAACTGTTTTTTTGTCACTTCTGGTTTCGATCGCATCGTCAGGTGTGTTTCTGTTCAGAGAACATGACCTCGAATGACCTCTTACGCGCGCAAGCGAATACTGAAAAACCCTTCCGTTTTTTTTTAGAGCTAAAAAAGGCCATATAATAAATAACTTATTAACCTTGTCCATTGGGTCATTTGAAGGAAATCTCAGACCTCGGCCTCGACGTATACATCAAGGCCTCGGTCCGAGATTTCCCTGTAATGACCTCCCTCTCGGTTAATAAGTAGTACATCATATGGTTTCCTCGTTCACTTTGCGTTTTATTTACACTTGTGATTTGCACTTGCACAAGTGAGTTTTTCAAAAAGCCCAAATTGCACTTGTAAAAGCGGCTAGTGCAATTTGAGGTTTTAGAAAGGTTTTAGAAGGGTTTTTGTTCATCATTTTGTTCATCATTCTTCTTTTGTAACACGACAAAAGTAGTCACTGGATGTTGATCGCGACGTTTCGACTGCTTACTGCTAGTCTTCTTCAGGCGATGGGGTCGACTGACTCCGGCTCACCATTATGTAGCTGTGTGCTCTGCTCTGATTGGTGCGTTTCGATCCTGCTATTGTTCGTGCATGCTGTGTTTTCCTCAGGTGTCCACTGAATAGCAGAAGACGAGCAGGAAGCAGTCGAGACATCGCGATCAACATCCAGTGATTACATCGTGTGACAAAAGAAAAACTTATATTATCGTCACTTCACCTCTTCATCAGTTGGCATGACTGATGAAGATTTTCCATTAAATGAAATCACCTGTTTGTTTTTTTTAATCACAGACAACTCTCTAATCACAGACAACTCTCGTGCTTGACATATTTTAAAATTTTAAGTCTCACCATCAATAATTTGTTGTCCAACGAGGAGCCTTCCCTCATTTCACTTATCAGCATGAACTTCCTGGAAAACGTATGGAAGATCTCTCATTCGCGTCTAACGAATTATCAAATCACTTTTAAAATACTCTATTGTATGGCTGGTTCAACAAGTGGTCAACATGAGGCGAATCCTGAGTTCTGATTGGCTACCCGTTGGGGCAAGATGAGGATAATCCTGAGTTCTGATTGGCCACCCGTTGGGACAACATGGGCCCGTTTGGTATTTGCCGCGTTATCCCGCGAAACAAATCTAAACAAAATAGCCATACGATAAATATAAATCTGGAACAATAGCCTGCTCTTACTGCGCGATACTCTCACTTATTCTAATCATAAACAAAAACTCGAAGATTATTTATAACACTGTAAGGCATCATTTCTTTCTTCTCTTCATTCCTATCCATCACTTGATTCTATACTACCACCTGCTAATTTAAACAATACCAAATATTCATTCACTTTCCCACTTATGTCTATCACGACCTACTTAGTCTTCCATAACGGCTTGTTTTATATTGATTCCATTTGTTTGTTCAGCTGTTTCTGTACAATTCACCTTTTGTATCTATTTAGGAATTTTGTCTGATTGTTTACATCAACCTTTTTTAGAACACCGGGGTTTGTTATTTTAACGCCATTGACCTTTTCCAAATAAGCCCCTAGCTTTGGCTTATCATTATGTATCTTCCGTCTACTCTGTGCTTCCAGGGCCGGTCGTTCGCTAATCCAAGGTTAAATGTTAATCCGGGTTTCTTTTCCTCTTGTTAAAAACCATTTTCCCCGATAACTTTCTCTATTTTTTTTTCAGAGAATGCAATCATCAAATTGTATTCAAAAAGAATTATACTGATTGTGCTTTTTAAGCTCTCATATCTGCATTTAAATTTCGCACTAACCCTGGGTTACCTTAACCCTGCTTCGAACAACCAGGCCCTGGTTGTTGTTAATAAAGTTAAATAATAAATCCCTTATTGACCAAGCTTGTTCCATCAAGATGGCTGGATATTGGCCGAGTTCTTTTATGCGTTTTTATTGACCTCGACCAAGTCTAGGTCAATAACAGCGCAAAAACGAACTCGGCCAATATGCAGCCTTGTTTTATACCTAGACTTCCACTCAACGAAGCGAGCACAAACACGTATGCAAACACGTATCTATAACGTTTTATCTTTACGTTCGTTTTATTTTTATGTGAAATTATATTTTTGATATCAGTAGTTTAATTAAGTAGTTGTATATAGTCATATTCATAGTTTGTCCGTTCGTTAGTATAGAGGGCCAGGAGTTTGTTAGTCCATACTATTAAGTGCTACCCTCTGTAAATAAAGATTATCATTATTATTATTATTATTATTATTATTATTATTATTAGCACAATGATTGATTGACTTTTTGTCACGTGCCCCTGATCAAATTCAAATGTATCACGACCACGATACAATTGCGCAGTTGTTGCCCAAGCGCCAGTTGTGCCGTCTTTGTTTGTTTTTGTTATATGATTATTTAAGGGAAAGTCTAAATATATAACAAAGCACTTAATGTATGGTCCCTCGAGTGGCTGGGTCACAAATGGGAGTATTGTTAAAACCAAACAAAACCTAAATGTTTGGCTTTCGATAGAACATGAAACACTCAACACTTTTGTGTAAAGCTAAGAGAACTACTTTTACGCTTTGCTGTAGAGTTCGTAGTATGACTAACAATTTAGTGTTTTATTCTTTACACAGTTTTGTTCAAAAAAACAAAATTCACCGAAACATATTGCACACTTTAAGAATTGCCCTGGGGAGAACATATTACTTACCTTAAGAGCCGATTGTAATGCTGTATGGTGCTGTTCAGACCAATATGTAGGGCGCCATGAGTGATGTGAAACATCTCTGTCATCAACTTAAACTGACCTGTAAATACAAAGGAGTTTGAAACACTGATACATAGTAGTGTATTACGAGACAGCAGTCACACACACGCTCATGCGCAGCAGGATCCAAGACACATGGCTAATATGCCTATAATTAGCTTAAGTTTGTAAACAAAACGAGTTTAGTTTGGACTGGGCACCACTGACCGATGTTTTTCACAGTGTGTAAGAAACGTTTACAGTGTTTAAGGTCAAGGCTTACACAATTTTTTCTCCTACACGTTTTACATGATTTACTGGTTTACACTCGTCTAACTCTGTTTAGGGACTGTTCGTTATTTATGGTTGGGGGGGGGGGCGGTGTTTAGAGTGGGGGGGAAATTTTCAAAACCAAGGGAAGTGGAGGGTGTTTTTTTTTTTAAATACAGTAGAATTAGGGGGGGGGGGGTGAACTTTTAGAATCCATTGTTTCAACCCTTTTGTTGCCGTTTTGCAGATATATTAAATTGAGCTTTGTTTTGGGCTAGTGGCATAAACTGGGGGAGGGGGAATTTTTGGATACACGCACTTTCGGGAAGGGGTACATTTTTAATCTGCCTTAGTCATAGTCACTGGGTCATAAGCGTTCTTACGACTCCGACTCCGACTCCGACTCCGTCGCTGGTGAAAACCAGCCTTTAGAAACTACCCACAAAATACTACTTTACCTCTGTCTTCTTTAGGGGGAAACAACACCTCACGAAGATCGGTCCTCTCTTCAGTTTCTGCTCCTGTTGAATCAAACAAAAACGAGCTTGACTGGATGTTACTGAATCTCTAACATGTCGCACGAAATCACTAACGACCAGGGGGGGGGGGGGCTGGTGTGGATATTTTTACGGGGGATGGGAAGGTGATGACTGTAGACCATTTGAAGAAACTTCAGCGTCAAATTTCGAGGCAATATCCAGGAGTGAGAAAGCTTCGTTTAAAAGACCTAAGTCTAGTTACCTACCTATGTGCCCACCAGCCAGCGTACGCTCGTTCACGAACCTCAAGCGACAGCCACTTGACGTACAGTAAAGTGGTTCTATCTGCTTGTACTTCCCTCTTCCTTTTGACAGCATAAAAGATTCACACAGTTGAAGCATGACAGTGCAGAGGTTCAACATGAAGCCTAGAACAAAGAGACACAAATTAGAACAACAACATCTATTTAAACACGATAGAATTACAGCAGAGCTGATGTGGTCGTGTATCTAAAAAGTCGAAACCTACCATGTACAAATGAATGCCCTTTGAAAGCTTAAAAACAACTAAAATTGAGAAGAAACTATTTAAAATATAACATTTTTCTCTTCAGCGTGCTTTTAAATACGCTTATGCTTGAAATAGCACGTCTATGATTGTCTACAGAATTCCATACAGGGGAGTAGCTAGGATCTTTCAAAGTGGGGGGGGGGGGTCACACTGTGTCACACCCAGGGTACTTAACAGATTGTTATGTCGACGTCCATGCAGTGTTTTACTAAATGTGAATTTTTTTTCAGTGAGCGTGGGGGATGGGGGGGAGAGGGACAAGCTAATAAAATAGCTGCATAGATGAATTAAGTTCCACGTAACATAAATTACACTAATTTAGTCTCACAAAGAAGGGGTCACGGGCACCCCAGGACCAACCCCCCCCCCCTCCCCAAGTACGCCCCTGCCATAGGGATATGGCTTTGTAGCAAGTGGATTTGCGAAGAACAGCACGTCGCAAAGTAAGTAATGGTGCACACGAGCTATGAGGCCTAGAGGGCCGGAACTTAGCAAAATAGAATTTTTCTTACCGTCGCTGGCCACTGCTGACTGGAAATTTTCACTGGGCGAACTTGCCGATAGGCGCAAACAATTAAGAGATACAACACCTGCCAACCACGCCAGCACACTGAAACACAGAAATACACGAGTTATTACATCATAACTAGTAATTAATTAGTATCACCCAACTAGTGGACTAATGCAAATGCCGCAATCTGATTGGCTACGCTACTAGAGGACTATTAGTAATAGTCCTCGAGTAGCGAAATTCGTGGCGCTTTCTTTTGTTTTATTCCCAAATAAATCTTTCTTCAACTTGCATTTGCTAACTTTATTATTGCTTTTTCTGTCCGACTAGTTGGGTGATACTAAAACAATTAGACCCTTCGTCCTCAAGGGCTACGGGTCTAATTGTTAATTAGAGTTTCTATAAAATAAATCATGTATTTGCACTGCGTATTGTGGGGTAGTTTCTAAAGAAACTGGTGCTGCGTCGTGGGGAATTGAAACACAAGAAATTGGGATAATCAAACAAGTTGATAAAGTAATTTGTACCACCGTAAGGTAAAAGAGGGAGGTGCTCACGTTTCGAGCGTTAGCCCTTCGTGAGAGCGAATGATGAATGGCAAACGCTTGAAATGTCAGCACCTCCCTCTTTTTAGAACTGGAGAATACTTATTAGAACTGGAGAATACTTATTAAAACTGGAGAATACTTATTAGAACTGGAGAATACTTATCAGAACTGGAGGATACTTATTAGAACTGGAGAATACTTATTAGAACTGGAGAATACTTATTAGAACTGGAGAATACTTATTAGAACTGGAGAATACTTATCAGAACTGGAGAATACTTATTAGAACTGGAGAATACTTATTAGAACTGGAGGATACTTATTAGAACTGGAGAATACTTATTACAAATGGAGGATACTTATTACAACTGGAGAATACTTATAAGAACTGAAGGATACTTATCAGAACTGGAGAATACTTATTAGAACTGGAGAATACTTATCAGAACTGGAGAATACTTATCAGAACTGGAGAATACTTATTAGAACTGGAGAATACTTATTAGAACTGGAGAATACTTATTAGAACTGGAGGATACTTATTAGAACTGGAGAATACTTATTACAAATGGAGGATACTTATTACAACTGGAGAATACTTATTAGAACTGAAGGATACTTATCAGAACTGGAGAATACTTATCAGAACTGGAGAATACTTATTAGAACTGGAGAATACTTATTAGAACTGAAGGATACTTATTAGAACTGGAGAATACTTATTAGAACTGGAGAATACTTATTAGAACTGGAGAATACTTATTAGAACTGGAGAATATTTATTAGAACTGATGAATACTTATTACAACTGGAGAATACTTATTAGAACTGGAGAATACTTATTAGAACTGGAGAATATTTATTAGAACTGGAGAATACTTATTAGAACTGAAGGATACTTATTAGAACTGGAGAATACTTATTAGAACTGGAGAATACTTATTAGAACTGGAGAATACTTTTGTTGACACACCTACTTTAATTAATAAATTAAGCAAGATGACATGAAATGTAATATTGAATTTTATTATATGGCTACAATAGTAAGCGCGCTCTGATTCGCAGCTGAGCAGGCAAGATTTTCTTGTAATGACCGGGCATTATGAAAAATTTTCAAAAAAATTTTTCTTGTTTGATATAGTCAAAAGTTGTCTCATTTTCACAGAAACTGTTTTTTCTGTCACTTCTGGTTTCGATCGCATGGTCTGGTGTGTTTCGGTTTTAGTGAACATGACCTTGAATGACGCTAAAAAGGCCAGATAATAAATAACTTATTAACCTCGTCCGTTCGGTCATTACAAGGACCTCACTCTCGGTTAATAAGTAGTATATAACTTTAATCATTTATATAGATAGATCTTGATGACAATAATAATAATAATAATAATAATAATAAATAATTATTAATTAATTATTAAATTTTCCTAGTTATATATTTCTTCCTCTGCCCGCCTCGATTAGCCTAAGCAATTTGCGAGCAAAGGATGTTTGTGTGCTTCATTGTCTTTGATGGAATTTAAATTTCTACCTTTAGATTTTGTAATTAACTAATGAAGATCAATAAAGGATGTGTGTGTGTGTGACGCTCCACCAGTTAAGACGGCTAAATCAGCGGAGTTGTTCATGGGCATATATGAACCTGTATGAATACTGTGTGTCGCACCACTTTTCGCAAAGTGACAGGCTTCCGACTTCCCTTCAAGTATGTTATCTTTATTAATCAATGTCATCTCGCACGTCAGATCCCTGTGCGGTTCGCGGGTTACGAAGTGCTGCACATGTGAAGGCCAGGTCGCCCTGTCGCCCGCCAGCTCACTCTACACTGTGACGTAAATATGAAAAATGTGCTTACAAAGGGTAGTTTCTGTTACCTGTCCTTGTGGTTCTTCAGTATCTTCACCATTGCTTTATACACAATATTTTGACAAGAATGAATGCCATCCATGATTCGATACTGCAGATAAAATGACGTTAGAGATCAATGGCATGTGCGTGGGGTAATTCACCTAGGCCATGATGTTATTGGATGGTAGAGCGCAAAAACCATGTTGCGATTGGTTGTTTAACTCTGAATTGCTATTGGTGAATTTTCATCAGTTTCGACAAGAGCCCATCAATGGTGATGGGCTCTAGTGATGGACTCATGGTTTCGATCGGTTTGCTTTAAATCACTAAGTCAGCTCTTCTTATGCCGCTGATAAGTCGCTCATATAGTGATCGGGGGGGGGGGGGGGGGAAAACAAAAAAAAATTCATGCAAGGGAAAATGCCAAGAAAAAAATTCATGCAAAGAAGAAGGTAAAAAAAAGTTCATGCAGAAGGAAGGTCCAATTGTGACTTTTTCACACGTGCAGAGGGGTTCACCTGAAAAAAAAAAATTCCTGCACAAGCAGTGAGTGAAAAACAAAATTCATGCAAGCTGAAAATTCCCCACCCCCACCCCATCTCTTTTCTAATGGTCCGTCCCTAACAACTGACAGTTAATAAGGTAGCTCTTACCCGACGCTTGAAAACTTGAGGCGCACCAAACCCTCCACACAT
This sequence comes from Ricordea florida, assembly GCA_949710005.1. Taxonomy (NCBI): domain Eukaryota; kingdom Metazoa; phylum Cnidaria; class Anthozoa; order Corallimorpharia; family Ricordeidae; genus Ricordea; species Ricordea florida. Next base: position 22,694,020 of record OX453286.1, on the reverse strand, counting down.
GTTAGTATGGAGAATTTGCTGTTAAACATTCAGTATCTTTGAGTTTATAATTGGCTTTATTACATCCACTTTGAAATCACAGGTGATCCTTGCAATTTGATTGGCTCATAGCAGTGTGATTTATTCATAAATTGCACCATTTTTTGCCCTAAATCGCATCATTTTTAAAAAGTTACTTTTCTTCAAAAACCGGGCTTCCTGAAGTGGATAAATAAATAAGTAGTATTGACAAAAACTGTGATTTCAAAGTGAGTCTGGGATTGACAGCTCAGGGTTAGTGCATCTCGGCTTGGTGTAAAAACCTGACCAGTGTTTTGCTACTGCGCAACTCAGCCTAGTTGAGTTACACTAGAAGCCTATTACCAGAAGCATGTTTTGAGTGCGGTTATTTTTGGCACTCATATTTCACACAAAACTCTGCAAGACAAAAAGATGTCAACCTAGGAGGAAACGCCAAAATTCTCGATACTACAAAATCCCACAAAATGTGCACGCTTAATTAGCATGTTATAAGGTGCAATTTGATTGGTCGGTGTAACAATTCTTTTGTTTTATTGCCGCAAGCAAAAAACAAAAAATAGCACCATCTGCTACTGTGCTGTGGTGTAACAGAATAGAGGACCGCAACTTGTTGTGGACTCCTGGTTACAATTATAAGACGTACCACCCAGAAAAGAAGGGAAGGGTACCTGGAGTTGATCGACGTCGCTCTGGAATGCTCGCGGAAAGTGAGGCAACTCAAGGAAACACACCGAAGCACGCGACTTCTTGTCGACCTTCACTTCAATAGCGCTTATTGCTAAAAAGTCTGAAAACAGCGACTTCTCTTGGAAGAAAACACCCTGACGACAAAAAGAATACATAAATTGCTTTGCTAAACTGAATATCAACTGCATTTAACAAATTTCTCCAAAGGAAAACAAGAGATGGACAATGCGGAAGTGTTTTGATAACATATAAGATAATTGCAAGTGCCCTTCACACCTTGATGACCTGGACATGATTTCGCGTATTAGTCAGCGCGGTAAACTGAACCAGCATTTTGAGAGCTTTGATGTTACGGGCTTCCCACAATGACAAATTTCTTCATACAAATCGCTTCAATTTGAATTTATTACAAGCAGGCAGCCTTTTGAACAAAGGAACTGGAACTTCTAATTGCAGCATACTATTCCATATATATTCAAGTTTCACCATAAGCTTTTTCAGAAACTTGACCGAACAAAATAAATGAACGACAACCGGCATTTCTGCACAAGGTCTACACCATTCATTGTTCCAATCTGCAAACTAAATCCGAATTTCTCAGCAACCAACTGAGCTAACTGGTCGGCGGTCATTTTGCATAATAAAGTACTATTATTTCACATCACGTCTATACCTTGCAATGTGTTCTACCAGTAATGGCGCGAATTTATTTACAAATAGAAATAACCAAAACAAGGTTAGAAAACACCCACACTTTAACAGGGTTCGAAATCGCGACTGACGCGTCGCCAATGCGACCAAAAATCAGGCGTTGGCGACCATAAATTTTAGAACTGGTCGCCAGCAGGCGACTAACCTTTTGTCCCCTAGGCATCTAAAATTCCAAGGTAAAAGAGCTTTTTTTTTTAAAAAAAAAAAAAAGAAAACAAAAACAATCGTAGTAAAACGAAGCGACTATTTTACGATTGCCATATTTACCTGGCGCCATATTGTTTCAGCGGCTTCTCCAAATACGGATATCGCGGGCGAAAAACCAACACTTGTTTTGGCGACCAAACCCTTCCATCTGGCGACCAAAATTTTTCGGCTAGTCGTCAGCTAGCTCCCTTAGGAAAAGGTTAATTTCAGACCCTGACTTACCAGTTCTTCAATTCCATTTTCTAGTTCTTTCTCAAGGGCATCGGCCAGAAACTCAGTCATGACGGGCTGAGAGCAAGATAAATTTAACAGGAGTCAAACGTTATAGAGCGTTTGCACATGACGTCACGGCAGCCATGTTGGTGTTCCCAAACAAAGGAAAGGCGGCCATTTTGGTGTTCCAAACTGATCCTTCAGGAATCAAATTCTACTCTAATGCAAACATCTTCTTTTGTTTCCGTTAAAAACATGGCGGCTGATCACGTGAGTGAAAAGGCTCTCTTGGTACTGTTACTGCCAGTTGCAACCAGGTCAAAGTTAAGGACACTTGATGCAATATTTTAAGCATTAAAGACATTTTTATTCAGGAAAGCATTTAGTTTGTTATTTTAACTAGATTTAGCCCTCGAACCTTGATCGCTGTATTATAGTTTTAGTATATTTAGTTATAGTTTTTATCATATTTTCATCATGGTTTTATCATTCTTAGTTAATAATACATTGCAAATGAATATATGAAAGACCACATATTTGAACTGCGGATTAATATGTAATGACATTAATTGATCATCGCAGTTATGCACACAACTTAAGCAGCTGTGAAACTAAAGCCTGAAAAAAAACTCAGGCCTGAACGTTCAGGCCTGAGTTTTTTTCAGGCTTTAGTTTCACAGCTGCTTAAGTTGTGTGCATAACTGCGATGATCAATTAATGTCATTACATATTAATCCGCAGTTCAAATATGTGGTCTTTCATATATTCATTTGCATCATTCTTCTTCATCTACGGGTATATTACGAACTCACAATATGATCAGCTCCCAGTTGGCTTGATAGCTCAGTTGGTAGAGCACTGCTCCGGTATCGCAGAGGTCATGGGTTCGAATCCCGTTCAGGCCTGAGTTTTTTTTTCAGGCTTTAGTTTCACAGCTGCTTAAGTTGTGTGCATAACTGCGATGATCAATTAATGTCATTACTTAATAATACATTATATAGGTAGTACTCAATGTAATGCGCAGTTGAAAATTCTTTTATTGATAATTGCAAAATATAAATGTGATAAAATATTATTATTGTTATTATCATTATTATTATTATTATTATTATTATTATTATTATTATTATTATTTTGGAAAGCCTTAAAAGCAGCAACCTAAAATAGAAGCTAGAACTTAAAACCTTACATATACATGTTTGTTTTATAATTCTTCATTCATTTAAATAGGCCCTCTTTAGCAAACCATTGTCCACGTTTAAGCAATTTTACATTTGCCATTAGAAAACGAGTAAGTTTCACAGGGCCAAAGAAGCAACATATCAAGCAAACGTTTTTTCTAAACATTGCCTTCCTCGATGAGGTGAAAATAGCTCCCTTAGGGCAAATACGAAGAAAATAAAGTACCTCAGAATTTCTAACTCAAAGATTTCTACAAAGCAATATCTTTTCAGCAAAGATTTTTAACAGCGAAAAAATCAGGAAGAGTTACCTGTGAAAGAAGCGTTTCTAGCCCTCGGAGAAAACTGTTACACTCTTGAATCTCATCCAACCTACAACACAGGAACAAAGCAGACAAGTTGAGATTTAACCTGCTGCAACACAAGGCAGTTTTCAACTAAGTGTTGTTCAACCACAATCAAACTAATAGCTCCGGCAAAACAGTTCAGACACATACAGTCCAAGGAGCCAATCAAACCCAAGACAACTTCGTGTCGTCATCGGAAACCGAGAGAAAAAGCGTGCGGTTAGTCAGTTAAATTTCTGGTTGGTTGAGAAACCACAGGAATCACAATACTACTTCACAGGTGTTACGGAACGGGTTGTTGTTCATCGTGGAAAATGTGATGATAATATAAATTGTTCATTTGTCACACGATGTGGTCACTGGATGTTGATCGCGACGTTTCGACTGCTTACTGCTAGTCTTCTTCAGGCGATGGGGTCGACTGATTCCGGCTCACCATTATGTAGCTGCGTGGTCTGCTCTGATTGGTGCATTTCGATCCTACTATTGTATTTACACCAAGGTCGGTTACAGTTTGAAAGTTTACATAACTGGTGTTTGAAGGGACAACGTGCTCACCGAGTATTAAACTCAAAGCAGATACACTAAGTTGCAGAGATGTGATTTTTGAAGGCTTCTTAGCTCTGCTTCGTCCAGATATGCTTTCTTTGCGCACAATCTATAAACATATTTTTTTGTGAGCAAAATTACCTCTTTACTTTTGCAACTTGTCTGCCTGCCACCATGATCTGAAAACAAAACGAATTTCTTGTTGTGGATGTTCAAGGAAGAGCACATGCTTACAAAAAAAATTGAGGGAACCACGTTCAAAAATACACAAGTAAGTCACAATTTCAGTTTGCATACCATTTCTACGAATGTATCCTTGACCTCGGGATTGTGTTTCCCTTTTTCCAGCAGTCTACACAGGAGATCTGTGTTGACTATGACACCATCTGGCGACCAGCCTCCAAGACTGGTAAGGAAATATTGAGACGGCGCCTACCAAAGATATGGATGAAGACAAAAAGTGGTGGTATTTATGTGTCTGTTCAACGTTGTGATTGGTCGTTTAAACAAATTCATGATTTGAAGTGCATAATTTTACCTCAGATTGCTCCGACGTCACAAAATCAGACCACAGGTCATCCTCCACTGGAGTTGGACTGGCAGCCGCTGAATAAAAAGACAAAATCACTCTACATCACTCAGTATTTGACCTTACAACAATGTTAGTAGCCTACAATACGTGGCACATACTCCGTGTTTGACAACAGAACTGCGGAACAAAGTTAAAAGTTTATCCAGGAAGATATAGAGATCAGCGTGGTTTTTCCCTGAATTAAAAATGTTTTGGTTCGAATAGGTTTAATCAAACAGCAAATAAAGCTAATCAAGCACACAGGCATCGGGGCAAAGGGACTTTTAAGTCCGGGCGAAGGGACTCGAGTTTGGGAGACCTGGTTTCGGGCGAACTGATAATCGGGTGAAATGAACGTAGCTCGCCTATGTGTATACGCTTTGTGTTTGCAAGGTGTGAAATTAGGGGAACATTATACAACTAATGTATGATCCCGAGGGAAACGGTTAGTTTTGTTTTCCCGGGAATCCCGATGTTAACCGAGACGAAGTCGAGGGAAACATTAGGACTCGAGGGAAAACAAAACTAACTAGTTTCCCTCAAGACCATACAATAAGTGCTTTCTCATATATTCAGAAGATCACGCCATTTCAATTTAGTCATGCAGTAATCACATGCTGTTGTATTCTGCACGCGGTCAACAACTACGCAATTGTATCCCGGACAGGATAAATTTGAATTTGATCAGGGGCACATGACCAAGAATAGACCAATCACAGTGCTCGTTTTGTCGAGTGAAAGTCTGGGAATTTAACAAATCGAATGTGGTTTAGCGTTGTCTGTACTCTTATCGACAAAGAGTATGCGTCATCACAGTGGTCAAAACGTTGTGGACTCATGAGGCACAGCTGAGTAAATCCACAACAAAGTTTGAACAATGTGATGACGCGTACTCGTTGTTGATAAGAGTAAAGACAACGCTAAACCACATTCGATTTGTTTTTTACCACAATAGCCACGTTACAAAACGTCACAGAAAATGTTGTTTTTTTAAAGCGTGACCAAGATTGTGATACAAAGAAAGAGCAAGGGTTGTCTGTAACTTTCTCGTAATCTGATTGGTTTATTCTCTAAAATGAGCGTTTCTGATTGGTTATAGCTTTGCGTGACACATTGACGCGAGCAGGGTTGTCTAGACTCCTATCGACAACGGCAATTCGGCAAACTAGCCAATCAGATTGCGAGATTAGAAGCACTTGTGGTAAAAATAACAGACATTGTTGTCAAGTCATTTTGTATGGTAACTGTTGGCTGAGGGGTGAGCATACCATGTATCAGATGCTTGAGAACGGAATTCACGCAATGCACCATCAAAACAGATGTCACTTCTTGCCAAACCTTTGCGCTGTCTCGGATTGATTTGAAATCTTTTCCTGGCGGCTTGGAACATAGGTCAAAACAATGGATAGCAAATTTCATAGGATCCTGCCGATTGAAAAAACAAATGAGAATCTCTCTGTAACGTTTCAAATCCTCCATGGAATAGAGACTCTCTCTTAATACAAGAAAGAGTATTCCATCAGATAAAACACATTCGATATCCAAACACGTCACGAGTGCTTGCTTTCCTTTGTGCTTTTTTCTCCTCCAAGTTTACAAACTAACTCTACCTCGCAGGCTCTTTTCAAATATTTCGATGTAATGACAGTAGAAAATACATGGGGCAATAATAAATGGCCGACAATCTCTCGTAAATTGTCGATAGTCGACGACTGTCGGCCGATCATTGGCCGATTGTTGTCTAACAGTACATAATGGAGAGCCGCTTTTCGAAACCAGAATGGAATCAGTTGAACAAGTTACAAACACTAGCATACCAGTTCTTTAAATATCCTCTTGGCAAGAACCTTCTCTAACTTCTGAAAAACAAAAGAGGCAAAACCAAAGATACATGTAAGCCATGGAGAAATAAGCACTGCTGATACTGAATATGAGTTCCATCAAAAGTTGTGATAACTGAAAAACATTTTCCTTCGCATTAATGAACTTAATAACTAACACTCAAAAAAGATAGCAGCAAGGTGGAACAAACTTTCTCAAACTCATCAATAATTCATAAGAGGAAGACAAAGGAAATCAGGTGTGACGTGTTTGGATATCTGATGAAAAACGGTTCGTTTTTGCATCGTTGATTTCTCCTCCAAGATCGACACCATCCTTTCACAACAATTCTAAGTCTCTCACAATCCGATTACCCGAGAGTCCGGTCCACGTTTCTTTGGTCGGGCTGTCACAAACCGACGCCATACTTTCAACCACACTTTCAGATCAACTCCTGTCTCGACTTTTTACCACACTTTCAACTTAAGTTAATAGAACTTAGCCATTTCTCTCCTTCTATAAAACTCAGGCTTCCGGTACACGGGTCAACAAACATGTTACACGACCTGACTCGGTTCGTGAGTACTGGACAACCCTTGTGTAGTGCAGTGCAGTGTAGTGCAGTGTAGTGCAGTGTAGTGTAGTGTAGTGCAGTGTAGTGCAGTGTAGTGTAGTGCAGTGTAGTGCAGTGTAGTGCAGTGTAGTGCAGTGTAGTGTAGTGCAGTGTAGTGCAGTGTAGTGCAGTGCAGTGTAATGTAGTGTAGTGCAGTGTAGTGCAGTGTAGTGTAGTGCAGTGTAGTGTAGTGCAGTGTAGTGCAGTGTAGTGTAGTGCAGTGTAGTGCAGTGCAGTGCAGTGCAGTGTAGTGCAGTGCAGTGTAATGTAGTGTAGTGCAGTGTAGTGCAGTGTAGTGCAGTGCAGTGCAGTGTGGTGTAGTGCAATGTAGTGCAGTGTGGTGCAGTGTAGTGTAGTGTAGTGTAGTGCAGTGTAGTGCAGTGTAGTGCAGTGTAGTGCAGTGTAGTGCAGTGTGGTTCAGTGCAGTGTAGTGTAGTTTGAATTAAACTCAGTGAAGATGTCTTGTGGAAAAAAGCAGGTAGCCAATTTTTTTTCTGATATTTTCCACTAGCCTTACCTTGTCCAAGTCATCTCTGTCAACTGGCAGTTCAGATGCTTCAACATTTAGCACATCTTTTCCCTTCTCTTTTTCAACCTAGGCAAAACCAATACCAGATATATTATTTAACATTTTATTAGAACAAACAAATATTGAGGACAACTTTCTTTAATGTGAAAAATGCTCTTCCAAACACACAAATTTTACCATTATTTTTTTCCAATGGATTGGATTAAATTACAAATTACATTAGAAAACAGTCCCAAGAAAATATGCACGCCGATTGGTTAGAATTCATGTTTCTATTAAATTAGATTATGAGCTCGAGATTTCTATCACTAGTCGTTCAAAACTTTGTCTTTTCTGGAACAGCCTCGACCAGTAAACAGTCTAAATCTTCTTCATGGACACTTCGAAAACGTGAAGAAGCGGCCGCCATTTTGTTAGCAAGGGCACACTGCTACGCTACTCACTATCTATCACAGAACAGATGGTGAGTAGCGTAGCCAATCAGAACGCGGCATTTGTGATAGAACGTTAGTAGATTTATACTAAAACTCGATAGAAACACGGTACATGTTTTCTATTTCTTAAGTAACACACAGGGTGATACGCTGATTTCCTTTGCTATACCTTAACTAAGGAAAGTGCTTCATCTTTCTTGCCCTGTACCTCCTAAAATATGAAACAATGCACAGTTTATGAACAGAACTTCTCTAGAACAGAAGAAGAATGGGCGAACATGGCTATCTCGATTCCTGTGCCTATGCATCCAATGGGGGAATTTTTGCACAATATCGATTCAGATTTAGATTCATGCCGCCTTCACACTAACTAAACTTGTTTAGTTACACTAGGTTTTGAAATTTTCACAACAGCCTCCCAAACGATTTAAGTCTAATCTTTGCACACAGTGAGCAGGAGTCCAACAGTGATTCAGCAGAAATAACTTTCAAGTCAGTAGAGTATTAACACGGAGCTGTTTTGCACCAAGTGATTCCAAACCATGTTTAACCAAACAGCTTCTAATCATGCTTAAGCTCCTGTGTGAACGCAACATTAGATTCAGATATCAATGTAGATTTAGATTGAGGTTGAGATCACCACCATCACTCTAACTGTTTTTCTTCACCTTTGGTTTTTTAGTCATTTGCTCCCCTCTACCTTTCCTTTCAAAGTTTGAGATTAGGAGGTGTGAGTGCAAGTTTGTGGCTGATTTGGTTACAGGTCATATCGTCACAAAGCTGGTTTTTTAAGTCAACCGAAACCTAAACTACGGAAATAAAAATCTACAGGCTCACCAAGGAACACTCAAAAACTTGATTCAGCACTTTCTTTACTATTTCCATGTAAGTCAAGTCCTTGAGTAGCAAAAAGAACAAGTATGGATAAGTTATATAATAATATACATGAAAAAATTACTCAATTGTGATTGGCTAAGAGGAGTGCATTTCAAGTGTAACAGCAGTGCAAATAACGAATCAAAATTCTAATATATAGATTTAGCCAAGCCTAAAAGCGGGGCTCCCGTTAGTACTTTCATTTCACTTTAAACTGTAAAAGCATTCTAAAATATTGCGAAGGAATTCACAAACGTTTTTAACTATAGTTAAGTATCGAGGTCGGTTAACTTGCTATGATTTTTGTCTAAACTTTCGTCTGCCATAAGTACGGTCTTTCTACCTACAAAGTCATGGAGTATATTCTACAAAAAACACAAATTATCAATGTACTGTATTCTATTCCTGATGAAATTAACCATTCTATTTTCTAAATGTATTTAAAAGATTTGTACACGCTACTGGGAAATGCAGGACACAACTCTTGTCATTTTTGTGTTAAAACGAACACCTCGGTAAAATAAATGTTTACTCCAAGCAGGGTGCAAAGAAAATTAATTTTACAGATTGCCCTTCGGGCAAGCTGTAACCAACATCTACCAGCCCGAAAAACATTTTTCACGAGAATGAAAAAATAATTATTAATTATTCTTTTCTTAATTACATTGTAAGTTTAAAAAATTACTGCCTTCATTTATTCACTACAATCAGCTGTAGTTACTTAAACAAAAGAAATAAATAACCGTAAAAGTGTGAACTATAAGTAGACCTGGTCCAACGCAACACGTGAATGACTAACATACATTTGAGACATTTTACAACTTAGAAGAACATTTTTTACGAAAACAACGGCGTTGAAACCAAAGTTATCAATCGACACACTAAATGACAACGTCGACAACGCGAAATGCTGCCAGTGAAAGCGCTACATTCTGCAATTTGCCGCCAAGAGAAAATTCCCGCGGGAGTATTTCTTAGCCGTCGACAGGGGAGATGTTTATATGATTAAAGGACATAAAAATTTGAAATCTTTCATCAGTTTGCTTCTCATTCAAAAGTAGTGCATTCAGAAGATCATTTTTCTGAAGAAGGTTTGTTTAGAAGTCGGTTTTCCAAGTCAAGTGTCAAGTTTAAGGGAAAGTGGAAAGTGCGAGTGCTGAGTCACGCATCAGTGAGCAAATATTATGCAGACAAAACTTATGCAAATTTGCCGGGTCCATAGCACGGAGTCTTTCCACTTCTCGGCTTTCTTCGCTACAATTTTGTCTGTTTTCCACAGCACGAAGTCTTTCCGCTTCTCGGCACTCTTCGCTACAATTTTGTCTGTTTTCCACAGCACGAAGTCTTTCCACTTCTCGGCTTTCTTCGCTAAAATTTTGTCTGTTTTCCACAGCACGAAGTCTTTCCGCTTCTCGGCACTCTTCGCTACAATTTTGTCTGTTTTCCACAGCACGGAATCTTTCCGCTTCTCGGCGTTCTTCGTTAACATTTTGTCTATTTTCTCGAGCCCGGACTCTTTCTGCTTGCCGGCGTTCTTCGCTATGATTTCGTCTCCTTTCTCTTTCCCGAGCGCGCCTTTTTTGGCGATCTACAGTACTTCGCTCATTCTTCCTCAGTTAATTCTTGCTCTCTTTCCCGTTGCTCTTCACCTGAACCCTGTGTTCTGCAAATTATATTTTCTCTGCTATTGTTTGTTGACATAGCAATAGAAATTGTTTCGTTTATCCTTTAGTAAAACTTCAACAGTGTAGAGTAGTAATATTGTGTCTCAAGAAGACAATGAACTGAAAATTTCTTTTTCAGTCGTCAACGCAATTTCCCGCCAAAAATATGCGGGCAACCAGAACAGCTTCCAAATAAATCACGTCACCTCGATGAGTTGACACATGAGCCCACAATTTGGTCATGTGATGCTGGTCAGTGGCTATCCCGTTTTGACAGCTGTCAATTGACCATATTGTGAATGTCCAATAGAAAAGATGTGGATTTGCCAAGACAAGCCTGAGATACCCCTCCCTTCCTTTTGATAGTCTCCCCTACCCTACCCGTACAATCTGTAGACGCGTACGTACGGACGTACGGACGTACGTACGCTCGGTCAGTCACGTGACAACCAAACGAAAAGAGGTTGACCATATTCCATGAGTATGGGGCTCTGCTCCGCGCGCGCTTCGCGCGCGGGAGCCCCGCTAAAAATTAATTATCCAAAATTAACAAGAAATCGTAAGGTTTTCACCTTGAATTTGTGACGTATTTACACTCATGATTTTTCCAAAAAGTTCAAATTGCATTTGATGAAGCTGCTTGTGCAATTTGAGCTTTTTGAAAAACTAACTTGGGCCAATAAATCACAAGTTGAAACCATATGATTACCATTACTAATAACATACATAAAAAATACCTTCTATGAAATGCAACTAAACCAAGCCAAATAAAAGTTCGCAAACGTATTCAACGGCAGCATAAAAATTGGTTAAGTTCTGCAGTGAGATTATTGTCCTAGGCTGCATAGCTGGGGAGCATTTGAGAGCTGTCTCATACAAACACAAGACCAAAAGTCAAGTTTTTTTTTTTTCAGCAAAAAGAAACTCCTACACTGTAGAAGTATCTATTATAAAAGAGAGAAAAAAATCTTGAACTCACCTGCAATTTTTCTTGCTTCATGGCCACTGACAACATAAGACAAAAGAGTAAAATCAGAAGTATGATAACAACTTCCCCATCCCATGAGCTTTTCTGAGCAGACACACTACAACAGGAGAGCCTCAACAGTGCAAGTTCACAAACAAACGACAAAACTTGGTTTCAAAGCAGTGAAAACACTCTCACAAAAAGACAATTCCAAAAAATCTCAATCTTTGCACTACATAACTATAAATAAAAGCTATGACAGTGCTACTATATATACAGAGTGTCCAAACAAGATCATTCTGAACAAAATTCCAACTATACATCTTAATTAACAATGACTTAGATGTTAGGCAAGCAAACAGGTATTGAGAAAACAGAATTGAGAAACTGACCAACTTAGGGACATAAAGACTGATCTATCACTAAGTTCTCCTTCTACCTTACTGGGGAGAATTACTACCGTAAGTTTTCAGATGCTGAGAGTAAAAGGGATCATAATAATGATGCTCAGTTTGACTAGAAAGGATTCCAACGACATGTTCCAAATGCTCAAGATCATGGACAGTGGAAAAAAGTGAGAGCTGGCACTTGCCATGTTGAAGATTAAAATGTTTGATGATTTAATGCCACCACTATGAAGGGTGTTTATATTGCAAGTACAGTACCTGGAAAGGGCTTGTAAATTCTACCAAAAGAATTTTCTTTCTCTGGTACCAACTTCCTTTCCTCAGCGATGTCTGCATTTCCACTTGACGCACAGCAATCGGCTGCAGCAATATTTGAGGTTCTGGTGAGAGTGGCAGTTGTTTCTACAGCTGCTGTCTTACTGCCAGGTAATGGTATTAATGTTGCAATACCCACAGGTTGCCGTTTGGTATTTGCATCACCAGCTGTCCTTTGTCTTAAATCTGCAGCTACTAACTTAGACTTATGAACTCTTGACTCCAGAGTCCCTCCTGGTTGGTCACCTCTTTTGTTTGATCCTTTCTTCTCATTTTCCCCTTTGCTATTATCTCCATGAGGATTTGCATTTGTTTTTGGGGGTCCTATGCCATCTTTTTCTAAACCATTGGGCTGGTTAGTTCCAAGTCGCCTCAGCCGTGCAGCACGAACATCATCAGTGTCAACAACAACTATAGAAATTGAACACCACATTTAACTGTATTAATAAAAATAATAATAATAATAATAATAATAATAATAATGAGCTTTGTTTTAATGTCAACTGTACCTAGCACTGACATACTAATTGGGGACACTGTAAAACACAAACGAAATCAAATCAAATCAAATCATATCAAATTAGATTAATTCAAATAAAATCAAGTGTTTGTTTTTATGGAGAGTCGAAAAACCTGAGTACCCGGTCAAACAGACTGTAAGTACCAGGGGGCATTACACTACCTTTCAGCAGTTTCACTTTAAACATGGCAAACAAAATGAACACAAAATATGAGAAAGTATTTCATTATCTTTTGGCAGTTTCACTCTAAATACTCTCTCCTCCGCAGAGGCTCCCACTGCGTATCCCCATCAAAATAAAATAATCGAAAAATAGAAAGCGCGCGGGAGACGATGGGAAGAGGGAAACGGCAGGAGCCTCAGGTCTCTCTTCTCTCTTCTCTCTTCCCCCTTCCCATCGTGCCCCGCGTGCTCTCTTTTTTTCCTCCCCAGCCTCCCCCCACAACACAAAGAGGAGAGGCCTCTGCGGAGGAGAGAGCTCTAAATATGGCTGGCAAAAGACCAAAGGATGCCAATTCATTTTTTGATGTCAGTATATGCACTAAAATGGGTGGAAAAAATGTAGTGCATTATTTTTCAGATGGTTTATCCTAGAACTCATTGACAGTTTTCAAGTCACTGAACTATCAGGTTTTTATTGTCTTCTAACAAAACTTTGTGTGTTGTACATCCAGAATCATACATTTTTTTAGCTTACACTTACACTTCTGTAAATGTCTGTATTTATCTGTTCATACTTCATTCCCTACTTGGCGAGATTTGACTGAAAAAAATCACTTATTCACCAATTTATCCCACTACCCATTTATCCATCCATTCATCTATCTATCGGTACCTGCCTACCTGCCTCTCCATTTGTCCCTCCGTCTGCATATCTGTCCATCTGTCCATCTACCCACACAACAACTCATATATGTACCCACCCAACATTACAAAAAAAGCTGTCATGAACTATAAGTATCAGCATACCTGTACCATTTCCTCTCTGTATCACTGCTCCCATGACAAATACAAGACAAACAATTACCAAGACAACTACACCAATCTGTTTCAAATTCCATCTTGATGCACCTGACTCCTGCCCTTGTGCTTTGTGTTTCTGAGCCGAGAACCACTTTCTGTTTTTTTCTTGCTTTTTGTCTGCAGTGGGACCACCTTGTAAATCAGCCTGTTATGGATGTTAACAAAAATAGGACCCAAATCAAGGCTAAAGTGCAGCACATTAGCTACTCAACTGTCTTTCACGAAAGAGCTAATACAAACCCTAAAACAGGGTTCTCCAGAAAATTTTAAGTAGAAGGAGAGGACATGACAGTAGATGGCAGTGGGTTTAATTGTGGGGAGTGCCTTTCCCTCAGTACAGGTATGGGAGGGAGGTTGCCCCAATCATGTTGGGGGGGGGGAGGGGTCGGAGGATGGAAAGGGGGCTCTCTCTCCCCCAAGAAAATTTTAATTTGGGGGGGCACTTAACAAACATACCACTAGTTAAGGGAAGAAATTATTTTAAAAAGAGAATCTCATGGCCCAAAGACATGTCAGGATGTTTTACTTTATTTGATTTTTTATCCTGCACAGTCGAGGATTTGTTTTCATTGAACAAACTACAGCAGATTTATTTTTAATATCCCTCTTAGGAACTCATTTCTTTGAGTAGCTGGCGTGTTCATGACATTTAGCTGGTGATTTTCACCAGCTGAAGGAGCTTGTGGAGAACCCTGCCTAAAACAGATGTAGGTTATGATGTCAGTGCCTTTTTAGCAAGGTGATTTCTTTCAAAGGTCAGAGAAGTAAAGATAGGTGATAATTAGCTGGGTGCACTGAATATTTCATTTTAAAATCTCCAGCAAATTTGCCAGTGTTAAATTTGACAAAAAGGCTGGAATTTTTAACTTTTCCTTTTTCAGATAACTTTTCTAACTCAGCAATTTTGAATAAAATGAAGATTATCCTACTTAGAAATATATGACAAGTTGTTTATCAAATGACAGTACATATTTACAGGAGACGTTGAAAAATCAAAAACATTTTCCTGGTCCTAGACAATAAATATTATGTACCATGGTTTCCTTGACATATTGTAACATTTCTTCATTTGATAGCTCCCCATCTTCATTTTTGTTGTATTGTGATAGTATTTTACCAAGTTCCTTAAAAAAGAAAAGTGCTTAATTAACATAATCATGTTTGTGACTAGTGACTAAATACAAGAATTTTTACCACAATTGCTACTAATCTCCCAATCTGATTGGCTAATTTGCTATTGTCGATAAGAGTCTAGACAACGCTGCTCACGTCAATGTGCAACACAAAGCAATAGCCAATCAGAAACGCTCATTTTGGAGAATAAACCAATCAGATTGTGAGAAAGTTATAGACAACACTTGCTCTTTCTTTGTGTCACGATCTTGGTCACGCTCTGAAAAAAACATTTTCTTTGACGCTTTTAACGTTGCTATTGTGGTAAAAAACAATTTTGCAATAACTGAGCAAATTCTCGCGCACTGATTGGCTAATTTTTATCATCAATAAGAGTACAGACACATAAAATTTTAAAGTATGCAAGGTTTTTTCGCGTGATAAGTGAGCTGTCAAACAGTCAGATTTTTGCCCAATCAAATTGTATTACGTGTTGTCACAAGCCAATGAGAAGGCGAGAAAAGTTATTGAGAATAGTTGCGCCCTGATTGCGTCAATTTAAATAAAATTCAGCAATTTTCGAGTTTACTTGCTGTTTACTTGCGTTTTCTTTTCATTTAAGTCTTCATTTGACCTTTTTTCGCATTTTGTTATTGTGAAAAACAAATTGATGTCAGTTTTTTATGCGTCTTGACAATGTTATGACGCAATTTATCATCAATAAGAGGACAGACGCATAAAAAACTGACGTCAATTTGTTAAATCGAATGTGGTTTAGCATTGTCTGTATTCTTATTGATAACGAGTACGCATCATCACAGTGGTAAAAATGTTGTGGACTCACAAGGTCGTGAGTCCACGACAAATTTTTACCACTGTGATGACTCATACTCGTTGCTGATAAGAGAACAGACAATGCTAAACCACATTCAATTTGTTAGATTGCTAAACCAATGAATGCAATGCAGAATGTCTACCCAGTCCCTGTGTTTTCTAGTTGAAAAAAAAAGCAACTTTACTTCCCTCTTTTGAATCTAAGATAAGACATTAATGTTTCCAGTAACATTCACTATGTGACTATGTACGAACTATTGTTGCTGTTGTTGTTGTTACTATTACTGAGCTGTTCATTGAACTGCTGAAGAAAAGATACTTTCACAAAAATAACTGTCAACATTATCAACACATGCTACCAAAGTTCATTACATATTTTTCCTAGAGATCACGGTTTGAAAACACTGTTGCAATCAATCATACCTTATCTGACAAGCGATGATCATTATCTTCAGTATTGCTCTTCAAGTTATCATCATCATAAAAAGAATCTTCAATCTGCCCACTACCAAATAAAAAACGTACATGTATTATACATATAAACAGGGTTTGAGCTAGGATTTGATCACTAGGGGACAATTTGCCCCCTTGGCTAAAATTTTGGGGGACATTTTTATTTTTAGGGGGACAGACAAATTAATGTTTATTCAACATTTTTTTTCATTGATACAGGCAAGCCAACAAAAACATATTTTTAGCTGATCCTTGTAATACAAGAACAGTGATACAAACAAGAAAAGTTAAGTTATTGGTGTCAAGACTTTTTATTCTCGTTATATTTAAACAGAGGATCAATGACTATGCTTTATACTTCGAAACATTTCACACCACGTTTTCTGGCAAGTTCGTGATTATTTCGGTTTCCTTTGATCTTCATCTGTTTCTTCCTGATTATTAAACTGTTCTTCTTCTGTATCATTTTTCTCTGATTCAGTCTGGCTTCGATTTGGAGCGAAAAAGCTTTCTATTGTTCGAACACATTTTCGATGTGACATGTTAAAGATTGCCAGGTACGTTCACCACGCTTGGTTGAGCATGAGACGCACGTGTTCAGTAGAGTGTGACTGAAATGTGACTTGAAAATGAACTTTGAATGGACAACGTGCGAAAGTAAAAGTACATTTAATATACTTTCCACATTCTGTTTAGCTTGCAATTTCTGTACTGAACTAAATCCCTTCGTGTCTGCTTACTTTCGAGTTTTTTCCCTAAATTTTGAAGGGGACTAATTGTCCCCTTGGCCGTTTTTTTAAGGGACAATTTCAATTGCAGTGCGGGATTGGCGCAATGGTGCAGCCTGACTCAAACCCTGTATAAAAATAACCCATCACTAACATGCACAAGGTTTTCTGAGAACCTCCAATATTGAATATCCAAAGATAGTGAGCCAATCAGATTACTCAAGATGCCAAAGTCGCTGATTTGGTATAAACCAGTCCAAACAACGGTTATTCTCTAGCAAAAGTCAGTTATTTTTGCATTGTTCAAGAAAATGCATGAACTTATTCATATCCCCCTCCTGAATGACAGGCTTTTTTGGCTCTGTACCCTTTTCCTTTCAAAATTGCATTTTGCCCCATGGTTGTTGCTTGTGCTACAGCAAACTATATCTCCTTCCATCCCCATGAACATGATGCAAGGTGCTATGTAATGTTGCAAAATTTTTCATTCTTTACTCCACTTCTCACCCCTTCAAGAATGCTGCTTCACGATTTGTCCTTCTTCACCATCTAAAAAGGTTTTGTTACTCTATCCATTTTAGGTGCCTCCAACATTCTTCCTCCCTTCCACAGCCCCCACAACCTCCCCACCCCCCCCCCCAGCATAAGGACATGCCACATCTACATGTGGTAATTGATGGAAGTACAGTAGAGGCTCGAAATCCTCGCTATCTCGAACTCAAACTCATTTCCCTTGGATTATTTTTTCACTTATTTATCATCGGTTATCTCGAACCCCCACTATCTCGGACGTTCTTTTTGTTTCATTTGAGAGTTTTGGATAGCGTGGTTCGACTGTATATACACGTATTTCCACAAGCGGAACTTGCCTTATTTGGAGTAAGGTTTTTAAGCTCTTTATAAACAGTAAGCCTTTAACTTACTTACTTACTGCCCATCATGCCTGTGTGGCACATAGGGCAGCAACAAAGTTCCTCCAACCTTGCCTATCTCTAGCCAGTTTTTCAATGGTGCTCCAGCTGTAATTGAGCTCCCTCAACTCCGCTTCTACCGTTCTGCGCCACGTTGTTTTTGGGCGCCCTCTTCTGCGTTTGCCTTCAGGTGTCCAGCGCATTGCAGTCTTAGCTATGTTGCTGTTGTCCATTCGAAGCACATGTCCAATCCATCTCCATCTTCTCCTGGTGACAATCGTGCGAATATCCTCCTGCTTGGTTTGCTTCAGGAGCTGGTCATTGGAGATTTTCTGTGGCCAGAAAATTCTCAGAATCTTCCTGAGGCTAGTTGTGTCGAAGGACGCTAGTTTTGACAGGTCATGTTCAGTCATTCGCCAGCATTCGCAGCCGTAAAGAAGGGTTGACAACACACAGCTCTGGTAGACCCTAAGCTTTGTCTTTGTGCTATAACTTGCCGATCTCCACACTGGTCGTAAGCTCATAAAGGCGCCCCTTGCTTTGTTTAGCCTGTTTTGTATGTCCACACCAGTACCGCCGTCCTGGCAAAGCACACTTCCAAGGTATGTGAACTTGTCTGTTTAAGAAATATCCTGTCCTGCTACCCTGATCCTTGACGGGGAGGAAACATTCACACACATAGCTTCTGTCTTCTTCAAGCTTATCTTCAGGCCAACCTGGGCGCTGAACATGCTGAGCCGGTCGGTCTTTTCTTGAATGTGTTGACGAGTGTGTGACAACAAGGCTATATCGTCAGTAAGCCTTTAAGTATGAGGGTAATTCATAACGCAACCAAAATAAATTGAGAGTATCGAACGCTATGTATACATATTTCTCCGGCCAAAATTACGGCAATCAGCAATTTTCACTACCACAATCTAGATCCGATGAAGTACTGTCCAAGTCTAGCAATACCAATAAATACCATAAAAGGCCATAAATTTTACTTGTAAGATGCCCTATTATCGTGTTATTTCTAAGCTATTTAGCACGATTAGATGAACAGACATATTTCAAATCACAAGGCGGAAGCTAAGTTCTCAGGAGGGCATGTGCAAAGGCGTACAATTCGCATGAAAAATCAATCAGTATGAACTTTCTTACCACACGTAAAGAAAGACATTGCAGTGTAAAAGAACTGCCAAGACCACGACGTTGATTCTGTGCATAGCTCAGAATTAAACGGTGAAGAAATTGGAAACGAAACAAAACCACTGAGTCATCTTCCAGCTGACAGGATCCTAACAGACTGAGGAACTGTGCTTGAGCCCACGAGCAAAACATTTGAAAAAGCATGCGTGATATGTTGTCTAATTTCAAAATGGCTTCCCAGCTCGAGATTTTACGACTGTACCGCCAGATGTTAAAAGTCGGCAAGACATTTACAAATTACAATTACAGGTATGTCGGATTCCAAATTCCTTTTTCTTCGAGTTCAATTTCCTTTAGCTTTCAGCTCAGTTTTGCGATGGGAACAGGAAAACTTCCGGTCGCGTGCTCTTGGTATCTGTTTCTCTTTCACTTTGAAAATTGATACATGCTATAGTATGAGTATTAGTGGATTGCAAAATACTGCAACAGAATAGTATTAAGTTTTATGATGATATCATAGTGGCAAATTAACAACACAGCTCCCTCGTGGTATTCCTTGGCGGTGTAAATAAATAAAACTTCACGTGGAGTCAATATACGTGGAGTGGTCGATTACATCACTCCCCACTGACTTAGTCGTTAAACAAGGATAGATCGAACTATGCATATATTGAGAACAGCATGCAAAGGAACAACAAATCGAACAACGGGATATCAAATCTACTGCCCTCCTTTTATGGGGTTAATGGTACATACAACGGAAGCTCAACCGGCAATGTTTGTGCGGTGACCTTTTCCGGTTCAAACCTTTAGTGTAAAATACCACATCACTACTATTTCCGCCGCTTCTAACACGACAATCCTGGAATGATTTCCGCACAGGTCCTTACTTCATTATGCATGCTGTAGCCATACTGTTTCATTCTGCAATAACAAGAAATGTTTACATGTGCATTACCCTAAACAATTCATCTGCTGCATACATATTGAAGTGGGGACCTGTGGGGAAATCTTGCCCAATCCTGCCCCGTCAGCAATCAGGCCGACTAGATTTCTATATCACCCTATACTCCCTTGTGCATCCTTTAGATGTACTGTTTTGTTATTCGAAAAGAATAATTTTTTTGCAAGTGCATTATGCTAGTCAAAACAGCCAGAACATGATGAATGAAGTATGGGGTAATATGGAAATCTAATTGAGATTTGTACTTTGTTCACAATTGTTATAGAGGACAATAGCACCAGTCATGAGGGTCAGAAATTTAACCAGGCGATAATACTAATGTTTCATTTAAATTAAATTTGGTTTTGTCATACAAAAAGGCTTACAAGCAAGAGATTGTAAATTCAAAGCTACAAATCCTAACTTATTGCTACCATGGCAGTAGCCAGTTACTTTGAACTTGTACCCTCTTTTGTCAGTGAACTATATTGAATTTCTTATCACTTTCTTAATATAGGACATATGCTGTCAGAAGAATAAGAGATGGATTTAGGGAAAATAACAGTCTTTCAGATCCAGAAAGAGTCGCTTTTCTGGTGAACAAGGCTCAAGATGCATTGGAAGTCATGAAAAGACAGGTAAAGAATAATGAGAGCTAAAAGAGGCCTTGAGATTGCTTTCTAGTTACTGGTAACTTTAGAAACTTTTTCACATATTCATGCCCAGCATATTTTTATTCAAGCAATTTTTGTTCTAATTAGTTTTTTTTAATATCAGCCTAAGTTACAAGCTAAGAATTGAGTGTAAAAAAGGATTAGGGGAAACATTTGGCCAATATGCATGTATAATAAAATTACATTCAATTTAATTATTGATTGGTTACATACTTTCTTCTTTATGCCAAATGTATGTAAGAACCAAGTATTCTTTTCTGAGGTTCTTGGGAGATATTTCACCTATCATTAAAAATGGCTTGTTTCTTTTTAAGGTCTGTTTCTTCATAACAGAAACTGTCCTGTGTGGGAGGGGGGACATTAAAAAGCATGGTTTTGTATTAAACATGTGGTAAAGCATATATTCTCCTAAGTGCACAGTTTAAAACATACATGTATTCCAGCAATTTTTACCTTAGTCTCATACCACAGTTCTTGACTTGTATCATCATTGTAGTTTGTTTCTATGCCACAATATGTTTAAATGTTGAATTAAACTATTCAATTAAGAATGTTTTCTGTTTTCAGGTCTTGTTAGGAAGAATGTATAGACATGAAAAACTTGTCATTGAAAAAGAACAGCGAACTCACTCCAAATGATGCTGCAATGCTTGATGCATTGTGTTGCATATACTTTTATAGTGTCATTAACATGGATTAAATTTTAAACTGTGTGGTCGTGGAATCAACTGACATCCAAGACAATCCCCAATACAAACTGGGAATCCTTGGAGTATGTGGTAATGCTGGCAGTCTGATTTTTGAGATATTCGAGACTCAGTGACAAAGAAAAATGCACACATGTTTACACAGCCTTGTCAGGATTGTGAACAAGTTAAAAGAAAGAATTCAACTCTTTATTTATGTCAAGCTTATGTTTGACTACCTTTGGGACAATGCCATTCTTTTTTACAAGAATGCCTCTGGCATTCTCTGAAAATGCAGTGTGGATTTACATCAAGATGTTTTGAAACATTTTTGTAAAGTTTTAACCAGCTTGACAGAAACATGTCTCTGACCCCCTTTTTGTTTCTCGTTTCTTTGCTTACACGGTCTTGCACCTGAACTCCTTAGAGGCTACGGAATCGCGGAATCAGGACAGCACCTGTTTTCAAGACTGGATGTTCTCCTACTATATATTATGTAGTGTCATCATTATGTCAGTACTCAACTGTTAGCAGTGAATGCTTTGAATGATAATAAGTGCAGGTCATTCTCCCAAGACTTATCCTGTCTGGTTTTGCATTTCATGTTTACAAGAAATAGCACAGAGCGACTCCTACTCCCCGCCCCGACAAAACGGCGACTCGAAGAGATTCAAAAGAGTATAAGAATTCTGGAGAGTATATTCATATTTATCAAATTGAAAACGATATGTTACTCTCTTCGCAAAGAGTCTTTCTGAATAAACGTATAAAGCGTCAACGTATGACTCCGTTGATGTATTCAATACAGTCAGAAGTCCATAACCGTTTTCTTGCGACCACTGTCGTAATTAAGCGACCACCTTTGTAAAATCCCGTTTGAACTGTCACATAAACTCTGTAATGAAAAGCTCTCGTAAGCAACCGCGACTACTTTTGAGAATTAGGAACTGGTCTTTTCCTTTGTTTTAACGCCCGTTTTACATAGTTATCGGCATTTGCCTCCTTCGGTGCTTGCGGCTCGCCCGTGTGTCTTGTCGAACGCGTTCAACGTTTGCGCGCTAGTACGATTAAAGACGAATGGTATCGCAGAAGATGAAAAAGTGGTTTATTTCAAACGTTCTTTTTTGTTGTTGTTATTGTTGTTTCTCATTTATTTCTAAGGTGCTAAGCTCTTGAATTTTTCAATTCTGGAGGATTTTAAAAATATTCCAGGCTGTAACCTGAATAAACGGAAGTCTACAAGGAAAATAAACAAATACGGGTTGTTAATAAAATAATATGTTTTTCCAATTCAATTTCAATTAGAAAAGCAAATTTGGAAATTTTAAAAACTCTATGTTCTTGTATTTTGGTTTCAAGCACATCATACGTGTTTATCAGCCGAGAACAGTTGTAATTTAATGTAATAGTCACTGCAAAGAGTTTCTATATTGTCAAAAACTGAAGGTTTTTGGCCAATCAACGATTCGATGTAATATTCCTATTTAAATTACCCTTTAAATTGCCAAGAACTGTGCTTACAATTCCGGAAGTTGTTTTTTCTATTTAAAACTGCGTGACAAGAAAAGACCTTCTCTGAAGGTCAATATTGAAAAGGAAGATGTTAGGGATTCTACTGGAAGCACGATAAAATGTTTTTCGTCACTCAAAGATCCGCTGAAATGTGCTTCCTTGATAAAAAAGAAAAAAAGAAAGAAAATAATACGAACAAAATAAAACCGTGACACGTACCATCCAAACAGTTTACTTTCAAAACTAACCTCCTCTCGGGTAAATAAAAAAAATAATTAAAGCTTTTTTGCAGAGCGGAGTGGGAGAAACAATAAAATATTCATGACTTTGACGCTGTATTTTGTTTCTTATGTTAATTGCATCAGAGACGTTTCGACTTCCTCTTTTCAACCTGCGTGAATGATTCGACATCCGCTCCGGCTGAACAGCTGCTGGGCGACTTCAAAAAAAGTGTTTTGATTACGGCTTATAAGGTAGCCAAGAATATAAAGGAAGTCGCTTTGTATATAAAAGAAATTCCAGTTGAAACATCTGCGCTCAGTTGATAAGTTTTTGCTATTTGGTTATTTTTCCAAAAGCCAAGGAAATCGATCGTTCTATTGTTTGATGAAGTCTTGTTGGACTGGCGACTATTCGAGAATTTATTTCCGGTCTCTCGAGGGAAAACCCACAGTGATTCGTACAGAGTGTGTATGTAGCCATTGTGACCGTATAAATTCACAACAATGCCATAACAAGGAAGTAGGACTGAGGCTAATCTGTTTTGCTATTTATTACGGGGCGACATCCAGAGTCTCACACAGAAGTTACCCGGTCAGTGGTCTTCACTGAGAGGTGCGATTCTTCGTAGCGGATGCTCGCTTCTGGGAATTAAACTAAATGACATGGATTGAGTGCAGAGTCATTGCTCTGTTTAGCACAGATGTCCAAGTTGATGTACGTGCCCGTCGCTGAAACTAACTGGTTCTTCCTGTCTGACAATTTCTGTCCTTAAGCTGAAGGTTTAAAACGCTGTCAGTCGGTCGCGTAGCCGAGTTCGCGCCAGCGTCACAAAATACTATAGACAATTCAACCTGGTCATGCAATTGGAAAATGCTCTCTATAGAGAATTTACTTCTCATCATTTCTTTAACAGTCAACGTTTCTGTTGGATTATATATCTTTGGAGCTCCAGGTTTGATGTTTGTTTTGTCGAAAAAGAAAAGTCCGTTTTGTCAACGCGCTGTGGAGATGTACAAAGAAAAGCCTCGTCTGATACGAAAAATGTAAGTACCCAAATTTGTTGCTTTACAAAGGTCACTTCTGGGAACTGACTTTGTTTCCATGTATCAACGCAGTCATTTTAACGTCAGGTTTTCTTTCTTCTTGTTTTCTTTATTTCTTTCTTTTTTTTTTCCTTATTTTTTGGACTTCCCGTTACCCATCTGTTTCATATTGCAAAGAATTATAGTTTGTTCTGGGTTCACAAGACAATCCTTGATCGGCCGTAAACTGTATTCGTTGTCAAATACAGTGACAAGTTAGAACACAATATAACTGTATTTATTATATGTGCAAGTGCAAAGGGGAGAAACGCATGCACGATGTATTGCTAGCCGTTGACACACTTTTTGAATAAAATCTTCAGCTTTCTGACTACAAAAACCGCAGTCAAACATTTTAAAATTCTTCCACGCTTGAACGTACGTTACTGTGGAGGATATAGAACGATGGCGCGTCGACCAAAATAAATGTACTGACAGTATTACCTCGCAATGCTTCATATGGAAAACAATAACAAAATACCAGAATTATCGCAAAATGTATTCGCATTCAAACTATCTGCAGCTAGTTTCGGCAAAGGATAGCAGGGATGGAAGTGGATTACAACTTGAAAAATTGAAAGTCAAGCACCTTATTTCGAAAAACTCGCTAATTGAACGTAGAAACAAGCGGGTGGTCCTCCACAAATTTCACGTTGATATCAGATCTGAGTTTGAGCGCTAACAAGTTGCAACAATTTTGAACAAAATTAACAAAAAACCCAGAGATACAATGTTAAACCTCTCAATTACAGTGCAGTAAGTCCGTCGCAAATTTTTGTGTTCCGATGCGAATGCATTCTGAATATTTATAAGTAAAAGTAAGCCGCTGATTTTTTCAGAAGTTTGCTCTACCATGTGCAGTACGTGCCCACCTGGTTAGGGACGGACCATTAGAAAAGTGATGGGGGGGGGGGGGGGGTGGGGAAAAAACAAAAAAAATTCATGCAAGGGAAAATGGCAAGAAAAAAATTCATGCAGAAGGAAGGTCCAATTGTGACTTTTTCACACGTAGTAAAAAAAATTCGTGCAGAGGGGTTCACCTGAAAAAAAAAATCCTGCACAAGCAGTGAGCGAAAAAAAAAATTCGTGCAAGCTGAAAATTTCCCACCCTCCCCCCCCCATCACTTTTCTAATGGTCCGTCCCTTATAAAAGACAGTTTCACAGCATTGAAAAGAATGAAACATCTATAGCAAAAGATGAAAACATTTCAGCGATCTGCTGACACGATTATGAATGCAAATCCATCAGTCATGAAGTAAAATCAACAGTGCGACCACCGCTTCAGCGCAGTTGTAGCGGCTTCAGACAGAGGTCACAACGTCCGAGACTTTACCGGAAGTTCTAAAATTTAAGGACACGATCCCTGGGATTCTTCATAAAGTGTACTTTTTCCACATCGTTTTCCTGTGCTCCAGCCGGTATAAAATTACACTACTGTCTAATTTTCGGAAACTGTGTAGTTACGTTACTCGATAAAATTGGGTTAATGGGGTGTGTCAGAAATGCTGGATCAATATCAGTTTCGAAATGCTAGATGTTGGGGTTTTTTTTTGAGGGAGGGCGTTTGGTGCTATCGCAAACTAGGGACGGAACGATTGTCTTCTTTATACTGTATTTTCGACTCCAATAAAGCCGATTATCGGGACTTTCAACTTCCCGAAGTACTGTAGCGGCTAATAACATGAAGAGATAAATCCAAAAGACGGTTTTAGAGTTTCGCTGCCTGCAAAGTACGGTTACGCAGAGTACGATGACTAAAGTAGGCGCATCCTTGGTTACGCATCTTTAATCAGAGTCACGTGAAATTTGATTGGTCAAAGCCAGACACGTCTCAATAGCCAGTCTTAATAAAGGGTGCTTTCATTTGGTATGATCCAGATCTCGATTGGTGATCCGATCGAGATCACACTGATCATGAAGCACCAAAGGAACTGATGAATCCATACTGTTCAAGGATTCATTGCTTCCTTTGATGCTTCACGATCCGTGTGATCTCGGATCACAAATCCAGATCCGGATCGTACCAAAGGAGGTAAAAATAAAGGCGCGCAAGAGCCAAAGGCCCACACGGCCGGAGCTTATCCCGGTTTCGATAGCATGAAGCACCTGGGAGTATTATATTACTCCCCACTGGATGGGATGCTAGTCCATCGCAGGGTCACCCCCAGCATTTTATATTGCCAGTACTCATTTATACACCTGGGTCGAGAGAGACCGTGTGGAGTAAAGTTTCTTGTCTAAGGAAACAACACAGTGCCAGCACCAGGGCTGGAACTCCAAACCTCCTGCTGGGAAGTCCGACACGCGAACCACTACACTACTGTGCCTCCATTTCATACCAAAGGAACGCACCTAAAAATTCCCACGAGAATTTAGGATAAGGCAAAGAACTGATAGATATAGCAAGAATTTTGGACTTGTGAGGCTGCCGTGTGTCAATAGGCGAATTTTTGTTGAAGTAATATGGCTCATTTTGCCTTTATTATCATCTTCCACGTTTCTTTTCAAAAAATCGTAACGCTTTATTAAAACATTTTACAGCAGTAAACAAGCTTTTAAAAACCAGTAGCAGGCGAAATTCCGAGCTGTTCGTTGCGTTTAATGGTAAGGGAGATATTGGCTTCGAAATTCCGAGTCGAAACCTGGGTCACACAAAAAGTGTTCACCCTATCGGCTTAGAATTTCTAGGAGTGTTTAATCACACTTTGCGCTTTCAATATTCAGAGTCGCATTTCTGTAGTTCCATCAGAGACTAAAACGCGTATGCTAAAAAGCAATAATTATATGACAGTTTTTGTAAATAAAAATCTTCCCATTGTCTGATAACAAGAACATGAATCAAAATGAAAGACGACAACGTGCTAAAAATAATTATTTTTTTTTCTCTAGTTTCAGGGATATGATTTTCACGGCTTTGCTCTTCGGCTTTGGAATCTACTGCGTGACGTCAGAGGGCACTGTGTCCTCATCTCTTCGAGACACGCCCTCAACGTTTCTCTTTGCATTCTCTGTGTATGTTGGTAATTACGTCTACAAGTTTCTACAGGACCTTTTACTAAGAAAAGAACACCCACTGTACAAGATTGATCTTCTGCATCACTTCGTCACAGCCACAGGTTTTACTGTTTTGATTGTCTACAAACAGAATGCAGTCTCAGGCGTGATCGGCCTGCTTTTTGAGGGCAGTGTGCTTGTCTTCGACTTAAACCGCCTGATTCGATTGTTTGGTGCAAACAGCAGCATGTTTATTGTGCTGTGGTGTTCAGTGCTGCGAGTCGTTTTTACCGTGTTATTCAGAGCACTCTGCCCCGCGACTTTACTCATAATAACTATTTCTAGTCACAGTCCGTTGGTCATGGATTACCTGCCGCTTGGTTACTTCTTCACAAACATCGTTTTTTTCTCAATGATCAACGGCTGGCTTATTAAGATTTCATTCGACGGTTTAAGGAAATGCATATGGACAAGGCGTCTGTTTTACCAGCTGACAAGAGCACGTGAAAATAGCAACGATCTAAATTCTACCAGTTTGAACCCAGGAGTAAATAATGCGAGCAGTCAGCACCAGACCTCTCACGGCCCTTTACCAGTCATTATACCAACCGACGCGAACTTTAGACTGTTGCCTCCAGTGTCAAACGTCAATGTAAACTGCGAAGAAGTCTCGAACATTGCCATTTCAAGACACGAGAGAACACTACCGCAGTTTGACGTCATTGTTCACGATGCAGAGATGTCAAATCCTGATGAACCAGTAAATCAGGTTTAGCGATGTCAACGAGTCGTGATTGGTCAAGATTGTCACCAAACCACAATAAACGGTAAAAGACCCGAGCAGTGAGTAACCATGGTAACTGTAGGGTTATTTGCATGGAGACACTTAAAAGAACGAAAATAAGAGAATTTCTGAGTTAAGGAGGGTCATCTTCGGTGTAAAAATCTGAACAAAGAAAACAAAGGACACAAAGCAATAGCGACTAGAAAAAAATAGTGAAAAAAGAAAAACAAAGTTAAACTTGATGATAATATAAATTCTTCTTTTTGTTACACGATGTGGTCACTGGATGTTGATTGTCATCGTGTGACAAAAGAAGAATTTATATTATCATCACATTTTCCACGATGAACAACAACCCATTCCTTAACAAGGAAAAACTTTACCGGTTTTTTTCACCGAGGTAAACCCCTTAAGGAGTTTCAGCCACAAGTAAATGAAATAAAAAATGAAAAGTTCGCGCGGGCTCAGAAAATTGCGCAATTCACTGCATGATCAGCATAAGAACTCTCCTTACTGTGTGGAGTACACCCTTCTCACGATTCATTTTTAAGGATTTGATGTAAATCGGTTTAATCAAAATCTTATCCATCCTTTTCTTGACAAGCAAACTTTTGTCAAAAGTTGCTGCATGTTTGGTCTCTTCAGGGTAAAAAGGGTTAAACACTCGACGAAGTCTCAAAGTCCAATAAAAAAACACCTGGACCGACAGGATACGAATAATTTATTTTCGCTGATAGATGTACTGAGTTATTGAAATAAGGGTGAATAAAGTTAAAGGCAGTCACAAATGTTGCCTATTTCTGTTTCGTTCCCCGCGGACTGAATTTCTTCCCGTCTCCTGAAAGCTTACAACGCTTACCAAGGCTGCAAGCCTACTGTAGAATTCCCTGAAGTTGATGAACATTCTCAAGCTCGACCACTTTTGTCATGCGCTAAGAATTGTCCGCGTTAAACCTCGTTCCCAGGGGGTGCTCAGTGTTCCTTTTTCAAAATGGTGGCTAGTTTCGAGGCAAAAGGAATGGGAGCTCTCGTGAAGAGATTAGGAAATTCTATAAAATTTCCCTGATAGTAGACTACAAGCATTCGCAGTTTCAGTCTCGTGGAGCAGAAAACTGAAAATAAAAATGGTCCGTATAGTCTATTCCTTCTCCTTTCTCTTTCCTGTTCCTTTTTCTTCCTCTTTTTCATTTTTTAAAAGCAGCCTCAATGGTGATTCCTCTTTGTGTCTTGCTCTACATCATTCCAGCTCTTTTCATTTTTCTTTCCATCTTTTTCTGTTTCTTTAAATCCGGCTCTCCTTCGTCTGGATGTGCAAATATCCAAGGCCCGAGAATGTAAACCCACAATAAATACAAAGCTCTGCACGGCGCCTGTGGGGACACAGAACATAAAAAGTCATCCTTTGAGAAATGCGTGTGTTCTCGAGTGTAAACATGAATATCCCGTATAAAAGAACCCCAGAGTGTGTTTCTTCGGAAACATCCGAAACATTCCTCGGAACCGAAGTTGCAATCGAGCCGGAAAAACAGTTCTTCGGAAGGACCCGAAAGCGTCTTTTGTTAGAAGGTTTAATAAAGAATACAAAGTGTATATATATATTTGACAACTGTCCTAAAAAGAGTTTGGCAACGTAATAAGGCACATGTAGCGGGAATGATATAAAGATTTCTTGCTTAGCTCGGCACTGAATTACAGAAGGAAGGGACATATAAGTTGGTATTAAAAGATTGGATGACTTGCGTCTTTGTACGATGATTTCACTGTCCAAAGAACGCAAGAGTAGCTTTGAAAGAAGTAAAAGTAGCGAGATCAAAACCTCCGTCAAGACCACTTCAGCTTTCCGCTTTAGACACAATTTGAACAAAAGACGAACGCACAATCGAAAATTCATTAAAAGCAACATGACAGGAACACATGTATTGTCAGTTGATTTTAAGTGTAATCTATGCATATTATCATATGGATAATGGTGTTTTACCGGAAACTAAAGCACTCGTTTAAAAAGTAAAAACCAAACGCTTTCGGCTGTTTGCCATCATCAGGGTTGTAGACTACAAGCATTCGCACATGATGTTTCAGCGCTAGTGTATAAGGCAAGCTTCTGACACGAGAGCATTCTGTCGCGGAGCACACCAATATCGCCGAGTAGTGGTTCCCGTACAACACTCGTATTTTCATATTTTCACTCAGTGAAGATATGAAAAAGTTATGTACCAAATGAACCGGATGTACGCGCGCGTCGTAGCAAACTTTAGTTTGCCTCCGTTTGTCCTAACAAAAAGAACAGGCGCGTAGCTTCCTGTACGCCAATACGCCATGGCGTACCTGAAATTTTGTTGGAATATATTGCTCGGACAATTATACATCACCCGACAAATTGCTCGGACAATTAATATCCAACTTTGGCGTACCTGAAAAAAAATCCTGGCTATGCGCCTGAAAAGAACATTTCACGGTGTCTTGAAGATATAAATTTTATTTTCTCGTGTTAAAAAACAACATTTTATTTTAAAAACAACACTTATAGTTAAAAACAACATACTGTTTTCACCACTCGAAAATAAAATTAATATCTTCGCGCCACCGTATAATATCCTCTATACATCTACATACTCCGACCACATATAGACAGGAAAGTCTGTAGAACAAAAACATCCGCTAGTTTAATAGTCTAGCTCCAAAGAAACAGAACTAGTCTTCGGAGGGTCTTAAGTTCGACTTCTATTGGACGAACTCGGATTTCCTTCCTCCGAGCTTGATTGTGACCGTGCTGAAAAAAGCATCTTTGAGTTTCACAAATTTTCAAAATTTTTCAAAATATCATACCATCTTTAATATTTCACAACCCTTTACTTTGAGATTCAAATCCTAGAAGTATGCAGGATGTTTGTCCAATGAACCTTGTTTCATGGACTTGCTCCCACGAGTCTCCTATAGCTCAGTGGTAGAGCGTCCGAACTAGTAATCGGAAGTTCTAATCCAATTGGGAGAACTCGGATATTATTTTTGGAAGTTTCCCTGTGACAGTTCCGAAACAATACACATTTCACACCATCTGCTTAACTTTCAGTGTAAAGTGTTCTCAAAACAGAGTCAGTGTTAAATCTAAGTGTTACTGGGTTCTCGAGATGAAAGGGCGGAAAATCCGCCTACTGGCGATCTGTCTACAGAGTGAACATATTCCTTAATTAGATAATCAGATGCAACTACAATAAGTTTAAGTAGAACCACACTGTATAGTAAAATAAAAAATATTATAAAATGTTCGAGTAATTGCGCGCGCTGTGATTGGTCAGTTCGAGTTCATTATAGCTCCATAAAGCACTCTGCTTACGTCACGCGCGTGCATTATAACTCAACATATGCACGCAAGCTACGTCACGAAATAAGAAAACGTTTGTTTCTTGCCACAAAGGGAACGGTTTTACTTTTCATTCAGCATTTAAGCCAATAAAAAGAAAGCATGTACATGTAAGGGGAATACTTATTTTGATTAATTAAAATTCGCAATCCTTTTCTTCTTTAATATGTCTTTATGTTAATGTGGTGGTTTACATTTTATAAAAGAAATAAAAAAACGCGCCCTTCGTGCATTGTTGAGTTATATAAGCACTTGGGAATTTTTAAGAACACTCGAGAAGTGCGAGAAGCACTCGGCTGCGCCTCGTGCTTCTCTATGCACTTCTCTCGTGTTCTTAAAAAATTCCCGCGTGCTTATATAACATAACAATGCACTCGGGCGCGTTTTTTATTTCTATACCACAGTACAGTACTGTCCAGTAGCTTTTCAAAGAATGGTCACACTGCATGGTTTGATCCACAGATGAAAAAGTTAGAACCACAATGTATAGTAAAATAAAAAGTACCACGGTACAGTACTGTTAAGTAGCTTTCCAAAGAATGGTCACACTGCATGGTTTGATCCACAGATAGAAAAGTTTACCTTAACCTACTCACCAAAAGAAGTAGAAACCACATGTAGTCTGATACTATGGCAATACCCTGAGTAATTGCTGTTAAAAGAATGAGATCCTTCACGTGCCTGAAACAGGAATCAGAAATACTTTGGTCAGTTTCTGTGCAAAAGAAGACCCATATGCAATGATTAGTTTAACTGTCTCAAAAGTGACTGTGACGTAACTTCTCCTTTCAGTGCCAGTAAATTGCGGAGCTTCTAGTAGAAGACACAGCAGTGTGCTGGTTAGTGTGTCAGGACTTCCAAATAGGAGGTAAAGGTAAAGGTTAAGGTAAAGGTGCCACTTTCCTCACTCACCAGAGGGTGAGATCGGACATCGGCATATAGAAGGCGCCTTTGGCAACCGCCTCAGTCCATGAATGATCTCACCCCACCCACCCAGACCAATGACGGCACAAGTCAGCTAGACCATGACACCGGGAACACTCCCTTCTCTTTTCGAACTGTGCCATGGGTTCTTTTACGTCCCACAGATTCTCAGTATCCAGTGTTGTGAGACGGGACCTACGGCTTATCGTCCTTATCCGAGAAGACTAGAAAGTCTAACCATTTGCAGATGACATGACAAAGACAGCACTTTCTCCTCAGTTATTTTAAGACCCTGAGTGTTGGTCCGGCCGAGGTTTGAACTCACGACCTCCCGCACGAGAGTCCGGTGCTCTACCAACTGAGCTAACCGGTCGGAGGTCAGGTGTTTGAGCCCTGGTTATGGAACTGTGTTGTTTACTTACCGGTAAACAAGAAACTTAACTCCACACTTTCACTCTACATCCAGACGTATAAATGGGTACCAGTGATATAATGCTGGGGGTAACCCTGCGTTATACTAGCATCCCATCCAGGGGGAAGAATAATATTTAAGAAATAGAAAACATGTACCGTGTTTCTATCGAGTTTTAGTATAAATCTACTAGCGTTCTATCACAAATGCCGCGCTCTGATTGGCTATGCTATCCGCTATCTATTCTGTGATAGATAGTGAGTAGCGTAATGGCGGCCGCTTCTTCACGTTTTCGAAGTGTCCGTGAAGAAGATTTAGACAGTTTACTGGTCGAGGCTGTTCCAGAAAAGACAAAGTTTTGAACGACTAGTAGATTTATACTAAAACAATTAGATTATTCGCTCTCGATTTCTATGCATGATAGTTGACTCGGGCTGCGCCCTCGTCAACTATCACGCGATAGAAATCTCGAGCTCATAATCTAATTGTTTATTAGTATAAATATACTAGCGTTCTATCACAAATGCAGCGCTCTGATTGGCTACGCTACCCACTATCTATTCTGTGATAGATAGTGAGTAGCATGGTATCTTTCATTCTTCTAACACATTCTTCTAAGCTCGAAATTTATTGCTCGTAAAAGTTTGGGAGAATTCGAAAAAGCTGCAGCATTTCTCGTTCTCCCAAACTTCCACTTGTGTTTCTATAACTCGACAAAAACACGGAAAATGTTTTCTATTTCTTAATTAGATTCAAGTGGAGTCCCTTGTAGCCCCCTGGAGACACTTTGAGTCCACAGAAATGTCAGAAAGTCTTGTCATAAAATACCTCATCCTCCAAGCCATGACCTGAGACAAGCATGCTACACATGTAATATATTCTGTTCATTAAGCCATAACCCAAGACAAGGATGCTATATGTGAATATTACAAAAACTGTGACTCTAGCGAAGGTTAGTATATTGGACAACCTTCTACTGTTAGTTAAAACTGGAACGGAAAAGTATAAGCCATACTCTGCAGTTCCTGATTCAGTATTCAAGTCCATTCCTCCATCTACAAGTGCACCTGATGAGGAATAAGTGGGTTTTGCCATTGACTCCATAAATTTGTAACAACCACCATACATTCCAGTGGCAAAAAGAAGCAGGACCTGAAATGATACCAAAGAAAAAATGTAATAACATTAAATGATCATCGCAGTTATGTGCACAACTTAAGCAGCTGTGAATTTTAAAGCCTTTTTTTTCAGGCTTTAAAATTCACAGCTGCTTAAGTTTTGAACATAACTGCGATGATCATTTAATGTTATTACATATTACTCCGCAGTGCAAATATATGGTCTTTCATATATTCATTTGCAACAAAGGAAAAAATGTTCTGTATTTCAAGCTTGTTGCTTTCAATTTCTTTTTTCTTTTTAATTAATCAATTACGAGATTTCTATAGCGCATTTTCCTAACACCCAAATGCGCTAAAATACAGTGTCAAATAAATTATAATCAATACACAATACACTAAAAACTACAAATATAGCAATATAGAAAACCTAAGAATCAAAAAAGTCTAAAATTCTTAAAATCAAAAAAGTCAAAAATCTAAAAATAGGTTTGTGAAATAGATAGGTGTTAAGATTAGCTTAAAAAAGAGACAGATGCGTTGCAGGTACGTTGGATTCACACCATGAAGTGCCTTAAGGAGGTGTTCAATAAGATCTTAAAAACAATACACTGGCAGACAGGGAGCCAATGCAGCTCAACCAGTAATGGTGTGACATGATCAAACTTTCACTTGCAAGTGATAACTTTGGCCAGCGCGTTCATAATGAACGGTTCATTTTCTCACAGGTTCACGTGAAAGCCCTTTAACTCCCAAGAGATCTCCCTTTGACAAGTAGACTTGTCTGGCATAAAGTCACTCTTAGGTGGGAAAGGGTTAATTCTCAAAATTTTTAGCATGGCTCAAAAGAACCTTTTCCATGACACTATCAGGGTTGCAAATTTTTCTTTTTTTGAAAGGGCATATGTCCGACTAAGTGACCATTTTGGTCAGACAAAACAAAAATGTTGTCACTGATGGGTTGGCGCAGTGGTGAGGGTGCTCGCCTTCCACCACTGTGGCCTGGGTTCGACTCCCCGCCCCAGCATCATATGTGGGCTGCGTTTGTTGGTTCTCTACTCTGCTCTGAGAGGTTTTTCTCTGGGTACTCAGGTTTTCCCCTCTCCACAAAAACCAACACTTGATTTGATTGATTTAATTTAATATGATTTGATTTCATTTGTGCTTTACAGCGTCCCCAATTAGTACGTCAGTGCTAGACACAGTTGACATTCAAATAAAGGTCAGGTCATCACCAAAAAAAGGTTGAATTTTATACACCTTTACTATCACACAATACACATTAAAAAATTGCTCTGACATCATGTCCGACCACAGTTATGATTTTGTCAGATATGAGCTAGTTTTGGTTGGCTAGTGACTGATGACCCACTGTTATTTGCAGCCCTACACTATGGTAGGGTCATCTTTCAAACTTCTCAGTGAAACATGGCAATACATGAAACCAAGCAATGATCAATTTCTGTAGTGTTATTGGCACAAAAATGTTCAGATGTTCAAACGAGAAAAGAAGCAAAGAAATAAATACAAACACTTAAAATAAATACGCTTAAACCAAGAAAAATTAGTTTAGACATGAAAACAACAATTCTTGAGGCGTTCGTGCTGAATGTAGGGACAAAGAGGGTTTAACTATTTTGCAGTCTTGGAAACAAAGCTTTATTTTCCTTACATTTATCTTACAAGGGAAGTTCCCTGTCTATAAGTGCAAACTTACCCAAGACAGCCAACTTGAATTATAATTAAAAAATGAAAACCTGAAAATGATATATGTTACCTGAAAGGCATAAAAAGGTGTTAGAAATATTTACTTCAATGCTATATACAGGATGTGATAGCTTGGCAAAGTCATATTTCATGAGGAGCTCTTTTGGATGTTCTTATTCTGGGATATTTTTATCTATTTTCAGTAAATGCAGCTTAAAAACTTTCAGAAAAATAAATGAACCATTTTTCCATATTTTGCAAGTGGAAGAGAAGGTGTGCCTTATAAAATTAACACTGTAAGCTTTGAGAGAAAATAGCCTTTCTTTCTGTACATAGTATGATGCAAGTACACCAGCTTCCTACTTATTGCAATTAATTGAAAACAAAAGATCTTTAAGAACTTTATAATGATTGAATTCTAACTTTTTTTCCTTTTTTTATATATTTGTGTAAAAATATATTTACCTTACCTCTACACTTATCATAACCTTGGCATAAAAGTCGAGGGTTGCATTGTTTTCGTCCAGAATCTGTTTCTGTCCTTTAGTTGCCTGCTTCTTCGGCTGTAAAAGGAAATAAGTAAATATGACAATTACTGTAGGCAAAGCAGAATGGAGAATTGTGGCTAGGCGACATACGTGTAACCTTTCATCTTTACAACGTTGTCGCTATATAGGTTTCTGGGTAAGATTTCCACACAGGTCCCCACTTCATTATGCATGCTGAAGCTGTCTTGTCTGGTGTAATGCACGTGCAAATATTTCTTGTGTTCGAAGAACGAAAGGTAAGATTTCTGCACAGGTCCCTACTTCATTATGCATGCTGTAGTTGAATTGTCTTGGGAAGTGCACATGCAAACATTTCTGTGAACAAAACCTACGACTACAGCATGCATAATGAAGTAGGGACCTGTGCGGAAATCTTTCTGAACGAAATAGTATAGTTACAGAATGCCACTAAGGTGCGGGATTGCAGAATATCAAAATATCAAATTAACTATTAGATTTTGAGATTTTGATATTATCATGATAACTATATCAAAATATCAAATTAACTGTGACATTTGATATCAGAATATCATGATAATATCAAAATATTGATACCGATATCATCATTTCATATGTTGGCCTGGATGTGACTAAGTGTGGAGGGGCTTGATATATCATGATAATATCAGAATATCATGTAGGGACCTGTACGGAAATCTTACCGATTTCTGTATCATGAAAAATAAATGAAACAGTAGGGCTAACACATGGATAGTGAAGCATAGGGGTCTCCATATAGGGTAATGTGGAAATATCACCATTTGATCAATGGTAAAACAGCAACATGCATATTTACTGCCTTAATTTCATCAGTTGAAAGGCTAAGACGCGCTTGGCTACAAGGAAATTTAACCAACTTTTTACGCAATCTTCATCGAAAAGGGAAACCAAATGCAAGCGAAAGGTTTACCTATCAAACAATATGAGTTGTAAAATTTGTCGCTGACACTGTGGCTACCTACTTCGACTTTGTTTGTATCTACCTTTTCCTACAGTACTCACCGCCATTTTGAAAGCCAGGTACACTGGTTCCTAGTCCCAAACCTGGTCGTGGGAGATCTGGGTACGTTGCAAATTACTTGTTGCCACAAGTTTACTAACTCGCATCTCTTATACTGCAATCTGATTGGTCAAAATGCTAATTGTGTTTTGGCAAAAGATGCATATGATAATTGGAAGTTATTCCTAGAAGTGTTAAAAAGAAGCAGTTTTGGTGTTTATTCTATTCCAAGTGCCTTCTGAAATAATGGCGTTTTGCTATACATACAACAACGCTATGCAATGGAGTTGTATTCTAAATGGTGCTCCAATAACTGAATGAGTTTCTGTATTCCCCGGGAGCCTTATAAAATTGTGTCAGACGAGAGATTTCCTTCCATCTGGTACTGCGAAGGCCAGTGGTAAATCTCCCCCCTCCCCTACCCCCTTCATGAGACCCTGGTAAATTTGAGACAGCTTCAAGTGTTCGCTCATGGAACTCCTGATCAGGAGTTCCGGCTCCCAAAAATTTCCACACATCGTACAGCTAGAAGTGATAGTACAGTGATAGAAGTGTTGACAAGTCTTCGTTTGGATCCCAGCCGTTGAATAAAACAAAAACATTTCAAGCCAGGCAGCAAGAAACTTAACGAAGACTTCAGTGTACGTCTATTGTGAAGAAACCGGTCACAAACCCAACTTAACCACTGCGGCAAGGTTGCAACTCTGGCAGAACGAAAATGAGTACTAACTGAAAAACAGCTATGTTTCAACTGTGCTGGCAACAAACATAAAGCTGTCGAATGTCGCAGTCAAAGGGGATGCCTGTTCTGCAAACGAAGACATCACTCATCAATTTATGATCGGGCTGGATCAACAGAGCACATGCTTGTGGCAACGGGTGACGCATCGCGCGGTTACTTACCCGGTGGTAGTTGTCAATGTTGAAGGAATTTACCCTTAAAGCCCCGATAGTGTCTTTATAGATTTTACTCTGGCTTACGCCAGACGATTCAACTCGTCACAGGGAGACCCCTCGGGGCTTAAAGGGTTAAATGCCGAGCTTTGCTAGATACCGGAGCAGGTAGTTCGTATACTTCCTCTGCGCTTGTCGAACATCTTCAGAAGCGTCCTGTCCGCAGACAGCGACGGCGAATTTAGATGATTATGTAATCAGCTAATCAGGTGATCGAGCTCTACAAACTGAAGATCGGCAGTGTAGATGGAAGCTTCTATCTTGAGACGGATTTAACCAAAGTAAATAGAAGCCATCTACTCTCGATCGAGCTCTCTCAGAAGTCCTAAGTAGAAGGAGAAAATTGCAAGATTTCTTCATCTTCGGGGTGCAAAAATGGATGACACCGATGATGAAAAAGAACTCCCAATACATCTAATCCTTAGGGCCAGCGAATACGCAAGGTTGAAAGTTAACAGCATGCCGAGAATCGGAAACCCCGGAGAGCTGGTAGCGGAGCTCTTACGATTTGAGTGGATGATGATGTCCCATGGAAAAGAAGTAAATCTCACCAACATTGATGTGCTAAATGAAATCCTAGAGAAGCATAGCTACCGGAAAGCCATTCGTATCGTGGCATGGGTAGCAAGGTTCCTGAGGAACTGTAGAGGGAAAGGTGCGAAGGAATCTGGTCGTTTAACTGCAGAGGAGACTGAGCTGCAGGTTACAAAGTGGATCTACAGAGTGCAGGAGAGATTTGCCGAAACGGACAAGTAGCAGAAAGACGGTCCTCAGCTTAACTTATACAAGAATGATCAAGAGATCTTCGAATGTCGAGGTCGCATCCAAGGCGATTATCCTGTCTACCTTCCAGATGATGAGTCATTCTGCGAGAAGCTGGTTGCAAGTGCGCACGAGGATGCTCTCCATGGGGGAGTTGGTCTCACTATGGCTTAAGTTCGGGAAAGGTATTGGATACCGCGACTCAGACGACTAACCAAAAGAATGATTTAAAACTGCTTCGGATGTAAACGGTTCCAGGCAGTTGCCTTTGCCCACCCTCCGACAGGAAACCTACCAAAAGACAGGACCGAAGGTTTTTTACCATTTCAAGTGATCGGAGTCGATTATGCTGGACCAATCAGATACCGTACGGTAAGGGAAGAACCAAAGACGGGAAGGCGTACATCGTGCTCTTTGCCTGCAGTCTTTCTAGAGCCCTGTACTTAGAGTTACTTCCCAATCTTACCACTGACGAGTTCCTTCCAAGTTTGAAGAGGTTGATAGCCCGAAGAGGAAGACCACAGGAAATCTTGTATCGGTTGGAACTGTTTTGTGACATCTCCAACCGGAGAGAACCTCAGCATCTAAGAGCAGAGGCCAAAGAATTTAGGCCGAGAAGGCAAGCTGCCGTGGCTGCTCGAGATCAGATGAAACCATAACTAGCGCAGAGAACGATTAAGATTAATTTGACTCAATGAACATTTTAAGTCATACTTGATTTCGCTGCATTTACCGATTTCTACCAGCATTGGATTCTTTATATTTGCCTAATGATTAGTCAAATGGGGGAGTGGGCGGAGAGCTAGAGTGATTGTGTGACGCTTGCGTTACGAAATGAGCACTAAGCGGATCTGTCACCAGATAGTTTCTCAGTTTACTCCGTAATTCTGGATACAAATAACCTAAGCGTGGGAACCAATCTTCTTATGTAATCAGTTTTGATGTGTGAGCATTAAACAAGGAATTGTGACGGTTCTCGTGCGTCTGGTTTTGTCGAGATCTGAAAGCTATTCACGACAAAAGTGGCACCTCCGACGGGACACTTTAGCCTTGAAATTCTTGTGGGATGTGGTAAGAGGCTTGTAAAATCTGCCCTTTCAGACACTAACTGGTTGTATCATCAACATTTTAGGCAGTAAAGCCATTTATTTGAGGCCAGCAAGAACTCTTATCCCAGAAATGGAGGAAGATGAACCAGAGAAGGACGCGTTGTGCAGTAGTAAGGTAACTTTTAATCCAGCATGGGATCCCAAGGTGGGGACTGTTTTTCTCTCAACTTCCAATGGACGTCAAGAAACCATAAATAGGCTTTTGTACATTATGCTAGCATTTTTTCGAGCATTTTCATGAGGCAAAAGCATTGAGCATTATTCGAGCATTTTAGTGGCATTTTCCCCAAAATTTAATTTTTTGCAAGAAAATAAAACAGAAATGAACTTTTTTTCAGGAGCCCATGGTCGCTCCTGCTTTTTGATGAAAATGTAGCTGAGTAGAGACTGAGGACAAGTCAGCGGTTTTACCTTGCAAGACTAAGGAGTCAAGTACTTTATGTAGTTAGCCTCATAGGTGATTTTGAGGATTGTTTTTTTTTTTGGCTGCACGTTTTTGTAAGTGAAAACTTTGAAATAAATTTAAAAAAACGTTTGTATAATGAACATTATCCAAGCATTTTAATGACTTTTTGGGGGAGGCCAAGCATTTTAGTGGGAAAAATGGAGCTTTAACCCTTTCACTCCCAAGAGTGACTTTACAGATTTTACTCTGTCTAACGCCAGACGATTTTACTCGTCAAATGGAGACCCCTTGGGAGTGAAAGGGTTAAAAACTATCTCCCTTAACCCTTTCACTCCCAAGAGTGACTTTACAGATTTTACTCTGTCTAACGCCAGACGATTTTACTCGTCAAATGGAGACCCCTTGGGAGTGAAAGGGTTAAGGTGCAGCATTTTAGTGGGGAAACAAAAGCATTATGTACAAAAGCCTGACCATAAACCTTTCATTGATTTGAAAATGAAATCCGTTTTTCCAAGCCAGGTCAAGCAGGCCATTAATCTCTTTATCGTCTTCTAAGGTTTCTCAATGTTTCTAGGATTCTCTCTGATAATCAGTATGGTTTTCGAAAACATTCACCACTGCTTATGCTCTAGCTTGTTTGTATGACAAAATCTCTTCTGCTATTGAAAATAACGAATATACAGTTGGTATTTTTATAGACTTGTCTAAAGCCTTTGACACCGTTGATCATCATATTCTAATTTCAAAACTAGAGCATTATGGTGTTCGAGACACTGCACTTAGATGGTTTGAAAGCTATCTAAGCGGAAGACAACAATATGTGGAATTTTATGGTATCTGTTCAGAATCTTGCCAAATGAATTGTGGGGTACCTCAGGGCTCTATATTAGGCCCCCTCCTGTTTCTGCTCTAGATAAATGATCTGTGCAATGTGTCAAAGGTAGCAGACTTTATTCTCTTTGCTGATGACACAAACATATTTTTTTCTCACAAAGATTTTAATTTACTTTCTGAAACCCTAATTTCTGAAATGTGTAAATTAACACAGTGGTGTCGAGGCAACAAGCTGTCAATTAACTTTAAAAAATCGGATTTTATGGTTTTTAGACCATGCCAAAGGAGACAAACACTTGGTCTATCTATTCAAATTGACAACAATAAGATTGACAATTGTGAAAGAAACAGTATTTCTAGGTGTTAT
This sequence comes from Ricordea florida, assembly GCA_949710005.1. Lineage (NCBI taxonomy): Eukaryota > Metazoa > Cnidaria > Anthozoa > Corallimorpharia > Ricordeidae > Ricordea > Ricordea florida. The sequence goes on along the minus strand of OX453286.1, from coordinate 22,652,794 downwards.
CCTTGATGAACATTTATCATGGAAACCTCATATTCTTAGCGTCTCTAGAAAAATATCAAAATCTATAGGCATTATTTATAAGTCAAGTTTTTGCCTTCCCAACGCTTCCTTACGCAGTTTGTACTATAGTTTAGTTTACCCTTACTTAATATATTGTATTTTAGTGTGGGGATCGACATATGAGAGTAATTTAAGTCGTGTTATTATTCTACAAAAGAAGATAATAAGGATAATGTGTTGTTCCAGAAAATATCCATACCCCTTCCACGGAAGGTCTTTTTGGTTTGGATCCTCCACCCCTCTGGAAATTCTAGTTAAGCACCATACATTCCTTACCAAATTTTGGCTTTTGAGACCCCCCACCCCCTTGGAATTTCCATTGACCTTCCATGGGGTGGGTATGGATATTTTCTGGAACTGCACAATCTCTAAAGTTTCTTTCCATTCTCAAACTGATGTTCTTTTTAAAGAACAGGAAATTCTGAAATTCTCTGACATTTATTTATATCAGATAGGTAAATTTATGTATCTATTTAAAAGAGGTTTACTTCCTAATTATTTTCATGATATGTTTATTCTTGTAAGCCAGTTACATTCGCATTATACTAGAAATTGCAACCTTTTTTTACATACCTCCCTGTCGAACTAATATCCGAAACTTCTCAATTCAGTTTCAAGGACCTAAGTTTTTTCATTCGTTAAGTCCTGAAATTCAAAACAGTGAAAGCATCTGTTTGTTTAGCAAAAGACTTAAAAACTTCCTTCTTTCTTAGTCAAATATACTCTTTGTTGAGCTACATACTTCTTCTTTCCTCTTCTTTTCTTTTGTTTTTAAAATACCGTAATATATTTCACATTTAATGCTGTCCTTATAACTTGTATGATGTACCCTATATTGTCAGGAAGCCTATAGTTCATAAGCCCCCAGCTTCTATATAGGCTTCCTTGTCATTACCACCTTAAACATTGGTAGTCTATTGTTTTTAAGTTATTATAAATTTCAAGTGTATTGTGTTATTATTATTTTTTTCTTTTGTGGTAAATGGCAAAAATAAATGAATACTGAATACTGAATACTATGCCTACTTTACGAATCTTAGCCATATCCTATATCATTTCATTAAGACGTGTTCATTTCAACAGCTTAAGTGAGAAAAAGTATGAATTTTGAAACACATGCCACCTCACACTTTGGCTTTCATCTGCAAATCCGAACATCCATAAAACTTTAAAAACGTTTATAAATGCCCAGAACCTCTGTCCCTTCTACCGTGTATATTTCCTCTTTGAAATTGTAAGCATTTGAAGCTAGGATGTTCATCACCGATTGGTCGTATCTATGGCAACCTGCATGTTGGTCACGTGGAATATTTGTAAAGTCACATATACGCCTGGCATCTGGCGGTGAAATGCAGTCCACAGTTAAGGCACACATTATTGCCCATTTTAGTATGTGTTTCTGAACTTCCGCGGTATTAAAGAAAA
>OX453286.1:22643809-22646309 GCA_949710005.1 Ricordea florida | reverse complement strand
TTCCCAGCTTCCAGCCTTTATCTACATCCCTGATGCTATAGCAATGGTCTCTCCAAATCTTACGTCTCCTCTAAAGTATTTTAAGGGATAATTACGCTTATTGCCATTTCCTTTCTTCTTTTCAATCCCTTTGACACTGTGTAGCAAGCTGTAACAGGGCTCAAAGTTAACGACCAACTGGTCGCATGTGCGACTGGATTTTTGGCTTTGCGCCTAAAAAATTATGTGCGGTCGCACCACCGCGCCTTAAAAACCAAAGTACAGCGCGACTTTTCTAGTGCTTACTCACCTGACCATCTAACGTACTCCGATTGATAAATATAAATATAAATATAAACATAGATATAACACAACCAGGCACCAAGTAATAAAGTTGCACCATTTTCCTTTCATCGCTGTGTGTTCTATTCGTGATCTTTAAGCCTATTTTCCCAGTGGATTCTCCGAACTCGAACGTTCATTTTTTCCCACGTTCTGTGTTGTAAACAACTCCGCTGACCCGCTGACACATGCAAATGAAGGAATGAAACACGTGCTTCTTGCGCAATCGATGACCAGGTCAAAAAGAGAAATGGGTGGAACTTTTCTGTTAACTTGAATGATGATAACACGTAATAATTCCTGAAAGTGGGAAGTCGAGTTGATGTAAAAAAAAAACAATAGTATTTTCGCTATCTTTTGGTTCAACGTAAGGGTGACCTAAAGGTGACTAATAAATGTCTTTAAGCTATTGCTTTCTGTTTTTACTGGGGCTTCCGTTAAGCTTGTCCGAGTCAGAAATGCAGGCCGTTAGTTTTCTTGGTCACCAAATGGGGGTCACAGTGGCAGGCGTATGGTGGCCCATAGCTATCACTCAAAATTTGCCAAAGATTTTGCAAAAATCCTTCTAAAATAAACAGATATCTTAATGAAAAGGTAAAACAAAAGATAAGTAATACTTAAATCAAACGTTTATTCATTGAAAATCAAAACTAAAATTAGAATGAAATGAAATAAAAATAAACTTAAATTGAAAATCAAAAATAAAATAAAAATAAAATGAAATAAAAATGAACTTAAATTGAAAATCAAAAATAAAATAAAATGAAATAAAAATAAACTGAAATTGAAAATCAAAAATAAAATAAAAATAAAATGAAATAAAAATGAACTTAAATTGAAAATCAAAAATAAAATAAAAATAAAATGAAATAAAAATAAACTTAAATTGAAAATCAAAAGTAAAATAAAAATAAAATGAAATAAAAATAAGCTTAAATTGAAAATCAAAAACAAAATAAAAATAAAATGAAATAAAAACAAACTGAAATGAAACTGAAAAGTAAAATTAAATTTTGCATGAGCCTAGCGCTATCATAGTATACCAGGATGCTTTGCACGATGAGTTGATATAGTAAGGAGGGCGCCTGGGGACGAGGCGGGCAAGAAAACAAGATGGCGAGCGGAGATGGTTCTTGGTGTGAAGACGTGCGCTTGCAGGAAGATTTGAGAAACTACGTGAGGCAGGGCATGAAACGAAAGGAGATGTTAGATTTTTTAAAAAGAGACTTCCCCACTTATGCTTTGAGTATACCCACATTGGATAGACGTCTTTGATACTTCAACATTTTCTGCACGGATACAAATGTCACTCTTGACGAAGTTAAGGAGGCTGTTGGGAAGGAACTTGAAGGGCCTGGCAGGAAAAGCAAGGAGTGACAGACCTGCACGACTTCTAACAATGGAGACTTTTTTACCATGTAATATTTGACCCCTTTAGAGTTTCGCTCTTACGAGTATGTCTTTTAGGGATTTTCCTCTTTTATACGATATTAGTGGTGGCTCTTTGAAAATTTGCCGTAGAGAAGGCTGATTTTGTATCAAGTGCCATTTCTCCATTAAAACATTTTTGAGGTTGGGCACTGATGGTTGATATTGTGTTACAAAAGGCAGGAGTTCTTTCTGGTTTTCATTTTTCTGTCGTAGCGCCGATACCCTTTCTGTGAATTTGACATCTGAAAGGCGGAGTGTCTCGTTCAGATTTTTTGGACTATAACCTCTAGCAAGGAGACGTGATTTGAATTTGTAAATGTGCTCTTCAAATGTTGTTCTTGAAGAGTTAGTTCGTAAAAGTCTTAGAGCTTCGCCCTTCACGAATCCCTTTTTGACACCCAATGGGTGGCTAGAGGAAAAATGAGTGTATTGAAAGGTTTCAGTAAGCTTAAAGTGTGTTTTTATATCCAGGGTGGAATGATCTCTAAAACATTTGCCTTTGTATACAACTGTATCCAGAAATGTAATCTCAGTATTTGAAATTTCAGCTGTAAATTTGATTGTAGGGTGATGTGAGTTTGTACGACAAAGAGCCACCACTAATATCGTATAAAAGAGGAAAATCCCTAAAAGACATACTCGTAAGAGCGAAACTCTAAAGGGGTCAAATATTACATGGTAAAAAAGTCTCCATTGTTAGAAGTCGTGCAGGTCTGTCACTCCTTGCTTTTCCTGCCAGGCCCTTCAA
>OX453286.1:22613809-22638809 GCA_949710005.1 Ricordea florida | reverse complement strand
AATCCTTCTCTGGCGGAACTATAGATATCTTGTATCTTAACATATATCTGTAAGAAAAGAACAGTAGTGCAGCTTTTAGGCTTGTTTCTCTGGGATATGTTTTCTGAAAAAAGAAAAAAATTATCTATACTGTCTTACAAGACTTATCAACAAGTTATGGTGAAATTGTAAGTAACGTCTTCTTTCTTCCTCGAGCTTGGGCTGAAAAAAAAGAAACTATCTGAATCTTTTTATAATTCCTCTTAACAAGTGCAGTTGAAAATCAAAATCTTCGATTATATGTTCTCGTAAGGGTAACTCTACTAAACACAACCTTTGGTGTTGTGTACGCGTTTGATACTGAACAAACCATATGCTTGCTTGAATCTTTGCATATATCTAGTGAAAAGAGGTAACAAAAAAATGTGCTCTTTGTAATCGTTTTAACATGTGTCTCATAACAGCTAGATCATCAACAACATGCTCTATTAACGGTATATCTGATTGCTTTAGGTAATTGGATCCATATCGGTCACATAAGAATCTTGCACATGCCTTGTTCTCTCTTTGAATCTATCGAGAAACAATTAATCTTCTTAATCCGCGCCTTACAACTCTCAGATCGTCACAAATGTGTTCGATCACAGGCAGATCTGCATATGGAAAATGAGTTGCATATCGACGGTACAGAAAATTTGTACATTCTCTAGTCTTAGAGAATATCTATGGAGAAAGAAAAGTTACGAGTGATTATAAGATAGTTATATTATAACACCATGCAATTCTACTCTGAATGAACACAAGTTCATTATGTAATGCATCTGCACAATCCTTCATCATTTGTGTTACTGCTTGATCGCGTTTGTTTATAACATAAGCGGAGCACTCGTCAAACAGTCCATAAATCTACGAATAAAAAGGACAAATGCCCACATAAGCCCAATCTAAATCTTGTATTAGAGGTGAACTTGAGGAGATTGAGGAGTATTCGCATGCAATGTAGTTAGTGAGTTCGATAAGTTCATTCATGATCTGTTTTGTAAAAAAAGAAAAAAGAAAATTAATCATCCCATAGGATGTCATAAGGTGAAGGGGGCATAACATAATGAAGTTGTGAAATACATTGTGTTAAGTAATTATGAACATTCACAATTAAATCTTTATCATCATCGCGCACTGTTCTTGGCAACATATCAAACAAAAGATAAGAGGAACAGGTATCCATAGATTCTGTTACCTAAAGAAAAATACGATAGAACTATAAATGAGAATAATCATGCTCATATCGTAAACTGTTTACTATAGTCCTACACTGGAATATTTTATCTCTTGCGCGTAATGAATCAAACATGTGAAATAAATCATAGCGATCAGGATATCCTTCCAGTATTGTATAGCATCTATCACTAAGGAAATTGTAGCAACTATCAATGGATCGTGTCAACTGGAAAAGATGAAAAAAAGAATCAATCATGTAACGGTTGGTCATCATCGTGAAACAAAAATAAATGAGGATCTATTGCCATGATACAAAGCAAGTTTTTTGCTATTTGACAAAAACAAGTAACATCGTGGTGATAATGAAATCTATCACAGTGAGAATCAATGCTGTCAATAGCTTCAGAATAAGTTCTTGCTCTTGGTTGCAAAACAACTGATTCGAAAAGATGAACTAAACTCATGCCCATTGATCGTAAGTATCTTCTGAAATGATGCGATTGAATGTTTAGAGTAAAACGATGTACACCATCCAAGAGCTGAAAAGAGAAAAATTATAAGAGATTGTGTTCTCTAAGTAGAAAGAAAGAAGGCTTCTTAACTGTTTCAAATAAAAAATTTATTACAAGCTCTTTATGAATGTTTAAAGTCGAAAAATGAAGTGCCTTTAGATCTCGAAACATCACAAATGATTTTTCAATTATCATTTCCGAGCTGCTATATCGTAATTCTGGATACATCTGGAAGATATAAAGTTATTTCCTTTTGTAAATGTGAACAATCTTATATTGATGTCCATAAATTTTTGTACTTATCACTGTATTCACAGGAATTTGATAAGCGTGAATATCAAGTAGAACCTAAAGAGAGATAAATAAAAAAAGAAAAATAAGTTGTGGATGCTGAATTGTTTTTAAACAAAAAATAATTATGTCTTTGTGCGGCCTCCATCCTCCCCTTACAGCCGCCCCTAACCTCACAAAAAAAACTTAAATATTTACACTGTGGCCTCCGTCCTCCCCTCACAGCCACCCCTAACCTCACGTCGGTCAAAAAAATCAACAACGAAGCATCCACAATATATCTATAACTTCTTTTATAAAAGCTGGTGTTATAACAGCATCTTCATGAGTAGCACTCTCTAATAGTTCTCGTATCATGTAATAGTTGTAAAAAAACCTATAAGGATCGGAAACAGATCTGTTTTGCAGTAACACTCTATATTTAAGGGTAGATTTGGTTGCTTTTAGTTTAACCAGTGCCTATAACAAAAATTAAAAGCAGAGTGAATCAAAAAGAACTTTTCTTTCATAATACTGAAGGGGTTTGCAGGCAAACCAACAATCCATGCCTATACATATTGCCTTTTGTAATAGATTTAGAGTTACGCGTTCAATAAATGAAGATGCTACATATCTTTGCTGTTTATCCATTAGATAAAGAACAAGTTCGTTATGAGTCTATAAAAGAAGATGGAAAAAAAGTTTTCATCACTAACGATATTCTAAGTTGTTTAAACGAGATTCTAAATTGCTTATGTACCGATAAAAGTAGTACAGTGTTATACACAGTACGATCCAAACACATGCCAAAGAAATACCAAGGGTTATATTTGCTCTTCTTCTTACATCTCTTATTCTATGTCTTAATCGTACTCTTACCAAGCGAATCCTGCGCTGAAATTCAGGGTCAGCCAACAAAGCATCGGTAGCCTGTTCCGAGACCATGATATAGGTTGAAGGAAACTGCTTCCTACAATGTGGGCAGTCAAATCGACGGCTATCCAACCACTGATGTAAGCAACGGTCACACAGGGGTTTTCTGCAACACGGTGTGGGTGGGGACTCGTGTCCTTCAAAACATACTAGGCAAGGCCCATTAACTGGTGGATCTCTTGGGATCTCTCGTTGCGGCTCAGCATTTGCATCATTGGCATTGTTGCTGCTACCGGAAGCTCCCAAGTTTTCATTAGCAGCTAGTTCACTATCATTACTATCCTCTCCCTCCTCAGTGGTGTAAGATCGATGATCATCCTCATCAGGTGTGGGAGGTGGAGTTGGTGTGGATGAATCATTCTCAGGTGGGGAAGATTGATTCTCAGATGAATCCTCAGTCGGTGCTGCTGTTGCTGCTGCTACAGTTGTATCCTCAACCGGTGCTGCTGCTGTTGCTGGTACAGTTTCATCTACAACATTCAATGAAGGGTGATCATTAGATGTTGTAGATGATTCACCTGGTTCATCAAAGTTGAGGCGCCTCTTAGCACGATATGAACGGGTTTGCATCTTTCGTTTGGGCATTTTTCCGCAGGAAAGGAGTAAAAAACTTTGAAGTAACTAGTAAAAACCTTGCTTGCACTCGCAAAGACCAGCCAAGTAAAAGTGATGAGCCTGGAACGGGTGCTCACTTATATAGAGCTGGAAAAAAACCGGTTTGACGAGTTCGTGGTCAGAAAGAGGGAGGGGGGTGGGGGGTACCCCCTCCGAAAAAAGCAGAATAATTAAAAGAAAACCGGGTTCACTAGAAAAAGACTGGTAAAACAGGGTGAGGTTCTAGTAGGAATAGGGTATAAAAGAGGGCTATGGGTTCCATTTGATATCACAAATTGTGAAACTGGAAAGATGCATGAACCGGAAAATGAAAAGAGTGTGGAAGCTCAATTTTGGCGAGTGTTTTGTGAGTGTGTTTGGGATAAGGTTAAAGTCTTAGCAAATGAAGCCTGTTATGGATGTTCCCATAGAAGTTCATATGAACAAGACCATAGTTGTAACATGGAGGATGAACACAAGATTTCAAAGTTTATTGGAAAAGCAGTGAATTGTGTGAAGTCATCTAATGTTGTTACTTCATGGTTAAAATCATGTTGTATTTTGGGTTTTACAACCCAGGAAGTTCTTCAATGTAATAAGGAATGGGTAAATTATCAGTTCAATCGACCGGATCTGGAAAATGTACTGTTGAGTTTGATGATCAAAGGTGAAAAGGAGAGTGATGATGATGATGATGATGATGATATTGTTGGTGATGATGATTATTTTGAGTTTGAGGAGGATGATGATGATAGTGATGATGATCGTCTTGTTGTGGATGATGAGTTTGAGGAGGAGAGTGAAGAATCAAAGCAGGAATTACTTCAAGCAGTAGCCATACTTGAAGAACAACTAAAACAGCAAGAACAAGAAAGAGAGGGGCAAGTTATGAATGATGATTGGGTTGTTCAACCGGGTGCTTTTGAGTGGGACATGTTCGATTTCTAAAAGAACTATTATACTTATATCTTTTAGTGAACAAGTTGGAGGTAAAAGGAAGAGAGAAGAAGAAAGAGGTCGATATACTCTAAAGGAACAGAATAGGCGTAACATCCCGAAATTCAATACAACTGGGGTTGATTATCACTTAACCATCGATATTCCCGAAGCAAGATCCGTTCGAGAAGGAACAAGTAACTTAAATGGTGTGCTGGAAAGTGCTATCACTGACATGACACGAGGAATGAATGCACGAGATCAAGTTCGATTTGTTATGCAAACACGAGAATTAACCTCTCCGATCAGTTTACCTTTCATGCCTGTGGAACATTTTACAGCACAGAGAGTAATGTTTGAGGTGGAAAGAGTCCTGCAATCATATGAGGATTTGTATGCGAATCAAAGATTTGATGTGAATCTAGTACATGTTGCTCTTCCTACTGGGGGTGGTAGAAGGAAAGTGGTTAACATGGGAAAACGGTTAAAGGAGAAGAAGTGCTTTATTCGTATCAGGAATAAAGATGAATTGTGTATGGCAAGAGCTATCGTAGTGGGAATTGCCAGACTAGAGAAAGATCCGAAATACGATATAATTCACCAGGGAAGACCTATTCAACGAGAAAGAGCCTTAATTTTACATGAACGAGCGGATGTACCTTTACAAGCATGTGGTATTGAAGAAGCGAAGAAATTTCAAGCCATCTTACCAGAGTACCAATTAGTCATTGTTAGTGCAGAGCAATTTAACAGCATCATTTACAAGGGTCCTACGAAGGAAAAAGTCATTTACTTATATTTACATGATGGTCACTTTGATTTGATTACATCCATGCCTGGATTCATGGGGCGCGTTTATTATTGTTTAGAATGCGAAAAGGGTTATAATACCGAAGAGGGAAGACATCATCGTTGCAAGAAGAAATGTTTATCTTGTTTTCAAGAAGGTTGCTCTGGGGATATATCATCATGGATATATTGTGCTTATTGTAGAAGGTCATTTCAAGGTCCTGGTTGTTTTGAGAATCATCGTCGAATGGGACCACAAGGGGGAATCTCTGTTTGCAAACAGTATCTGAAATGTAAAGATTGTGGTAAGATGTTAGATCGAACTCAGCGGGATACAAGATTACATAAATGTGGGGAAGTATTGTGTCATGTTTGTAACAAGTTTGTTGAAAAAGATCATCAGTGCTACATGCAAGTACCGAAACAGAAGAAAAAGAGAAAAAGAGGGGATGATGAAGAGGATTTATATTTGTTTTTCGATTTTGAGTGTACACAGAACACAGGCAAACATGTACCTAATCTTGTGGTAGTGCAGGATCAACATGGAAAGGAATGGATCTTTAAAACATGTAAAGCTTTTTGTGAATGGTTATTTGACGAGATGCCAGGATCAACTTGTATTGCACATAATTTTAAAGGATATGACTCCTACTTTATTTTGGATTACTTGTACAAGAACAATATCAAACCAACTCTTATCATGAACGGAGCTAAGATCATGGAGATGCGAGTTCCAGATGTGGGGATACGTTTCATTGACAGTTTAAATTTTTTTCCTATGGCCCTTGCAAAGTTACCCAAAACATTTGGTTTACAAGAATTGAAGAAAGGATATTTTCCCCATTTTTTCAACACAGAAGAAAATCAGCACTATGTGGGACCGATTCCTGCTGTTGAGTACTATGATCCTGAAGGTATGAAACCAGATGTGCGTAAAGCATTCCTTAACTGGCATAAAGAACAAGAAGCAAAGAAAGTGGAATTTCGCATGCAAGAGGAACTCGTGAGTTATTGTCGTTCAGATGTGGACATTCTGCGTCGATGTTGCTGTCATTTTATCAACACCGTGAAAGGATTGTGTCATATCCACCCTTTTAAAGAAAGCATGACTATAGCATCGTTATGTAATTTAATTTTTCGTTCTATGTTTCTTAAAGAAAAAACTATCGCAATTATTCCTCATCTTGGCTACAGAAAGAAAGCAAATCAATCACACTGTGCTTATCAATGGCTTGCTCATATGGCACAAAAGGACAATGTCTTCATTCGTCATGGTAGAAACGAGGGAGAGAAGAGAGTGGGTCCTTACTTGTTGGATGGATATTGTGAAGCCACTCATACAGCCTACGAATTTCATGGTTGTTTTTATCACGGTTGTATGAGATGTTTTCCCGGTACTACCATAAACCCCATAAATCAGTGTTCCATGTATGAACTTTATCAGCACACATTGGAAAGAACAGATTATCTAAAGAAACAAGGAATTGAAGTGGTGGAGATGTGGGAATGTCAGTGGCGAAAGATGCTGAAAGAGGATAAGGAAGTGAAAACATTCGTGGATAGATTACAGTTTGTTTCGCCTCTGAATCCACGAGATGCATTCTACGGGGGTAGAACAAATGCTACAAAGCTGCTTGTTGAGAATAAGAAGATGAATTATGTGGACTTTACGAGTTTGTACCCTGATATTAACAAGAACGGGTTGTATCCAATAGGCCATCCCAGAATAATCACGGACAATTTAGATCCTACAGAAATCAGTCAGTATTTTGGAATCATCAAGTGTGATGTTCTCGCACCTCGGGGATTGTATCACCCAGTACTACCCTTCAAGAGCAATAACAAGCTTATGTTTGCACTGTGTCGCACCTGCGCTGAAGCATTACAGAAAACGCCCTGTCAACACACAGATGAAGAGAGAACATTTACCGGAACATGGGTGAGCTTAGAACTGGAGTTAGCTCGTGAAATGGGTTATCGTGTTGTTCGGTTACATGAGGTATGGCATTTCGAACAAAAGAGCCAAACTCTGTTTAAAGAGTACATCAACATGTTCTTAAAGAAAAAACAAGAAGCCTCAGGTTGGCCTAGCTGGTGTGAAACTGATGATGATAAAACGAGATATATTGAAGAATATTATGAGCATGAGGGAATTCGCTTGGAAAGAGAACACATTCAACATAATGCAGGGGCAAGAAGCGTCTGGAAACAAATCTTGAATAATATGTGGGGAAAGCTTGGGCAGCGTCCAAACAGACCTAAGCTAGAAGTGATCAACGATGTAAAGCGTTACTTTGAGCTATTTACGAGTGCCAGTGTGAGTATAAAAGATGTTCATCTTGTTGCTGATGAAATGGTGGAAGTTTGCTATACTCAAGAGAATGATTTCGTGGAAGCTTCTGACAGAACAAATGTGGTGTTAGCTGCATTCACCACAGCTCAGGCAAGAATGAAATTATATCGTGTCATGGCAAAGCTGGGTGAGAGAGTCTGTTATTATGATACAGACAGTATCATATATATCTCAGAAGAAGATCAATGGGAACCTGTACTGGGTGATTACTTGGGGGAACTCACCAACGAGCTGGACAGTGACGATCATATTGTAACATTTGTATCAGCTGGCCCCAAAAATTATGCTTATAAAACATACAAGGGAAAAGTTGTATGCAAGGTTCGTGGATTCACCTTAAATGTGCGAACTGCAGAAAAAGTGAACTTTCACAGTATGATAGACATGGTACGAAGTGAACAATGTGAACCCGTTACAGTTCACAATCCTCACAAGATCATGCGTAACAAAAAGAGCAAACAAGTGGTTACTCAAGCACAAGACAAGAGATATAAGCTTGTATATGACAAGCGTGTAATCATAGACGAGTATGACACATTACCCTACGGGTATTGAACTGACAGGCAAAGTAAAGTGAAATAAGGTGTTTTTTAGTGAATATTATCATTTCTTTTTTCGGTTCCGTTGGGAGCTCATCTAGGTTTTATGGATACCGTTTGGTCTCTATTCTTCTTCTTCGTTTCCTTTGGCAGCTCAGTCAATTCGAAAATGTTCAGCAACTCTGTGGATTTCTGATAACGACGGATCTCTCTAAGAGCAACAGGTATTTTCCTCTGTCCCATTGATAGTTCGGTTGATTTCTGGTAACGACGGATCTCACGAAGAGCGAAGAGGATATGAAAAGGATAAAGCTGTTTCTCGTGCGTAAAATTGCAAGGATAGAACCAGAGATAGATCGGTTAGTGAGAAGCGAACTGTTGAATATTCCCCGTTGCTGTTATCCTTATACAGTCTCGGAACTAAAGAACTGTTGGAGAAAAGTAGAAGAAACGAAACCTGTTTATTGGAGTCATGTTGCAGTATATATACGGATGCTTGACTTTTTATCATTACCACCCTCACGAAAAAGGTACATGTTGGAATGGATAAGGGAACAAAACATGTCACTACCCAGTTTGCCGTGGTTGCTGGTAATCTATATGTACAACTACATAAGAGCACCATAAAGGATGAACTGTTATTAGTGTTATAATGCCTTGCATGGGGCGCGGAGCTCTACCTTCTGTTACTTTGAGAAACTTGTTTAAGCGCATCAAGTGTCATATCGCCTGTTGTAAAGGAGTTGTGATCGAGATTGTTGATGACCAAGAAGAGTATGAAGATGCGGCGGAAACAGAAGAAATGGAAGACGGAACGACAGGCCATACCCATGTTAGAAAGGTTATACTACACACCAGGAAAACCTGCTGCATTTGTTGGCGCAAAGCGATTGGTTGGTACCGCACGCGTAAAAGGAATCAAGCCATCGATATCGAGGAAATGGCTCGAATCACAGGTTCCGTATACCTTACACAAGCCTGTGCGGAAACAGTTTAAACGGAGTAGAGTAGTGGTTAATGGCATGGATGAACAGTGGCAAGCAGATCTTGTGGATGTACAAGCATTGAAAGGGGAAAATGATGGATTTCGTTATCTTTTAACGGTTATTGATGTTCTTTCAAAGTATGCATGGGTGGTACCTTTGAAGGACAAAACGGGGAAAAGTTTGGTGGATGCTTTTGATCACATATTTAAAGAAGATGGTCGTGTACCAGAGCGTTTACAAACGGATAAAGGAAGTGAATTCACAAATCGTCAGTTTCAAAAGTTTTTGGAATCTAAACATGTGCAACATTTTGTTACATACAGCGATACAAAGGCTCAAATTGTGGAGCGTTTTAATAGAACCATAAAGACACGCATGTGGCGATATTTCACTGAAGCGAATCATTATCGTTATCTGGATGTGCTAGATAACCTGGTGAAAAGTTATAATAGTTCTACGCACCGTAGTATCGGTACAGCACCCGATCGTGTAACTCAGGAAAATGCTCAAGAGATATGGAACTATTTGTATGGAGATGATTTTGTGAAACGAGTAGAAAGAATGCGCTACAAGTTCAAGGTGGGTGATCAAGTACGGATTGCTAAAGCACAGGGTGTTTTTGCAAAAGGGTATACACCCAATTGGACAGAAGAAGTTTTTACCATAGCCAGGCGTAACCGTACCACAGTTCCCACTTATAGACTAAAGGAATATGACGGTACAATGTTAAAGGGGATGTTTTACGAAGCTGAACTGGAACGCGTTCAAAGCAAGGAAAGTGACTTTTTCAAAATAGAGAAGATTCTTGATACTCGCGGTTCTGGGCGTAGAAAGGAATATTTAGTAAAATGGCGAGGTTGGCCAAGTAAATATGATCAATGGATTCCTGCCAGTTACGTGAAGGATGTGTAAATAAAGAAAGAGTTTTTATATTTATTGAATCATTGATATCAGTATGTTGGCCCGAGAGGATTTCTACTTGATCCTTCCGAGTAATACTCCCAGTAAGCGCTATTGGGATAACAGACCACACCACTACAAAATCGAATTGCCTCAAGAGATTCTACTACAAGGAGAGTGGGAAGTTGGTGTTACTGAAATATCCTTTTTTAAAACATGGTATCAACCTCCGAAGATAAGCCTCAATGAAACCAGTGATTTAACTTGGCAATATAGCACTGGTGAAGGGAATCCTTTTGTAACAAAGAAGCTACCCCCTGCATCATATCTTGGTTACTACAATATCTTTGAACACATAGTAAGTGCTATGAAGCATGATTTGGCTGAAAGTGGTGTTACTACTTATCACTACTTTAAACACTACTCCTATCCTACAACATCACGAACGGTGCGTTGGAGCCTCCCAGCTGGATATGTTCTTAAGATTCCAATATCTATGGCAAGAATATTGGGTTTTGTCGCCTTGAAGCATCCGGAATACCCAGAACTGTCTAAAAGTTATGTGAAAATGGCACCTTTCTTATCTTACCCGGATATCTACAAAATAACAGAGGAAGGAGAAAATACTGTGTTTGAGATTCATAATGATGATGACGAGAATGAACCGCTTCTCGTGTTTTTCCAACCTATGATGGAGATGACAGATGCGGATATGGATTTCAGTGTTAGTAACAGTGCCATTGAACAAGATTGGTTATCTACTCTTGCTGATGTGGAAGATTTTTATTCTTATCGTTTCCGTGTTATGTTCAAGGAATTCGCGAAAAAGTCATTTTTTAAAGAGAAATACGGGATTGAGATGAACTATGAAAACGACAAAGAAAGATATCGTTTGGATCTTCAACCAGGTGCTTCCATTCGAGTGTCGTTAGCCCTAGCGCGCATCATGGGATTTGTGGATTTCAACGGTAACATTAGAGCACCTTATAGGGATGGGAGATTTAGATTGGATTTATCACTTTCTCGGATCATGTTTGTGATTATGCCTCGCCAAAATGCCTGGACCTTGTATGTTAGCCCTCCACAAGGTGCAAGGAGAAGATATCGACCGATTGACTATGATCCTATCAGTTCTTTCTCGATCGAGTCCAATTTAAATATTGAGCCGTGGTTCGATGGGTTTAAGAAATCGAGAGTATTGCAATGGATCACTCCAACTGACAATATTCCACAAGGGACACAGGAACACAAAGTGATTGAAAACATTCATTACCACGACCTGCATGAGGACCGTTTACGCGAACTAGAAATTGTTTTAAAGGTTGATGCAGAAAAAGAAGTTCCATTTTATGCAGGAACTGTCACAGTAACACTTCATTTTCGAAACAAGGCACACGTGATACCATGAGTGAAGTAGCACCTTCGAGTTTTTATCTCTATCTACCAAGTAATGCGAGTACCGCTACATTTCCCGAAAATGGTCCTAGCGGGTATACAGTGGTTCTACCAAATCCTCTTGAATTGTATGGTGAATGGGAAGTGGCACTAGCGAGTTTCGTTTATCCTAATTCTTGGTACAATATTATTGCACCTCTTGAAGACAAGATTGAACCGAATCATATTGGCAAATTTCTGGCGATGCGCAGTGTAGACCGTCGGGCTGATGATTACAAGGATAAGCCCGGATATTATAAAGGGTGGATACCAATACATTTGGCTCCAGGTAACTACAAAACGATAAGAGATGTTATGAAAGGTATTGACAGGGCATTAAGAAAAGAATTTGGAGATGATGTGGTGAATGAAGAGTGGCAAATTAAAGAAGTGGACGCTCATACAGAAGTGAAGATAAAAAAGATTTCAGGATTGGCTTTGAACAGATACCTGTACACTGTCCTTAATATGAATGATCGTGTAAGAAGGCTTCCCCTCACTATCATAGGAGGAGTGGAATATAGTCCCATTGATGATGACTTCCCAGAACCTACAACAGGACAATCTGACAGCAGTAACTATCTTGTATTCGGATGGGATGAATTTGATACTGCAGAAGAAATACCCAATGAAGCTGATTACGCAGATTATCGAGTAGATCATAACGTAAACGACAAGGTGAATTGGTTCATCGCTGGTGTTAATGGAGCAAGCAGTTTTCAAACCATATATATCTATTCAGATGTGGTGGGAACACAGATTGTAGGAGATGTGAGAGCCAATGTGCTTCGTGTAATTGCACCAAGAGGGGAAACAAACGATATTATCAATGAGAACTTTTCTAAACTCTTTTACACTCCTGTGAGGCTTAATCGTATAAGTAAGATTGAAGTGCTTTTAAGAGGCGACACAGGAAAAGCGATTTCATTCAAAGGAGGTGTTGTAACAATCACATTGCATTTTCGTAAGAAAAAGGATGAACGGTGATGACTTCTACTTGTTTCTTCCAAGCAATGCAAGTACAGACATCTACCCTCACAATGATGGTTCCAGTTTTAAAATTGCTTTACCCACCAAGTATGAGCTTCATGGAGATGAGTGGCAAGTAGGTTTAGCAAGTATTGTGTATCCTCATACTTGGATAAATCTATCACAACATTACACACCAGAGAGTTTGTTCTTTGCAAGAATAGGGAACTCTAGAAGGCCCGAGAAATTCAATAATGTACAAGACTATTACGATGAGTATTGGGTTCCTTTACACCTTCATGAAGGTGACTACAGAACAGCTGGGGATGTTATTAGAGGAATGGAAAGAGCATTACGGGTTACCTTTGGTGATCGTTTAGCAGATGAGGAATTTAAGTTCAGCTACACTAACAACCATCCTACCATTACCATCCAGAGAGCTTCGACATTAGCTATTAATCCGTGGATCGTAAACAAGTTGGAAATAGCAGAAGCTTATGGAGATCAGCCTTATGGAAAAAGATATTTTCGACAGAGTGGGTTGGATTCTTCTAACCCTCGTAACAGTTATCTACGTTTGGGTGTGGATGAATATCATGGAGGATTTACTCAAGGTAGTGATTCCTTTTGGTTGGCAACTACTCTGGATAAACCGATTCACTGGTTTCTAACAGCTATCTCATTCCAAACAATATATATTTATTCGGATGTGGTGGCTGCTCAAGTGGTTGGAAATGTGCGTGCAAATATCCTACGAGCTATTGCTCCTAGAGGTAATCCAGGTGAAATCGTGCACGAAAACTTCTTTCCTCTCTTTTATCACGATATTCGCTTGAGAACTTTCGACACTATTGAAATACTTTTAACCGGCGATACAGGCAAACCAATTCCATTTTTACATGGTGTGGTAGCAGTAACGTTACATTTCAGGAAAAAACGATGAGTTCAGTTACTGACGGTAACTTCTACATCACATTACCGAGTAATACAGGGAGTGCTTATCAGCCTAATAACAGAACAAGCAACTTCACCATACAGTTACCTGAAAGAATACAATTGGGACAATATTGGAAAGTGGGTCTCGTTAACTTCATCTATGCAAATTCCTACAGTAAAGATGAAGGAGCTTATACTGTTTATGTGGATATTCCGCTCCACTTTTCTGGACATTTTCATCTTTCAACCAAACATTCAACAAGTGGAGCGATCTTTCAAGCAATTCATGATGCGATTGTAACTCTCACCGCTACTAAAGGTATTACGATAAGTGATTATTTGGTTCTGGAAAACAAGGATGGAAAGACAAATATCACTCTGCGCCAAAATACAAAGCTGAGCTTTAGTATACCTCTAGCTATAGCTCTTGGCTTTCTCACGTCCGACCTAAGTTTCAGAAAATATGAGTTTATAGAGGGTAGAAAAGGTCACAGATCTCGATTGGCTTATGGGCGTCTCGAATTAGCAGAACGAGTTAGTGGAACTGCCTGGTATTCTACTGATCATAAGGTGAATATGGATGAACTCTCTCAATACAAGCCCAACGATATGTATGTTTATACGGATATTGTGGAAGGACATCCTGTGGGAAATACCAATGCATCTCTGCTACGGTTGGTACCTGTAAATGAAAAGGAGAGCGTGGTGAACCAAGATTTCACAAATCCCATGTATTTTAGTGTGGGACAAACACTTTTTTCATCTATCAGCATCCTTATAACAGATGACACAGGTAAAGAAATACCATTTGCAGAGTCGGTCGTTCAGGTAACGTTACATTTCAAGAGGAGCAGAGTACCGCATTGAAATGATGAATGCTCCACCCTATATGATTCCTATGAGACAAGTAGGTGGTGGAATAACTGTGTTTAAAGGGGCTGCGGTTCCCCATATTGTACAACGAGGGAGTGGATTAGGTGCAGCAGCAGCGTTGTTATCGCCGTTGTTTCGTGCTGGAGCTCGAAGTGTGGTAGCAAGAGCAGCACCTCTTGCAAAAAAAGCAATACAAACTCAAGCCAAAGCAGCCTTAGCATCAGGTGTAGGCGGTATCGTAAGCCGTATCACAGGAAAACGAAGAGGTAGAAAACGAAAAGCCCCCAGTACAGTACCAGCAGGTTCAAGTATAACGAAAATAGCTAAAGCAGCAGCAACTCAGGCAAGAAGCTTATTAAAAGCTAAAAGAAGAAAAACGGTTTCCACAAGAAGAACAGCGGGATTAAGGAGAGGGATTGTGCGAAGAAAGAGAAGGGCTCCTGGTGTTGTGATGGCAAGGCAAAGAGTTATACAAACAGGAGGAAGATATCCAAAAGGATCGGCCCAAGCAAAACGCTTTATGAGTAAACTAAGAGCAATGCGCACCAAAAGAAGGTCTCGAAAACAGAAGGACATTTTTGGATAAAATTCTTCTCAAGGTAGAGAAAATATCATTCACACCTAGGAAACGATAAGGTTCACATCATGACGGAATTGGAGCAGAGTCCAAAACATTATGCCTCAGTACGAGGTGGAAATTCTGCTTTGGAAATATTTCAATTACCCCCTACCGATACGAGTGTACTGAGCGGTCGATGGCAATCCTATTACCCGGAATCGAGAATTCAACGTGGCAGCCCAATCGAGTTCAACATTGAAACAAGCAACGATTACATTGACCTTTCCAAATGTTACTTGAAGATGAAAGTGAGAGTGATGCAGGCCGATGGAACCAGTGCTTTGGCTGATAAGAAATGTATTCCTATCAACAACTGGATGCACAGTCTCATCAAACAATTTTCCATCAAGCTCAACAACACCCTGGTTACTCAACAGAATGACACCTACGCTTATAAGGCGTATATACAAAATCTGTTGGGTTACGATCAAGATGCTGCTCAATCTTACATGACTTGTGTGTTGTGGTATATTGATCAAACAGGAAAATTTGATGTAACTGAAACAACAGGTGGAAGTGCAGGAGCTGGAGTACCCAACTTAAAGTTACGCCAGCTGTTTATTGATGGTAGTAGCGTTGTACAAATGCAAGGAACCCCAGCTCATGCATTGTTCCAGTCCGACAAGTACCTGGTGGGAAATGTGAATTTCAATATTCGCATTGATCTACACAATGAAGCATTCTCTCTCATGTCAGTTGCTGGAACCGAGAAAGTGCAAGTACTGGATTGTCAGTTTGTGGTGCGTTATGTGAAAGTGAGTGATAGTGTGCGACTGAAACATATCAGAATCATGCTGGGACACATGGCTGGAAAACCTGCACAACCAGCCCTGTACAGCTTGGAAAGAGGAGATGTACAAACCTACAATATTGCCAGCGGTCAGTCCAGTTTCCAGAAAACTGATCTGTTCTTGAATAAAATACCCAGGCGCATTGTGATCGGTTTTGTCAGGAATGATGCCTATGTGGGAAACAAAGACAGAAACCCGTTCAATTTTCAGTTGTTCGGCCTAAAGATGTTAAAGCTGCTTGTGAATGGAGAGGAATATCCTCATGCTCCAATAGAACTAAGTGATGAAGGGCATGTAAACGGCTACAATTCACTGCTGTTGGGAAGTGGTCACATGCACCGCGGTAAAGGACTGCAAATAACTCGAAACAATTGGGCGGATGGCTTTGCGCTGTTCATGTGGGATTTGACACCAGACGGGAGCGGTGGCGCAGCTCACCTGCATCCAGAATATAAAGGTCAAGTCAACGTTACAGGCCTGTTTGAAAATGCTACCACCACGGTACTTACTATGGTTGTGTATGCTGAGTATGTGGATGTGATGGAAGTTGATGGTAGCAAGAACGTAACCTACAACCTGGCATAATCATGCTGTACACGGGCAAGTTAAGAACATTGAGTATGAATGACCCATGTATTGCTCCCACTTTTTTGGGAGTTTTTCCGAGTAATCGACTGCCTCGTAGAATACCTACTTATCCGGCCTCTCTTATTGCCAACACGGACCCTTCCAGTAAACCAGGAGAGCACTGGATAGCTATGTATTTTCCAGATAAGAAGAACAGTGAATTTTTTGATAGTTATGGATTTCCACCTTCATTTTATTCTACTCGCTTTACCAACTATTTGAAGAAAGGCAAGAAACGGAGCATACGAAATAAGGAATCTCTGCAATCCCTCAATTCATTCGCATGTGGATATTATTGTCTATATTATTTGTATTTTCGAGCAAGAGGAAAGAGTTTGAGAGCCATTGAACAATCCTTCACCCCGAACAACAAACAAGCCAACGATGCTTATGTGGAAGCTTTCGTTAAGCATCATTTAGCTGTTCGGCGCAAAAGATATAGAAGCATGTGTGATATGAGTATGGATTGTAACCAATGTAACCTATCAAGAAAGCAATGTTGTAACAATCGTCGTTGTAGAAAATAAAAAGAAGGAAGTTTTACAAGACAGTTCATTTCACTGTTGGAAAGTGTTTCAATCATGTCAACGGTTACATTTGATGAACCGTTATTCCGATCACCTTGCAGTATGATGATTGCGGGTCCCAGCCAGTGTGGGAAAACAACCTTCACCAGACAACTATTACAGCAAGCCCACATGTTGTTTGATCGAGCACCTAAGCGCATCGTTTACTGTTACGGAGAAAGTCAACCGTGTTTTCGTGCAATGCAGAAGCAAGGGATTCAATTTCACAAAGGCATTCCTTCCAACATTCATGCTCTATTTCCTCAAGATCAAAGACCTGGTATTTTGGTACTGGATGATTTAATGCGCGACTGTAGTGACGACCAACGTGTGGTGGATCTTTTCACTAGAGGATCTCATCATAATGATGTGACTTGTATTTACTTAACCCAAAACTTATTTCCACCAGGGAAGTTTGCAAGGACTATTTCATTAAATTCGCATTATGTGGTGGCTTTTAAAAATCCACGAGATGCAGTGGGTGTTCGTAATTTAGCACAACAAGCTTATCCTGGCCGTGTGAGTTATGTGATGGATTGTTTTCAAGATGCAACGAGTGAACCCTATGGATATCTATTATTCGATCTTCATCCTTCTTCTCCCGATGCTTTGCGCCTTCGAACTCATGTATTAAAAGGAAATACCATCGTTTACAAAGAAAATAAATAACATGTGTTAGGATTCGTTATTTCATTTCTTTCCACCACATCAGTATGGCAAGTAGATGGCCCACGGATGAGCACGGAAATCCTCCCACTATTGGCTATGACGATTTCGACGATGCAACTAATCGCCAACTATTGAGTGAAGCATCTGATTTTGACGCAAACAGATTCTTACGTGAAAGTTTTGGGGATTCAAGAGTGAATCTTGCTCAACAGCAGCAAACTGCTCCTTTAGCCCACGATGCTCTTACCGATCGTATTGCTAGTAGTTTCGGTTACAGACCTCTTGATACCCCACCTCATTTGCGTAATATCGCAGCAACTGGTGTGGGATTAGCTACACCACCTGCACGGGCATCTTCTCCTCGCACTCCACGCATTGCTTATAAACCTACACCACCTAGAGGCCCAGTTCGATACTCACCAGAATCGGATACAATAAGATCACCTCCTCGTTCCATTGGAGAGGCCGGTGTGGGATTATCATCATCACCACCGCCACCACCACCAGCAGCCCCAACAACATCAACCCCTGCCCCAAGAAGGCGAAGAAGACGAAGAAGGCCTGTACAGCAACGGCAGCGTGTAAGACGAACTCGTAACCCAGCTACCAGTTCATCACCTTCCCCTCTATCTTCGACAAGTTCATCATCCTCATCTTCTAACCCAGATGCAGCAAGAACTAGAGGAAGAGTTACAAGTTCAGCAAGAACTCGCGTACACAGAGTGAGAAACACTCCACGAAATCAACAAACCGTAGAAAACTTGCAACGCAGAGCAGCTAATGCAATAAGGGGTAGGCGCGTTGCGGCAGTAACAGAAACGAGAACAGTTACAACCACCTATAAAGGAGCCAATCAAAGACCACAAGTAACTCGAATATCCACGCGTCAAACGCAATAAAGGTTCAGCTCAATTGAGTTTCTTCATTCAGTTCTCTATGTTTCGAGAAGGTAACAACGATAAAGGTTGCCAGACAATGTGTGCTGGAGATACACAAGAAGATGAAGATTATCACTCCATGGAGGAGGGAGAAATTAACAACAACGATGATCGTTGTAAAAATATGATCTTGTACATGTTGTTGAATGCACCAGGACCTGAACAACAGCGGGAACTGTTGTCATCCGCCACGCTTGGAGAGATTGATTCAATCGCGGGTTCCTGTATTCATCTTCTCTCCATCATCTTTGGTTTGGAGGCTGACATGGCTGATAAAATCATTACATACAGACATATTCTCGGCCTTGAGTGGGGAGGTTTCCAACCTGAGCTGGCTAAGGAAGATGAAGATGATGATGATGATGAACTGACTGAATACGGCATACCTTTTCCAAAACCACAGCCTAAAAAGCGTAAACTGGCTGTAAAGAATACTGCAAAGAAAACGAAGAAACCCAGCATCAGCATCAGCAAGAAACCCAGCACCAGCAAGAAACCAGAGAGTTCAAAAGTCCTTAGCACAGAGTGATTGCTTCAGTCTACTATGGAGCGTATGGAAAGAAACATTCGTTTTTTGAGGACACTCGCAAAGAGCAAACCATCTGATCGTGTAACTCTTATTCGAAAAGCAAGCAAGGATCAGATCGATGCGTTAAGTGAAGTATCTTTAAACCTATTGAAAGGAAACATTCCATTATCTCGTGCAAAGTTCCGACAGTTGAGAAAGGAAGCGAAAAACATGAGGGATCTGGCTAAGAAGAGAGCCTCCATTCGACAAAGAAAAGTAATATTGAGTCAAAGTGGTGGTGGAGTTTTGGCAAAACTAGCTTCTGTTGTAATTCCCATGATTGCAAATATGTTAGTAAGGAGATTCGGGAAGCATGCATTCGGGCAGCTATAAACACAGTATCGTATAACTGTTCTCTACATTTTACACAACACCATGACTAGTGCAACACGTATGGCTCTTGTACCGGAGAATCTTCTTCTCACCATGGCAGAAGAAAAAAAAGTGAACACATCACCCTACATTCTTTCTTTGACCCATATGGATTCGGAAATGAAAGCGATCCTTGACAACAACAAGATTCCTCTGGATAGAAAACTCATGCTTTACGACCAAGTGATGAATCGTTACAAAGATGTACTGGCACAGTATCAAGCGCAAGTACCTGCAGTGCGCATCATTAAAGACAAACCGGTAAAGAGGAAAACTAAATTTGCTACACCTGTAGGTACAACCTCTCTTGTTAGACAAGCTGTTCCAGTTGTACCTGTTGCACAAGCTGCAGACGGTGATTTGGAAACAATTACTGGAGATTTGTTCACACCACCCGCTACAGCTTCTACATCTTCCGTTTTCCTAACTCCCCCTGATTCAGCAACACCCAAAAAAGCACCTCCATCCCAGAAAAAAAAATCTACATCCAAACGCATCTTCAGCCCTACCATGACAAGATCCAAGACAAAGAAAAAGAAAGAACAGGTTGGAACCGGTATCTTCAACTTGATGCAGCGTCATTGGTTGCGCTATTAACCGGACAGCCTGGTTCTTTTCACGCGTGTGTATAAATGCAGGAACAATTTCATTCTACCACTCATCATCGAACCTTGTTAGATGTGCATCTTCGTTGAAGCTCCAAGAACCATGTTTTCCTACGGTCCTGTGAAACCAGAACAACCGCATCAGCTTTGTGGATTCTGTCAAAACACTTTGACCACATTCAACGCGAAAACATTTCCTTACACCAGCTACACAAAGTGTTACAAAGATGGTGGTTGTCCTTTCTTCACCAAAACAGACAACTTGGATTGCTATTCAACAGTGTTGCTGTACAAAGTGCAATCCCTCTACAAACATCTCCCACCGCTGTGCAGACACGGAGATACAACTATCATGAATTTGGCCAATACCGATGAGAATAAAAACAGGCCATTTTTTAAGTGTGCTTTCAACAAGATGCAGGATGCCCCGTGTAACTTCTTTCAGTGGGCAGATGAAGCTCCCAACGCTAAGACCATTGAGTGCAATGCTGGTAGAAGCGTGAACACTGCAACAACGGTGAAGCCACCCCCAACTTCCCCCGTAAAGGAAAGAAAACGAAAACCCAGAGAAACCGCCTTCCCTCCCACCAAGCTTCTCATTTTGGAAGTAGATGGTGAGGCGAGAAGATTCGACGGGAATCTAATGCTACCCAAAGAAGGGGAAAAACGAAAACCCCGGCGCTGTAAACCCGGCAAGGTGGTTCGCTATTTCAGAAGCGAATTGGAAACACACTTGGTACAAGATGAGCTCCGTCATTTCTACCAAGACTGGATGATTCCCGAACGCTTCATCACCTCTGATTTCCTATCCGGTAAAACAGATGTAGTGGTGGTAGGACCCAATGTAGAAAAAAAGCCCAAGCAGAAAAAGGAAGTATCGTCCGTGACAGTTGAAGAACCCATTACGCTTACAAGAGAGGAGATTTTGGCAAAAGAGGTTGACAGTGTGGATGATGCAGTGTTTTACACAGACATGTTAAACAAACTAGAAGAACAGTCGCAGCAGTAGGAAAGAAAGAAAGAAAGTTGTAAATATTTTTTCCATTCTAAGTAGTGAGACAATAAATAAAAAAACTTTTTTTTATCACAATCCAAGCTTTATTTTGTTCTTTTTGCTCCATTACTCTTCTTTTACATTATCTATAATAAAGGGATAGGTTCTGCCACAGTCCGCATGAATATATCCAACCAGTATAAATTTATCCTCCTCTTGATCTTGATACAACGAAACTTTACATTCTTTCTTCTTTGGTAATAGTTCACTATTCCATGTTCCTCTATACTCTTCACTTTTCCATCGCCAATCAACATGAAACCACACAGTACATTCTATCTTTCGTGGTAAATCCCATGGCATCCATTGTACTTTATCCACATGTATGTTCATCTCCGGCTTCATTACAGTATATCTTTTACTCATCAGTTCCCTCATCGTTTCGGCCAACTGCTGTTCCATCTGGTTAGTTGTTGTTCAGCTTGATATCGGTGAGTACAAATGGTAACTCCGCGTTAGTGACTGTGGAAGGAATGAATCCGTAACCGACCCTTTCCTCTGTTTTAGGATCTTCAAATGCATTGATCTTGTTGTGTCTCTCCTTGGGTAGGATTTCACCTTTCCACTCTGCTCGGTACATGTCCTCACCGCTGCCAAAATCTGCCCAAAAGTAAACATCACAGGTAACTTCTTTGTAACTGGCTTCCCATGATATCCAGTCCACCTGAGAGATGTAGATATCTATCTGCGGGACTAATTCCTCGTAGTCTCTTCCCAGCCACTCCAAACAATGTAATTTCTCCAGCGCATCTTCCAGTTCTTCCCTATTACTCATCTGATCGTAAGCTTCTGGTGGCGGTAAGTCTTTTATTATTTCGCCAGCATCCCCTGTATCTTTAAATCTGGCTCTATATTTTTTCATCTCATCTGCAGTAACTGCAATGTTCTGTTCGATTCTATTTCGAATATTTTCCAAGTCATCCGGGGGTAAGCATCTATATCTTATTCTATCGTCAGCATCTATATATTTCTTCATCTCATCCATGCTTTACCCTTTTCTGAAATGACTCACCAAAATCTTTTCACACTTTTATAACCCCATTTTCAAACAAACAGGTTTTTTACCATTATTTTAAGTTTAACAAGAACAACCAGAAAAACCGGTTTTACCAGTTCAAAAACCGGTTTGACTGCATTCCTGAAATTACCCGCGAAACTCGCAGCCAATCAGCGCTCTAGATTTGTTCCAAAGTGACCCCCTTTACTACTAACTCCATATTGTTCCAAAGGTTACTGCTGGTAGAATGCTCAAATCTTCCTATAAACCATCCACTGGAAAATTCTCTTTCAGGACCTTAGCATCAACCTCTTCCAGCAGTCTGAGTCCTGCCTTAACTTTTGCTAGATGGATTCCTCCGTCAGGATATTTAATCTGAGAATGTAAGCCGCCAGCCATGGAGTCTTTCACCCTAAAAATACCGCATATTCCTATTACTTTTCAGATTTCAATCATTAACACTCTTTCGTAAATTACACACAAATCCCACAACATCAGACTTGTTTCTATAACACATTACAGCGCCCATTACCTTTGCATCAGCTGCATTTTCGGAATGATTTCCGCACAGGTCCCCAATGCGGCAAGATTTCCGCACAGGTCCTTACTTCATTATTCATGCAGCAGATGAATTGTTTAGGGTAATGCACACGTAAACATTTCTTGTTATTGTAGAATGAAACATTAAGGCTACAGCATGCAAAATGAAGTAGGGACCTGTGCGGAAATCATTCATTTTCTTTCCAGTTAACTTTGCTCCATGGCAAAGAAGCCACCGCTGCAGTTGTTTCACCGGGCATTCTTCCCGCTTTTCTCTAGTATCGCCTCCAGCACGTCTTCTTCCTTTGGCTGTAGTTTTTCAGTTTTCTCTCGCTCAATTCGGTAAGATTTCCGCTCAGGTCCCTACTTCATTATGCATGCTGTAGCTGTATTGTCTTGGGCATTGTACGCGCAAACTTTACATATTTTGGAGGAACGAAATAGTATATCTACAGCATGCATAATGAAGTAGGGACCTGTGCGGAAATCTTACCCTCAATTCTCCCATTCATTCGCAATCGTGTCTTGTTTTCTCACTTTACCACCATCATCGATATCACCGCATTTAGCTGTTCATCCCGCCTCCACCGCCCCAAAACCATCCCATAACAACTTGCGTGGACACACTCATTCCCAGGCTTCCACTCTTTTCCAAAGTGGGCAAAACATTATTTAAGGAATAGAAAACATGTACCGTGTTTCTATCGAGTTTTAGTATAAATCTACTAGCGTTCTATCACAAATGCCGCGCTCTGATTGGCTATGCTACTCGCTATCTATTCTGTGATAGATAGTGAGTAGCGTAATGGCGGCCGCTTCTTCACGTTATCGAAGTGTCCGTGAAGAAGATTTAGACAGTTTACTGCTCGAGGCTGTTCCAGAAAAGACAAAGTTTTGAACGACTATTAGATTTATACTAAAACAATTAGATTATTCGCTCTCGATTTCTATGCGTAATAGTTGACTCGGGCTGCGCCCTCGTCAACTATCACGCGATAGAAATCTCGAGCTCATAATCTAATTGTTTAATAGAAACACGAGTGAACGTTTGGGAGAACGAGAAATGCTGTGGGAACACGAGCCGCAGGCGAGTGTTTCCACAGCTTTTTCGAGTTCTCCCAAACTTTCACGAGTGTTTCTATAACTCGATAGAAACACGAAGAACATGTTTTCTATTTCTTTTAGAAAACACCGCGACGAAAAAAAGAAAAGCAACTTGTTAACTTTGAATATCAAAATGTAAATTCTCTTTGTTCGCGTCATTATAGAAACACGATTTCTAACCAATCAGCGCGCGTACTTTCTTGGGACTGTTTTTTAATGGTATTTAGTATAAATACTCAGGTGATTATACAAAATCGCGCGCTCTGATTGGTTCGCTATCTCGGATTATCAGCCGATAATCACCTCGACGAACAAAATGGCTGCCAGTCGTTCGCGCGCTTTTGATGAAATAATATTTTTTCGTGTTGTACAATGCTTTTTCTGAAGTGCGTGAAGTAAACAATATCGTTCACCGGTGCTAGTGTAATCTCAAATTCCAAATCATGCGAAAGAGCTTTTGGAAAAAAATACCACGCTGTCATCCAAAATGAGGTGATCTAGTGGAATGCAGTACTTATTATTATGAATAGCTGAAAGCAGCATGTCCTTAGGTTTGGTTGTATCCTTATCACTAGCATTGGTTCTGAGCCGCCTGACCCGCCGTTGGATATACCTTGTCGTAATCGTCGTGCCGTTGTTCTGATCTTAGGCGTAATATGTAATGACATTAATTGATCATCGCAGTTATGTACACAACTTGTGAAATTAAGCAAGCTGTGAAATTAAAGCCTGAAAAAAAAAAACTCAGGCCTAAACGGTCGTTATACGTCATAAGTAAGTCGTGTCTTTGAATATCCTGGAGTAGTTCACTGCCAAAATTAAACTCCCCAATGAGCCGATTAACGAGATTTCTACCAACATTTATTATTAACTATGATGTTATTCGCGTGACCCGTGACGGTTAGGTTAAATATCAGTAATACACTATGCGGTACAATTACCATGTCTTCATGGAGTTGTGGAATATGCACTTCCAGAGTTGCAACTGGATTAGCAGTGGATGGCGCTAGTTTGTGATTCTTACTGGTAGTACGTATACTCAGGCTGGTACTACCCGGTCTACCCCGCTCATTTGTAAAAGAGGGTAAAAGTATGCTATTCACTTAGCATGCCGGGCGTCCCTCTTCCTAAGGGCCATACCTGCTATGCAAATAGTGCGTAAAAAACACACGATGTGAAATAGTAATGTATTCATTCGATGAAGGTACAAACGAGCCAACATAGAATAATGAGAATCAAGGCAAGAACAAGTCGTCTCTTGAAAAGAATGTTATTACTCTTTGCGGTCTTTATCATCTGGAAAAAAATCCCAACCATACAATGGATGTA
>OX453286.1:22578809-22608809 GCA_949710005.1 Ricordea florida | reverse complement strand
TATGGCTTTCAACCATTAAACCACAGATTTCTAAACCCTTCTCCTTCCAAGATCTGGTAGCAGAAGGATAACAAATGGAAAATAGGAAGTGCATGGCATCCACTAGGGAGAATTACTTCTCTGATCTCAAGAGAGAATAGGTTAATGAT
Organism: Ricordea florida; assembly: GCA_949710005.1. Classification (NCBI taxonomy): domain Eukaryota; kingdom Metazoa; phylum Cnidaria; class Anthozoa; order Corallimorpharia; family Ricordeidae; genus Ricordea; species Ricordea florida. Next base: position 22,608,660 of record OX453286.1, on the reverse strand, counting down.
ATGAATACATGTCACATAAAAAGAGGACAAGAACTTAGAATACCATGAAGAGTATTTTGAATTTATGAAACACCAGATTCCCCAAACCAACAAATAACAAATCACCACTAACAGCCATATTTTCTGATAGAGATATAACAAATAACAACGTAACCAAATTATATATATATATATATAAACAAAAAATGGCTCAGAATAGGAAGGATTAAAAAGCTGAGTGGTTGAAGAGATTAACACGCTTTAAAACCTCAGTTCTGTGACACAAAAGGGAAGAAAAGAAAGTAATTAATCTAGGAGAGAAAAATAAGAAAAGGAAACCAGAACAAAAATAAACGACAGGACAGTGCCAGTAAGTGTCACAACATAAGAACATAATAAGCAAAAGGAAGATAAAAAATAAAACACATTAACAGAGGAAAAAATGGTTAATCAAATGAGTTGATAAAGTAAGTTGTGAACCATGAAAGATTAAAGGAGAACTGGTGTTTGGAGCACTAGCACTTGATCAAAGCAAACAGGCTAACACTCTAGAGGAAATCAGTTTCCCTTTAATGTTATGTTGGTTCAACTTACATTACATTATCAACCCAATAGAGAGAACATTTCTGGTGTGTTTCAATGTCCCACTGGTGCATCAAAAGATTCTTTATACATAACCCCTTCATACAATGATTGTCATGTACAGAGTGACAAGAAAATTACAGCTTAAATGTTGGGAGCAAAAAGGTTACTTGCAGTAGGAACATGAAAGCAAACTACAGAAATGAGGTTCAACCTGGAATCTCCCATCACTTTTTTAGACACCAACAGATTGGTTCTGTCATTATTACAACCATACCAATCACACCACACTTGAGTAGTAGTCTTTTAAATGGGCAGCATCATGCATTAAAATCAAAAGTTTGCTTTTTGGTTGTACCAAAGATAAAATAATGGTTAAAATTCTTTTAAAGGTTTACTGTAATGCAAAGAAATTATACACATACGATTTTGGAGGCAGACAACCAACACAGGGATCAGTTCAAACTTGAAAACGTTAATCCAACGTTTTCAAGTTTGAGTGGAATTTTCGTGTTGCAATTCTCTAGAAATGGATTCTAACATATTTCGGTACGTCCTTTCATTCTAAATTCACTTTATCACATTAAATTAGCAATGTAGAAAGGATTCGAATATTAACAAAGTGTTTGAAGCTAGAATTTAGTGAATTCTAAGCAAAAATTGCAAAAACCTCCATGATACTGCCCCTTTAAAATCTCTTGCCAGGTGTCCAAATGGTAAATATTGCTTGCTTACCAAATAATAAAACTATGTGCACATGTACAATTACCTAATACATAAAATTACGACGTTCCTAAGGTTAATTTTGTTGGTTATCAATGAGTCCTTCTGTGTCATCATCATTCACATATGGTGGAGGGGGTTCATCCCGCTTGCTGGGATCTTCCTCAGAATAGACAGGAGGGATCTGAAATGTAGCTGGCATATCTAGGAATCCGAACGGGTATTCAGTAAAAAAGTATGCTGGTTGGGGCACAGCAGGCTGTTCCTCAAATTCCCGGCCCTCAGGTGCCTGTAGCAGCAATGACAATGGTTACATTACATAATATTGTCTATAAATCAGACATAGATAAGAGTGAATAATTCACTGTGACAAAGGGCTAACGCTTAAACCATTAGCTCTCTTCAAATTGTATGTAGGGGTACAACTTGCATTTTATAATACGAACAAGACGATCTACGATCTTAAGTCGGGCAACAGGTAGACGTGCTGTTATGAGTGTTGACCACTTATGGTGCGGAGTGGTCCAAAAAAGAAATGCTAAGGGTACCAAGGTCCTGGTTTCCAACGTGGCATCTTTGTTGTCGTTTCCTCGAGTTTCATCACGAGGCACCTTGTCTTTATCAGTAAATGCGAACGGTGTGTGGGTCTGTATGTTTGAGCGCAGAAAAGATGACACCATTTGTTTTCGACATATTTGCCATCGACTTCGAAATCGTAGAAAGAAGGTTGCGCCTGTATTACGTGTCTGCGGTATTCCCCATTGCATGTGACTGCGATTTGCGATAAAACTCGAGTGTAAACCTATAGTCGGTTGCCCGACTAATAATAATAATAATAATAATAATAATAATAATAATAATATACTCCATTTCTATTGCGCATAATCTATATAAATAATCATATGCGCATTACAATCTGAGTAATAGACCATAACACTGGGAACACGCCCTACTCTTTTCGAACAGTGCCATGGGTTCTTTTACGTCCCACATTACAGATCAAATTGTGAGACTCCTTTGGTAATTAAATCATTCTTTGTATGTTTCAATCTCGCCACCAGCACCAGTCTCTTTAGAAACTAACTAACTCCTTAAAATTTATTCAAACAGTTGAAGGCTCTTACTCTGTGTACCGGCACAGATGACGTAGCGCATTGTTTCATCATTGTGTGTAAGATTATTCAGTAACATCTTTGTTATTGTCTGGCTTTGTTTTACGTCATCTGTGCCGGTACACGGAGTAGGAGCCCAGTTGAAGCTTACAAAGAAAAACTATCATACGTAACAATTCAATTGTAAACACTAATCAAAGGTACCAAATGGCGAGATAGTGGATAAAATGTTAACTTAAATGCAAGCAACCTTAAGGAATGTATAGTATTTTCTTAAGTGCACGAGTATTTTTGCAGGCATTTAACTTTTTTTTCATCACACACATACATCTTTATTGATATTCATTATCTTCATCAGTTAATTACAATTGGAAAATCTAAAGATAGAAATGTACATTTCATTAGAGACAATGAAACACACAGACATCCCCTGCCTGCAACACAGTTTGGATTATCTATCTTGTATTTAGTTTTTTTGTTTTGGTAACTGTTTTGGAGAAATGTGGCATGCAAAAAACAATAATTTTTCCTGGCAGGCTATTTGTTAAGTATTAGATTTGCCCATGACTCGCCAGGTAAGGCAAAATCTTTGGCTTTTTTCATGTCTTACTTCGCTGAGAAATTAAATGCTATCTGCAAAAAAAAAAAATGAATACAAGGTACTACTCTCCTTTTAAATTAAGAACTCCAAGCAAGATTTTAGTTGATTCTGGTAACTTCTCAATTTCAAATCATCACATTGCAACAGTTTAACTTTTAAGACTTCAATCAGACTGAAAATAGTCATTTTTTTCTCTGCTGGCCAGTTTTAACAGTTGGAAAATACACTTCATCTAGGTGCAACTTTGCAAAAGCAACAAGAACTCTGCTCACCCGTTCAGCTTGCTGTCTCAGTTCTTGTGACTGCTGCTGTCTCCGATTTTTTGCATAGAAGTAAAATATCCAGAAAAGAAGTGAAAGAACTATCACCACTATAATTATCCTGAAATGACAAACACAAATAAAATAATAATCCTTAGAAAAAAATCTTCTTCAAACTTCTACACCTTCCTCCAACATTCCAGTATCATTTCATATTAAAACTGTTTTATAGAACAAGACCACCTCAATATGAAAAAGAAAACAGACTGCTGGCCCCCTATAGAAGAAGTTGTTTCATTTCCTCTGGCAAGAAGTTATTTGTGTTTTGTGGGTTTTGAGTTTATGTGACTGTCTGATTTTCTTTAGGGATGGTAAGGAAATTAGACCACTAAATAATACTTGTAGTAACTGCAATTAAGAAATAAGCCACTGCCCAAAAAAACACACTTAAAAACAATGACGCAAAAATATGGTAATATAATATTCAAAATTCAAATCAAAAAGAAGCAACACACTGGTATTTAAATCAACTTACAACTCATAACACATTATTTTGAGATTAAATTCATGCTTACCAGTAACTAAATTCTGGGATTTTTTGGTTACAATGTTCATTAACATGGCTGTTAATCTAGGATAACACTTCTAACAATATTTCATATTTCATGGGCTTACACACAGACAAACAGTTCTTTCTCTAGAATGAAACTGTTCATATATCATCACGGAAGATTTCAGCTAGATAGCGGTATAACCTCATTGTCCAGGGTGGTGTATGTGAAAATATTTTTGTTTTTCAAGAACAAAATTGTACAGTTACAGCATGCACAAAGAAGTATGGGATGGAAATGAAGTACACTGTATGATATGGAAAGATGATGACATGGAAATCAAGCCAAGATTTATTTCCCAGAAAACAAGCAGTCTTTGAAAGCCTGTGCTTTATTCTTAAGCAGTTTACAATAAAACATACATTCCAAATGCTTGATGGCAGCCTCTGTCACAAGTCAAGTCAAGTCAATTTTTAATTAAACTCAAACAGAATAATTATAATTAATACAGATTGGTGCTTTAAAATATAAAATCGAGAGATTGTGAAGGAGAGTGAAGTTGTGGAGAAAATGTTGTTAGCGAAGTCATTGCAAATTAAACATTGTTATTCCTGTGAATCTTAAGTTTAATCACAGGGGCTGTTCCCTTGTTTACACCTTCTAAAAATAAAGAACTGATGTACAAAGTCGGTGGAAGTTCAGAAACCTTTATTTTATTGGACTCGATCAAAAGTGTTAGAATAATCATTGACTCAGTGGATGCAAGTCTTCCATCAGCTTGCAAAAAGTGCGCCAATAAAATCAATAATTGTATGCAATTCCCCAAAATTCAAAATGTCGACATGTGATCATGTAATCAATCAGAACAGGGCCTGAATACTCTTTTGTTGAAACAACCAATCAGACAAAAGTCCAGATTCTGGACTATGGGCAGACAAATGATTAATCAAATGTAATTGGTGTCCTTCCTGCCACACACCATACAAAGTATAAGGCAAGGATGCCTGATCGCGGGTTAATCGTGTCTCTTTCCTTCACTGGCACAATCCCCTGGCTAAGGTAACTTCTAAACAGTCAAAACTAAACTGATTCAAGAAGGAATTACGTACAATTAATTAATTAATTACGTACAAACTGCAGTTTCAACCTTTGGGGCATTTTTTTGCAAAAATGTCACTTAGCTTCCTAACTTTTACCTTTTAAGGCTACTAGTGTAATCAGCAATTTACTACGTTCTTCACCGGCATGAAATTCTGCTACTACATACTTACACATAAAATAGCAAATCCATAATGCATTGACTCCACTTATGCGCTTGCGAATTTCTAGATCGCAACCCTGAAAAAGAAAACGTTTAAAAATTAAACCGAATGCGAAGTAGATCGAGTGGTTTTTAACATGCATACGTGACTACGATATATAAACAATAATAGCTCTCAACGAGTGAATGGTATATATAAAAATTTCTCAGAGATTATCAAAACTCCGAACATCAAAAATGAAAACAGAAAACTTGGATGGCTTTAAAATCAATGAAATGTCAATCGACATACGATACAAAAATGTGTTTCGCCTCCACGCAGGGCAATGAATTTACAGCATAATTATTTTCTGGCATTGAAGGAAAGCTATATTTCTAAGACAAGGTATCGGAACAGCAAGCCTAAACAAAGATACTACTGTAGGTTAAATCATTATACATAACCTCCTAACACAAAGTAGAAGAACGAGAAATAATGAGGGAAACACAAAAGAATAACACGGGTACATATGCATGAAATTCATTGCGAAGCCATTTATACAGCAGATGTGTTATTACATGTATTTTCAGAAATAACCGAGCTCTATTAAGGTCATCGATACGAACATTGCAAGCCACTTACTTCAGCACATCTTACGGAGCTTGAAACACATCCATTCTGAGGTAAATCTGTGTTCAAACAAGCGGAAATTTTACAAAGCACCTGACTGTGTTGAGGTCGATCGTAGGAAGGTACAAAATCAGGTTTGCTTGCTGATTCACCCACCCGGGGAAGGGCAGCCAGGACTAGATCCAGTATTCCTCTGTTTACTCACCCAGCCCAGTTAGCTTGCCGAAAATATTTGGCATTCTATAACACAGTATGTATGTCTCGCTAGCGAGGTAAATATTTCAAACTGTGCTGTGCAGAGTAGGGGAGAGAACAAAAAAGGAAAGGAGAAACGGAGTTCTTAAATTCCCTTTATGTAGGCCACAGATAGAATCGGATGATTTCGGAGCTCAGAGAACTGAATCGGAGAAAGCGAAGATAAGCCGAGAGATTGCGATTATTTGCCAAAAGATTCCGTTGTTCAAGTTATGGACGGACTTACAAACTTGACAGTATTTTATCTACGGATTCCACTAGAAACCTGTAGAGCCTACACCTGGAAAAATTATCTAGAGTTATTTTTGTGAATAGGGGGTATGCGCAGGGCTCCTTGCCATGGTATGCGTGAATATTCCTTGAAAATTTTACTTAATTTATAAAATGCTGTTTACCATAAAGGGTTCCTCGAGAACAGACGAGAGAGAATCGTTGTGAAGTTCAATTTGTCCCTACCCGTTGATTGGCTGAGAGTAGGCCTGGCGGATTATGCTTGCATAATATTTGGCATAATTGGAGCAAAAAAAGCATGATTTTTTTAACGAGCAATGCCACGGAATAATTAGCAATTTTTTTGCACTTTTAGGAGAATAAATTCGTAAAATTTAGTAAATATGGTGTATTTTCTACAGAAATAAATTAAATTTAGGAAGTATGTTCTTGCAATGCGTATTTTAGCTACGCTAATAGTAGTTTTGACTTTGTTCTGACATGCTTAGCTAGTAAATATGGTGTATTTTCTACAGAAATAAATTAAATTTAGGAAGTATGTTCTTGTTTTAGCTACGCTAATAGTAGTATTGACTTTGTTCTGACATGCCACGGTTACTAGGCCTCTTTTGGCGAATTCTGCGTGCGCGGTTAACCTTTTGGAGGAGTATGATATTGCCTTTTATTATATCTCTCAGTTAGTACGCGCGCTGTGATTGGTCAATTTAGCGGGCCGTACTTCACTGTACGTACGGCCCGCCGGGTCGCCAAAATGACTCCAGAGATATAATAAATATCTTATTAACCTCGTTTTCTCGGTCCGTACTGTAAAATACGGATCCTCGTTTTTTCCAGTCGATTTATGGCCCGCGCGCTTCGCGCTTGGGCCATAAATCGACGGGAAAAAACTCGGTCCGTATTTCACAGTACGGACCTCGAACTCGATTAATAAGAGGTATGTATATACTAGTCTTATCCATGTGTATTCAAGCAATTATTGGTGCTTATTATTGGAACTCAGAGCTGTCAAGATAAGTTGATTTACTTCGTGGCTTGATACTTTCAACGTTGCAGTCCGCTATAGTTTGAGTTAGTTTGAATCAAGAGAGTACTATATTCGTTTGGTTTAGTCAGTGTATACAAGTGTGATCGTTAAGTCGTCGAAGGCATTTTTACAAACGGTTCGGTTTGGGCAGCCTTAACTCAGGGAAAAGGTTCTGGGATCTAGGTTACAGAGTACTGCATTTTGTCATAGATACACCTCCACAAATGCAGCTAGTCAAAGTGGATAAGAATTGCAAATGTGTTATAAAACATAAATACCAAAATGTTTGTAAGGTGTCATTGAGCAAGATCTAATAAAAATAACAAAGCTTTGTAGAAGCGTGGAAACGAATAACGTAGATTTACGACAATCTCTTTCGTTGAACAAATTGTGCAATCACATGTTCGGAGATTTGGGAACTAGTATTTCTCGCGTGACTCGCAGATTGTGCATACCCCATATTTACAGTCAGTACCCAATCTGGTTCCAACTGAAGAAGCCCGGTGAAGAAACCACATCTCCTTGATCGGCTGATCAAGTAGACGAGCTATGCAACTCAAACACAAGAATTACACGATTTCACGAGGCTTATGAAGCCTTGGCAATACTCTAGTCCAAACCTTTGCAGTCCATATAACTTCGTAAAAAATATAGTGTGTATTGATGCTCAGAATGTACTGTTCGGCTATATTGTATAATGGTGTTGCTTACTGCTTGTTGACAATTTTGTTTGACGTTATTTGGTGTGCGTACCATCCAAAGACTCAAATCGACAAACAAAGTTATCTTATAAGACAAAGAACTTTACTGGCTATAGCAAACGTTTCTGATACACTACAATTTTAAAGCTCTTCTACTGATAGACGAACAAGGTTTGTTTTCCAGGGGAAGTGGAATAAAGATTTAAAATGTCACAGAAGTGTGAATGTTGCACTGATAAACTCCGCCGCAACAAGAATCCCCTGAAAATAATTACATCCTAGAAATCCGTTAACAGAAAATCGCTTCTCATGTTATATACGCGAAGCAACTTCCCACTTGCTGTTTATTTGAATAACCACCCTAAATCTCTGGTGAAATCCAAGTACTCGAATAAACACAACTCACACTTTTTACTATTCACAAAAGTATCCGAAGAAGTAAATCAAAAACTCAAAAAATTCCTCAGCACCTCCCCAACATTTTAAATCCTTAGCACACCTCCCCCCGGAGCGTATGATTATACGAGTCTCTTATCACTTGATTGGTTCATTACGATGGAATATTCTGAATGTAATCCTCGCGTAAGAAGGGGGGATGAACAAGTACCAAAATAAACATAAAAGGATCTTATTTCAGAACCACTTTCTTCCCACTTCTCTTTATTTCTCTGACTTTTTTCTATTTCGGAGCTTCCCTCTCCTACTGCATAAATTGCCTTTCCTATGCCTATGTTTTTTCCCAACTCTAGCCCTCTCGCGTTTAAAGCACTTCCTCTCCGATCTCCCGTATACCAATCCAGTTAATCATATCACTCCCAGTGGTGATCAAAGTTCAACTTCTCCTTACAATAACACGGCATTTTTAAGCAAACAGAAGATAAGAATTGAGGAAGTGATCGATAGAAAGGTACAGAACCAATCAACACCTAACTCTCCCAACTAACACATAAGGAAATGTTTGGCACTCCCTAATGAGAATTACTACTCGGATCTTGAGAGTGAAACGTCTAACGAAGGTAAGAAAAAGGCAAACGACCGGTAACGATTGCTTCCTATTTTCGTTTTCCCCAAATACTGCATTTGAGGAACAAAAAAGGCACAAAAAGGTTCAACATTAATTCAAAATAGAAATTTAGATATATAAGTACAAGAATATTGGAAACAGAATCACATAAATGACAAAAATTCTGCTACAAAACTGCTCAATTGTTATCGACTAAAATCTATCACTTTTGGTTTCGGACGGAGGCACAGGTTGAATTGGAGCAATTTTCAATCGACTGTTGGAAAACAACACAAAAAGCCACCTGCCTACTCTGACCAATCAAGATGCTCAAAATCCAATGAACCGACAGCAACTCTAAGCGCGGGAAAACGTGTCTAAGCTAGCTGCGACTGGATTTGGTTTCACTTTTGATTGGCCGAGCGGGTTGGTGACGTATTCATTAGCCAGTCACCTGTTGTAGCCATACAAAACCGAAGCAATTGCGACATTACTTTCAACAACGAATTGAAAACAGTTCCGAAGCAGTAAAGCGCATAGCGTAAGCTAAGGCAAATAAAAGATAATGATACAAATTGTTGAAGTTGTTAGCCATAAAAGGGTCACACAGATGTGATCGTACAAACAAGTCGGTGTGACCGTAAAACGAACAAAGTGTACTTTACAAAAATGTTATCCAGATATGTTTTTAGGGGTAGTCAAACAGGCGGTCATGGATAAGACAATTATTGTTGCTATACTTTCCCCGTAACATATACGCTTACAAAAAATAGAAACAAAAAAAAAAAACCACACACAATCGACCCAGTGTTTAACTGGAAGGCTCCTCCGCTGTTTCTTCGGTTTCCTGTTTCTTTGCCACAGGCTCTCCAGAATCTTCAACCTCAGTTTCCGTTTCGTCCTCGTGCTTTCGTTTCACCGAGGCAGCGTCGGTGCTGTCTTCGGCAATTTCCGTGCTGTCTTCGGCAATTTCCGTGCTGTCTGCGGTCGCTTCGGTTTCTTCTGGTTCCTCATCGGCTTGAGGCGGCGCTTCAGTTTCGCTTTTCTTCTCTTCTTCCTGGGCTTCTTGCTTCTTCTTTTCTGCCTCGCGGTCAATTTTAACGAACACGAAAGCTATGTATATGCCTAAAATCAGAAGAACATTGACACAGTGCTGAACAGGTATCTCTTGACATCACGGTTTTAGCAGAAACAGTGACATGACATACAACACTTTTTGGATATCTGAGCATCAATTTTCCCAAACTAGGCCGCGTACTATTCAATTCCATTGAATGGCACAATTTATTGCACCACTTCAACCCAAGTTTTACCTCTGCGAAGAAAGAAATGCAGTGTGGCCATTCTTTGGAAAGCTACTAAACACACTATACTGTGGTACTGTTTGTTTTAATATATAGTGTGATTCTAACTTTCTCATTCGTGGATCAAATCATGCTGTGTGACCATTCTTTGTAAAGCTATTTAAAAGTACTGTTCTGTGATACTGTTTGTTTTACTATACAGTCTGGTTCTAATTTTCTCATTTGTGGATCAAACCATGCAGTGTGACCATTCTTTGTAAAGCTACTGAACAGTACTGTACTGTGGTACTGTTTGTTTTACTATACAGTGTGGTTCTAACTCTTTCATCTGTGGATCAAACCATGCAGTGTGACCATTCTTTGTAAAGCTACTGAACAGTACTGTACGGTGGTACTGTTTGTTTTACTATACAGTGTCGTTCTAACTTTTTCATCTGTGGATAAAACCATGCAGTGTGACCATTCTTTGTAAAGCTACTGAACAGTACTGTACTGTGGTACTGTTTGTTTTACTATACAGTGTGGTTTTAACGTTTTCATCTGTGGATCAAACCATGCAGTGTGACCATTCTTTGTAAAGCTACTGAACAGTACTGTACTGTGGTACTGTTTGTTTTACTATACAGTGTGGTTCTAACTTTTTCATCTGTGGATCAAACCATGCAGTGTGACCATTCTTTGAAAACCTACTGAACAGTAATGTACCGTGGTAATGCTTGTTTTAGTACGTTGATTGACTCTCACGTTCTCACAATATTAATCGGAGTAAACCACGCATTGTGACCATCTTGTCAGTCAGCAAATTGTACCGTACAGTTCTATTCACTGTTATTCTAAGTATTCCCTTTTTGTTAGCTTACCTGCGACCTCCCATTCGTCCTTAGACATTGTTCCCTGTCAAATGAGAACATTAAAACAAGTTACCTTGAAAGCAAAAGCGGGTTTCTCCCAATGAAACACACAAGAAACTCTAGCAACTCAGTTTATAACATAGCTTTGGGAAAGCGCGCGCTATGATTGGCTAATATAACATAGTTTTGGGAAAGCGCGCGCTATGATTGGCTAATATAACAGTTTTGGGAAAGCGCGCGCGCTATGATTGGCTAATATAACATAGTTTTGGGATAGCGCGCGCTATGATTGGCTAATATAACATAGTTTTGGGAAAGCGCGCGCTATGATTGGCTAATATAACATAGCTTTGGGAAAGCGCGCGCTATGATTGGCTAATATAACATAGTTTTGGGAAAGCGCGCGCTATGATTGGCTAATACGCGCTATCCATTTGCCCATGGGTTGCATGCTGACGTCAGATTGTGAAGTTGTGAAGTCTTTTGTTATAAAAGAAATGGTAAACGCAGCAGCTGTGCAACCATCGAGTTATGAACGCACTTTGAAGGTTTGCTAAGCACTCAACAAGCTAGAGTTACTCTCTGGTCGCGCCTGGAGCATCTCGTACGCTTCTTTCGTGCTTAGAGCCTCCCGCGTGCATCCATAACTCGATGGTTGCACACTGCACGTTTACCATCTCTTCTCTAATAGTAAAAAAAACCGTTTTCTTTCCAAAAGAACACAAACAAACTCAACCAGAAAAAACGGTTTTCTCCTAACAGAAGACAAAAAAGCAAGGTCTTGAAGAACTTACCACGTGTTTCTGGTTCTTTTCTCTGTGGTCTCTGTATTTGCTTGTTGAGCTCTGCTCTTGGTTCAGTTGTATTCCCTCCAGGAAATCTTTTGCATGCGTGTACGCGTCCTCGGCTGTTGACACGAGGCTGTCTCCCTCGCGTCGCGGAGGAAATGTCTGAGAAGAATTGAAATAAAACATACAGGTTACGTGCGGTTAGATCATGACAAGAAACGCGATGAACTTGTGTTGTGAGTGCGCGCAAGTGCAAAGAGCAAACCAAGACAAAGCGACAGTGAGTAAACTAAAAGACGAGGCAACACAAAGGCAAAATGAGGAGACGGAATCGACGAAAAAAAAAGCCGGTGACAGGAAGGATAAAACGTAAACAAGTGAAACCAAGATAGAAAGGAGGTAAAAAAAACGTCCAAACGTCCAAGACAAGGCAAACACAAAAGAAGAGGAATGGAAAACAGGACAAGGACAAAACTAAAGGCAATTAGGGGCCGTTCATTTTGTACCAGGGAGGGGAGGGGCTGGTGGGATTATAAGGGGGGGGGCATGCAAAAAAATTAGGGAAAAGGGGGGGTCACGTGAAATATTTTAGCAATACTTTTGTGTCAAAATGTTTTAATCCGAAATTGACTTCTCTTTCTTTTGATTGGGGGGGGGGGGAAGGGGGGGAAGGGGTCATGTGAAAATGGTGCATCCCGAACCACACTAGCCCCCCCTCCCCCCTCCCTCATAAAAAATGAACGGTCCCTCATACAACACGAAGACAACGATAAAACTACGCAGTTTCACAATGTTAACTCTTTTCTGCAGTTTTCCACTTTTTTGTTTCATTTTCACACTCAATCTTCTACAGAATACACTTGGCACAACTTAGGAGCAAGAGAGAGACTAATTCGTATAGTTTGATCGTTCGGGTGAGGGTAGTTGACTGTTCTGAAAAGAACTGTTGTTGGTGACTGACGTTTCGACAACCTGAGCGGAAGTCATGTTCAGAGTCAAGTGAATAGTGTTTGTCAGAGAGACTAAGTCGCTACTTAAGCGTACTTCCTGATACTCTGTTCTACGGCTGCATTGTAAACCTAAAAAAAATCGTTTTAAATAGTATACTTTCCCATATTAGAGCACTTAACTTGCCTTGATATTAACCATACCCGGGCATTTAAACTCAACAGACAGGATTTTATATTATTCCTGAAGCACCTAATGAAGCACCTAAAGTAACAGCATTCTGCTAACAGAGAAATGTGGCACAAACTGTAGAGTACCTCGAGCGCTTGCATCTTGTACATTAAGGTGGTCGATTCTTTAGCCTTCTCGTGGAAAAAGTCGTGGAAAGTCTTCACGTAAACGAGCTTCATGTCGTATTTATCAGCCATTCTGAAAAAGAAAAAAAACAAATAACCCCACATTACATGGTTTGATCCACAAATGAGAAAGTTAGAACCACACAAACAACCAGTACCACAGTATAGTGGTGTTCAGTAGCTGTCCATAGAATGGTCACACTGCATGGTTTGATCCACAGATGAAAGAGTTAGAACCACACTGCATAGTAAAACAAACACGGTACCACAGTACAGTACTGTTCAGTAGCTTATCAAAGAATGGTTACACTGCAAGTTTTGATACACAGATGACAAAATAGAACCACAATGACACTACAGAAAACAACAACAAAAACAGTTGTGCAATATAGTTCTCCATAGAAGAACAAAAACAAAAAAACAGTTCTGCAGAATAGTTCTCATTAGGAGAAAAAACAAACAAGAAAACAAACAACAACAACAACAAAACAGTTCTGCAGTACAGTTCCGCAGTATAGTTCTCCTTAGGACATCATAAGTGCCAGTACGTACTTTTCAAGGAGGGGAAAGTAGACGAGGAACTCAGGACAGTCGACCACACCTTCCAGATGGAAATCGTACTTGCACCCAAACAAAGGGTAATCATTTTTTTCCTCAAACGTAACACGGTATATTCCATTTCCGAATGAGAGGTCGTCAGAGTTCTCTAACCGACGCCTACAACACAAGAAAAAATGACAAACATCAGAATTATACTAAGATGGCGGAAACCAACTTCTCAGTGACTGAACTGGAAATTCACATACGGCAGCTTCTTTCATCGTCTTGCTGTGGTAAGTTACATGATCAATTTGTCTTGATAACCCCAAATTTTCACGTATTCAATTTACCATCAACACACCCAGAGTTCCTTTGCAAACTAAATCCAATTAAATCCTAGCCGTTTGCGGGGTGTTATGCCCCATGAACCAAGTTTAATGGCCTTGCTCCCACGAGTCTCCTATAGCTCAGTGGTAGAGCGTCTGAACTAGTTATCTTTACTTCCAAGTCCTAACAGTATGCAGGATGTTTGTACCATGAACCTAGTTTAATGGCTTTGCTCCCACGAGTCTCCTATAGCTCAGTGGTAGAGCGTCTGAACTTGTTATCTTTACTTTCAAGTCCTAACAGTATGTAGGATGTTTGTACCATGAACCCAGTTTAATCAGGGACTTGCTCCCACGAGTCTCCTATAGCTCAGTGGTAGAGCGTCTGAACTAGTTATCTTTACTTTCAAGTCCTAACAGTATGCAGGATGTTTGTACCATGAACCTAGTTTCATGGCCTTGCTCCCACGAGTCTCCTATAGCTCAGTGGTAGTGTCTGAACTTGTTATCTTTACTTTCAAGTCCTAACAGTAAGGAGAATGTTTGTACCATGAACCTAGTTTAATGGACTTGCTCCCACGAGTCTCCTATAGCTCAGTGATAGAGCGTCTGAACTAGTAATCGGAAGGTCGACTCCTATTGAGAGAACTCGGATTTTCTTTTTCCGCGTTTGTCTGTGACCTGCTCAGGGTGTTCATTAGGTATCGGAGATCGGAGAATTCTCCGGCTGATATGAAGAATTCTCCGGCTAGTATGAAGAATTCTCCGGCTACTACGAAGAATTCTCTGGCTAGTACGAAGAATTCTCCGGCTAGTACGAAGAATTCTCCGGCTACTACGAGGAACTCTCTGGCCAAATTTAGATGGCCTGAGCTAGTTTTAAATTTAGACGTGGAGCGCTTTCAGAATATTTTTCTGTTACTTTACACAATTCTCCTGCTGCTACAATTCTTATTGAAAACCCTGCCTGCTGAAAACACATCTCTTACAAATGCATTATATTTGCACCAAGCAGTACAGTACTTACACAAGTTCGTATCCATTTGGTGTTGTGCCTATAAAGTACCCTCCACATTTGAGTCTCTCACATGCATTCCTTAGCATCATGTCTGCCTGTTCAAAACTTTCAAACGAATAATGGAACGAGAACTGACAGCTTGTCAAGTCAAACTCCAGATTCTCGTCTTCGTACTTGTCAGAAAGTCTTTCCTAAAACAAGAAGCAGTAAAAATTGGTGACAATTCTGATTTTTTTTTTTTTGCTCTAGGCCCGCTCCTTCTTAGAGTAGAAACCATCTGTCATGTCAAGAAAAGGACCGTGTTAAGGGGAACATCAAAGAGCGACTCGCCATATAATAACCAGCCATATAACGAAGCTTGTTAAAGCTTCACAGAAAAAGAGTAGAGGTTTTTTCGTCTTTTGCTGAATTTGGCATACTTGTGCATTACTTATACATGTATAGCAAATAAAGTTCTTAACATATTTATTCTTTTGCATTTTAACACTGTACTTTTGGAGCAACTACAGAATGCCAGACCAGAAGAAGGCCAATTTTGATAAGCGGCTCGTTTGGCTCGGCAGTGGCTAAAAGAACGAGGAGTAATTTGTACACACGAGCCAAACGAGCCGGCTCTTAAGGTGGATTGTTAAACGTGGCCCTGTATTCTGTAGTTTAGCCTTTCTTTTTTGTATGTAATCGTATTTTCCATAAGCTCTGAAAATAAGAGTTTATATTGCGAGTTGTTTATAGTTATTGTTATTTTAGTATAGATACTCAGGTGATTATACAAAATCGCGCGCCCCCATTGGTTCGCTATCTCGGATTATCAGCCGATAATCACCTCGACGAACAAAATGACTGCCAGTCGTTTGCGCGCTTTTGATGAAATAAAATTTTGTCGTGTTGTAAAATGCTTTTCTTTTCTTTTTTGAAATAATCAACTGTGTATTTATACTAAAACAATTATTCGCCGAGGGCGAAGTGATTCTCGGTGAATATTCACCGAGAATCACTTCGCCTTCGGCGAATAATTGTTAAATAGTATTTAGGCATCTCACTTACCAAGCTGCAATCAGCTGTAATAAATGTAGGCTGAAAGAGGGGATTTCTATAACGCCGTTCCTCAGCTGTCTTCTTAAGGTCCTTATATCTTTCCTGACAGTGTTCAACGGATATTTGAGCAATGTCTGTGCATGAAGCAGGCAAAAGGAGAAGGTCAAGGCAAACATGAGTAATGGGATTTTCTCACGGTATAAAAACTTTTTCAAGTTCAGCGTTTCCATGATCTGGTAGCCAAAATGACTTCCATGTGCAAGCTGTTAGCTGTGGAACTAACTTTGTTCCAAATAGTTTTTTAAACGCGAGGTTGTCATTATATTGCCTATAAATTAAACACATTTTGAAAACTGAAATGAAATCAGAGGATGGTATCCTGAAGTCAATTCAATAAAACTTCTACAAGTGTTATTTACAAGCGAAGCTATAGTTTTAAAGTTTGAAAACAAAAGCTAAACTTGTAAAAGCTTTATTGAATTGACCCCTGATAACAAACTTACACAACTGCAGCTTTTCTCACGTAAACACCATTATTGAGTATTGCTAATACTTGTGAATTAAACCAAGCTACATCTCATTTACGGTATTTTACCTCAGTTTGCATGAGAAATTTGTTGTAACTAGAGGGTCTCAATAGGGTTAACCGTTAGCTGTAAAACGGGCAAAAAAAATAGCCATTTGGCGTCAATATTGAAAAATTTTAGCCGTTAGCCGTAAAACAGCCAAAAATATTAACCGTTAGCCGTAAAACAGTCAAAACCATTTACCGTTAGCCGTAAAACAGCCAAAAATATTAACCATTAGCAGTAAAACAGTCAAAAATATTAACCGTTAGCCGTAAAACAGTCAAAAATATTAACCGTTAGCCCTAAAAGTCACCACCCCATTGACTATACTGTGTTCACTCGAATAAGCAGCGCTGCCAATAAGCGCTGCTTGGATATCTTGAGGGAACAGATCTAAATCCGTGTGTCAGTGAATACAGAGGGTCTCCCAGGGGGGGTCCTTGTTCCCTTGTTCCCTTCCAAAATTGCCCTATGTTCCCAAGGTTCCCACACATTTATATCAGAATGTTTTCGTACTGTAATTTTTCGAATTTTGTTCCCTGTTTCCAAAAATTGGCTAATGTTCCCTTGTTCCCTTCGATATTTTGCCAATGTTCCCTTGTTCCCTAAAACCCCTGGGAGACCCTAAATACACAGATTCTGAGTTAGGAGGGGAGTTCCCTCAAACTCTGGAGCTGATGGACTCAGATTAGGAAGGGGAAAGAAAAGTGAAGATGATTTATCGCTCCACTGATCGGTTAGCTTAAAGAAACATTTGTTTGTTACTGTTGTAATTTTATTAAAAACCAACAATATATGGTTGAATCAAACTAAAGGATTTCTTTGCCAGCCTAAATTTGTAAATAAGAGTCGCGTTTAAATAAACGTTAACCCCGCATCGGAGGTACGAAAAATTTGAAAAGCGCTGCGGCTCTCATTCTAGTAAATTATGTACTTCCTTAACCCTTTCAATGCCACAGGTGATCCATGTATAAATTCTCCTGATAATTCCAATGCACTACCGCACAAACAGATTATGAGAATTGAGAACCTGATCACATCAAGGATGCTAAATCGATCAACCGCCGCATTCTCCGAACTAGAACATAAGGAACTGTATAGCGCTTGCTCAGGAGAATTTATATCCAATATTGGCAGTGAAAGGGTTAAAAGCTAAGAGATCAAAGCACGTTACCTGCAAACACAAGTTTTGAAATTCGTCCCCTCTGCCACTTTTGCAAGTCGCCTCCTTTCCCACAGCAGAGATCAAGCACGGATATGTCTCTGTAATTTGTTCTATGCCAACATATAAAAACAATAAACTCACGAGTCTTGGAAATACCGTCGTTTTCATCCAAGCGTGGACACGTGACAGAAAACGCATGTAAACTGTAAAATGGCCTATTCTGTCAGAGGAGGAAAGGCGCAACCAGGTCATCCCTATATGAAGCGCCAACCCAAGGCCAGACCACAAAACCAGGAACTACGTCCCCTGGGTTCTTTAACGTCCCACTAAGTTATCATGAACAAGGATTGTGAGACGGGACCTACGGTTTATCGTCCTTATCCGAGAAGACTATAAAGTCTAACCATTTACAGATGTTATTGCAAAGGCAGGACTTTCTCTTCAGTTACTTAAAGACCCTGTGTGTTGGTCCGGCCGAGGTTTGAACCTGCACGGTAGTCCGGTGCTCTACCGACTGACCTAACCGATCGGCGGTTATATATATCATCTATGTATAAACGTGGATACAACATTTTAGTAATAAATAACTAATATTCATAATAATAATAAAAAAATATTAAAAAACAATCTAGTTGTACAAGATTTAACAGATTATAACTGTATCATTGCACAACAAAATAAATGTTTTGAACACGAAAAATTGGCGTCATATGTGGGCTGAGTTTGTTGGTTTTCTACTCTGCTCTGAGGGGTTTTTCTTCGGGTACTCCGGTTTTCCCCTCTCCACAAAAACCAACGTTTTGACTTGATTTGATTTGAAATGTTTCGGATGAAGAGCCACTTCATTGTGGAAATGCTGTAATAAAGTCATTATTATTATTACTATTATGATTATTAATTGGCACGTAATACTTTGGGAACAATCGCAGTTGCACACCTTCTTATTTTGTCCAGGGCTTCATTGATGAGCACGCTTTTGACCCAGTTATTAAAATTCCGCATGTAGTATATTGGACTTTCTTTACGGCCTTCCTTGGTGCTTGAAGGGCGGTCATTATAGTGTTTTGCCACTACCTCTCCGTGGCCAGATGGACTGCCTGCTTTTTTGTTCCTTTCTTGTTTGCCGTTTCCATTCATATGCTGCCAGGTTAAGTCAAAATTATTATCAAAACAAATAAATCCTACAAAAATCCGAGGTCAACCAAGAGACATTTTGTTCCTCTATACAGCAGAAAAAAGAAGAGTTGCGGGATTGGGACAAAGTGTTTTGTTGTTGTCGGTATCACCCCTTCCTACTGATCGAACTTTCTGTATGTCTAAGGGCTGATTCATACTTGACGAAAGCATAAACATAAGCATATTATTTCTTTATCATTTTTTTTCTCGGATTTTAAGATTTTCTCGCTGACGATAATCTTGTAGGCAAAGTAATTCTTATGCTTGTGCCGTCTCGGTTCACGCTTGTAAATGAGTAACATACTCCATGAGCGTAAGTATAACAAAATGGAAAATGTTCCATTTTCTAATGCTTCTGCTTTGTGCCTATGTTGTCCCACTTCACATTTGAAAAGACTTATGCTTAAGGCTATGCTTGAGGTTAGTTTACTGGGGTATACAAGGGTTTACAAAGGTAGATCCTTGTAAACCCCTGTAAACTGACTACATGGTGGCCTACCATGAATTATATGCCGAGGTTATGTCCAGTGTGAACCAGCCCTAACTCCCCCCCTCCCCCCCCGCACCCCACATCAAGGGACTTTTGGGATTAGGCCTTAACTCTTTCGAGAGGAAGAACAAGGGAATAGACAAACCTACTTCAGTGAACTGTATACCTGCTAAATAGCAATATCATAAACCCGTTTTAAATCAAGTTCGAACAAATTTCATTTTTTTAGTACCCAGCAATTTTGCCTGATCCCTCCCTCGTGTGCCTGTGTGTGTATGCGAGTGTGTGTGTGTATGCGAGTGTGTGTGTGTATGTTTGTGTTTGCGTGTGTTTTTTTTTGGGGGGGGGAGGGGTGAGAGGAGCTCTCTCACTGCAACAAGGCCCCTTAATCCAATTCGCAAAAAACAGTTAACCCTTTATTAAGGCAGTTTGCATACCTCAGCTGGTTCAACTTGCTTTTTTCCATCTGGAAAAGGAAGAATGTAAAACAATAATACAACGTGTTGCAAATACAGTCAACTCTCTCTTAGCACTTTAAACCCCTTAGAGGTCCCCCTTTGACGAGTAAAATCGTCTGGCATTAGCCAGAGTAAAATCTATAAAGTTACACCTAGGGAGGAAAGGGTTAAATTGAGAGGCCAGCCTTGGTGCAAAAAAGGGGTCATCGCTAAATGGAAAAGTCGAGAAAAGAAGCCAAAACCCGCGTGGATCCACTTATTAAAACTATTCATTATCTTAACAATCAAAATGACTGAAGCAAATACACATTTAGTAATTTTTCTTATTCCATGGCTTAAGGAGAAGAGTGGAAGCACTGTTCTTTTTACGTGCAATAGGAATTGCTATCATAAATTGCAACTGTTGGATTTTTAATGCCATGTAACCATGATTCACCAGCATTGTATCAGTTGTGTAAAATAAGTCAGAGCTATCTCAAAAACCGAACTTGTGACATCTGAGTAACACAAGGATTTCGAGTGGTCGCTTAACTGAAAAGCAAACAAAAGCATTTGCCAAATTTCAGGCCTCCAAAGTGGATGCGCTCACTTTCAGTGCGATTCCTGTCACCGCGGCACAAAATTCACCAATCATAATACGGGAAACGAACAATCAATTCCCACCGAAGTTGTTTAAAACAATCAGCGCTTGAAGGCAAAGATTACAATGGGTGCATTCGATCTGGATTTAGATTTTCAAAACCCAAACCCTGAATTTGCAATCAAAAACAAAATCCGAAAACGGATTAAGTTCTTTCATAGATTTGCTACATTTGCGTTCGTTTGAGAAAATCTGAAAACAGATTCGCAAAACGGTTCTTGTGAGCAGTGCTCTCGTATCTGCTGAAAGTGCGTGCGCATAAGACCGCTGCTCACCACAGCCGTTTTGCGAAACGGTTTACGAATTTTCGACAAACGTACGCAACGCGGCAAATCCATGACATCCAATTTCGAATTTCTTAATTGAAATGCATGTTCAGAGAGGATTTCGGTGAAGCTAAGTCCGCTATCGAATTTTTTGTTCGATTGCAAAACCTGGTTTTCGATTTCGAAAATCTAAACAAGGATTTTTCAATCAAATGAACCCAAAATTTCGTAAGAGTTAACTGGCGGGATTGTATCCTAAACATGATTTTACACTTCTCACGAGTATTCAGATTTGGCACTGACAATCATGTAAACACAGGGCGAATTATCATACGGATAAAATCGAAATCCGTCCATCATATTGCAAACAGCGGCGTGTCATCGGATATGCCGCTAATCGTCTTTGACAAGTTTCGGAAAATCAATTACAGCAAAGATACAGTATGTGTTTTTTCGGGTCTGATTTACAGGGCCTGGGACCTGCTATCAGATATGACGTCAAGCGTCCCTAACCGACCTCACGCGTCCCTAAACTACCCCACACTCACAACACGTGCGAGAAAACAAAACTCGCGTGCGTGCGTGTACAGGCAGAGGCTTTCCTGCCGAACAGAAGACCTGGATCGCGCGTAACTATCTCTGATTTGAACTTAATTGTAAAATAACAAATATTTCTTTAAAGATATCTAGCAGGGATGGTTAAATGAGGTTTGATTAAAATGCGAATATTCAAGATATCTTTTTCTAGTCTTGCATATTTGCACTACGGCCTGATGAGGACTAAATCCGCAAACTCAAGCAATCAGCAATCCGGGTTGCATGCGAGAGATGATATAAAAATCTATCCCCAATGTTGTGTTGTTCGAGGGAAGGTATACACTGGTTATATGCGTTACTGACGAAGAATAAGGTCAAGATGTCCGCATGTTGCCCAAGTTCTTTTTTGCGTCTTCTTTTAGACCAAACACAGGAAGGGAAAACCTTTCCATATTTCATTAAGCAAGTTGGGAGCCAAACTGTTCTGTTCTTCAAAAACAAAGAGATATTTGCACAGGATTAACCTAACGTATGTAGCCACAGTATGCATAATATGATATGAAAATCTAGCCCCAACATTGCCACTCCACAGAGAAACCAGGAAAAATACCAGAAACACTTTCTTCAATACCGCAAACAAACGAATTTCAAAGGGTCTTTTTTTCCTTTGATAGGTTGTTGACAGAAATGGAAATCAAATACCCTGTTTTTCAAAAACAAAAATGGGTAAACAAAGTAATACACAAGCCGACTTAAAATTCCACAAATGCCAAATTGTTGTTTCCCAAAATCTCCCGCAGGGGATTTTGTTCCAGTGTCAAAATCTTTTGGTATTTTTTCAAGGTTAACCAAGAATTTTTAGAATTAAAAACACAATTGCTGCTGGTTTATGAACACGTGTTGTTAGTTTGATCCACCGCACCACTCACGATAATTGAACGAGACTTCTTTTTAGATTTTTGAAAGCTAAAGCACACACCTTCATATTGAATGAAATCGTGCACGGGAGCACGACCCCATTCACGCTTGAATGCCTTACCGATTGCACGTGCACATTACGTAATTCTCAAGGGAACGCCGCCGTAGAGTGTTGCCGTAGTCTCTCCGTAAGTCTCTAAAGTCACGTTTTTTCCATTCCAAAGGCCCTTTATCGAAACAGCGTGGGTAGGTGCGTGAAAACGGGGGTTTAAAAGTTTTTTTGGGTTCAATTTCATACAGGATTTGTTGGTTGTATAAGCTGCACTACACTTACACGAGGAGCGAAATGCACATTCAATTTACAGTGACCTTTTCCGTGTTTCTGCGGTTAACTGTAGATCAACGGAAAAAAAATGACTAACCACCACCCGCTGGTCCTGGTAAACTGCGCTATTATAACAACTGCGAAAAGTATGTGTACTACAGGTTTGTCACTCACGAAACATCGGTGACAATTTGCTGCCCTTGAAATACAGGCCACCTTTCCCATTTACTGACATTTCTATCACCGGCAACATTTCGAATATATCTCTTTACTTTCGCTGCCACGCCGTTCGAATTTTGAGCAGTTTCCCTCCTGTTTTTTTTTTTCGAAAGCAACACTTAGGATTCAATTTTGCTCGTCGATCGTTCCTTTCCGTCCGCTTATAGTTAGTTCGATCGATTTTTGTGGTTATTGATTTTCGTTTCCCGTTATCTGATCGGTGAATTTTGTTTCCCGATAAACGAAGTCGCACTGTAACAAATTTGAGAAGTGGAAACAGCCTTTCACTAAGAAGAAAAACGGTTCTTTACAAGGTGCTCGCTTTTAAAATGGAGTGGTCCATAAGAGAAAACTTATTGAAGGCTATTCCCGCAGGAGAATCACTCAAAATTGGTCATTTCCTTGACATCGTGATGAGGCTCTAAGAAATAGGCTCTGTAACCCTGAAATAATTTCACTCCTGCTATCAGATATGACCTCACGCGTCCCTAAACTACCCCACACTCACAACACGTGCGAGAAAACAAAACTCGCGTGCGTGCGTGTACAGGCAGAGGCTTTCCTGCCGAACAGAAGACCTGGATCGCGCGTAACTATCTCTGATTTGAACTTAATTGTAAAATAACAAATATTTCTTTAAAGATATCTAGCAGGGATGGTTAAATGAGGTTTGATTAAAATACGAATATTCAAGATATCTTTTTCTGCATAGATTCCCCTATCACCGCATATTTTATATTACGTAATGTGGCTGTGAACTCAACGATAATAAAAGAACAAATATCTCTTTGTTTTTCAAGAACAAAACACTTTGGCCCCCAATGAACCATCCGGTTATTTGGAAATCTAGCCCCGATGTTGTTTTGTACGAAGGACGATATGCATTGCATATATGCGTTATCGAGCAAGCGAAGAATGAGGTCAAGATGGCTGCATGTTGGCGAAGTTCTTTCTTATGCTTTTCGTTAGACCAAACACAGTGAGTGAAAAGATTTCCATATCACCCCATATTTCATTACGCATGTAAGCAGCACAACCGTAGTATGGCGTCGTTACGAGCGGTTGTGTGCTATTTCGCTCTGTTCACTTTTGCTATTTTCTACATAAAAAAGCAAGCCTTCTGCAGTTCAAACGTACTATACGATATGGAGCAATGCCAGGGTTTACAAGAAACCTTTATCTACTCTTCGCTTTGGTCCTACCGCCAGATAAATGGAATTGGGCATCGAACATCGAGAACTTCGCTAATTCAGCTCCTGCTTCTCCTATCAGGCGATATCGAAACTTGTCCTGGACCGATTGATAGGTGTGGCTCGTGCTTAAAAGCTTTGAAGAAAAGACAAAGCAGGATGGCTTGTTC
Organism: Ricordea florida; assembly: GCA_949710005.1. Lineage (NCBI taxonomy): Eukaryota > Metazoa > Cnidaria > Anthozoa > Corallimorpharia > Ricordeidae > Ricordea > Ricordea florida. The sequence continues at coordinate 22,584,478 of OX453286.1, read as the reverse complement.
GCAATGTCATTTAAAGTTTCACCTGAAATGCTTCTGCTCCGATGATAGCGGAGTCATCTGCAATTCTTGTCTGTTTAACAACAACACCCAAGATGGAGCTGACCAAGATCAACAAGAAGATGCTCAACGATATGTCATCCCCGAACTTAGCGAGCTTCTCTCTAAAAAGGGCCTTAAAATTCTGCATCAAAATATTAGAGGTTTATTGGCAAACAAAACTATCATCTGTCAAATCCTGGATGGCTCTAGGAACATACACATCTTTTCGGTCAGTGAAACACATTTATCCACCGAAAGCAAAGCCGAGGTTCAAATTGAAGGTTATACGTTTATTGCAAAGTCAAGGGCTTCTGGTCAAGGTGGAGGTGTTGGTGTTTATATTTCTTTATCTATTCCCTTTCAAAGACGAATGGATCTCGAGCAAGAGGATATTGAATGCATTTGGATTGAAATTTTATTTCCTAAAACCAAAAGTTTTCTAGTTGGAATTATTTACCGCCCTCCGGATTCTTCTAAACATCTCTGCGCAAATTTTAATTGCAAATTTGAATCAATGCTTTCGACAATATCAGCTGAAAACAAGGAATGTATTCTCTTAGGCGACATTAACTGTAATTTTTTGGTGTCCTCGGATCACAAAGAAATGAAATCCATTCTCACCTATTTTGGTCTGAAACAACTCATTACTACCCCCACGAGAATTACGCGTGAGTCCAAGACCCTAATTGATGTTATTTGCAGTAACGTACCACATAACATCTCTTCGGTGAAAGTAATTCCAGCTGGCCTGAGTGATCATGAGCTCATTGGATGTGCTCGCAAGCTAAACAATGCTAAGTTCAATCCGCGAATCATTACTTGCCGGAATTTTGCTAACTATGACCCCAAGCCATTTTGCGAAGAGCTAAATTCTGCGAATTTTGAAGAAGTTTATTCATCTGTCAGCATAAGCGAGGCATGGGCCTCTTTTCGTGACATACTGCAACAGTGTATCGACAAGCACGCTCTTAAAGAAGGTCAAAGGCCGACTATGTCCTTGGCTGACTCCGGATGTCAAAAAAGAGATGAATCTCAGGGATGGTTTGCTCAGGAAAGCCCGTCGTACTAATCAAGAAAACGATTGGTCTTCTTATAAACGGCAACGCAACAGAGTTTCTGGCCTTGTTAAAAAAAGCAAAAGCAGATATCATCGCGATCTCCTTAAAGATTGTGCTGACTCTCCGGATAAATTTTGGGCAGCCATCAAGAAACTCTATCCTACCAAGTCGCCTTCTGATCAAGGTTCGGCGTTTGTGATAAATGGATCGAAGTCAACTGACAAAAGCTTCATTGCAAATAGCTTCTGCGAATATTTCAGTTCCATTGCCAGATGTCTGAAAGGGAAATCAATCTTACTCCGTGACTTTGTCTGGAGCAAACCTGCTGAAGAAAATCTTCCCAAGCAATTCACGGGAAGTCAGTTTACTTTTAAAGCTGTGAAAGAATCAGACATTCTTAAGGAGCTAAAAAATCTTAAGCGGAAAAAAGCGTCTGGACTGGATAATTTCCCCCCGGGACTGCTCAAAGACGCTGCCTATGTTTTAACCACGCCTTTGACATTTATCATCAATTTATCTCTAAAAACTGGAGTTGTGCCTAGTGAGTGGAAAGTGGCAAAGGTGATCCCTCTATACAAATCAGGGTCTCTGGCTGAGGTTGACAATTACAGGCCTATCTCAATTCTCCCTACTTTGTCAAAGATCTTGGAAAGGATAGTCTATAAGCAGCTGATGGCTCATTTAGAGCGTCATAATCTACTTTTTGAGTACCAATTTGGTTTCCGTCCGAACCGCTCAACGGAACTAGCTGTTACTTACTTCAATGATCTCATCAGAAAGGAGGCCGATAGTGGAAAGGCGACAGGAGCAGTTTTTATTGACTTATCAAAGGCATTCGATACCATTAGTCATTGCATTTTATTGAGTAAACTGTCCCGTTTTGGTGTATATGATATGGAACTTCAGTGGTTTACTGATTATTTATTCCATCGTAAGCAGATCGTTCAATTTCACGGTGTGCTTTCTGAACCAAATCCAATTAACACTGGAGTTCCTCAAGGGAGTATTCTTGGGCCCCTCCTTTTTCTCATCTTCTTTAATGATGTGCATAGTCCGCTTCGTCATTGTAAGATTATCACTTACGCTGACGATACGGTGATTTTTACATCCTCAAGTGATATTGATGCGTTACAAAGCAGTCTTTCACAGGACTTAGATAATCTATCTAACTGGTTTCGTGATAATGAACTTATTTTTAATCTAAAGAAAGGAAAATCTGAGGTGATGCTGTTTGGTACCGGTAAGCGGTTGAACCTGTTTCAAGGCTGTCAAGTCAAGCTCTCAGTCAACGGTTTTCCCATCAACATCACTACATGTTATAAGTACCCGGCGTGCATCTGGACCCGACACTTAATTTTGAAACTCATTTTCAAAAAATTTACAAGAAGGCAGCAGGAAGAGTGAACCTCTTACGGCGCATCCGTTCCAGTATTGATACTTTCACTGCCCAACGAATTTACCAATCGATGATTATGCCAATATTTACGTATTGCGGCTATACTAGTCTTGGATGGTCAGAGTCCCGCAAACGCATGATCCGCTCCATTGAGACCCGAAGCCTTGAAATTATTTCTCCAAAATGCAGTTCGCAGAACTGTGATCTTCGAATTCTAACTGTTGATAACTTTTTACGAAAGAGAGCGTGCTGCTTTGTATTTGACTGCCTTAATGGAACTGCATGCTTTCCATTTAAAGACTATTTTCACCGATTACATCATAACGCTTTAAACACCCGCAACAATGGGAAAATTGCAAAACTACCAAAAGTCAGACTGGATTTTGCGCGCCGTAGCTTTTATTTTTTAGGTGCCTCGATTTTTAATTTATTGCCTTAAGTTTAAGAAACATTAATTCTAGAGTCTTATTTAGGAAAGCCTTAGACGATTATTACTTGTAAATTCTATTCCATTTTCAACGGTTTTTAATATGTATCTTATTTTATATATCTTAATATTTTTAATTCTTAGCAGGACCCCGTTGATAACAGTACTATGTACTGAAGGGTTATCCTGAGAAAATATTCGATTATTATTATTATTATTATTTTCATTCTTCAACAACAAAGAGATATTTGCCAGCTAGAATATGCATAATGAATATAGGCTAATAAATAAATCTAGCCCCAACAATGCCACTCAACATGGAAACTACGAAAAATACCAGAAACATTGTTTTTTTGATAGCCTAAACCAACGAATTCCAATGGATTTTCTTTTTGATGAGTTACTGACAGCAATGGAAATCAAATACCATATTTTTCAAGAACAAAACAAGGTAAACAGATTTTATAAATACACCAGTGCCAACATGCATAACGAAATATTTTGCGCCGGATACGGCAATCTAGCCCCCCACGTTGCAAGTCAACAGGGAAACCAAGAAAAATGAAAGAAGCACTGTTTTTGGAGAGGGCAAACCGACGAGCTTCGATGGATCTTCTTTTTGTTAAGTTATGGAAATCAAATACTTGTTTCTCAATAACAAAAATGGGTAAACAAATTAATACACCAGCCGCATCAAAATTCCAAGCACACATGCCAAATGGTCGCTACCAAAATTTCCTGCAGGTGATTCTGTTCTAGAGACATATTTTTTTTCTTTTCAGTCGGTCATCAGTCATTGGTCAACCAAATTAGCTCATGTCCGACGAAATCCCACGTGTGGTCGGACATGATGTCCGGACAATTTTTTATCATGTACTGTTTCATAGTAAAGATGAATAAAAATCTACCTAAGCTGGCTTAGAAAATCTTGCTTTGTGTTGCGACGAATCTCAATCAATGCACACCTTTCATAAGTCACGAAACAACAGATCGAAACTTGCGTAAATTAAGTGTCTTTCACAATACGTCTACTGTTTTACCCTAAAGGTAGCGTATTGATAAAAATAACGTTCAACGTTCTTTTTTTTGGTGATGTCCGACTACAATTGTGCTTTGTCCGACCAAAATGTTCACTTAGTCGGACATATGTCCTTTCAACAAAAAAAATTTCAAGGTTGACCAAGGTGTCATAGCATAACAAACACAATTGTTGCTGGTTTATGAACTCGTGTTATTTGATCTACCGCTCCGTTCATGACCCGGGGGGGTACTCCCTTATAAGGGCTTAACGGGGACGTGCGGCCAGCCAGGGTATGTTTTTCGGGATTTTTGTCTTAAACAGGGTATCGAATTTATAATTTTTTGTCTTAATCAGGGTATCGCTTTATCAATTTTTGTCTTAAACAGGATATTATTGTCTTACACAGGGTATGGTTTCGGGTTAAGTGTCTTAAACAGGGATTCAAAAATCGGAATTCTGTCTGAAACAGGGTAGGAAAATCAGCGATATTTGTCTTAAGAACGTGTCCACCTAAGAACCATGCAGACGAGTCTACACGACCCCTCACCAATTTCGCTCAAAATTGGCTCACTTGTTGCCCACGACGAACCTACAATCTAGACCAAACGGTTTATCCAGATACTAATTTTCAAGAGAGATATGCGAGTTTAAACTTTTTGTTAAAAAATGCGCAAAAATCCCTGCCAAAACTGCAGTGAATTCATGACGTGCGTCTTTCTCCCAAATAGCTAGGCAACAAAAAATATTTCGATAAGTGAAAGCAGAAACCTAGATCTTTATGTACAAAGATAAAAATATATGATTGTACTGTTTTTATATTTGTGAGCCTTCAATCCAACTTGACAATTTTCACCATTTTGCGAAATAACGGAAAATGTCCCTAAAAAAGGGGAAAAAAGCAAACAAGCGGCCATGTTTTGATTCATTTCAATGCTTTTTATAGCTTGCACAATTAATGATCTAAGTAATTACAAAAATAAAAGTGTGTGATGTTTACATTTTAGATGAAGAATTTGCCTTTGAAATACGGCAATCCGGCGTACTTGGGAGGGTCACGTGACACGTGCCAGAATATCGTAATACGGAGTCCGTGCGTTTATAAGTCTTCATAATGCGAGAAAAACGTGGAGAAAATCTTGAGGAGTATTTTAAAAAAACCATTGTCATGTTTCATTTCAGTTTTATGTTATCTGAGAATCATATGGGAAGTCCGACCGCTTGTTATTTTAATTTTTTTACCGCACCACAACTTTTACGCCCTTTTATAATGCGTCGGTTATACAGATGAAAAAAAAAAAAAAGAGAAAGGTACTTCTTTGTTTCCAGTAAAAGTAAAGCAGTGATCAAGTATATCGAAAATACAAATTCAATATATTTAGACCATTTTTGTTTTCCGCCGGCATTAGTTTGGTTACGCGTTGAGAGGATTGTGTGACACGCACCTGAGATACCAAGTGCATTTCCCACGCTTTTCATGGGATAACCATACCAGCAGACATTTCGTTAAGATGGGCGATTTTAAATGTGCTTGTTCTTTTCAGCAATATTCTAAGAAAGAATGTAACATTTCTGCTCGAAACAAGAGCGCTAGATCTATATGTATTATAAAGAATTGTTCCCGTAGCACAAAAGAGCACTTGTATGGTTGTTTTAAAACCTCCCGTGAAGGAGTCGAGGAAGACGGCAAATTATGTTTGGCCCGCGTTGGAATGTTTGATGAGTGCGGAG
>OX453286.1:22528809-22573809 GCA_949710005.1 Ricordea florida | reverse complement strand
AGGTGAAGAACTTCCTTCTCGAGCTCTTTCTTGTTGGTGAAGAGACTGGGCGCAAGGTGACCCCGCCTGATGCTTCAAGACGAATACGCACTAAATGTCGGGAGGGTACTAACCAATGCTTGTTCGACAAAGAGGAGTGGCTCACAGCTCAGCAGATTGCAAGCTATTTTTCTAGACTGGCGACATTAAAGAAAACCGGAAAATTGCCGCAGGCCAGTGACATCAACGTTGGTGATCACGATTTAGAGCCACTGGAAAGAGAGAGTCGGCGGTATAATCTCCGCGAGAGGGTGAAACATCAGCTAACTCTGTGAACACGCCTTAAACTATATGCGGGGTTATCTGGGAGAGTGTCTTTAGTCTGGTCCTTCAACTTATATGCCTTTTTATGTAGAGGTCCCTCCCTTTTCATTAAAATAGCTTGCGGAGTGGTTAGGCTGGATTGGAGGTGACATTAGGGAGAGGCGTACGAGTAGTGAACCAGACCAGCGTTTTTGTTCTAGACTTTTGGAAAAGGTTTGGGATGAACGAGATGTAAAGAAGTAAATATAACATCCTCCACCCCAAACAAAACAATAAAATCAAATCAGCATTTCTGGTTTTTTACTTCTTCCGGGGGAAAGGGTTAGGGATGGGGACTCCCAACAACAAGCGAAAGGGGATGATCATTGTATCTGTTAGGACGGACCATATTAGCATTATTAATTTGGGTGGGAGGACTGAAATATTATGAAATAAATTGTTTTTGCAGAGCCGTGAACAGCGAAGTAAATTGTTTGCAAGCACGATGAACCAAAATAAATTGCTTGCAAACCCTTGCCCCGCCACCACCAGAAAAATAATGGTGCGTCCCTTGGGGATTAAAATCGTGCTCTGGGGTGTCTTTTGAAGGCTAAAAGTTGAAAGAAAGGAAAACATGATTTTGCAACAGATGAAATGCAAACTTCATACAAGATAAGGTCTCTGCTTTGGCCTTTCTTTCTTTTTTTCCTTTATTTTATTTACTATTTGCATTTAGTTAAAGTTTACTTGCTGTAATTATTCTGATGCCTAAAAGTTTCGCGCCAACGGTAATCCTCTGATAATGATAATAACACCCTGATACCTTGGGTAGCCTGTGGTACTGATACTGTCAAAATAAAGATGGCGGCGGTTCTTGATGTGTAAAGATCCTTTAAAGCGTTTTTTATTAGCTGAGATATCTTATCTATCCAAACGACTGATCATCCAAACAAGTGGCGAGTGTGAGTCTTGAAGAATCTCTGAGCAGTTTGGAGCCGCAGCCATCATTCAAAAATGTTGCATACGGTTGTGTGTATAAAGTCAGCGACCGGCCGGTAGTTTCCTGTGTACACCAGGCTTGGTAAGTGCACTTTTATTAGCACTACAAGTTGAATTTGTTTCATCAGGTACATTTTATAAACCTGCTATGAGCTCAGAAAGTCTTCACCAGAAGCAGCAGCATGTTTTACCAGATGCCAATAGATGTCATAGTCCCTTATTGTCATTCGCCCGTCATCGTGAGCGAAATACCGACACAAAATATCCGTTTCGCATGGCTATACGTACGTAGCTTCACATAGATTTTATCACATCTACATACTCCTAAACAAATAAACTTTATGGAAATAGAGTAATTTTGAGCAGAAACATGGCCGCATCCGAGATATTTTAAGCGATTTTCACTAGAAATTCGAATTATGAAAAATCTGGATTTTTTCAGGTTTCTCGATTTCATGAATGCATTAATATTTTCGAACATGGTTATCGCATCCTCTTCAAATTTAGTTGACTAGAATAAGTATACTATTTATTTTAAACTGGCAAAAATTCTTTTTTTCACCGAATCGTCTCCGAGCAAGTTGTAAACTTCGTGGGCGAATTTACCATGGCTTTAGTTAAAATTGCGTGTCATTTCACTAGAACCACTGTATCTCGTGAATTGCTCGGACTTTCGGAAAAACATTTGGCAAGCTTTTAACTTGGACTAATACCAGTCTGTACACAAAATAGTATCAAATTCTGGAGGGTACCATGTGGACTCATATTTTGATATTGCATGGATTTCATGTGGACACGTTCTTAAACAGGGTCAGGGTATGAGGGGGCGCGCCGCACCTCCCCACCCAGGGATGTATCGAGTACCCCCCCGGGGTTCATGAAAACTGAACGAGTCTATTTAGTTGGAGTTCTTTATAGAGTTTTGTAAGCTAAAGCGCACACCTTCATATTTTGACCCTCCCTTGACTGGTTTCTCTGCTTTGGGAGTTTCGCCCGTGGAAATACTAGCAGAGAAAGTCACTTGTTCACCTTCCGTGCCTATGGCCACCATTTTTCACTTAGTGATAAGGAAGAAATCGAAATGTACGCCCCTTATATTGCAAAGAGCGGCGCGTCATCGGATTTGCCGCTAATCATCTTTGACAAGTTTCAGCAAATCACAATATTGGAAAAAAGATACGGCTTTTTTCGAGTCTGGGTTTTGGTCGAGGGTCGAGGGTAACATGTCGAGGGTAAAAGAACCAAATAATAATAAATAAAATAATAATTCTTTAGAAAGAATTAAAAATAAATATTAAAATATAATACATTAAAAACCCGCGTATAAGAACCTAGGTTTTTTCAAGTTAGCCTAAACAGGTTCTTATATAAATGGTATCTAGTGTAAAATTAGGCTAACTAGGTTCTTAATTAGGTTCTCAACTTTTTGTCAAGAAATAAAGTAGAATTTCAGTGGCGGATCCAGGATTTTGTCCAGGGAGGGGTCGTAAAGTTGTTTGAGGTAAATATATTTTGAGGTTTTTTAATTCTATATTTTAGAGAAGATTATTTTTTGTTTTTTGAAAATAAGAACCTGTTTTAGCATTTTAGCCTAAAATGGTTCTTATGTGAAGGGTGCTTAAAACTGAAATTTTAGCCTAACAGGTTCTTAAATGTTAGGTTCTTATACGCGGGTTTTTACTGTACTAATAGAAATAAAGAACGCACGCTCCAGGACAGAGCGCTCACGCGACAACAGCGAATCACCCTGGTAGCGATCCATAACAAACAATTACCACTGTATTAGTTCTCATGGATAAAACCAAGACAAATTAAAGAGAGGTATCTCATAGCAACCTTCCACCGTTGGAATATTTGGTGACTGTGTTCAGCTCGAGGTTACTTGATCATGGTTTGTGCGAAATTAACCCGAGAAATCAACCTCGGCGTGCGGCCTGTGGCGCAATGAAACTTAAGATATTTGTGGTTACTCCGTCCTACTGAGTACCACTTTGTCATGGCGCTATGCGAGTCCGTCCGTAACAATAGAATGTGACGTCACAATAGGATGACGTCTCTGGCTTAAGGCCAAGGTCGGTGCGTGCAAATAAATGCATTTGTATGTCCTTTTAGATCGTTATTTCTTAAAAACTTAATCGATTAAGGAAATCCTATTTCAGGTTTCTTCTGCCGGGTAATTGAAGAGAAAAATTATTTTTCAGATTTTTACAGACACGTGAAAACAGTTCTGAAACCAAGAGATATTATATAAAAGATATTACAAAAGTCTGGCATAATCCCTACTTTTAGTAGGTAATCTAATAAAGATTCAATATATTAAATTATACCCGAGAATTTATTTCTTGAATTTTAGAGTTTAGAAAACAACAGAACGACGAACTCGAATAAAAAAAACATCGACATTCACTTCTACAAAAATTTGAAACGCATGATATGAATCAGGGTTCAAAATAAAATTTCGGATCTGGCCTAAATTTGTCGGCTTTTTATTTTCAAGGCTCATATTTTACCGGCTGTCAATACTAGTAATGTTCTCACACTTTCCGCGACTACCTGTTGCCTAGCACGTGACCAAAATCTTCCTGAATGAAATTTCGCTTTCTTCCGTGGGAAACCTTGGGATCGTAAACTGATTAAAACAAGATTTCGCAAATATCCCATGCTTTGGACTGCTGATAAAATTTAAGTGCCAAAATATTTTCACTTTAATTAACGTGTTTCGCTGCGACAGTTCACTTCCAAACAAATTCTGTGAACTATGCAACTTTGTCTAGACAAACTGTCGCGCTTCTTCACTCACAAGCACGGAAATCCGTGTTATCAAGCAATATGAATATATAGATGCTTAATTTTTCCACTGAACATTCGAAACATAAAAGAAAATAAGATCTGCATGCATTGCATATAGCCAATGTTCACCTGACTCTTGATGTTAAAGTAGTACCTGTATTTTTTCACTATGAAAAGGGCTTTTAAAAAACGAGTTTCCATTTATCCTTAACATTTTGGAGTAACCACACGCACTCACTGAGTGCCTTTAATTTATTATGTTAACAATCATCCATGGAAAGTGGTCTCAGATAAAACAAAAAGCCTTTCAAAAGTTTGCAGTCGCTCACGCGTGTACTATCTCTCAAGTTCGATCAACACGTGTCTTTGTTTTATTTGCTCTTGCATATTTTCGGTGTATTTCGGGCAGACTGGAACACAAATGGCAAATGGCTCGTGAAAAAAAAGAAGCCTATCAGGCATCCAATAAATTCTGAGTTGTGTATCTCGTGCTCTGAGATTACAGAATTTTTAAATTCTGTAAAATACGGTTGGAAAGTTTAAAACATAAAACCTGGAAATTGACACGAGTCGAGAATTTTCGATTGAGAGTAAAAAAGCATTTCTTCAGCTGGTACAGCGAATAGTACTATAAAGTTGAAAATAAATTTGAATATATTGATTGTAAGTAGTCCATTAAATACTCAAAATATGCTAGCTAGAAGATATCTGCCGGGGCTGGATGGATCTTTCAACGCTTTCTCAGCCGCACTGATCGCTACCAGGGTGATTCGCTGCTGTAGCCACAGCGCTCTATCCTGGAGAGCATGTTCTTTTAATAGTTCTACTGTATTAATATTCAATTTTAATATTTATTTTTAATTCTTTTTAAAGAATTATTATTTTATTCACTATTATTTAATTACCTTCGACATGTTACCCTCAACACTCGACCCTCGATCAAAACCCAGACTCTTTTTTTTTCAGGTCTGATTTACAGGGCCTGAGTAGTAGTATAAGGCCGATCCTAGCGCAAATTTAAAAAAAAAAAAATTTGTTAATGAGTTGCTAGCGCAAAAATTAAATAAGGTTTTTTTAAAAAAAGTTGATGAGTTGCTAGCGCAAAAATAAAAAAAAAATAAAAAAATGGTTAATAAAGTATCTGGCACAATCCTCCTCCTACTCCTCCTCACAAAAAAAAATTTAATTAGAGGTTTAAAGAAATACATATGTTGTAATAATAGATGGAGAACAAAACAGTGAAACAACTGAAAGTCCTTGCCAAAGAGCAGGGTATTAAAAAATATTCTCGAATGCGTAAAGCCGAACTCATTGAAGCTCTGGGTAATATAGACACCACTAGAACTAATATACCTAACCAGCCTCAAAGACCTATCCCAACCCCCAGAAAAAATATACCCAACCAGCCTCAAAGACCTATCCCAACCCCCAGAAAAAATATCCCCAACCAGCCGCAAAGACCCATTCCAGCCCCCAGAAAAAATATCCCCAACCAGCCGCAAAGACCCATTCCAGCCCCCAGAAAAAATATCCCCAACCAGCCGCAAAGACCTACCCCATCACATGAACAGATACCTGAGATTAATGTTCCCATTCTCGAACCTTCCCAATCTGTTACATCACTTAAACATTTAGAAAGCAGAGTTATCAAACCGATAAAGAAAGCGATTAACAAGTTAGCAGATTGGACACTATCTTATGTCCCAGAACCTATCAAAAAGACTGTAAACAAACGAGCTGAAAGTCTGAAGGAAAAGGTTAACAAGTTCGCAGATTGGTTACTATCTTATGTCCCAGAACCTATCAAAAAGACTGTAAACAAACGAGTCGAAAGTCAGAAGGAAAAGGTTAACCACATATTCAAACGCTTCACTCCAAAAGAAAGACAAACAGCGTTGAAGGGGTATCTAAAAACCTATAGGATAGATGGACAGAAAGGGTATGACCCCAAGACATTTATCAATAACATCAAACCAAAAGTTCTAGATCTCATTAAGAATCAAAAGAAACCGCTCAAGGTGAAATTTATCTTTACGTGTAAGTTCATAAAAGAAAATCCTGCTACTAGACAGATTGATGAAAACTCAGGATACTTTCATTCAACAGTAGAAGCGATTACTAAGTCAACCGATTTCTCTGACTCGTTCAATACTATGACAAATCGTCTACTTGAATTGATTGAGCAGTTTCAAAATCAAGGTTCTGGTTGGCAATTCGATCAAGTTGAACACTTTGATATCAACATCGACCCCTTTGAACCTCTTTCTGGAAGTTCCTATATTCCACTACCATCAAAATTAGCATCCAAGAAGGCAATTATCAACGTTAAGAATGAGAAGGATCATGAGTGTTTCAAGTGGGCAGTAACCTCAGCCGTGTTTCCAAGGGAGAAAGACCCACAAAGACTAAATAAACAAATGAGAGAGAACTCAAATAATTTTGACTGGTCAGGAATAGAGTTCCCAGTTTCACTAAAACAGATTGATAAGTTTGAAAAGCAAAACCCCTATACGATTAACGTTTACGGATATGAAGGTGATGTATACCCTCTAAAAATAAGTAAGAAACATAAAACTCATGTGATCAACTTACTTCTCATATCAAACGATGAAACAAATCACTACTGCTGGATAAAGAATATGAGTAAACTTTTATCCTCTCAAGTCAATAATCACCAACACGTACGCACATTTTGCAATAGATGCCTCAACTCATTCCAGTCAAAGACCACATTAGAAAAACATCTCGAATATTGCACCACAAAAGAAGAAGTTAAGATTGAAATGCCTTTTGATAAAGATGGAAATCCCCGCTATATTTACTTTAAAAATTATAAAAGAAAAATGCGGCACCCCTTTGTTGTATATGCTGACTTTGAGAGCTATACAGAGAAAATACACACCTGCTCTCCAGATGAAAGTAAAAGCTTTACTAAACAATACCAGAAGCACAAACCATCTGGATTCTGCTATCTCATCAAGTGTTTTGACGACAACATATTTCCACCCAAGCTTGTACGACATACTGCTGAATCCCCAGACGAGGATATCCCACAGATGTTTATAGAAAATTTAGAGTCAGATATTAATAAAATTTACAATAGGTTCAAATTCCCTAAGAAAGTTAAGATGACTCAGAGGGATAAAATCGACTATAAAAATGCTACTAACTGCCACATCTGCGAGGGTGAATTAGGAGTAGATAAGGTATTAGACCACTGCCACCTTACAGGAAAGTATAGAGGAGCAGCTCATAACGAATGCAACTTAAACTATAAAATTCCAAAGTTCTTCCCAGTAATCTTTCACAATCTATCTGGATATGATTCACATCTATTTATCAAAAACCTTGGTACATCAAAAGGTAAAATAAACTGTATACCTAATAATGAGGAAAAGTATATTTCTTTCACAAAACAGATTGTAGTTAGCACCTTTACAAACAAAGAAGGTAAGCAGGTTGATGTGAAGCGAGACATCAGATTCATCGATTCATTTAAATTTATGGCAACTAGCCTTGACAGTTTAGTTAATAATCTTACTAAATGTGAAAAGTGTAAGAATTGTCTGTTAGCTGTAAGTAAGTGTCTTTCTCCAACAGATAAGAACCTAGCTGAAACGAAAAAGTATTTTGGAGATATGATGGATATGATGTTGAGAAAAGGTGTATTTCCATACGATTGGTTTGATAGCTTCGATAAACTCAACACAACCCAACTTCCATCAAAAGAGGCATTCTACTCAAAGCTTAACGACACAGACATAACAGAAGACAACTACCAACATGCTAAAAAGGTGTGGGAAAACTTTGAAATGAAAACAATGAGGGAATATCACGACCTATATCTTGAGTCAGATGTACTACTGTTAGCTGATGTCTTCGAGAACTTTCGAGATGTTTGCAGTAAAAACTATGGATTGGACCCTGCCTGGTATTACACAGCACCTGGACTAGCTTGGGATGTATCGTTAAAGTTAACTAAAGTAGAGTTGGAGCTGCTAACTGATCCTGACATGCTACTTATGGTTGAGAAAGGAATTAGAGGTGGTGTATCTATGATCTCTACTAGATATGGTAAAGCTAACAATCCGTACATGACCAACTTTGATTCTAACTTACCCACAAAGTATATCGAATATCTCGACGCAAACAACTTATACGGCGGGGGAATGAGTAAACCACTACCTACTCACGGTTTTAGATGGATGACTAACAAAGAGCTTACAAACTGGAAAAATATCCCATGCATACTCGAGGTTGATTTGGTGTATCCTCAAGGACTTCATGATTTACACAACGACTATCCACTAGCTCCAGAGAGACTTGTCGTTAATAAGGTTGAGAAATTGATACCAAACCTCAACGACAAGATAAAGTATGTTGTTCACCACGAAACCCTGAAAAATTATGAAAGTCTTGGACTAAAAGTCACCAAGATTCATAGGGGTATTACATTCGAAGAGTATGCATGGTTAAAGCCGTACATCGACTTGAATACCAACCTCAGGGCGAAAGCATCCAACGACTTTGAGAAAGATTTCTTCAAGCTGATGAATAACTCTGTCTTTGGGAAAACCATGGAAAACATCAGAAAAAGGGTGGACGTACGATTGGTTACGAATGAAAAAGATGCGAAAAAATTAATATCAAAGCCGAACTATCAGCATCGCACCATCTTTTGTGAGAATCTAGCTGCCATCCACATGAAGAAAACAAAGTTGGTATTCGATAAGCCCGTTTACTTAGGCATGTCCATTCTGGATCTAAGTAAAACAATAATGTATGACTTTCACTATAATTACATCAAACCAAAATATGATGAAAAAGCTAAATTGTTGTTCACAGATACTGATAGTCTTGCCTATGAGATAGAAACAGATGATTTCTACAAAGATATTAGCCCAGACGTAAAATCCATGTTTGATACCAGCAACTATCCCAAAGATCATCCATCAGGTATCGAGATGGGTGTGAACAAGAAAGTCATCGGTATGTTCAAAGATGAAGCCGGTGGAAAGATAATTGAAGAGTTTGTTGGTCTACGTGCTAAACTTTACAGCTACAAGATGCATAATGGAGAAGAGATAAAAAAGGACAAAGGGGTAAAGAAATCAGTCGTAAAAAAGACCATAACCTTTGATGATTATAAGAGATGTCTATTCAATAAAGAACAACAGATGAGACAGATGAATGTAATAAGAAGCCATAAGCATGATGGTTACACTGAAACTGTTAATAAGATAGCCTTATCACCATTTGATGACAAGAGAAACATTTGTGAAGATGGTATACATACTTACGCCTACGGACATTATCGTTTCAACACAAAATTAGGCGGCAGCTCAGTATCGTCTGGTACAAATTGAAGCTCTTCCCTCACAAAACTACGCCTAGGTCCATCTAGTAAATAATACAACACAGGCTGATTAGGTGACACCACACTCCTAGAAAGATTGTAAACCTGAATACTCCAGATAGGATCCGTAGCACGCCTTCGTTCTCCGCCTTCATCTTCTCCAGGAGCAAGTAAGTATCTAACTTTAACACCAGGTGGTAGTCTCACCTCATCATGTCCAACAACTCGCTTATAATTTGGAGGATCAATATCAACCTCTTTCAGTCTTATAGCTTTATCAGGCTCTTTACCAGTTATTCTCGTTGGTATACTATTCAGAGTTTTCAAAATAGCCGGCAATCGTTTCACCCATACTCTTGATCGATCATCACTAATCATTTCTTGGGCATATTGATGACTAAATAGTTTTTCTGATAATGTTTTATTTGCTCTTTCAACAAATGCTTGTGCTCTATGGTTTCCAGCTTCAGACCTTTGTATGGTTACATTATGTTTTTCCATAAGTTTTGTTACATCTCCCATGAATTCTTTACCAGGATCTACAATTAATGTTTTAGGATATTTTAACTTTCGAGAGTAAATCTTACTAAAGGCTTTTGAAATCTCATTTGATTCTTTTGAGGTTAGTGGTTCTGCATCTTTGTATCTCGAGGTAATATCAATCACAACCAGAGCATATCGATATGTCTTTCTTCCAACTTTATCATGTGGTAAAAATAATAGATCTGCTTGGTGAATATGATTAGGCTTTTCCACATTCCAGTGCGGTCTAGGGATATACTTTGGAGCTGGTAGATAGATTTGCCACAGCGCCTGTTTCTCAAGCCATCGTTTAGCCTCAGCTTCACTAACTTTTGCTTTCTCAGCTAATTTAGGAATGGCAGAATACCCTTTCCAATATCCATAAGTTGAATAGTATATTTTTGATAGCATGTTTTCGTTACTAATTTAAAAGAATATTATGTATATCTTTAAAATAAAACATGTCACAAGCTATATCTGAAGAAATTAACCCAAACAGGATTCCACTAGAGCCTCTCGGTTTGAAAGCGGAATCGTCACTGAATTGAATTACACTCAATCCCTCATCCGCTAATCCTGAAGAAACACTATATATAAATATTCCACAACTTTCTCAGAATGTAGTGATTGTCCCAGGAAGTGTATCTCTACTATTTGACTTGACTGTTGATGGTCATGCTAACAAAACCCTTGTGAATAACGTAGGCAGTAACCTTGTATCCAGACTCAGGGTTCTTTTTGGTGGAGAAACACTACAGGATACTCAAAGATATGATCTCTTTCAAACCTACCATGACTTATACTTAACAGCTGAAGATCGTCAGAATGGAATAAAACAAGGTATTTCTTCTGAAAACATGAGGAAGCTTAGGACAAATGCGGGTGATAAGGTAACCTCAGGAAATGATAAGGAAGTGGCTCTTGCAGCAGTATACAACACCAAGTACCGTATCCCACTCAACCATCCTATTCTCAGCAAGCATGGGGTTTTCTATCCAAAGGCGTTACCTCATTCACTAATCTTTGAGATTACACTAGCCCCAGTTTCAGATATTGTTGTTTATTCTGACAAGACCAAGACTCCAACTTACAAAATCGAAAACCTTGAGTTGGAATATGCTTGTATCTCAAGTGAATATTTAGCTAGTGAGGCTCAGTCAGCTTATCAGGTTGGTAAAGTATTCTTTTACGAGAATGTACTTCTCCACAAAACTTTTACCATCTCCAAACCTAATGATAGTTACATAAACGAGTACATTAATATACCTAGGAGATCAATGAAAGGTATATTGTGCTTGTTCACAGAGAGATATGTCGGAGGAGCAAGAGACTCTGAGAAGTTTGTCAATCCAAATATAACATCAATCGACATTAACGTTGACGGCATGCCAAACCGTATCTACTCCAAGGGAATGAAACCGTCAGACTTCTGGGATTCGGTAATGAAACGTTTCGGTAAAGAGGGTGTCAAGCTAAATGATTTTTATGTCGACAAGTTTGCTCTATGGATTGACTTGAGAACTCACCCTGACAATAGTATTCATGGAGGAGGTATGGCCTTGAACAACACACGAGATGGAGTAAAACTTGAAATGAAACGAAAAGTTGGAGGAACAGGAAATATCACCTGTCACATGTTTGTGGTGGCCGACGCGTTGATGGAGATCATGAATTCAAACTTAAGATCAATTATGTATTAGTTAAAAGATGGAAGAACTGCGAGAAAAAGTTCCTTTTCATTGTATTATAACCGGTCCAACAAATTGTGGAAAGACAAAGTACCTCACGGATCAGCTCATAGGACCATTTCGCAAAGTTTTTGAATACATTGTTCTCATATGCCCGACTTATGCTAAAAATAAGACTTATCATAAATTTGCTCACGGAGATAAACGTTTCTTAGTATTATCACCAGATGCTAGTAACAGCGATGAGATTAACGAGTTATTAACTGATTGTCAAACTTTGTTCTCTGGTACTAATACACTAATAATTTTAGACGACTGTGCTGTATCGAAAGATCTAAAGAAACGCTCGAACAAGTTTATAGATCTAGCATTCTCTGGAAGGCATCATGGATTATCAGTGTGGGTTCTCACTCAGCAATTAACATCAATAGCAAAACCATTCCGTGAAAATGTAGCTTGTGTGGTTACATTCCATAATCCATCACAAAAGGGGATGAAGATGCTTTTCGAAGATTATGGAGGTGATTTAGAAGCTGAAACTCGTAAAAAGTTTGTAGAAATGCTGAAAACTGAAAAATATTCGAGACTATGTTTGTGTTTACGTTATCCATTCCAATGTTATTTAGAGATTCCCGCGGTGATTTAAAAGAATCTATGTATTATTACAAAATTAAAAGATGACAAGTGTTGAGGATTGTATGGAAGATTGTATTGAAGAACCTAAAGATAATGATGTTGAAATCAAACAAGAATCACTAGCTATTCTCGCATCTCTTGGGACTACAAAGGAATATTTAGGCGTTGAGATGAGTCTAGGTGATATAAAGAAACTCACGGCAAAAGATGTTGAAAAATATTATAATCGCTATCAGGCAGTCTTAGGTAAGCAAGTTAGTAGTGGATTAGTAGAGTCAGCTCTTGAAGCAGCGTCTCATATCATTTCTTACGTGGTTCCTGTAGATGACACCGAAGCGCTCAGCAAAGACTTACAGAACGATGAGTTGGTTAAGCGTGAACTATCAAACTTTGTAGGTCTATTGGTATTAAAAGGTGGAAGATTGGTAGCAATTGCTAGTGGACTATTCCAGGTTGCTAAGCACATTAGAATCAACAAAATACAAGAAACTGAGCAGTCTACTGAGGAGCAAAACTGAGATATGATTTAAAGATTATTTACTATGGGAAATAAATAATCATGTCTGATGAAGTTGTTGAACAAATTACAATAGATCCCCCTCCTCCTAAAAATAAGAAAGCTGTTAAAGAGAAAGATCCTAAAAAGGTCGCTGCCGGTAAGAAACTAGCAGAATATAACAAAAGAGCCAAAGAAGCGTTAGCCAGGGAAATGAAACGTGAAGCTGAGACTAACCAGGAAGAAAATATAAATTCAGAGAGCGAATCTAAAGCATGGATTCCAGAGCTATCTTTTACTACTGTGTTATCTCTTGTTGGAATAGGGTTTACCGCAGTTGACATGTTTATGAGGTACTACAAAAACAGAAAACCACCAACCCAACCACCACAACCACCACCCTCAAATATTCATACCCAACCACCACCCCCACAAACTCCAAAAATAGTAATGCTCTGAGGAAAGTAGTTTAAAGATTTTCTATACACACAATAAAATCATGTCAACTGAAAACAAACTTGTGAAAACTGTTACTGATTCAGCCGTCATTATCGGATTGGCTGCCGGTGTTGGATATGTAGCTAAAAAGGCTATGAAAGAATCATTTATAAACGATCCCTCCTCAAGTATTACAAACTATGCTAAATGGGTCGCTGTCCTATCCGGTAGTATGTACCTCAAAACGTATTTAGAAGATCAAAAGATTTTGCCAACTTAAAGATTTTAAATATTGATCAATAAATGGCGACAATAGCAATGATGGTTGGTGGAGCTATATTGAATGCGACAACGTTCGTAGGTGGCTCGTATCTTGCAAAATATCTCTCAGGTGATAACACAGATTCGGAGCGAATACGACACGACAAGGCAATAGAAAAATATCAAAAAGATTATGCTACATACCAGGAAAAGAGACAGAATCTCATTGATTGGTACTCTCAACAGAAGGATGCTAAACACCAGGCTTCACAAAATATTTCTAATACCGATGAAGCTTTGAAATTGTATAGTCAGAAACATGAACCAAAATTCTCTGATTATTATGGACCTAGCAGCAATCAAAAGATGGGTGAGATGGCATATGTGGGTGGTGGTATGCTGGCATTGGGTTATATGGTTAGTAAATTCTTTTAGTTAATTGTGTGACCAGTTTAAAGATTTCTTACAGACAAGTAAAAAATCATGGATGTAGACCCCGAAATACCAGACAAAGAAAATCCTTTTGATAAATCAGCTGATCTAGGTGATGATGATGGGGATGATACATTTTACTTGAGCCCAATCACAAAGACATCCACCACTAATCTAATTGACCTTGATGAGGAGGAGGAGGAAACCTCGTTCAGTGATAAAAAATCCCTTTTGTATAAAGATAAGGTAAAAGAACAAGATGAAAAATATGATAATAGGAGAGAAGCGCTACAATATATCAAACATATATTTCCCGATTTCAACCCTTTGGATTCTCCATTTACAGCAGAATGGGATAAGGATGGGAATTTGAAGGTTAAATTGAGTACTCAGAGTAATGCTGCAGAACATACATTGATTGATAAAGATGGGGTAATCAATTATGATAATTTACCAAAAAATATCAAACAATCTCTGGGTATTAGTTATGAAAAAATTCTTGGAAGAAATGATGAGCTTGTATCACAATTGGAGGAAGCAAATGAAAAGAATAAAGAATTTCGTCGCGCCTTTGATGGATTGAAAGCAGCCACAGAAGTATATCCTCAGGAGATAGATCGCTATGTTGCTAATGAAAAAGATTTGCGTGAATTCATTGAGAAACAACAAGTAATAATCGCGGAAAAAGAAAGCTATTTGGATACAGCTGTTAAACAGAAGATACAAGCTAAAACAGAGGCTGAGAAACTTTTGAGTGAATTGAATCGATACAAAGATGAACTCGACAAAAATAAGAAGGGACTGTCCAATTTAAGAAAGGTAGAACAAAGTAGAGATCGTTTACTCTCCAGGGTCAATGAATTGGAAGAGATGGTTAGAAAGCAGATAATCTCAAACGAAGATAAAATAGCCGATCTAGAGAGACGAAACGAGTCAATAATAGAAAGACTGCCATTAAGAGAGCGGGTAAAGGTCATCTTCAAAAAGTACGGTTTTACAGTCTTTGCCGTTGTGAGTGCTGTAGGTGTGGTCATTGGTGTTATAGTTTCTAATCTTTCTAAAGGTTTAACCAAATTGGGTAAAGGTGTTGGTAACGGTTTGAAAACGATTGGTAAAAAGATTGGTGAGATATTACCTGGAATGGTCGGAGCTATCGTGAGCTTTCTGTTCAAGACTGCCGGTGAGGTTATTGGATTCTTAAGTAAAAATGCTTGGCTGTTGATAGTGGCTGTGGTTCTATATTTTGTGGAACAATTTAAAAAGAAGAGACGCTAAGTAAAAAAATAATGAATGATACATCGTTTCTAACTATCGATATGCTAACTCCTGAAACAAGAATTTATCTAGATCCTCCCTTAACCCAAGTAAAAGAGATACAAATGCAAGTTAGTTACATTCATCAAGCGTCGTCTAGAAATCCTTTGTACTTAATGTGTGATCTTATAGAGCCAAAGTCTTCATATTCTAATTGTTGTATCCCCGAAGGTGAAAATGTAGAACTTAAACCCTCACAACTACTAGCTGTTATTCCATCTCAAAAGCATCCTTGTTTAAGAGTTCCACAAACCAAAAATCCAGTCAACTACTTTACTTTGTTGATTTTAGATAAAAAGGGAAGAAAGCCTACCTTAAATAACGAACCTATTCGAATTCATTTAAAGATTTCCTGTTGATTTGTAAAATATGGAAGACTACAATAGAATTTATCCACAAGTGCCTCTGAATGGGGACCAAAATAATTTCAGACTTCAAAAATCGTGTGAAGTAGTACATAATCTTCAGAAGGAAATTAGACATTACGAGGATGTTAGGAAAAAATACAATAGAGCGAGGGGAATATTTACAAAAATCAGTGTTGGTAGTGGGGTGTTTTCAGTTATTTTATCTGCAAGTGGACTGGGAACCTCTCTTACTGGTTTTGGTGCTGTTGTTGGTATACCATTGGGAGCGGTGGGTGGTATTTGTGGGGGAATATCGGTTGGATTCGGTGCGGCTTCTAAACGACTTTCACATAAAGTTAGTAAACACAAACAGACAGTTTCTCTAGCAAAAGCAAAAGTAAATACCATTCACGACTTGGTTTCAAAGGCACTGAAAGATAACGCCATCTCCGACCAAGAATTTTCGCTAATTTTAGCAGAGGTGGACAAGTTTGGAAAACTAAAACTCGAAATCCGTCAAAAAAACCGGAAAGATACAGAAAAAAACTTAAATATGAATCATATAAGAACAGAGGTTCGTGCGGAAATTTTAAAGGAGTTAACCGGTCCCGAACGTTGAAATTTTCATTTGAGCGAACGCCTTTAGGATGGTCTTATGAGGTAGGTGTTAGAAAAGAACGGTGTTGATTTAAAAACAACTTATTCTAAACATAAAGAATAAAATGTTACTCAATGATTTCAAAAATAGGTATCCAAAGGCTGATCGCGACCAATTCGTATTTGTGGCCGATCAATATGGTGGTTACATTAGGTGGAAAGTTAATGGGACAACAATCATGTCTTATGATGACCCCACTGGCAAAACATGGACTGAAGACCTATCACCCCGTTTGAAAAGACTGCTATGGAAAGATTTAGGATTGGATTATGATGCATTGAGTTCATTCCCAAAGAGTTTAACTATGACCAAACGCTCTTACCCAATACCTGCTATTGACTTTGATGACTTTACAAATAATATCACAAACATACTTACCTCATTGGATATATACGTGTCCAATACGAAGAAATTCACCGCTAAGATGCGTAACATATTTACATCCCAAGTTGTGACTTTCGAGTTTGGTAAACAGAGTAGAAAATGGCTGAACGCTCCCGACATGAATTATTGGCCACAACAACTGAACTTTGCAGTGTGGTGTGCGACCTCTGGATGTGGAATAAGTCCTTTCGAGAGTCTAAACTACCCTAAAGTCGTTAGTAGCTTCATTAAGTTTCATATATATTTCACAATAAGACGAATACTGTATGAATTGAGTCTTCCCCTACCTGATGAGCAACCCTTTGTAATCAATAACAACCCTTACAGCAAAGTCGCATATCAACGATTGTGTGCTGAATTTGGTATCTCAAAAAACTCTGACTTTAAATGGAAAGGTGGTCGAAATGGAGGTTTGGGTGATATATTCATAGATTATGGTGCTGGATATCATGGATCGGGTGGTGGATATCAAAATGTTCATATGGTAAGGAATTACGATGATGAAGCTGATCAATGGCCTGGTGAAGGTGGTAAATTCGCTGATGAAGGAGGTAAGAAAGAAAAGGGCGACCTCATCTCATTCATCCGTAATGACGATTTTGCCGATTACAAATATGCTTGGTTTATCCCAACAAGTGGGTATGGACTCACTAAAGCCGGTCTTGGTAGATTGATTCGATCTGTTGAAGCTTTTGTTTACTGCATATTGGGGTCGCAAGTCAACACTAGAAACTCGATTGTGGGAACTGGTGGTGGAGCGATCGAGACTCAACAAGAATTCTTAGCCCTATTTGAGAGTAGTGTGATCGAGAATGACATTTCGAGTTCGATCCAAAGGTATCAATTAGCTGTTCAGGAAGCGAAATTACGGCTTGATTTAGCTGTTGCTCCAGGTGTATGGCTAATGCCTAGTAATATGATAATCAACACTGAGAGCGTGACTGGTTTTAATAACAAACTTATGAAGGCCACTGATGAGATGAAATTTGGGGTGAATAGTTCCCTAAACACTGAAGCAAAACAGGTTGGAATAAATCATAACATGGGATCTTCAAAGGTAAAGTTACTGCATAGAACTGAAACGAAACCAAAACTAAAATCCTCACAACCAAAACCAAAACCTATTATAGAAACAGACTCAACGCAGCATGACTCACAGCATGAAAAGAATATATTAGCATTTATAGTTGTCGCTGGTGGATTAGCATGGTATCTATTTCGGTAGTTCATGAGTTTTTCACGTGGGAATACAGTCTCGATCACGTATAGAACAATAGATTACATACCTGAGCGACATAGCAACAAGCAAGTTGAAAAGTGGATTTAAAGTTTACTTTTAAAAGGTTGGTTTCTAACGTCGCTCAGGAATGTGATTACGTCAATGCAAATTATATAAATTTTGTTATGTAACACTGACTTGCGTTATATAACTTAGTGTTTTTGTGTTGTGTGACACTCTTTACATTGCTCCTTACGTCTGTTGTGTTCGCATATACATAACCTACAAAACCATCTTTGTTTTCCATGAATACATATTCCTTTCCCGTTGCAGTCTTTACATACATACCTATCCCGTTTATGCTCACAAAGACTACCGCCGTTACATTCTCTACATCGCGTTTTCCTTCGATTATGTGAGCATATTTGAGATCCTCTGCATAACTTACAGCAATATTTAACCCTTCCATGAATACACTTATACTTTTTTGTTGTTATTTTATCAAGAATATTCGATAATGTGTTTGGGTCTATGTCTATATCACCTAATTCTTCAATTAGTTCTGGTCTAGTCATCCAATAATATCTTTTAATACCCTGCTCTTTGGCTAGGGCTCTCATGTGTTCCACCTTTAGGTTTTCCAATACTGGATTGATAGCTGGTTGGGGGTTTTTGGGAATGGGAACATTAATCTCAGGTATAGGTTCATGTGAGGTGGTAGTTCTAGTGGTGTCTATATTACCCAGAGCTTCAATGAGTTCGGCTTTACGCATTCGAGAATATTTTTTAATACCCTGCTCTTTGGCAAGGACTTTCAGTTGTTTCACTGTTTTGTTCTCCATCTATTATTACAACATATGTATTTCTTTAAACCTCTAATTAAATTTTTTTTTGTGAGGAGGAGTAGGAGGAGGATTGTGCCAGATACTTTATTAACCATTTTTTTATTTTTTTTTATTTTTGCGCTAGCAACTCATCAACTTTTTTTAAAAAAACCTTATTTAATTTTTGCGCTAGCAACTCATTAACAAATTTTTTTTTTTTTAAATTTGCGCTAGGATCGGCCTTATACTACTACTGCCTGAAAGCTGATAGAAAATCATATTTGGCGCTACGCCCTGGTGAAAAATCAAGTAAAATCAAGCAATTTTAGCCGGCAAAGCAGAACTTCTTCCGTTACTCGATTCCCATCGCCTGTAGCCTGTGCCAGGCTCTCGGATCGTGGGCAGGATCGAAAAGCGGGAAAGCGAGAGAACAAATTGGTGGGAGTCTGGTAAGGACTCCCGCTGCTCACCCGCTGTTTCGATCGTGCCCACGAACCGAGAGCCTGGCACAGGCTACTTCGCCCGCAGTGGAAAGTCTCTTGACCTGAACTGCAAAACGATTTCTGGAACGTAGCAACACGTTACTGGCCAATCACAATTCAGCTCTCAAAAACCTACGACTACCCCGCAAGTTCACGCGCTGCTTTCCTGGAAAACAAATGGCAGACACTTTGGAATTCGCTTTTGAGAATGTTTGCAAGGTTTTTGCAATAAGCAACATGAAGACTCAGTAACTAAAATATCTTATTCAGGAGAAGAAAGAGATTTTTGCTAATTTACCCACGGAGTTAGCCAATCCTTGCTGTTGGTATACAACAACTTTATTTGTCTTTAAATACAGAAGTTGGAGTAGTATATTCATACTGCACTGTACCAAGTCATTTAACCCTAATTTTTTCGCTTGGATATAAAGTGAAAACAAACAGTGAAAAACGTTAACAACTGCTAGTTTAACAAATTTGTTGTGTTTGCCTCGTTAAAAAATAAACGGTTCTCGATAATTCTCCACTGATATCTTGTTTATACATCCAACATTCATATTCAAGAACGTACCATACCTCGGCAAGACCAACAATCCGAGTCTGACAACACATTAGAAGCGCAACTGCGATGATCAATTAATATCATTACACCTTACTCCGCAGTTCAAATATATGGTCTTTCATATATTCATTTGCATCATTCTTCTCCATCCACGGGTATATTACGAACTCACAACATGAACAGCTTCCAGTTGGCTTGATAGCTCAGTTGCTAGAGCACTGCTCCGGTATCGCAGAGGTCATGGGTTCGAATGTTCAAATAATGTCATTACATATTACTCCGCAGTTCAAATATATGATCTTTCACATATTCATTTGCAACATTAGAAGTGTAACCAACAATAAGAGAGATATGACATAATTAGATTTACTTCGGCCTTCGATTTAGTCGTCAATAAAAAAAATTGTTTCCCGATCTTCAAACAAATTGACTCGGAAGAAAAGCGATGCATTGAAAGATCAAGAAACAAGTCTTACTTCCCTGGGAGTCAGTGCAAGACACAATCGAATACTGGATAAACATCTGTGTCCGCAGACTCGGCTTTCCAGCGGTATGGTCGGTAAATCTCGGGATAGTTTTCGTGGTGCCTCGGTAAGCGAAGTGTTCGAGCGACCATTTCCAAATTTAGGTATCTTTGTGAGGGGGACGTTATGAATCGCGGTTTTGGCCATCTATTTCAGGCCGGTTTTTCGGTTTTTGCACCAAAAAACTTCAGTTTTTCGGTTATTGTGTCTGTTACGGTGTCCGGTTTGACCTTTTTAAGCATTTGGTTTTTGGTTTTCCGCCAAAACTTTATGAACGGTTTTTCGGATCTGGTATACAATGCGGTTTTCGGTTTTGTCTGTTTGGTTTTTGGTTTCTTTTCCGCAACTATGCGCCTCAGCCACAAGCACATGCCGCGGGAGTTCTCAAATACACAAGGTAGCCTCCGAACGCAGATTTTATGATAGAGAGGAACGCGTGAGAATCCTCAACCTCGCTTTTGTATTCGGTTTTCGGTTCTAATCGAAATTCACTTCGGTTTTCTTGTGCGTTTTTTTGGTTTTTAATAGACCCCAATGCCCCTCATTTGGCCATCGACGTGTTGCTATGCTCTTTCACTATCCTTTATAGACCAAAAAAAACCGGTTCCTTAAGAAATTCGTCTAATTTCTTCAGCAATTTCATCTAACTTTGGGCTTGACTTTCCTGAAAAGTGTTATTCGATTATAGCACTATTATAGGCACGACAATTGCCAGCTTTCACAGTCAAAGCAAACAGAAGACAGATCGATGTTCGTTGCACGATAAATCAAAAAACCTCTGTCAAGATTACTTTTACCAAACAAGTGTTGAAGTCTTTTCCTTAGGAGCTTAAAAACTTATACCCCGTTCACACCAAAGCTTAAACATGTTTAAATGCTGTTTAGTTAAACACGGTTTAAAATTGTTACGTTTACAAAAGCTGCTTACTGACGTTGTCGACTACAAATTAAGCACAAATAGAAAGAACATGTCAAAGTTTATTTCAATCCTGTGTAAAAGCCCGTGTTCCAGTGTTTGGTTACCAATTTTCACGTTTTAAAACCTGGTTTAACTAAACATGTTTAGTTGGTGTGAATATGGCATTAGAAACTAATAAAGAACAACACATTCGCTCAAAATAAAAAACTTCCTAGGAGTTTCTTCCATGGTGCACAATTTTCCACATATTAAATGCCTCTGGGAATGACCTGCATCACGCGAGCACAACTCAAGCTTCTATTCATTGCAAAATCTGATTGGTCAACGACCAAACAAAACACCTTACGTCACAAAAATCGTTTTGCAGCTTTGCTCCGCATTTTGCGCAAAATGCAAGCTTCTCGTGATCTCCACAAAACGCATATTTTAGTTCGTTTTACAATGTCAGGCCATCTTTTCCATTTACTGACATGTCTATCACCGGTAACATCTGGAATATTTCTATTTAATTTAGTTTTTATGCCGTCCGAAATTTTAACAATTTTTGTCTCTACTATTATTATTATTATTATTATTATTATTATTATTATTATTATTATTATAATTATATTTTTTTGCCAAAAGCATCTTTTAGGATTCGATTTTGCTCGTCAACGATTTCGTTCCGTGCGCTCATGATTGGTTCGATTGGTTCTTGTGGCTATTGATTGTTCATTTCCTGTTATCTGATTGGTGAATTTAGTGAAGCGATCCCAACAAAAGTGGTCGTACTGTAATAAAGTAGTTTTTTAAGGGAGAGTCTTTGAAACGATTCTTTACAAGGTGGTCGCTTTTAAAATGGAGGGGTCGTTAAGAGAGAGTTGATTTAGGCTATTTCTGTTTTAGAATCAGTTAAAATTGGTCATTTTTTTGGCATCACAATGAGGCTATAAGACAAAGCCCCTATAATCCAGACAGAATTTCATCCCTGCTAAAAGGTAGGACTCCACTTATTCCTAACATGTTCCAGGCTCACAAGATGTGCAGGCAAACAAAAATAGCAGGCTTGCATGTACCAGCAGAGGCTTTCCTGCTAACTAGAAAACCTGGAACACACTAACCTATCTCTAAATAGTAAAAACCTACTTACGGACTGATGCAAATCTCACAGTCTAATTGGCCGAGCTACTGCAGACTATCAGCCACAAGACAGCACTTGGTTGAAGATCGTTTTCAAAATGGCGATGTATGGGCGCTTTTAGCGAAGTTTTGCAGGAAGATTGAGTATTTTGGTGTTTTTTTTTTCACTGACACATGATTTGTTTATTATGATTTTTACTACTAAAAACAATTAGATTATTCGCTCTCAATTTCAATGAGGTGATACTTGATTCGTCCTTTGGCCTCATCACCTGTCATCCCATAGAAACTTGAGCTCATAATATACAATATACAATATTTCTTGATATATAAGTTGGAAAAATTAAATGAGGTTTCGTAATAAGATTATTCAACTTCTAAATATTCTGTTTTGTTGTTCCGTGACAAAGAGATAACTGCACAGGCATTCTCCTAGAATATGCAGCCACAGTATGCATAATGAAATATGGGGTGCTCTAGCCCAATATTGCAACTCAACAGGGAAACCAAGAAAAATACAGATACACTATTTTTTGATAGTGTAAATCAACAATTTCTATTCAGTTACTGGCAGAAATGGAAATGAAATACCACATTCTTGAAGAACAAACAAGGTAAACAGATTAATACACCAGCCCAGCTACAATACTTGAAATGGAAACATATCTCAACATTGAACAACAGGGAAACCAAGAAAAATTCCAGAGACACCATTTTCTTAATAGCGCAAACCAGCATGTTCCAATGAGTCTTTTTGTTTTTTTTTTTGTTAAGTTAATGATAGAACTGGAAATCAAATACAAGGTCAACAGATTAACATGGAATCCATCAGGAAATTGAGTTTTCAGTGGACAAAAACCTTATGCTAGAATAATTTAAACAATCTTGCATTCTTTTTTTATATTTTTCAAGGGCTATAGATGTAACTGGTTATCTGTAATAACACCAAAGAAAAGTTATTATGGGCTGAGCCCGAGAACATCAATGTCAAATTTTGGTTTATACTTCATGCGAGTATGCCATATAGTCTTCTGCTCCCATCTCAATGGTGCAGGAGACTATGTAGCATACTGGCATGAAGTATACCCCCAAATTTCACAAAATGGCATCTTCTACATGAAATTTGCAGAATTTTACCTGTGTTTTCAAAGTTCTAGTGAAATTTGACATTTATTTTCTGGGACTCCCATAAGAAATTGTCTTTGGTGTTATTACAGAGAACTCATGATATCTATAGCCCTTGAAAAGCCTAAAAAGAAGTCGATATTAGTTTAAATTATTCTGGTACAAGGTTTTTGTCCACAGAAAATTGAAATTACTCAATTTCCTGATGGATTCCCTGTTAATATATCAGCCGTCTCACAATTGCAAGGAAAAATCTGAAATGCCAAATTGTTGTTATCTGAAATTTCCTACAGGTGAATCTGTTCCTGTGAAATGCTTTTAAATGATGTTTTTCAAGGTTAGCGAAGGAGGTACAGAGTTAAAAAACACAACGGTTTCTGTTTTATGAACACGTGCTGTTTGTTTGATACACCGCTCCGCTCACAAAAACTGAACGAGACCGTTTCGTTATAGCTTCTTTTTTTAAATTACAGTACGCTGAAGCACGTACCTTCATCTTTTGACTCCTCCTCGACTGGTTCCTCAACTTTTGAAGTCTCGTCGGCGGAGATATCAGCAGAGTCAGTCAGTTGTTCAACTTCCGAGGCTACGGCCGCCATTTTCTAGCAAGAGAATAAGAAAAATCGCGGGAGATTGGGTTACCTCTTTACGCCTCTAGTCTCTAGGTCAGCGGATCTGATGCTTCATTCAAGATGGCGGGTAAGTTTTAACTTGAAAATAATGTTGTCCTTTCCGTTTTCTGTGGAACGTTGCATTAGGCTTGTTGTGATCTTTCATAGGTCTACGGTCGCTCGATCTCGAAGAGGATTTAGCTGTTGGAAGGTAGAGCTCGTTTCCTCGTATACTGCATAAAATTTGGAGCTTGTTTACCAATACCAAGAACACTTCTAACGGTCACGTACAACTCAGGACCTGAATAACTGTAGCTGGGAGTAACTAACTGTGAACCAACTGTACAATTGCACATGTCTTTTTAATTAGAAAGTGGTTTTTACCTCAAGAGTCTAAAAAATGTTTATGGGATTGTCTCTCAAGTGTCCATTTTATATTTAAATCAAAACTTTTATATTCTGCTGTCAAAATGCAGTGGTTTGTATTTCCGTATTTTCCAATAAAAAAGCTTGCTAGTTCCGCCCAGATTTCTGTATAACCCCATACTTCATAATGCATGCTGTAGCTGCAATGTTTTGCTCTTCGAAAACAAAAACTATCCGCACGCACATCTAATCAAATTGAATATAATACGGAAGCAGTCTTGATAATTTGTTTCGTGCTATATTTTTTTATTTTCAAACTAAATCATACAGTTTGGGTTTGCTCGAAGACTGTCAATGTAATCATTATTTTTTTGGTCTTTCTTTCAGATCTAGTCGATCTGATACTAAATTTGATACTACAGTGGGTCACTTAGAAGACATTATCATGGGTAAGAAAATGTTTGGTAAGGTTTCCGCACAGGTCCCTACTTCATTATGCATGCTGAAGCTGTCTTGTCATAGTATAGTTACAGAATGACTAATGAAATAGGGACCTGTGCGGAAATCATACCAAATGTTTTGACTAACATTAATTAAAGAACTTGAAAGGAGATATCCATCATTTGAACCCAAGGGTCTCCTAAGTCGATTGATTCTGATTATGCAGAAAATTTACAGTGTTCAGTTAATCTTAAGTCATATTTTAATTATTTTGTCAGTTTAAAAATATAGAGTTTACCATAAACATCCCTTCAGTCTTGATTGCATTGAGTGCATTTTCCTATCAATTAAAATGGGATCTTTGTATTGCAAGACAGAAAGCCAACATGACTATAAAAGCCTCGTATTATATCTCTCAGTTAGTATGGAATCTGTGATTGGTCAATTTAGTGGGCCATACTTCATTGTACGGCCTGCTAAATTCAAAAGTTTGTTTTGAGATGTAATAAATAATTCTTATAAACCTTGTTTTCTCGGTCTGTACTGTAAGTTAAGTATCCTCGTCTTTAATTTATGGCCCGCATGCTTTGCACCTGGGCCATAAATCCAAGAAGAAAAAACTCAGTCCGTAACTTACAGTATGGACCTCTAACTTTGTTAGTAAGAGGTATTTACACTTAAGAAGACACTATTATTGTTGCAAAGATGAGAAGTTAAATTTGAACCACATTTTAGGGGTCACTTCCTCACTAAAGAAATCAATGAAGTTAAAAGGTCAAAAAAGTTGTTAGTACACTGCAAGTCTAAACTCACATGCATATTTATATCAGAACTGTATGGATATGTTTTGCTTCAGTTGTTAGATCAATACTGATAGACTACACAGATCTGTGAATATACTTAAGTAACCCTTTATAAAATATTCGCTTCACAGAACAAAATTTTCAAACTACACAAAATGACTTTAAAGAAAAGTACTACCACCATTTTACAGATGAAGAGGAAAACAAGCTTATATACACTGATATATTCAAAGAATATGTGAGTAGGATTTACTTTATCTTCAAGTTGGTACGCATGCTTTGATTGGTCAATTTAGCGGGCGGTACTTCACTGTACATCCTGCTGAATTCAAAAGTTTGTTTTGAGATGTAATAAATATCTTACAAACCTCGTGTTCTCAGTCCGTACTGAAAGTTACAGATCCTCGTTTTTTTTTCTGTTCGTATTTATGGCCCAAGCGTAAAGCACGCAGGAATAATAAATTTCTTTCAGATAATCTTTCAGATAAAAAGTTTTTCTTTGTGCACTTGCTTGGACAATTCAAGGCAAAGGGCCATGCTTGTTTTGTCCATATGGTTCATTCCTTGGGCGACAAACCAATTCCATAAGATTTCAGATTTTAAAATAGCTGCATCATCACCCATTGGACAGGTGTCTCATTTGATTGTAAAGCTCAATAACAGTTAATGCACATTTTAAAGCCTAATAAATGAATAAGCACCAACAACAGTTGCTATTCAACCATAAGCAAATTAACTCA
Source organism: Ricordea florida (assembly GCA_949710005.1). Classification (NCBI taxonomy): domain Eukaryota; kingdom Metazoa; phylum Cnidaria; class Anthozoa; order Corallimorpharia; family Ricordeidae; genus Ricordea; species Ricordea florida. The sequence goes on along the minus strand of OX453286.1, from coordinate 22,547,471 downwards.
AAATTGTAATTTCAGAAAGGTACAATGAGAGGTGTCAGAGTCAAATCATTTACAACTGCTTTTTTATTATTGTTATTTTTTGCTGTTTTATTTTCCAGGTGGATTTAATAGAAAATTACATTCAGGATGAGCTCAAAAGAAGAATTCCTGGATTTTCAATGGAAGAATTTACAAAAACATTAGAGTAAGCATGTTATTGAGTGACTGAAATGAAACAGGTTGTTTCTTTTACCATTTTCACTCAAGATCTGAATAGTAATTCTTCTGTGTGGGGGTTTTCCACTGCACATTCCGACATTCCACATTTAAACAAGCCACCTCTGGTACATACATATGGTTATCTGATATGTCTAGCTGTTAATAACACAACTTCTCTTTCTGGTCATCTAGAAAACATTTCATTAGTCTGCACATACTTTTAGAATGATGACTCATATTCTATGTCATGCCTGGGTTTGATCTTTGGACTTTTGTCTTGTTAGATAACTCTGCTCATAGTAAGTTGTGAGGATAGTTTCTAAAGAAACTGGTGCTGCATCAGTGGGGAATTGAAACACAAGAAATTGGGATAAAACAAATTGATAGTGTACATTTACCACCATGAGGTAAAAGGGAGGTGCTGACATTTCGAGCATTGGCCCTTTGTCGGAGCGAATGAAGGGCTAATGTTCAAAACATCAGCACCTCCTTCTTACCTTATGGTGGTATAACTTAATTTATCAGTTTGTTTGATTATCCCAATTTCTTGTGTTTTCATAGTACTGGTACGTTGGACTTGATTTGGGTTAATTTGGCATGGCTGCTTTAGTAAGTGCTCTTAACTTGTGTATTATATTGTAACATGAGTATTCATTCAATTTTTTGTTTCACTCTGTAGAAACAGAAGAGACCAGATAGGAGAAGACATCCTTGATATACTGCTTAGCTTCACAGACTTCATGGTTTTTAAACAAATGTTCTTAGAATATAAAGCTGTAAGTTCTATTTTCTTATACTTTTGCCTCCATTCCTTTAATTGTGAAGAACTTGGTATAGTAAAAACCTTATCCAGCAGATCCCCACTTCAATGGGGACACCCTTTATAGGCAGATCCACTACACACTAGCAAAATTAGCATGTTATATTTAGATTTATGACAAACCCCCTTTTAGCAGACACCTCTTTTCAGAAGACACAGCCACTACATTATATTATATTTTGGGTAATTTCCATTGTTAAAAACCTCTGTTAAGCAGACTCCAGACTGAATTCCAATACAGAAGTGGATCACATAATTGAGATTGTCAACTGAGTAGTGATGAATCCACTCATGTAGTTGCCATTGAACTGTTGATGACCCCAGTATCTGTGTGATTACCAACCACAATCAAAGTTTACCTAATTCTTGTTACAGCATAGAGAAACTGTAGAATGTTATTGTCAACAAATATTGCACAGTTTTTGCAAATCCTATAAAGCTAGCCTCCTATGCAGGGCTAAAAATTGGCAGTTGCATGGTCACCAGTGGCAAGTTAAAACTGACCAGGACAACCAAAAGTTAAGGTTTGAACACCCAATGTGCGCTTAAGCTACAGAATTTCGAAGAATTGCAATGTAAATTATGCAAAGTACAAAGTTAAATATAAAACTCAATATGTAGTTTAATTGGACTACCTTTCTCTTCGTTTTTGCCTGGACTCTAAAATCACCCATTTAAGTATATGTTTTAGTTCTGAAGTGGAAATTCCAAGCCGTTTTAACAGTGATTTCACAACTGATCCACATTCACAACATATAGACGCGATTTTGATTTTGTGATTGCCATGTGACTCTCAAAAAATAATTGAGGGCTACTTCATTGTGGGATGGTCCGCTACAAAATCAAGGAAACTGGCCTGACTGGCCACCAAGCACTGGAGTTAATTTTTAGCCCTGCCTATGCAGACGTTCTTTGAGCTTCATCACGTTCCAATGAATGCCCTTGGAAGGTCTGCATAGGAAGCTATTATTCTGCAGACATTTGGTAAGTCTAGAGGTATCAATGTAGTCATGTAAGAAAAATATTTCATTGTGACAGTCTTCACTTCCCAAAAGAAAAATTACCCTAATTTTTTTTTTTGTTGTGATGTTTAATTAAGCAAGATAGTTTTTTAACCCTTTCACTCCCAAGGGGTCTCCATTTGATGAGTAAAATTGTCTGGCATTAGACAGAAAAATCAATAGTTACTCTTGGGAGTGAAAGAATTAAGGTAGATAGTTTTTTAATGATCTGGCCAGAAGTGCTGGTTAAAAACAGTTGCCACAACATGTCCAAATTTATTTTGATTTAGGAAAAAGAAGGCACTGGTATGGACTTAGGTGGTCTTCTTACTATTACATCAAACACATGTCAAAGTGTTGAGCACCAAGAAATGCAAGTGGATCCTGAATCACCCAGACAGGAATTGTCAAGAGACAGGCATCCTTCACCGCATGACATGCAGTAACATTCAAAATACCAGACATTGATGATCATATCTGACCCATTTGGTTGTACATATATTTTGTCTGCATGGCACCATGTAAATGAGTTAAAACATGTGAATAAGCTTACAAACATATCTTCTTCACTGCATAAGCATCGACCAGAACTCCTTTTGTGGCAGGTCACAGGATAAGGAGAAGCCAGGGATGGCATACAGGGAAAAATGCTGTGTTTGGTGTTGAAGCCCTGACTTGTTGTATATGGATCCTCTTGACTGCCAACCCTTGCCATACAGCTTACTCTTTTAGATTGGGCAACACTGAAGATTCCTTCAAGCAAGGAATGTTGGCCTTATGCCTGATCTATTCTATCCGAGGTGGATATAATGACCACTTTAGTTTCCAATCTGCGTTCAAGGCAAAAAATAGATCAGGGTAACAAAACCCAGAATCAGAATGTCTATGTCATGGTTCAGTTTTATCCTTGGTTTTAGTTTTATTTTGTTGGTTTTCAGAGTTAAGCAATACCATTCTATGCTAACTTGCATGTTAGGCCAGTTAGTATGCAAAGGATGACACACATTCTGGACTCCAAACTAAAAATGTAGCTGGTACCCTGTTAATTTGGTGTGAGTTGCGAGAAACAGACCTCTGATCAAAATCTCCACCAAGTTCTGACAAAGTTCTGACATGAACATACATTGAAATGGTAATCTCATCAACAAGACTTTCAGTCAATCCTGTACATAAACATTAAACTTACAGGGTCAGGAAAATCAAAATTGCTTCATAAGTTTAAACATTTCAGACTCTGATCTACAGAACAACTATGAAAGTAGTTTGAATGGTAATTTCCGTTGCTTTAAACCTATTATCTTACATTACAAAACAAAGGAATTAAACTTGAAACCATGGAAACTGTAAACTTTAAGGATTGCATCGTTCTTGATAAGAAGTGGAGTTATTGGTATCTTGTGCATATTTCAAAACGTTAACATTAAGCACATTTGTAAATGGATAATGTCCAGGGGTTGCAAGTCCTGGACCATGTTCTTGAAGACACTACTCTGTGAACAACTGAACTGACTGCAGGAAAGATAACATTATCCACTTAATGTATGGTCCCGAGGGAAACCTATGGGCGGCCGTCACCGCCAAAAATACAAGGATTTCAACTAGATCAGCAGGCATAGAATAGGTCTAGGGATTAGCTGCAGTATGGTATAGCTAATAAAGAAATCGCATAGCCAAATGACAAACGGTCTAACTTTCCTTGCTAAAATTGAACGCAGTAAACACAAATTGTTTAGTCACGTAATGAATGGTCTATGCCCATATGTTGAATTGGATCGTTAAAATGCAAAAGAGACTAGCCCAAATGTGAGCAGCTTAGCTGTCGATTGTTATTTAGTATGCAATAAAGATAAATGGTCAAGGCAAACCAAAAATGGGCTAGCGTTCAATGTTACAACAGCACAGTCTATTTTCGAACAACATCAAATGACACAAAATTTCGTGAAATAGCGTAGCATAACTTTAATTGGTACAACACGAAATGAAATGGAATACTTATACTTTAAATGGTTAAGCATAGCATCTGATGGCTTAGCGTTGCGTGAAATAGCGTAGCAAGACTCCAAATGGTCTAGCGTAGCATCAAACGGCATAGAGCTGCGTTGAATAGCATAGCGTCACACCAAATGGTCTAGCGTAGCATCAAACGGCATAGAGCTACGTTGAATAGCATAGCGTCACACCAAATGGTCTAGCGTAGCATCAAACGGCATAGAGCTGCGTTGAATAGCATAGCGTCACACCAAGTGGTCTAGCGTAGCATCAAACGATATAGCCTTGCGTAAAATGGTATAGCATTTCACAAAATAGTTTATTTAAGTTTCCAACAGCTAAGCGTTGCATAATTGGCACAGCATTTTAACAAATGGTCTAGTTTTTACCGGCAAACCGTATATCATCACGTTGCATGGTTTAGTGTGACATTGACTGGTTTTCGCCGAAACCGCCAAAAATAGAAACGGCGAATGGAACAGCCAAACGTGAATTGGAACAGCGATCTACAGGGGGCATGACTTCAACGGATGTGAAAATTGGCGCCAAACCATCACAGCGGATTGCGAGCGTGGTCGCTGCGAAGAGTCTTTGCAATTCACGTCGCCTTAAAACGGTAAGTGTCTCCTCTTGTTTAACTTGTTGCTCTACCGATATAACATTAGACTGCGAGCAGCCGACCAGGAAAAATGAGATTATATAAATTAGGGGGAAAAAACGCCCGCGCTTCTCACTCATAGCTCGAAATTCGTGTTTACTCGTCGCACACTAGGCTTTCAAAGTATTCCGAAGCCACCAGACCATGTTCACTAGCAACTTGCTGCATCCCCATAATAAAGAGCTGCATGGGAGTTTTGTTCCTGGCTGTTCTGATTTTATGATTTAACCAAGATCTGGAAAATTTATGCAACATTTCGTTGATAATTGGCTTATAGACAAAATGCAAGCAAAATGGGTGGTCGTTATTGTCGGTGTTGAGATAGCGTTGTTCCTCCAGTGATAGGAATAAATCGTAAAATATAGACAGCACAATCTGGTAAACGTCCCTCCGAAGCCTTTCGATACGGGAGTTGTGGACGCTCCTTCCGATCCTGTGATAAAGCTCCCTCTACCCGGTCCCCGAGCAATGTGAGAGAGCATAAAGAAGGCCACGTCGCGGTTCTCAACTCCCATATCCCCGCGAACACGCGAAGGTAAGCCCCATTCGTGGATCGCCTCTTGAAACAGTTTCAACACCGTTGCATAGGTCTTGTCCGAGCTGCACTTGAGGTAAGTTATTACCCTGCTTTAGCCATCAATGCATCCGTGAATAATAAATTTCCACCTAAAGAAAGTATTGCCAAAAAATAACATTACAAGATATTTTCTTCTAATGTATTTATATAATGATACAATATATTCTATGAACAAGTGAGAACCTTATAAGTTTACGATTTCCGTCCATATGCCACAATGACAACGGAGAGCGAACGTTGTAAACTCGTCTACGGATGGGGTCAATTGACCTCAACCTTTGGCCAACAGGGTCTGCTCTTTTTAGGGAACCTCAACCTAGCTCTTTGAACTCGTATACCTTGCGATACTAGGCAACCCTCTATCGTTTTCATACCTGTATAAAAATAAAGAAATAATGACGATGAAAATAATGATGGTGATTATCATGATCATCATGATATCATGATGATGATGATGACGATTATCCATTCTGGTGAAATATCAGGGTGTCAAAAGAGAGAAAAAACTAAATGCGCTAAAACAATATATCGGGTTTCACTTACCAGACCTTGGAAAATTCAATATTATACGCTGGATAAAGGAATCAAGGATGTCGTCGTCTATGTTAGAGTAACGCGACTTGTTTGAAAGTTCCAACTCCTTGATTCTCCGTTCCACTGTTCTCCGACTTACGCCAAGCATGAGAGCTATATCTCTATTACTAAATTGGTTGTCTGTAAAAGTGAAAAAGAAACAAAACAAGAGAGTTCGTAACTAAGAACAAATCTACATTTTAAAACTTGCAATATTAAATCAAACCCGCTGCATTCCGCATACAAAATTAAACGGCTGTATTGAAATAGATACCTTTAAAAAAACGTAACTGATCCTCGGTAATGTCGAACTTTGGGCGTCCGCGATGTCCTTGAGAAGGGAGAACAGGAGCTGTATAAGAGCTGTAGGGCGATGGCTCCGTGATTTCGTTTAACTTTTGGCGAGTTTGGTTCAGTAAGTCGATTACCTCCATTAGAATGTCGCCATTGAGCAACGCAGTTTCGCCAAGAGTCTCAAGTCTCAATGACATGGAGCCCGCATCAGCAACACGACTATCGTCAGTGGCCTCTAAGTCAGCTATCACTTCATTTAATGCCATTACAAATTGCTCCCTTGCACCCATGTGAACTGGCCCAGTCTATCAATGGGAGAAAACCGAAAGAATCGGCAAAATTAGATTTTTAATACTGTTGAGATCATAAATGTTCTATATGTCGAAAGTGATTGCAATCACAGGGTTAGCACTCATGACAATCCCTTAAGATACCCCGAAATCGGTGTACGGGTAACGGGTAGCGCCATGTTTTTTTCATTTTGTGGTGACGTCATCGACCTTACCCGGTAGAACCAGCCGTTTTTCCGGGGTAGACACCAGTTTACCCGTAGAAGATTTACGAGTAGCTGCAAGTCCTACATGATGGAGAAACGAGTAAGTTTTTAAGACTTTTTAGTACAAATGTAAATTGTATGACTCCTTGGCAATGTTATTGCAAGTTTGTTTAAATATTTTTACCAAATTTGACTTTTAGCTGTAAAGAAAGCACTTCAAAATGTATTGATTTTGGACCTCAAATGCGCAGGTGGAACTCTGAAACGATATCAATTTGTGGCGGTATTTGGGGGGATTTCTGAGAATTTCTCGAACGTTTGAGTTTCGCAAAAGAAACAGCATTGAAAAATTTAGCATGGGAGTCACTGTTGAAGTTGACAATCAAAGGAATTGTTTGGTGATGTGCCTCGATCAAATGGCGGGGTTTGCGATAACAAGCTTTCGGTCGAGGGACTTCCCGCCAAGTTTCTTAAAATCTTTCTATGATATTTCAATGAGCTTATGTATGAACGAATTACTTGTTGCAGCTTGTTGTTAAGATATGAAGTGTAGAATTTGAGGGAGATGTTGTATGCATTAAGCGACATGCATGTACAAAGTTAATTTTGCGTGCTTCTTCTTTTAACTGAGGGAAGACAGGGTTCGTGCCGGTCCTGGAAAACCTGGAAAATCCTGTAATTTTACTATGGCATTTTCCAGAACTTTAGTCCTAGAAAAGGGTTGCTGGTCCTGGAAAGTTCTGGAAATCTGTTGAACTCGATTGTAAACACTAGACGGAATCAGTTTTGCTCAATGCATCCACAAGACGAATTTCGATGTCCTCATCCACGTGTCGAACGAATGAAGAAGCAGCATATCATTGGCGTGCTTTCTAAACAAAGAACATTCGCAAAGTAGAATTTTGGATACATTTGATAGACTTTATTAAACAATTCAGTCAACTTATTTCAGAGGAAAAAGACCCAACCTCGCCGCTTTAGCCGCCATCTTTGTAAACAATCCTTACCAATCCCCGCGCTTTAACTCTTCGGGTATCTTAATCGAAATAGTCACGCACATGAATATTTTACGGGTACGGGTACACTACCCGTACCCGTACACCGATATCGGGGTATCTTAAGGTCTCTAATATACCCCAGTTTTTCGACTGAGTGCCCAACCTTGAAGAAGCGCCTAATGAGAAAGACAATGAGAGAACTCCCCAAAGACCGAGTTCTATTGCTACTTTATCACTATTGCGACCTTATAACGGGAACTCAAAAAGAAATGTACCCAAAAAGAATCAAATATCTAAAAAGAATCAAAGAATCAAATGTACCCAAAAAGAATCAAATTTTTCCCCTCTTCTTACTTGATGTTTACACCTTTTCTCCTTTTTTACTCCTTTTGTAAAATTTGTAAATAACTTAAATACCTGTAAGTAATTGTAAGTAAGTATCGTATTGTATACAGAACATTGTACTGAAAGTTATGTAATTTATTTTTCTTAGAGTACAGTTTAACTAATGTTTTTAAGTATTGTATTGTAACGTTAGTAACCGTGTTGGGTTAAATTAAAAAAAAATATCAACGTAATTGGCGTTTAGAGGAAAACAAACACGGGATTTATTTTTTCAGGGCAGGGCATTTCACTTGTACCCAGAAAGAAAAAATAATATGTAACTCTTATTTTAAAAAATAAATTTAAGAAGGTGTTCCTTCCACCTGGCTTCTCTTATCTCGAAAATTTGCATTGCGTTACAAACGACAAAACATCTAAGATAACAGACATCAGGTTGCTCACCATGGCTTTTCAACACTGCTGACAAAGGCACAAACTCCAGTCCTTAATATTCTGCAACAAGATCGATAGAGGATAAAATCCATTGAAATAAAGACGAGTTATAATGGAATGAGAGCTCTGCTATAGATATTAAAAGCTCAATTATATAAAGGGGGTATGTTAAAATTGCTTCGGTCAAGGTGTCCTACTCATGCATCGAAATATAAAACTAACAAGCTTGCGACCGGAAAATTGTGCTAGAAATGAATCTTGCCTTTTCAGGTATCTCTAATAATCAACGGCAACGAATAAATGTAATATCGGTAGGGTAACAAGAGGAGACACTTACCGTTTTAAGGCGACGTGAATTGCAAAGACTCTTCGCAGCGACCACGCTCGCAATCCGCTGTGATGGTTTGGCGCCAATTTTCACATCCGTTGAAGTCATGCCCCCTGTAGATCGCTGTTCCAATTCACGTTTGGCTGTTCCATTCGCCGTTTCTATTTTTGGCGGTTTCGGCGAAAACCAGTCAATGTCACACTAAACCATGCAACGTGATGATATACGGTTTGCCGGTAAAAACTAGACCATTTGTTAAAATGCTGTGCCAATTATGCAACGCTTAGCTGTTGGAAACTTAAATAAACTATTTTGTGAAATGCTATACCATTTTACGCAAGGCTATATCGTTTGATGCTACGCTAGACCACTTGGTGTGACGCTATTTATTTACGGTTTGTAAAAGTACTTTAGCGGCTCACACTATGTATAAATACAAGCTTGTAACTCTCATTTGTAAAACTCCCTGAAGAAGTCCGCGACAGTCGGACGAAACGCGTAGGAGAATAAATCAGTTTTACAAAACCAGTTCGCAGAGTGCTGCTCACTAGTTTATTTTTCAACAAATTCAACAAAAAATTCAACAAATTCAACAAATTCAACAAAATCGAACGTAATAGAGTACCGAAGTGTGACGTCACGTTACCATGGGCACGATTTGAGTGGTTCTAAACAAAGAGCATTCGAACCAACATGGCGGCCATAACGATAACTTCTCTTACTTCTTTCTTTTCTGGTGAGCCGAAATCAATCGAACGTGGTGAAAATCATTACAAATCCGACCATATAGAGTCTTTTCAGTATTCCAATGGAATGATTATAGGATTGGTACATGCCAGTATGAAGGACAAGTCTTACAAGGTCACGGTAAGTAAACTCACAAGTTCGGAACACTCTTAATCGTTTGTATAAAACTTTAATGTTCCCTATGTTTACTCTGCAATACAGGTTTCTCTTCATGGGAATGAAATAAAGTCTGCTAAGTGCGAATGTCCCCGTGGAAACTATAAATGTAGCCATGCCGCGGCACTTATTATCTATGGAATCCATAATCTTAGCCGAACAGATGTAGAATGCAAATGGAAAAAGCCCAGGGCCCCAAACCAAGTGAAATCCGTAGAAGAGTTATATCCTTGCTCAAAGGAGTATAATTGCCTTGTGATGTTAATTAACTTAAGTCTTTGGGTAACTTATAAATTGTAAAATGCAATTCAACATTTTTTCAAAAACACTGTTTTTAAGGAGTGCAGCTCCACTATTCCATAATTTCTTTTATTTGTTTTTTATATACACTAGCTTACCGTAATTAATACACATTTAGCAGGTTAAGCCACTCCTTTTTCTTCCTTTTCAAATAGATGGTAACAACTATAATTACAGTAAAATCTTAACATGAAATAAACAGAGATGAATGTCAGTTGAAACACTCACTTTTATTTTAAGTTTTGCAAAAGTGAATACGCAAAACACTGCAATCAAGACTGTAGGGATATAAACATTTAATGGAATCAAACAAAATCATATTATGCTATACATGCAGCATGTTCTAAGTATCAAAATTAAGCTCACAGCTAGGGATGCATGTTTCATCTCAACTATACCCAACCAAGAATTACAAAAAAATAATTCTGTTCCATGTCAACAGAATCTCTAACTTCTCTAATGAGGGAGTTTTGTAAGTTTACCAAGCCAGCACATAATTTCAAAACTTTTTCAGTGTAGCATCTCAAGTATGGTGGAATGAAGGTTAGAATCTTGAAATCTTTAATGCGTGCATTTGCCCTTTCCACATGAATTCTGCACCGTGCAATAGTCTTAGTTAGCTTAATTTCACTCTCGTTAAATTTCCCATTATATAAAAATGGGGGAATATTAACAGACACACCATTTGGAACAATATCAGCTATCAAAAAGCCTTTGTCAGCAAGTATCAGATCCACAGGTTTAAAGTGTTCTAGTACACCAGATTTTTCCACAATGGCTTTATCTGATGTTGAGCCTGGAAACAATTTACTAACATGGGTAATAACAGCATTTGGTGCAACACCAATAAGTGTCTTGAAGGAGTTCATTCCCCTGTATGTTGAGTAAGTCAATTTTTGGTCACTCATTAAACCAGGTGCTGCAATTTCTATATCAGTGCAGTCGATGACCATTTTGCAATGCCCAAACAGTGAAAAAGATTCTGGCATAGAGGTTCTGTTCTTCTCTTTGGATGGCACAGATTGTAAACAGTCTTCATATAGTAGCTTGTATAATACATGAACCAATGTAAGTATTATATTACTGATTGTTGCAGTGCTACAGTGAAAGAGCTCAGCCAAGTGCAGGTTTGTGTAGTTCTGTCGTAACTTCATAAGGGTTATAAAAACTTGATCTTCCAACAGGATCCTTTCAACCCTCCAGCCATAAAAATAGTTAATTTCTGCCGAGAACCGTCTGACATAGTTCACAACAATTGAAAATATTTGCTTGTTTGGTAGTCCTGTTTCCATACATATTACTTCATCTCTTAAAGCCATTACCGAGTATATTTCTCTTTGATATTGTTCATTTGACTTCCTGTCCTGCAATTCCTTTCTCAAGTTTTCCAGTTCGACTTCAAGAAGGACATTTTGCTTAGAGGCATTGCTGGTTTCACACTTTGAGGCTTCCCCACTTGATGAGTACGAATCGTTTAACTGCTTGATTATATCAGAAACCGGAACCGAGTTTTCTGAACTTGTCTTCTTCGTCTTAGCTCGCTTTGGCGTACGTGTTTCAGCATTTGGAAAGAGTTTATCGGCATTTCTTTTAAATATCTCAGGGCCGTTTACTTTCAGTCCTTCACGAAAATGGCAGCTACAAACTCGAGAACTGCTTCCCGGACTTCGGTCTTCTCGTCTATTAAAAGCAGATTCATTTCAAACGAATATTGATACATATTAAAAACCGTTGTTTTAAAGAGTAACTGATGAGGGATATCGAAGATTAAGAACAATAAGAAGAATTCAAAGAGTCAGAGTTCAATTGTTCGAGTCGTCACGCCACTACCTAGCGCCGGTATTTCTAGCGTGTTTTACCTTACCTTAGGAGCTTTTTCCACCAATTGAACTCCACAGGATCCTTCGGAAACCTAAAAAATTTACATGTCTCCCTTTCTGATTGATGATTACAATCTGGGGCAAAACATTGAACCATTTTCGACTTGTCCACGTTACGTTACCCAAAGAGAGACGCTATGTTGATCTCTTGTTTAGAACCAGCCAAAATGCTTCCATGGTAACGTGACGTCAGCGCTTCGGTACTCTATTATGCAACGCTTAGCTGTTGGAAACTTAAATAAACTATTTTGTGAAATGCTATACCATTTTACGCAAGGCTATACCGTTTGATGCTACGCTAGACCACTTGGTGTGACGCTATGCTATTCAACGCAGCTCTATGCCGTTTGATGCTACGCTAGACCATTTGGTGTGACGCTATGCTATTCAACGCAGCTCTATGCCGTTTGATGCTACGCTAGACCATTTGGAGTCTTGCTACGCTATTTCACGCAACGCTAAGCCATCAGATGCTATGCATAACCATTTTAAGTATAAGTATTCCATTTCATTTCGTGTTGTACCAATTAAAGTTATGCTACGCTATTTCACGAAATTTTGTGTCATTTGATGTCGTTCGAAAATAGACTGTGCTGTTGTAACATTGAACGCTAGCCCATTTTTGGTTTGCCTTGACCATTTATCTTTATTGCATACTGTATAACAATCGACAGCTAAGCTGCTCATATTTGGGCGAGTCTCTTTTGCATTTTAACGATCCAATTTAACATATGGGCATAGACCATTCATTACTTGGCTAAACAATTTGTGTTTACTGCGTTCAATTTTAGCAAGGAAAGTTAGACCGTTTGTCATTTGGCTATGCGATTTCTTTATTAGCTATACCATACTGCAGCTAATCCCTAGACCTATTATATGCCTGCTGATCTAGTTGAAATCATTGTATTTTTGGCGGTGACGGCCGTCCATAGAAACCAGTTAGTTTTGTTTTCCCTAGAGTCATGATGTTTCCCTTGACTTTGTCTCAGGAAACATCAGGACTTGAGGGGAAACAAAACTAACTAGTTTCCCGAGGGACCATACATCAAGTACTTTGTTATATATTTAGATTTCCCCTTAAACAATCATATAGCAAAAACTAAGAAAGACGGAACTGGCGCACGGGCAACAGCCAATCACAGTGCCCGTTGAGTGAAAGTCTAGGTATTTAACAATACATATTATATGCGAGGTTTGACAGGTCAATCCAGTAGCCCAGTGAATGCCCCCCCCCCCCCCCCCAGGAATAAATGTTTTACAGTGGCTGACACATGTTGGGATTAAGAGTGCTTTGGAAGTCTCAAACCTGTGATTTTGGCAGCTAATAAAATTCTTTTTTCAGTGGGGTATGCTTTTTTATAAAACTGTGAGCCCCAAAAGTATTGCACAATTTCCAGCACAGAATTTTAATCATGCCCTGTGCGTTTATTTCCTGTGGGTGTTTTGTTGTTCACACCCTACTAGGAACATGACTTGTTCTGTCAAGGTCTAGTATAAAATAAGTTCCTATTATGTATCTTGCAGTTTTTATCCTGATGAAGTCTCACTGGCAGACAAAACCTGTCAATTAATAAACTCAGCTCTACAAGACAATTTGCGGTGTGCTGCCCACTAGTTCTCTTATAAAAAATAAAATATTAAAAAAAATTTTTTATCCTGATGAAGTCTCACTAGTAGACGAAACCGGTCAATTAATAAACTCAGCTCTGCAAGACAAGTTGCTGTGTGCTGCCCACCAGTTCTCTTATAAAATGATAACACATGGCCTCTATAGATGTTCTGTTTCTTTTTAATTATCTTTGCCCTTGAGCTGTAATCAGTGTCTCACAAACCTTGTGTTCTTGACCCATACGGTAAATTACAGGAGTTTATTTCCCTCACATGGATCTTAAAGAGCTTTGCCCTTTTCTACTAAGCAATAATTCCAACTTAAAGACTTGATTTGCAAGTTATTCTATAACTGAACCCAAGCAGTCAGAGGGCCAATAACTAAAATAAAGCAATCAAATTTCAGTCAGTCAGTAGTAATCTTAGATGAGGATACCAACAATAAAGTGGTTTACAGAAGAGTCCTCAAATTTTGTCCTTTCTGGTCCACTTCTCCTGCTTTCCCAAAAATTGTTAGCAACATCTAAACGACAAACTCTGTATTTTACAATCTTTTTATTCAATGTATCTTTGTTTGTATATACAATTTTCCCATGAGAAGTCTACAAACTAAGCTAATCTGGTGATTAAAAAACTATATCAGTCTTCATAACTTTTAACTGACCTGGTCTGAAGTAAACATATATATATACACAATGCAACTTATTCACTGAGCCTCATATTACTTTTCTCAAGCAAATCACAGTAAGGAATTTCCACTAACATTCCTTAATTATAACACAATTTTTTCTGTTTTCTTTTCCATGATGTTTTAAGCAATCAGGTATGGATGATCTAATGTAGACCTAAGTTTTCAAATTTGGAACAAATACAATTGACACCACTATGTTGTGGTTATGTTCAATATAACTGACCAGAGCACTGCAATGCAAACAACCTTATCCTCCACAACAAGTTCTAAGGTAAAACCACTCCACAGAATTTCTTGGACTCTTGCTAATTGTGGCATGACTTCAAGAGAACAACTACCTATAATTAACAATTATTCACCTTCAGCAAATAATTGTTTTAGTATAAATACACAGGTGATTATTTCAAAAAAAGACAGGAAGAGCTTTGCATTATTCATAATTACTTCATCAAAAGAGCGCACCACAATTGAAAAATGACTGGCAACCAGTTTGTTTGTTGATGTGATTCTCAACTGATAATCTGAGACAGCAAACCAGTCAGAGCAAGTGATTTTGTGTAATCAACTGAGTATTTATACTAATAAATACTATTACCTTGATAGCATTGTTTACCAGTAACTTACACTGTTACCTATGAAAACCAGTCCAGAGGGGGCTCTTCGAAGCCTCATTGACAGACATGATGCCAGCTTTAAGAAGCATGAAAGGAAAAATGTTGGTGTGTCAGTTACATGGTTCTTCATGTTTTGTGATAAAAGCTTGACCACTCATAAGCTCAGACAAGACTTTCTATCCTTTGGAACTAAAACAATGTAAAAGATGTATTTCTTGGCAATGTCACAGGCAAACTCAAAAAAGAAAATCCCTGTTCTTCCAATAGGAGTCAAACCAACAACCTTCTGATTACTAGACTGCGCAGTGGATTCAGCAGTCTTTTATCAGTTCAAAATTCATTTCATTCCAAGAAAGGCTTCCATAATACTTGAAGTAAAACTAAAAAAGTGCTTTATTTTTAACCTTTTTGGAGGCAATGACATATGCAAAGATACCATGAATCAAGAATATAGAACAAACCTTGAAATTACTCCTATAACTGTTAGAAGTCCACTAAAAGCCACTTGTCTGAGCTTACTACAAGGTCAAGCTTTCAAAGACTTCACAAAACTGATACTTTACCATTTAGCTTTAGACTTCTTTAGTTTGCCACTAGACAAAAGCTTGGGGCTTGTGTCTGCATTCCATCTGCACCTGAAAAGGAAAAAGAAAGATCGACGAGTGCGTGCTGCTCAACAACTGACCAAACTTAATCTGTTTTTTTTTCTTTTTAAAGCTCCTGGATAATTTTCTCCATATTTTTTCACTGTTTTCTGTCTTGATCCCAAGTGTCAAATCTATTTAACAAAACCACCAATACCAGTGTGAACTTGGAGCAACTTCAGAATACCCGTCCACTTCATTTACATGTGTCGGGGGCTTTTGAAGAACGAGGCATATCACAATGGACTCTTTTGTTATTCATCAGTATGTAAATAAGTGGACGGGTATTCTGAAGTCTAGCCACAGAACCTCCAGTTTGATGCCACCTAACAAGTAGTGAGACAGAAATATACTTGGCCTGTAATACGGACATTTTGATCTCCAACATTGATTTTTATCCTGACTGTGAAGCTTGCTTGTCGCATTTGGAACACAACTCCAGGGACACTTTTCCCTTGCTCACATGAAGGCATACTCCACCAGCTGTGTTGCTCCGAGTTCTTTTTGCAGGCGAGGATTCTGCTTCTGGTGAAGGTCTCCTTTTCCGGCTGCTTCTCGTTGTGCACTGTCTCGCTCCCTCTTTCTTTCCACGTTCTTCTTCAACTTCGCGATTCTCTGAGGACTGCAGAAGCGACGAAGACAACGAAATACCTGGGGTGGCAGCCACACTTTTCAACAACGCCGAAATGGTGCTTTGATTTGCTAGCACACCTTTAAGATATCTTACTTCATCTCTTAACTTCAGCACCATGCTAGCCATGGTTTCGTTTCGACTTTTCAGAAGCCGATTCTCTCCTTTGAGTTTTGACACTTCGCTTTCAAGTCCTTCAACGTACTGTTTCTTTTTCTGTCGGTTTTCGCGCGCTGCAATTGCATTCTTCCTGTTTCGCTCCAGCAAAGCTTTTTCGGTTGGCTCAGCTTCCTGGGTACATTCTTTCCCTTTGGATTTAACAGCAGCTTTCTTGGCAAAGCTTGGGACTGCTGAACTTGGTTTGGTATTCTCTCCGAAGACTTCATTTTCGTTTGGACTGCAGTTTTCGGACATATTCATATTCAAGATGGCCTCCAAGTTGAACTCGTCTGCTTCAAAACCAAATTCTTCCTCTTTCCAAGACGAAGCCAGATCAGCCAGAAAGTCTTCAATACAAGCATCTACTCCACTATCAGTACTATGAGCTGGAGACAACGAGCTTAGGCTTAAAGTGTCACAGTTTGTGCTGAGATTAGAAGCTTCTGCTACAGGCGCCGGCATCGTGTCTTTTCCGTCTTGGTCGGTTTTGACCTTTTCTTCAACTGTGTTTGACTCCGAGACTAAGCAATAGTCGTGGTCCAAGTTGGAGGACATATTTCTGTAAGGTCTTCTGTCACGGGATGGATTTTTCAGGCAAAAAGGGGCAAATTTGTCGCAATTAAACCTCCTTGCTCGCAGAATGACCCTTCCCTTTTATAGCGTTTTGAAACGTTTCTGCTACGTTTTCATGACCACGCGAAAAAAGACTGACGTCATGTCACCTTCTCGAGGTAGAGAGAGGACCCTGGGAACGAGGTTGGCAGACTCAGTTAACCACGTGATCGACGTCATTACTGGCATGTCAACCCGCAGGTCAAAGTATCGCGGGCAACAAAATAAATAAAAACAATATGGCAGCTCCCAATTTCGAGTTTTAACGTCAATTTCAAAACACTACCTCAGTGTACAGCAACACAGTGGTGTCCTTGCGTTTTACTTTTGAGGATGACACGATGAATCGTCTTCTTTCAGAATCATTTCCTCGGTTCTCCAGTAGATCGCGGCTGATAAGCTTGTCGAAGCCCAGGCGTAAACTGTTACACAACTTCTCGAGATACACATGTAGCTATGTAAGCAGCAAATTTCCACATATTCGTCAAATCGGATATGAAAAGAGATGCGTGACTCAGGTACTGAAAAGGTATTTGGGAACTGCAGCTCGATCATTACAGGTGTGTTGACGATTTGTGTATAGTATTTATCTATGATATATGAACCAAATTTAGGGTCATCCTCGGTGTAAAAACCTGTGAAGTTTTTCTTTGTTATTTCACTATTATTTTCCTAGTCTCTATTGTTTTGTCTCCTTTGTTTCCTTTGTTCTACGTCATTCGTGAGCGTAACAGGTTTTTACACCGAGGATGAGCCCAAATTTAATAAATGAAAGATTCTCACACTTATGTAAGCAGCATACTCGGAATGATTTCCACGCAGGTCCCTACTTCATTATGCAGTGATGTAGCCATACTGTTTCATTCTGCAATAACAAGAAATGCTTACATGTGCATTACCCTAAACAATTCATCTGCTTCATGCATATAAATGAAGTAGGGACCTGTGCGGAAATCTTGCCACAGACTCAGTTGCTAAGATAAGACTTGAAAAAAATCAGGCTTGAACAGGATTCGAACCTATGTGAGTTTGTACTGCACCTGTAGAAGATGAAGAAATGAGTGTAAACATGAGAATTTCATATATGTGCACTGCGGTAGAAAAATATTTAACAAAATTAATGAAAGATTCTTACAGTTATATGAAGCAATATATGAACCAATTTAACATAGGTAGCTAATATTGGAATAACACAAAATGTTAATGGTCTAGATCGTGGAGTGTTGTGACGTAAAAGATTATTAGAATGTAATAATGATGCAAGGTAATAAACAGGTTATAAAGCAAAAAAAAAAATGAAAAAAAACTTTCTATCAACTTCTACACTTTTCAATTTTTAGTGATAAGGCATTTTCTTTCAATGTTATTGGTTTTAAGATCATTTAAGATCCTATCAAAAATAACAAGAAATCAACTTTCATGTTGACAGGTTGTAGTTCCGTCAACAGTCCTTCATTCTCCATCATTTTGTCAAGTTCCAGTGTATTTGCTTTTGAGAAGGAAAGAGTTAAAGCTTGGTAAGGTTTGCTTTCAGCAAAGCATGGTATAAACATCTAGGGTAAGATCTAGTTTTGACACCGATCGAGAAGCAAATAAGTGATCTTTTTTCTTCTGCTCTTGACATCATACGTAGCATAAATTTTATTTCAAGGGAATTTTCTCTGCCTCAAAAGATGGCTGCCTTAGGGCTCACAGCTGGTTGAATTCTGTCGGTTCCTGGCTTTTTATGAGAAACCTGGATGGTATTTATATAAAGATATTCATTGTGTTAATGATAAAGAACTGCTTTTTAAGGAGAAGATGGGACAGTGAATTTTTTTCTTATCTTTTGATTTAACCCCCCCCCCCCAGCCCTCTCCAAAAAAAAAAAAACTGTGGTATTGGAAAACCTAACTACCCAAAAATATACTA
>OX453286.1:22498809-22523809 GCA_949710005.1 Ricordea florida | reverse complement strand
AACATGCTCTCCAGATTAAATTTTGGATATTTTTTTTCTTTTGGTTACTTGTATAGATTATTAGAAACTGGAAGAAATGAAGGATTTATTTGTCCTGTTTCAGGTTATGGGCCATGGACCACACTATGTGTTTAGTTTTGCAAGTCTTGATAACTTTGAACAGAAAATGGCAATGGCACAAGCAGAACTCCACATCTTACCACATGATTACATCCCAGTAAGATACAGGACAAAAAATGAACTGCTGTAAGTTTTATTAACGAAACTATTTCATCATTTTGCGTTAGTTTCCATATTGTTATATATAAAACAGAATTGCACCATGATACAGTTAATATATCAAGCAATGAATATGAATAATATGGAAATTTCATATATATGAACTGCAGATGAAAGCTTTGATAACTCAAAAATTGTTGCAGTAAAATGTGTAATATAAGCAGTAACAAAGATTAGAAAAGTTTAGGCTTGACCTGTTCAAGCCTGAATTTTTTTAGGTCTTACATGTAAAGTTAGGTGTTTGTGTTTTTTTGGTGCCACAGACATAAAACGGACAGAAATTACATGGTTTTACCAGCTGTAAAGGTAATAATTGACCCAAAACCTATCAGAATATATTTGATATAATGGTTGTTTGGTTGCCACAGGTCAACAGCTTTAAGTGCAGTCACAAGCATTGCTGTTCTTGGCTTTATGTGGTACTTGATGTATGGCAGAGGACTCAGAGGTGGCTCCAAATCAGGGGGATTTCTGGGAAGTAACCCATTTGTAAGTAGATTGCAATGCATTATTTCAGATAATCTCAGCCCCATGCCCTGAAGGGAGCATCCTTCACTTTAGGTGCTCTGTTCCCCTGAAATATCCAATTTGGCTTGATACTCCTTCTTCAGCATTGATCCTCTTAAAAGAGCACAAAGCCTTGCAATGACAGCGTAAATTTGTTGTGAGAGATGCCAGCATTTCTTCCCTTGAAGTGATCTTTTTTTTCTTTTTGCAATCATGCAAAGTGCAGCCTCTCTTTAATATGTACCATGATGGAGAGTACCCTTTTTCTCTTCCAAGTTGGAACTGAGAAGTAGCTTTTGTTAGCATGGGATACAGCACAACACTTTGGTGTTAGATGGATACCCTGTGGGTTATTTTGGCTATTTTTAGTGAGGATTTGTCACGAGGATGCAGGAACCCTTAGCCTACACTCTGCTTAGTTCAGATGAATTTTGCAACCTTATACTAGACTTAACTCCCAAAATCCCTCCCTACATCCAGTAGTGTTAGTAATGATAGCCCTCCATCTATGCTTTATCATCAATTTGTGTGACTTTATTATTATCATCGGGACATCACATGCTGGTATGCGGACTTTATCACCCACGTAAGCCTAATTATCAGGCTTGCGACCTAATGAACTATTTGGTTGAATATGCGGATATGGTGTTAAATAAACATCCTGACACTGTGGTGGTATGCAGTGGTGATCTGAATCAACTGGACCTACAACACGTTGAGGCAGTAAGTAGCTGGAACACGCTCATTGACTTTCCCACGAGGGGCAGCTCGCATTTAGATAACTGCTTAACAAATCGCCCAGATCTTTTGAAAGGTGTTATCCTATTCAAATCCTCATTAAAACCGACCACAAAGGAATAGTTCTGTCGCCACACAATAAACTTAGACCATCCCGCCAAAAGGTAATACCGGTAATTCTTGACTGCAAGGAACACTGAAATCAAGCATTGTATCGTCTGAGGATTGGTCTGAGCTATTATGCTCAACAAACATTGAATCCACTGGAAGCCAAACCCATCACCTTAATGGACAGGTGCCTGCCCCGTAAGATGGTTACAATGTCCTCCAGGGATCCCGCATGGATGAGCCCTCAAGTAAATTAAGTTACTACTGAAGAAAAGAATCTAGGCTTAGCTGTAACAATAAAGACCAGTTAGCGACAATTAACAGGCACATCTCTGAGCTGATTTGTGAAAGTAGGAAACATCTCGCCGCTCCTAGAATATACTAAACAACCTTGCAGTCAGTAATACAAGTCTCTTGCTCATGTTTTGCAGTCTAACTACATCAAAGCCAAACCAACTATAGTAATGCCAGGATCTGGGCAAGGAATAAGGTGAGTGGTGAACATGCCAAATGCACTAATCTTGGATAAAAATAACTGGCTCTCTAGAAGGACTCTGTTTACATTAGAAATGTTATGGAGTGTAGCAAATTTTAGTACATCATTTTTTAGAGGAGAATGTAGCACCAGCAGAGTTTGGCTCTTACTCCGTGTACCAGCACAGATGACGTAGCGCATTGTGTCATCATTGTGTGTAAAATTATTCAGTAACATCTTTGTTATTGTCTGGCTTTGTTTTACGTCATCTGTGCCGGTACATGGAGTAGGAGCCAGAATTTTTATGCTTTGTTTTATAGACTGAAATTTGCTGCTGCCCTTAACCCCCTATAAAAGAGGCTTAACACTTTGCTTCACTGTATTAGGGTTTCTGTTTCCAGGATATTTGTTTCCATGAACCTAGTTTAATGACCTTGTTCCCAAGAGTCTCTGATACCTAAGGGGCTTACATTTCTTGTATGGCTCTCTAGAAGAACTCTGTTTACATTAGAAATGTTATGGAATGTAACAAATATAGTACATCATTCTTTAGAGGAGAATTTAGTGCCAGCATTGTTTTTATGCATTGTTTTATAGACTGAAATCAGGCGTGGATAAATGGTGACTGAGTTCCGAAATAACGAGTCTCTTCTAGAGGGGTTCAGGACTGTGCTCCCTTAAGAAATGTTCTGGAATTTTTTATTCCTAGAGTCCTCTTTTTGGGGATTCTTGAGTAATTCTGAAATATCTGACCGATTTTTATTAAACAGTGGAAACTGGTGTGGATCCGCGCCTGGAAATTTACTGCTACCTTTTTTCCCTATATAAAGAGAGGTTTGATACTCTGCTTGTCATGTTACGGTTTCAGTTTTCAGGATGTCCCATGAACCTAGTTTCATGGCCTTGTTCCCATGAGTCTCCTATGGCTCAGGGGTAGAACTTTTAAACTAGTGATAGGAAGGTAGCAGGTTCAACTCCTGATGGGTAAAACGTGATTTCCTTTTCCTGGGTTTTTTGTGACAGTACTGAAAAGTAAAGCGTTTACAAATTCCCAGGCTTCAAAATATGCCTCTTCATTATTTCACAGTTTCAAAGATGTTGCTGGTATGGCAGAAGCCAAGGTTGAAGTCATGGAATTTGTGGATTACCTGAAGTCGCCCTCAAGATATTCAGACCTTGGAGCTAAAATACCAAAGGTTCTTTACATTCATTAGACTTGACTAGAACAGACAACCACATTTACCAACAAATTTGATTTTTGGGTTTCCCGGTAATGGACAAAACACTGACCCCAGTCCATAGACTACCCAGATGAACTACCTAAATTCATTGTTCCAGTATAATTATTCAAAATGGCGGCTGAAAGCCCTGCGAAACGACGCACGCCATTTTGAGTAATTATACTTGAACAATGAATTTGGGTAGTTCATCTGGGTAGTCTATGGACTGGGGGTCAGTGTTTTGTCCATCACCGTGTTTCTCTATTTTTGTTCTTTGCTCTGCAATCAACAGTCACTGCCAGCCAAGTTCAAATGCATAATTCTTTTCAATTATTGAAATTGTCTTATGTTATGTTTTTTTCTTTTTTCTCCTTTGTAACAATATTTTGGGGGTAGGGGGTGGGGTCTTTTTGTTAGACTACCAGGCACAGGCACCCCACTCCCCCTGGTTCCTTATTTTATTTTCTACCCTTCTATCCCCCTCCATCTTCTCACCAGAGCCCCGCCCTATTTCATTTTACCAATCAACTGTCATCCCATTTTCAACTTATCTTGCACAAGGTAGACATTTGTCTTCCAAATTTTCCTTTCATCTCCTTCCTTGGTGCATTTTTCCTTTTGTTTTCCCGCTTGCACTCTTTTACTTGCAAACACAATAATTGAAGCTTCCATAGGAAAACTGTCGTATGTGATGATTTCAAAATGGTCCACAACAATGTTGCATGGAGTCTGCCATTGGATAGGGAACCTGTGCCGTCGTGTCTGGTTTTCGTTTTGGCATTCCACTTAAGCGAAATACGGTCCGGCGTTAAAGGCAAAATATTAGGCTTTATTCATACCTATTTTCTCAGAAATGCAGTGCTAAGACGGAAAAACAAAAGGCACTGCTGTGCTATTAAATTAGGAACTCCATGCAAAAAATTAGCGGAATTCGATCGTCTTCATTTTCTTAAATCCAAATCGTCACATACACTAGTTTCGCTTTGGAGGCTTCACTTGTTTGCTGTCATCATTTCAGGGGGCCTTACTTGTTGGCCCGCCAGGTACAGGCAAGACCCTACTGGCCAAAGCAGTTGCCACAGAAGCTGATGTGCCTTTCCTTACGATGGCCGGATCAGACTTTGTAGAAATGTTTGCTGGTGTTGGTTCTGCGAGAGTGAGGGATCTGTTTTCGCGTGCTAGAAAGCTTGCACCTTGTATTTTGTACATCGATGAGGTGGACGCCATCGGAAGATCACGAAGATCAAGGTGCTAAAGATAATTATCTTTATTACAATTACATGGCAACTTATGCTACTAAAAAAAGAGCCGTTGGAGTTGCGCAAAAGAGCCAGAGAGCCCATTCCCGCTGACCGGTTAGCTCAGTTGGTAGAGTGCCGGAATACCATGCGGGAGGTCGTGGGTTCAAGCCTCGGCCGGACCAACACTCAGGGTCTTTAAAAATAATAACTGAGGAGAAAGTGCTTCCTTTGCAATGGCATCTGCAAATGGTTAGACTTTCTAGTCTTCTCGGATAAGGACGATAAACTGGAGTTCTCGTCTCACAACTCTTGACAATTAATTCTGTGGGTTGTTAAAGAACCACTAGGGACGTAACCAACCCTGGCTGTGACCACCCCTAGTGTGGACCTGTGGGCTGGCACCTCACATGGGACCTATGAGTCCCGTTTGTGCTCATCCCCACTGGGCAGGTCTGCTGTCCAGAAAAGCTGGTAAAACAAAACAAACAAAATACAAGGCGCAACACTTTTAATGCTATTTACATGAAAAAAACTAAGTTAATGTTAATATCATGTCCTAAGTACAATTAAAAATGCGAAACAATCAAGCGCAATATGACAAATCAACTAGACCTGGCAGTTCCATCGACAGACTAAAGATCAACAGGTTGACCCAAAACCTCTACAACACGACGCCTAAATGAGTGTAAATTATGTCTAAAGCGAACCTCGTGCGGTAGACAGTTCCAGCTATCCACAATTCTGTTTAAATATGAGTTTTTAAAACTGGCCGTTCTAGCAAAGTTTTTCCTTAGTTTCAAGCAGTCAAAACCCCGAAAGGTATAACGATCGTCAGGGTTAATTAAAGTTTGTTGTTGTTGAATTGGTACCCCTCTAAAGGAATTTGGTACACGCCCTTAAAATAAGATCTAGTATCTTTTAGGGGTGTTCTCGAAATTTTCCGACGAGCACCCCTGTCACTTTTGTAGGGAAGTTTCCCCCGGGAGTTATTGTGGGCACTGTAGTGTAGCTGTGTGTTTTTGGTTTGCTGTCACGTAATAATGAATGATTTTGCTGCCTATACACCCTCTGTTTTCTCAACAGTCAGTCAGTAAGTGGAAATAACGAGCAGGAAAATACATTAAACCAGCTGCTTGTGGAAATGGACGGTAAGTTAGTCGCTCTCGTACAGACACGAGCCTAATGCACCAAATACCTCATGAGCACACACAGAAGCGCCCACGACAAGTTAGGGCCATATTGGATCTCTACGCAAATAGTGCTAACTCGCCGAAATCCCTTCAATTGGCCGGAGAATCGTACAGAGAAGATAAACTTCCACATCAAAAAATTACTGAAAAAGATCTGATCGTCACTTCTTCACGACAACTTCGCTTTCACACAAACCCTTTCAAATTGGGAACGCGCCTTTGAATGGGAACGCGTGGGGGGGGGGGGGGGAGGGGGAGTCCGATACGGAGTGGAGGGTGGAGCTAGATCGAGAGACAGACAATTGTGGCCGTCAGGAAGCTAAGGTGAAATATTGCGTTTTGTACTGCACGCAGGGAGATGTTCGTGAATAAAAAACTAAAATCCCAGCGATAATGTTACAGCAAAATTGTACATATTATTTAGAAGAATTGATATATTGAGCTCTGTTCCCGTTCCAGGAATGAACACAATGGAAGGGGTCGTCATGTTAGCTTCCACGAACAGACAAGACATTCTTGATCAGGTAAAATTCCACGCGCCATTTCTTTTTTTGGGGGGGCTTACGAACGCCCTTTTGTACCAAAGACCAAAGAAATACCAGAAACAATTTAATTATTTGATGTTATACAATGAGAAAGCTGGCTTTGTATTGCCATTTTATATCGTGCCGTAGAAGCGAGATAAAGGACACTAAGCTACCTACTCTGCAGCGAAGCAGTACAACACAATTTTAAAAATTCGAAACAGTACTTTTTATAGGTCACAAAAAGCATAGTTTTGTCAGCGGTAAGCTGTATGTGAGAAGCGTGCACCTGCGTCTGACGAAAATTTTTGAGGCATAATTAAGATGTGAGTATACTAATGCAAATGCCGCAATCTGATTGGCTGAGCCACTGCACACCATCAGTCATTAGAGTACAGCACTTGCGACGTATTCGCGCCGTAGCGAAGTTTCGCAGGAAGATTTAGTATTTTGGTATTTTTTTTTTCACCGACACGTGATTCGTTTATCATGATTTTTACTGAAACAATTAGATTATTCGCTCTCGATTTCTATTTAAACAATAGAGTGTTTCTCTTTGAGGAACTATCGTATAGTAGTTACATATTTGCTTTAAGTACATCAAATTTCCGCAGGGAACTATCAGCCGATAGTTCTTCGACAGAAACACTGTATTGTTTAAATAGAAATCGAGAGCGAATAGTCTAATTGTTAAATAGACTCCGAAGTCAGTTACTAAGCGTTATTTAAAGTGAATCAATCTGTAAGTGCTGAGCGACTGATGGTATTTTTTATACTCCTTATACAGGCTCTTCTGAGGCCAGGTAGATTTGACCGGCATATTGCCATTGAATTACCAACACTGATTGAACGCCAAGCTATCTTTGAAGTTCACTTGAAGAAACTGACCCTAAAGAAACCTCTGCAGACATACACGAAACGACTGGCAGAACTTACACCGGGATACAGCGGTAAAAACCTGATGTGACGAGCGTCGTCTACACCAGCAACTTTTGTGTGACAGTTTTTCTGTGACAACTTAAATGCGACATTTTAATTTGCGCGCGTAGATTAGAATCATTGGCCAATTTTTAGGTGACAGATCTATTTTCTGAGAAACTGGCTTGTCAGTGTTTGTGTTGCCGAATACTAAAAAGTTGTCACGTAAGAAATATTTCGTCAGAGCGAATGGCAGGGATCTGGTATGTGTGTACTTTATTTTAGAAATTTTGGACCTGTTTAAATTGCACGCATCAGACACTGATTTCCCTAACACTTCATTCGCCCACCCTCCAGTCTCGCTCTTTTGCTTTGACACCCCTCTGAAAGTACAAAATTGTGGGGGGAGGGGGGGTTGTCTGTTCCACTCCACCCTCCACTGCACGATGTTAACTTCCCAAATAGAACATTCTCTGTAAATGAAGTGATGCATTCGTCAACCCTCCCTACCCGTCCCCTGACAGTGTACTGATATTGTAAGGAGAATTCGCACATTGATCATTTCTGTTGGTGTAATAGTTATAAAATCTTTGTTTTGCATCTTTTGGGCAGGTGCTGACATTGCCAACATTTGCAATGAAGCCGCTCTCCATGCAGCTCGCTTGAACGAGAAAACAGTCGACACACGAAACTTCGAGTACGCCGTTGAAAGAGTCATAGCAGGTACACAGAGAGAAATTTTATTGATCCTTAGAATACATTTAAACATAGAAAGGATACAGAAAATTAGTTATCCTTGAGCCCAAAGTTTCAAAACGACGTCATGACGTTGCAACTTTCAAGTACATCGTCTGCGTCAGCGCTTGGGTATCTCACGCTGATTCTCGAATGCAGTCGTTATTGCTCGTGTACCTTTCGCTGGCTCTCGAGTGCAGCTCGTAAGTGCTCGTGTGCGTTTCGCTGGCTCTCGAGCGCTGGTCCTTAGTGCTCGTGTATCAGTTTCGCTGGTTCTCAAACGCAGTTCGTTGTGTGAATAAAGATCGTCAGTGCGCCAGTGCAGTTCTTTAGTGCTCGAATTCACTTGTTTAGGTAAATTATTTTTGTAGTTCTTTCGCTAGCGTTCTTGACATTTGAACAACGTATTTCCATTTTCTCTCTATCCCAGGTATGGAGAAGAGGACTAACACGATGTCTCCAGAGGAGAGAAAGATCGTGGCGTTTCACGAGGCGGGTCACGCCGTTGTAGGGTGGATGTTGGAGCACACAGAACCCTTACTTAAGGTAAAAAAACCGTTTGACCAGAAGCCCCTGAAAACTCTTAATCTTTGTCAGTTCAGAACAACCCTACGGATAAAAATAATTTGATCGTCTATCGTAGACTCAGACAAATTGGACGTCCTTGAAACGATTTCTCAGATTGCCGCATAGAATTAGTCGAGGGAAAGACAAGCAAATCAATAAACAAATCCTTGTGTTAACAGGCAATGAAATTGACGATGAAGTTACTGATTCTAGAGAGCTTCATGACAACAGGACGGAAGGAGAAATTCAGTAATTAAAGTCACCTCGCAGTTGAGAATGGACCTAGAGAATCCCTCTTTTATCATAGGCCAACCAATTGAACCAATCCAAACCAGCTAATTTATCCTACCAAAAAAACTAAGCCAACTCAACTTAAACCATACTGGACTCAAACCTAAGCCATACCAAACAAAATAAGTACAAACCCAACTCAGAACAACTCCTACCAAACCAACACAGTCAAAACCAACCCACTCTTAAAAGATAACTCAAAGGCCCCAACCATACCAAAAAGACTTATACCCAACCAACCCAAACTAAACCAACTCAACTCAAACCAAATTCGACTTGCTCATATGCTTTTGGTTCTCTTTAGGGGAGTAAAACCATTCGAGGGTTTAATGGCTTCCTTTTAAATTATCTTTGTAGGTATCTATTGTCCCTCGTACCAATGCAACGCTGGGATATGCTCAGTACCTCCCATCAGACAACAAACTCTACAGCACTCAACAGGTAACTTGCAAGCATTGACGCCAAACCGCCTCGTCCAATTTTGTCTGTCCTCTCGAATTTTTCATCCTGTTACTTTCAAATTGAACAGCATGCATTTCTCTTACTTATTGATTATATGGCACCAAAAATGTCTCCAGTTTATTTTGAATTTGGGCATTTGGCAAGAATTAATAAAAACTGAAAACTTTTCTGTTGACAATATGGAACTGACGGAGAAACTGCGTATGATTAAACGCAAGAATAATCTGTTGATTTGTATCTCTGTTTAAACCACAGCTGTTTGACCGAATGTGTATGATTCTGGGAGGACGTGCTGCAGAAGCCAAGATATTCCGAAGAGTCACCACTGGTAAGACATCCGTATGGGATAGATTGAAGCCTTCTAAAGTTCTTCGGTGTTTCATAGTGCAAAGGCATTTGCGAATTTTAAGGCCCATCCTCTCCACCCTCGTGCTCCTCAAGACTTTCTGGGTTTTTTCTTACGTTGCTGATTTATTCCTAGCCACCTTTCTAGATTACTCGTCAATGGTCGTTACAGATGGCTTACACTCTCTAACTTGTAACATGCTCATATTCACTTCCATCATTCTTCTCCATCTACGGGTATATTCGAATTCACAACATGACCAGCTCCCAGTTGGCTTGATAGCTCAGTTGGTAGAGTACTGCTCCAGTATCGCAGAGGTCATGGGTTCGAATCCCGTTCAGGCCTGAATTTTTTTTCAGGCTTTAATTTCACAGCTGCTTCAGTTGTGTGATTACATGCTCAGTTATCTTATATATGTTGCTCATGGCTGCAATGAATCTGTCTCTTCAAGGTGCAGAGGATGACCTTAAGAAAGTGACAGACATGGCTTACAGACAGGTGAATAACAGCTCTTGTTATATACTTGGACTTTCACTCAACAAAACGAGCAATATGATTGGTTGATTCTTCGTCACGCACCCCTGATCAAATCAAATGTATCCCGACCAGGATACAATTGGGCAGTTGTTGCCCGCGCGCCGAATAAAGCGGCACGTGATCAGTGCATGACTAAATTAAAAATGGCGCGATCTTCTAAATATACAACAAAGCACTTAATACATGCTCCCTCAGGAAACTAGTTAGTTTTGTTTTCCCTCGAGTCCTAATGTTTTTCGCGACTTCGTCTCGGAAAACATCAGGACTCTCGGGAGAACGAAAATAACTGTTTCCCTCGGGACCATACATTAACTGTATATTGTAACATAAGTTTGTAACCTACTTATTGATCAATATCTGCAAGTCAAGCAGATTACACTCTCTTTCAGAATCCCATGTGTTCTGCCATATAATTTACGTCAACTGGAGTTCTTTAAACTGTTAGAATTAGAAGACAAACCTACTTGTCATAAAATAATCATGAATATAACACGATAACGAGCGCAGTTTTTATTTTAAAGAACTATAAATAAGTAGAGCTGGTTTGTCAGTGGGTGACAATAGACTTAAAATACGGAGAGGCTACATTGTAAGTTTATTATCACTTGCAGATTGTCACTTATGGGATGAACCCCCGAGTTGGTAACATTTCATTCCCTGTTCACAAACCATCTGAACCCGTCAAGAAGTTTTACAGTGATAAACTCTCTAAACTAATGGACGAGGTACGTTGAAAACTCGTGGCTTGTTTAAGTGACACGAGATGCTTTGGCCAGTCTCGTATCCTAGCAACGCAGAACCAAAGAAGTTGTGAAATAGCTTTTGTGAGGGAACCGAAAACCACTCTATTTGGAGGACTGTATCTTCAATCAGAACATGTCTATTAACGGTGGGGTCATGCCAAGAAGATTTTTAAGGACTTAATCTGCGCGACAAACCAGAAGCAGAATCCTGGGAGCCTGAAACTGATTTTGATTCACCTGCAAAAGTGGATAACTTTATTGAAGTGCGCTATATAGAGATTACTTCATGGAAAATGCGCGCGTACGATTTTTATTCACGAGTTGAGTAGTATCAGAATACGAACGAGTGAGCGCAGCGAACGAGTGAGTTTTCTGATACAACTCAACGAGTGAATAAAAAATCGTGCAAAGCATTTTCCATGGTGTAATTTGTTTATTTTATAGAAACTGAGATTTTTGAAAAGCCAAATTTTGTCAACCTTACGCGCGTGTTTAGGGAACCCATTCAACTGCAATGTATGCGTGTAAAACTAGAATAACTAAAACATCAGTTTCTCTTTCAAAATCAAATATTTAATGAAGTAACACAAGAAATAAAACGTCAGTTTATACCTTCACAACTTTTATAAACATTTTTCAACTGAAAAAAAAAAACCTGACTGAGGCTTATAGGTTCAAATTTAATCGAAATCGCGATGCGATGTTGTTCACTAGTGAGTTTTCGTCGTTCGCGTTTGTGATTGGACGAACGACGATTTTTCACTAGTGAGTTTTCATCGTTCCCGTTTCCTATTGGCTAATGCATTTTACGTATCATTTTTACGCACTCTTTCTTTCGTGAGGAAATCTCAGTATCTATGATATAAAGTGTATTTAACACTGCGAGACGAGTTGCGGCTGTGCAAATGCGCAAGCATAAGTATTATACTACGAACTGAGGTAAACTGCAATAGAAATCTTCACAATCTCTGGTTCTTGTATTTCACGTTCAGTTGCCATTGTTTTTCTAGGAAGTTCACTTGCTGATTGGAGAAGCTTTCCGCAAGACTGACGCTATACTTGAGGAAAATATAGACAAATTGAAATCTGTAAGTCATTAAGTCACTTGATTGTTCATCGCAGAAATGGCAGAGAGAAGGCGTGAAAAGTTGGAGAAAATACGTGCGGGAGGGAGGGGATGAAAAACTGTATCTGAAACACTCATTTCGTGATTCTTCTTTGTTTCACACTGTTAATCATATCGACATAAATGGTTTGAACCCCGGAGGAGTTACAGTAGTTGATTGGTCGTATAAGTCGTGATGTTATTGGCTGTAAAGACTCGGTTGTTATTGATCAGTTTTTGTCAGTTTCGATGTGTTTGACAGGGACTTAAATACCACCACCTGACGACACGTAAATTTCTTGACTCTGATGATGACTTCCGGTCAGGTCGTCGAAACGTCAATCAACATCAGAGACAGTTCTATCAGGGAACTACTTAAAGTTGGAAGAACGAACTCGACAAACAGCTAAACACAACTCTTTGATTTGGCAGAGTGATTACTTTGTTCTTGGCAGTCAACTAAAAACCATTCTAGCATGAGAAAGCTCGAATTTAACCTAGCAGTGTTTGTTTACTAGTTTCACCTCTTTTATTTTTTCACAGCTTGCCCATGAACTCTTAACAAAGGAAGTTCTCAATTACGATGACATTGTTGTCATTCTCGGCCCATGTCCTTTTGGCGACAAACGCGCGCGGTCTGGCTCATCCATGGCAGTTCCCAGTCCCACATAAAAACGTTGGAGGTGATAAGAAACTGCGCATGTGTGAACACCAGTGCTTCAGTTCAGGAGTACTAAACCCAGTTGTCACCAGTCAGAGTGGGATCTTCGAAATCATCGTCAGATACCGAAATGGTTTTACCTTGGTTTTGATTGACGAGCATTGTGTTTATTTTACTCAGAATTTGCAGCTCGTGAGAATAATTCTTAAGAGGTTTGTCAGAGTAAGGGTCACTGCCATTACTGTGAATGACTGAATGAGGCGCTGGTTTGGAATTTGGAGCTAGCTAGAACGCACTCTTCGATATGCCAGTTTAGAGTTTTGTCCCTAGGAACCTGGCCTCTGAATAGAAGCGAGGCTGGAGGTGACCTTGCCTGGTTACAAACCTCCTTGCTTTTCATATGCAAATCATATTATTTACATATGAAGAACAAGAAGGCTTGTAACAAAACAAGGTCATTTCCAGCCTCGCTTCTATTCAAAGGCCAGGGTACTAAGCGCACAACTGTAAAATGGTCTATTCTTTCACGGTGCATAGGAGTCGAACTAGATGCGAGTTGTAGAATTTCGTCCTAAACAGTCAATGTGAAGGGCCTACAACCTGATTTCCTTTAAGAATTAACCAGCAGTTTGAAATCTAATAAAGGTCGATTTATATACGATTTGAACTTACAACTTAGAAGACTCGAGTTCTGTCCTCGTGTACCGGTACAATAGACTGAACAATACATCAAAGCTAACCAATGTCTCCTAAACAAAGAGAATACAATGGTTATTCCCTCGTGTACCGGTATACAAGGACAGAACCACGACTCGATTAGTATCAGAAGGAAAACGTATGAGACTTGTGAACGAGTGACTTCTTTGATGCACCTCAAGTTTGAATAATTTAACTCTTTCGTATAGGCGTTTTTCAACAATACTCACTAAGCCTGAGGCGAGTGAATTGTTTTTCATGACTTGCTGTGGTGACAAGTTGCTTACAACTCGTTCAGCGTCGGAGAACAGAGATGTAGAGTCCGACCCTCGTTGACCTTGGAGCCGTTCGCAACGACAAGCAAGTTTTCTTGGTAAAACTGCTGTCTTATCACCTCACAGTCGTCAAACTTCACAAACATCTGTTCATTACGTTTTATCTTTATCCTTTCGAATTCTGTCCCATAGTCTTTTTGTTATAAAAACCATTTCGTAAATAAAGAAAGCATTGCAAAGATTTGGGGCTCTTATCGATAAACAACGAGTTTACATAACAATTTAACACTTTGACTTGATTTTAAGAGGAACAAAACTGATATCTTACCTTTGAAAAATGTTAAGCTCAACTTAGGGCCATATTTTATGTTCTTCGGGTTTGAATTTTCTCCCATGACATTCAAAGCGAGAGGCAGCCATATTTTAAATCTCGCGCTTACACTGCAATCAGCCTGCGCGCGGTGCGTAGCGGTATATGACATAAGCCTTGAGCCTTGACCAATCAGAACGAGAGAGAGGGTAATCCCTGGAGAGGTAGAGGGGAGCGGTATGTGGGAGTCTATTCAGCGGAAAGTTGTTAAAATACGACAGGGCATTCTTACTCTTCAATTTTTTCTGGCCTCAAGGTTGGGAAAAATAATCAGACTCTACATTATGACACAGTCGTATCATACTTATTTCTGTTAAATAAGTATAATTATCATTGTATTAAATGTTTCAGTTCCCAACCCAGGCGGCAACAGTTCCTTCAGAAAAATTAATAATCACTTAACATCTTGTATCTTTGTGTGTGTCTTCCATGAAAGATTAAAAACTCGGCCAGTTTGCAACAACTTTTCAGACGCTTTACCTTCAAGCTCCACATAGAGATCATTTACCCAGGGTTTTTAGTCACACTTATGATAAAATTGTTGGGGTCCCCCTAAAAATTGGTTTCATCTCTTCCGGCTTGCCAACTTTCACTCTACAAAACATCCTCAAGTTATGCAAGGCATTTTCACCAGTTTAATAGTTTATAATACATATAAAAAATGGAAAAATCGCTACAAGCAGTTACACTGGAGTACATTAGCTTACTCTTTTTTGTCTTTCAACTGTGTTATATTTAACTTACTCGAACGATATCGGGAATAATAACGAAATAAAGATTTCCACAAAACAGCAGATAGGCACTAACCCAGGATTTACCAGTAATTAAATCTTAGGTTTCATTATCTGTGACAAGGCTTTTTTCGAAACACCAGTCACTATGACATACGTGTAAATATACATCTACTAAACAATATTTGAGAAAAGCCAGTTCTTAAGGATGCTATGTCTGTGGTTTCTATAGTGACTTCAATCAATCAAATCTGAGAAAACCCCTACAGTGAATTCTTGGTATGAAATGAAAAATGAATGAAATCGGCAAGTTCAAAATTTTGCAACTCAGCCTCTCCCGTTCTGAACATCAATGGTACTCCTGTAAATCAGGTATCAACGTCGAAATCTCTTGGTGTACTCATTGATGCAAACCTTACCTGGGGCAGTCATATCGAAAAGTTAGCCAAAAAATTTGCTTCTGGTATTGCAGCTATTAAACGGGTGAGGCAATTTGTTCCCCCAGCAACATTGCATCTTATCTACAAAGCCCTGATTCAGCCGCATTTCGACTATTGCAATGTTGTTTGGGGAAACTGTGGCATAAAACTAGCAGACAAACTTCAAGAACTCCAAAATCGTGCAGCGCGAGCTCTAACTTTCTCAAGCTATGACGCAGATGCATCGCAGCTGTTCCACAAGTTAAATTGGAAAAATCTTAGTACTCAGCGGGATATCCAGAAAGCCTTGATGGTCTTCAAATCCCTTAATGGTCTTGCTCCTGAGTATCTAAGCTCGAAATTTAAACAAGTAAAAAGAAATCTTTTTTGAGAGAGAGAAACGATTGTGGAATAAGGTTTTGTTTTGGCTAGACTGTGCTGGTGACCTCAGTTTCTGGAAAACAGCTACTCTAGGATAGGAGTGATTTGGGGGATTTACACTAGTATAGGGTAGCAAAATTAAGCTGAACCAGCTCTGGTATAGGCTAAGGGTTTCAGGGTTCCAGCGGCACAACCCCACCCAGAGATTCCTAAAGTACCCCCCCCCACCCCCCACCGGGGCACTCGCTAGAAACGAAGACGACTAAAAAAAACAGGTAACGTGACTAACTTTGGCGGAAGCAGCAAAACTAGTTAACAGGCTGCTACAAAAACAAAATAGCAATATGATAAATCCTTTATTAACCAAGTGCAAGGTCAGGATGGCTGCTTATTGGCAGAGGTCTATTGCCGTGTTTTATTGAACTTGACTACATCTGGTTTTGTAAACACGA
Source organism: Ricordea florida (assembly GCA_949710005.1). Classification (NCBI taxonomy): domain Eukaryota; kingdom Metazoa; phylum Cnidaria; class Anthozoa; order Corallimorpharia; family Ricordeidae; genus Ricordea; species Ricordea florida. Next base: position 22,507,838 of record OX453286.1, on the reverse strand, counting down.
CAAAAGAACTCCCCCAATATGCAGCCATATTGACCTCACAGTTGGTCAATAACACTGCCATGAATAATGAACCTGAGGATCAGACCAAATGTAAGGAGTGATAAACTTGGAGGCTGACGGCATTATCAAACAATGATTTGTCACCATTTCTTTAATTCTAGTATTCCGTTCACATTCCAAGATTAACATTCTTTCTGGGAAAACATTTTGAAAATGATTTCACTTGCATTTCCCTAAAAGTAATTTAGCAAAAAAAAAACCATTGATTATTTGTACAGACACCTACAGGCAACTAAAAAGTTCTTTACATGTAGAAAATATTGATCAACATTATGTCTATGTAAATCATTAATTGTTCCTAATAATTATTGATTATGCACATTCAATGTAAACCAGTGAATGTAGGGCTCACAATTGGCATGAGGACCTTTGAATCTAACAACTGATGCAAAACAGAGCAAACAAAAACACTGAAACAATATAAATTATACGAACTATGAAAAAGATCGCTTCCAAATACAGCAAAATCAGGAAAATGGATGATCCTAATTTATCAGTTGGGTTTCTTATTAATAACAATAATAATAATAATAATAATAATAATAATAATAGTAATTATCATTATAATAATAATTTTAATAATAAAAATTATTATTATTATTACATATTAATAGGGTCTGTAATGTTTTTATTCTTGTTCGCCTTGACTCAACAGGACTCTAAGTTGTGTACCAAACACATGCGTAACCATTTATAGTAAAGCTATTGTCTTTCTCTTTCACTGTCTGTACCCTGATGAAAAAAACCTGGCAGGAATATAAATTCAAGTGGAACAATTTCATGCGTCTCCCTCAATAGGACTGACTGTCATCGTGCAGTAGTAGCAACTTCTGATCAAGTTAAGAATTCCAGCAACAAATGCTCCTACCCACACCACATATATACCTGTAAAATTAAAAAAAAATGATCAGGACATACCTAAACTTAAAGTCTTAAGCATGGTTCTCTGACAGTAAAGGAAACCCTTCATGAAATATAGTAACAAGTCTCTCATAGTCCCAAATTCAAACTACTGTATAAGTCAATCAAATTGAATGTATATATGCAGTTTTGGCATTAAAAACCCTTCATTTCCACAACATTATGACTTTTTTACCACAATTGCTAATAATCTTGGAATCTGATTGTCTAATTTGCTGTTGTCAATAAGAAGCCAGACAACACTGCCATGCAATGTAATAGCCAATCAGAAATGCTCATTTTGGTGAATAAACCAATCAGATTGCAAGAAAGGTATAGACAATGCTTGCTCTTTCTTCATGTCACAATCTTGGTCAAACTCAGAAAAAAAACAAACATTTTTTTGACGTTGATAAAAAACGAATCGAATGTGGTTTAGCATTGTCTGTACTCTTATCAGCAACAACTATGCATCATCACAATTAAAATGTTGTGGACTCATGAGGCCAAGTGACTGTGATGACGCACACTTGTTGTCGACAAGAGTACAGACAACATTAAACCACATTCTATTTGCTAATTAGACAACCATAGAAATGAGAAAATAGTAATCAGATGATTGTAGGTTCAACTCCTGTAGCAGGAGCTTGGATTTTCTTCTTCCAAGTTTTCTAGCGACAGTGCTGAAAAAATAAATCAACAGGCTCGATAACTACAGAACAATCTTCATTATTTTGCAACCACAGTCAGTCATCCTCTGAATCAAACAACTTCACAAAATGACTGATAAATGTATGGCCACATTGTGTAGCATTGAAACAATCGGCTTAAAGCTAAGTACTAGTACACACTAATACCCCGTTCACACCAAAGTTTAACCGGTGCCAGGACTCGAATCCAGGCCATATTGGTGGAAGGTAAGCGCTCTCACTACTGCGCCAACCCTGCTCCCTCCTCCTAAACATGTTTAGTTGGTGTTTGGTTGGTGACAATGGGGTATTAGTTTTACAAGCCAAAGCCTTAAGGAATGGGCTTGACTTGCTTAGGCTATAGCCTACCTCCAGAAGTCTCAGCCAGCTTGAGTGTTCCCACAGTCACTCCAATTCCTGCTGCTAGGAAGATGAAACCAATAATGGCAAAGATTGTGGCCCGTGTCTTGGCAAAATGTGGTCCAACAGAGGATCTGGATACAACACATGCAGATGTTAGGACTGAGCCAAAAAAATTTAATTTGACTTTTATGATCACCTTCAAGGTTGACCTTAAACCTGAACTTTTCTAGCCAGAGGGCACAAAACAGCAACACACACAGACAAATTTGCTCTCATTCAAAAACTCCTGACTACCTACACGGGGTGTTCATTAGGCATCGGAGATGGGAGAATTCTCCAGCTACTGCAAAGAATTCTCCAGTCAAATTTAGATGGCCTGAGCTAGTTTTAAATTCAGACATGGAGTGCTTTCAGAATATTCTCCTCTTACTTAACACAATTCTCCTGCTGCTGCAATTCTTATTGAAAACCCTGCCTTTTTTTTTCAGGCTTTAATTTCACAGCTGCTTAAGTTGTGTGCATAACTGTGACGATTAACTAATGTCATTACATATTAATCTGCAATTCAAATATATGGTCTTTCATATATTCATTTGCATCATTCTTCTTCATCTACGGGTATATTATGAACTTACAATATGACCAGCTCCCAGTTGGCTTGATAGCTTAGTTGGTAGAGCACTGCTCCAGTATCGCAGAGGTCATGGGTTCAAATCCCGTTCAGGCCTGATTTTTTTCAGGCTTTTATTTCACAGCTGCTTAAGTTGTGTGCATAACTGTGATGATCAATTGATGTCATTACATATTAATCCGCAGTTCAAATATATGGTCTTTCATATATTCATTTGCATCACTGTAATGAGAGCCAATCATTAAATATGCCCTTTCTTCTTCAGTCAAAATTGCAATCAAATCCACAGTTTCGTTAGCCCTTTCAGTTCAAGGAGTGAAAAATCTAAAACTTCTAGCAACATTTTTTACTATATTATCAAGCAAACAGATGATGAAAAATTAGAAGAATATAACATGTACTTACACTCTTCTGCAGTGAGGGCATTTGGCCAAGTGGCTTGTTGTATGAAACTGCAAATGAAAGGGTTTAGAAATGAATGATTAGTTTTGTCTGTGGGCACTAAACAGAACTGCACAACGTTGCGTGAACAAAAAACTAAGTAATGAACTTGTTCTTATAAAAAAAAATGCTATTTCCTTTCTAGAATGATTTATTCTGAGAGTTTTAAAAGTTTCAATTCAGATCAACTTACCACAAAGATTTCATTACAGTGGCCACAAGTCACTCTAAACTGAGCTCTATTAATAGATGGTAGAGTTGTTGTTGGAGGTACTGATTGTGTTGGAGCAAGGTTTATTATCCGTTTGCTGCAAGACAAACAACATACGTACAAACATTTTGTATCTTCAATGAAGACAATTTTCTTTCACACTTACACTGCTGTAGTCAATCAGTCTGAATACAACTCTTCCTTACAATATTGATCAATGCATAGCAAGTAAACAAAAAATGAGAAATTAGAAAATAACAACTCGGGGAGACTGAACTTATGTAAAATTAAGCTCTCAAAATCAGTCTGTAATTTAACAAAACCAATAACAATAACAATGATGATGACGATGCAAACATCAATAACAGCCCTGTGGATGGCCCAAGGATGGAAATTGTCATTCATAAAATGATTACCATAGTGGCACAATAATTTGCCTAGTTGGGTATGTACAATACAAAGAACATAAAAAGATAACATAGCTGCATGACATACCACATTACAGACTGACATACCAGTTTGCCCTTGGACAAGATATTCTGGTTGACGACACCTTGCACGTCAGAAGCGCATTGCATGGGCATCGGATGTATTTTTTGCCAGTAGGTGGTGGTTTTATAGGCTGTAGGGGAGAAGAGAGTTTCACAATTCAGTGCTGACAATAAGCCACTTCTTTGCAATTTTGAAATTGCAATTTCTACAATTTGTTTTCCTCTGCAACAGTAGATACTGGTCTCCTTGGGTTTTACACCAATACTTGTCACCATTTCAACAGAATTTGAAGAAATAAAGTACATCCATCATGCAAAATTTCCTTAATGGACATCGTGACATAACATCACCCTAACAGAGATGTACAAAGTGACCATTCTCGACCAATGACACAGCTGTAAAGTTCTCAGGTGTATTATACCAGTTATCCCTCTCCCCCAAGGAGTGACTTCTTATAGATTTTAATCTGGCTAATGTCAGATGACTTTACTCATCACAGGGAGATCCCTAAGGAGGTAAAGTGTTTAACAGTTTTGCATACAAGACCCACATAACATGATAATGTGAGTCACAATTGAGATTTGCTCTCATCATGACAATAAGGAGAGAATGAAGATTCCACCATAATAAGAAATTTGAAAGGCAAAAGATGGAAAATGCTGTATGATTCCACTAACCTTTGTTGACTGCATGGTGACAATGCATAAATGAAAATTATCATATCCATAACATCCTACAAACTGAAAATAACAGACTGTACTCACTGTGGCTTCTTGGCAGTTTCCACACTTTACAACTCTCTGGTGTTCCCTTCCTCTTATATAAATCAGCTGCTGACAAACACGACAAATAACTGATGGTTCTGTGTTTGCTGAAAGGGGTGGGCCATATGGTGGTGGCATTTCTGAGTATGCAGGTGGGGGAGTACCGGGTGCCACCATAGATGGAGGACCTGAAAAAAGGAAAATATGAAAAATTATCTTATGGTTAGAATGGTTTGATATGGTATAGAGCATTTTCATGTCCTACTAACAGAATTGCTCATTGATTTAATACACTTCAATTTTTGTTCACTGATGGGGTTTGCATTTTAAACGATTTGTACCATACGTAATACACATGCCAAATTTCAACACACTGATTGGCTGAGAACACGAAAATTAATTCCAAATAGTTGTTGAAATTGAGTGCACGTATAGTTATTACTAACAAGTACCCAAATGATTTTGACTGCAGTTTGGAACAAATAAGCACTTGTCCATTTTTCAAAGACAACAAATTACACTTGCCTTACAGGCTCATAGAATTTTTTTAGTCCTCTAAAAGTTTGCATGAGCTTATTTATTCCTAATTGCACTCACAATCATTTGATTACCTAAACATATAGGACTAAACCTTATATAACCAAAAAGAAATTACACGGCTGCTTGGAAGAATGAAATCTCCCTTCCCAAGTTAAAGGATACTTCACTTGTCTTAAATCGGGAACTACTATTAAACTGTCCATAACAGATGTTGTCAAATATCAACTTTTATAATATAGCTATGTTCTTACGCGCGCTCTGATTGGTCAAAAACCCATGTTTTATCAGAGTATAAAACATAGAAAAAGCGTGTTTTATTGTTTTTCACCACATTACCTCTACTCGACAATTCTGTAAGAGACAGCGAAAAACAAATTTATTGAAGAAATTCATGATGGAGTTCTCTGCAAAGCAGCAGAAAGTTTTGAAGCTGAGAATAATAAAACAAATAAAGAAGAAGTGAAAACAGTCAAGAAGTTGGTATTAAACAGCGTCAGTTCGTCAATCTGTGTGCTTTGTTGTTTCTACTCGCGGCATGTAAAATCTATATCATTAAGTGAATAAAGAAGCCTAAGCCGTGTATTACACTGTGATTACAGTTGATTTCTTATTACTTTTCCGTGCCGAGATGCAAAGTTCGTTGCAAAGTTGGGTACTAGGTTACGAAGTAGCCAATTACGCGGCGAATTAGACAATCAACTTGGGAACTTCAAATCAAAGTTCCCAACTTCAGCCGTACTGAACTTTTCAAGTTGCTAATACTTGGCAATGACGTGTGAACTGGATAAGTTTATGGCACTGTTAAGTGGTAAACTAGATAGTGCTTCTTGTCAGCTGATAAAAGAAACTTAACAAGGAAATGGGTTTACGAGCCGTCTGCAGATAAAGCTGATTTCTGAAAAGCATTTACTGAATAATTCGAAATTTTATATTACATGCATGATTTTTGCTGTCATTAGCATTTTCTAAATACGTTTTCTTTTCATTGCGAATCCTTAGCCGCGCAACCTGACTTTCGATTAACTGCTTTTGAACTTCTGCAGCAGACATACTTGGTCTTTGACGTTTACAAAACTGTCAAAACTCCGTGTACAAGACAACATCATCTGTTCTTGCTGTGCGTAACCTATTGCACCCAACTCCTCGTTGAACGCTTCCTGTACTAACAAACCAATCCTCAATATTTGAAACTGTCTTTCTCGGTAACTAAACTGCTGCGCTATTTCGAATGGTTTGAAACCCTCTAACCACTTTTCTACGATCATGTCACGAACGTCACACGGCAATGCCTTCCTCTGTTTAGAAAAAGGATTAGGTTTCATCAATTCGCAGGTAAATTACATATGATTACACAAAGATGTGAAGTTACAGAAGTTGCTAAGTTTAGTGCGGCCGAAGTTGGGAACTTTGATTCGAATTTCCCAACTTGATTGTCTAATTCGCCACGTAATTGGCTACTTCGTAACCTAGTACCTAACTTTCCAACGAACTTCGCAACGGGGCGCGGAAAAGTAATGTGAAATCAACTGTAAAACACGACAGGCATTTGAGAACACGAGTGAAATGTAGAAAACACGAGCCGCAGGTGAGTGTTTTCTACATTTCACTCGTGTTCTCAAATGCCCGTCATGTTTTATCACAGTGTAATACACGGCTTAGGCTTCTTTATTTGTTAAATAACTTACCATGTTTGAATTACAGTGGGAGAAATGTGTATCATTATGTCATGTGGCAATCGCTGTTTCTAATTGATTCAACCAAACAATCCACTCTCTACATTATACATTTTGCTGTCACTGCACATATTTTCTGCATTCTACAAAACATTATTTCACAAGTGTACAACATGACATATAAATGACAGTTAATGTAACCATATAAGACAGATTTTTTATTGAACTAGACGCTCTCGGGAGCGTTCACTCGGGCTACACTTGATAATACGGCTTCGAACAAACGTGAATGTGGGTTTACGCCTAAGTTTTGTATATATTGTATACTATATGGTTGGTTTCACGACCGCAAAAAACCTACCAGACTGTATATCGCACCGTAATTGTTGTCGACGTCGTGTTTAAGCTGAGCGATTTTATCAGAAAGTTTTCTAAGGTTTTACAGAAATTTCAGTGATAGTTGGGTTTTTTACTAATCGAATTAATGTTGACCAATCAGCTTTCTTGGTTTCCACGGTAAAAAACAGTCGTGAAACTTGATGCCATTCATCTGATTCCAAGTTATCGAAGGCGAAAAAGCGATATGTGGGAAAAACAACAACATTACTCCTCAATCGCGGGATATACTTTTCTTCCGATTTAGCCTTATTGGCCCTGTTCCCGCTAATCTCTTTCCACACGACCACGCAGAAAAAAAAACTTGAGTTTGAATGAGAAAAGATCCATGGATGATTTTGAAATAAGGTGCCTCGCTTTCATGCCTTCAGGGACACCGCAGACCGCGAGCAGCGCAGGCTTGCTCATTCGCGACGTTGTCGATAGACTTATAGGAAACCGAAACCTAGACTCGTGCTACCACAGGTAGCCCGAGTAAATATAACTACTATTTGAAATATAATTTGAAAACCCAGACCATCTCACAGAGATAAAATCAAGCCCTCTCCTGTCTCTATTTGAAATTTCTAAACATAGAAAAATAAAAATGTTTGCCTTAGCAATTCCTGTTATGATTTCTTCTCGCCTTGGCCCAAAACGAAACAAATACTATCACCCAAAATTTTATACTTCAATCAATCCGAAACATCTATTTGCATAAACGAAAACCAGCAAAATGACTATCCAAGTGAGAAAAATAAAAAACATTCACACGTACTAACTTATTCGGCATTACCGGTGATGGCCCGACAGAAGCAATTCAGCTCAAACAACACTTAATTATTGTGCAGTATTTCTTACAGTAAATCCACGATCCCTGAAATCAAGGATTATCGCTACGGTGATCTGATTGCACATATCATAACATCAGTAACATGTCACAAAAGGAATCTATCGAAAGTGATGCAATTATATTGCAGACATGTGTTTCTGAGCTACATCACGAATAGAAGTCCAACTAATTAGCAAGCATCGCTTCAAAGGAATTATTTAGCGTTCGCCATGCATGACAACACTTTAAGTATTTCCTTTTTGCTGTCTGAGTGCTTGCAAATGCAAACACCTCGACGACGAATACGTCTGCTTCAGCAAGTTTCGCACTTTCGCTAGCAACTTTGAATCTAATGACATTCGAACTGATGACAAAAGCAGAAATCCACGGAAAATTATTTACTCCGTCGATTCGTAACCGAAGCAAGTAAACGATCGCCATCAAACAACCATGCAAACTTCGTAGTGATTCACAACAAAACTGCACTTATCGATCATTTGGATCTATGCAGGAAGACGGGAAACTCGTCAGATTCTCACCTAGAATTGACTTACCAGAAGCGAACGGTGGAGGAGGACCTATGTCTTCATTCGGGGCTTGTTCCTCCTGTAATAACGGAGCATTTTCGCTCGTATTTGGTTCAGGAGGAGCAGAGACCTGCCCTGCGCGTTCCTTGTCGTCCGCCATTTAAGTGTAGCAGGAGGTGCAAAGTCAGGTGAGGATCATTAAACCTGACGTCATTGCGGGGGAAGAGAAATAAAAAAATGAGAAACAGATGGGAAATAAATGGCTGAAATGATGTATTTTTTCAGCATCAAAAGCAAAGTTAAAAAAACAAAAAAACAAAAAACAAAACCTGAAAAATGGAGTCCAAGGTTTCTAATTAAGAGTCAAACGTCTAATTTATACATTGGACTCTGTACCACTGAGTTTTACGAGACTCGTGAAAGCAAGTTCCTCTTCATGCCCCCGACTGAAACATGAATCAGACCATGATCTTCTCTTCTTCTCGCAGCTGGAGAACTGCGAATGCTATATATTACCGGTCGAGTCATTTC
>OX453286.1:22426309-22493809 GCA_949710005.1 Ricordea florida | reverse complement strand
TTTTTATTCATTGGACAATATTCTTCTATGTTATTAAATAAATAGGTGAGGGTAAATGATCATTCCTAGGCTTAATCTGGTAATATATCCCTCCGTTTTTAAAGACACATTCGCAAGACCTCGAGAAGAGTACTTAGTAAGGGCAAACGCCAATAAAAAAATATAGAGGAGGATAGGGAAGGGGGTCGTTGTTTAGATCAGCTTGCTGTAAAAGAGTGCCGTCTATCCATAAACTTTAACTAGCGTACTGAATGAGATCCCCGTCCATGGTGCAGTTGGTTCCAGAATCTCTCACGTGGATGGTCTGGCCTTGAATTACCGCGTGCTTCGAATTGCCGGAGGCGTCAGCTCTTTGGGCGCGAACTATACTTGTCTTAGTTGAAAGGGAATTCAGCTTCCTGACATCGAGAGGATCAAAAAAGACTCACGTAAAAGGGGATTCAAATCCGCAGACACACTGATTTGAAACACATTTGCCAAACTTCATATGGCGTCATTAATCTCAAGAATACCTTGGCAACACATTGTCGTGTGGCTTACAGAAATTGTGTAGCCACATTATGGTACGGTCGGATTTATTTACTTATTTGTCTATGAGAGTCGAGCGCCTGTCACGTAGTCTAGTAAGGCACACATGTACGCATTGCGGACCTGTTTTCATTGTTGATGTCGCCATTCTTGAATTGTAGATGACCGATTGTGCACGGTGCTATGGAACTAAACTTAACTGCACAAATAATCAGCTAATCTCTTCACCCGTAGAAGCATTTTTCAATGCACTTCTCCTGGCGTACACCTTCTCCCTTGGCTAGCAGGACGCCTTAGGGAGGGGACCTTTATCGGGTCAAAGTTTGCAACCTCAGCCACGAACTACAGGTAATTAAGGGAGGTTTCTTCCGATTGGGAATCCTTTTGGGAAAGCTTCACCTTTGTCTGAAAGATGACGCAAGCAAGGGAATCCTGTGGAGTCCACGTGTAACAACTGGATACTTGGATACTTTTCGACGGTCTGTCGTTCGAAAATGGACACACGCCGGAACACAGCTATTGGTGTCTTTGCCGTTTTAGTACACGAAGCCTCAGACGTGAATCTTCCACATAATCACTTGTCCATCTTCTCCTCCAGTCACCACTGTACAACCATCAACAGACACATCGATGCAGCGAATGGCTCCTTTAGAAATAAAAAAAAAATTGCCATTAGCTACAGTTTCCCTAGGTCTGATTCATACTTTGATTGGTTGATTACTGCACACGTGGTCGTGACTATATTCAAATGTATCCAGCTCGCAAAACAATTCAGAAATTCCACCCGGCGCGGGAATAAATGGCCTCCTTCGAACCTGCTATTTGGAGAGTCAACTGTTGCGAGATGCGGCGAATACCGGCTGCGAAGGACACTAGGAACATAATAACGCGTGACCATTTTATATACTTCATCTTTTGGTGGCGGTAAAAAACGCTCTCAATATCTCGTTTTCATGATGTAAAAACCTTGGTTTTTTTCCCCATGAACTATCATTCTAAGATCCAGATGTTAAGTACAAACTTCTTGGAATCAATTTCTTTTGCAACTGGTTTATTATAAGTCAATGCTGACCCCTATTTCTCTAGATCAAGAAAAAAAAAAACAGAAACGGGTGTTTTGCCACTCTATACAGTAACAACATCTTCTCTTAATTAAACGGAATTTGGCAATGTAAATATTCATTAGGAAGCGACTGATCGTTCCTTGTTCTCCACTAATATATGCAGCTATTTGGTTCTGGACTTTTTAAAGTTAATGTATTTAAATGCACGACCCCACAAGCTGTGCTGATTCATTCCCTGAGTCAAAGTAATGTTTTAGTCAAATAATTCTACCAGCGTGTGCTTTGATGCGGCAGATTTCTTGTACATTGATCAGGTCCCAGATCTGAAGTTGGCCGGATTCTCCACCAGCAAGGACCATCTGACCATCCCACACGGCACACCTACAAAACGAACCAGCAGGGCCACCATTAGCTCCTGTCAACATTCCCCTTCTCAAAAAATCGCGGGAAAAATTTTTTTTTTGTTTTTTTTTTTTTGTTTTTGTTTTATCGGTTCATAAATCAAAGTGTGTGGGATCCGCCGCTAACCTGATCTCCTCGCCAACATCTTTGGTATAAACCTCGGTTCCCGTATGTACATCCAAAACCCTCATGAAGTGGTCGGCTCCACACGAAAGGATCCGCTGTCCGTCTACAAAACGAACCATTACGCAAGTGTAGAAACAGTACTGACACAGGCACATTTCGTGGTCATTATTTATGTACATTATCCGGTGAAAGTGGTAACAATTGTTGTTTTGTTTTGTGGACGTTTGAAGTTATTCTTTTCACAATTATGAGAACCGATCAAAAATGGGCTCCTATTTGCCCGTGCGATGAATGATACCTAAGGGACGGACCATTAGAAAAGTGATGGGTGGGGAAAAAAACAAAAAAAAATTCATGCAAGGGAAAATGCCAAGAAAAAAATTCATGCAAAGAAGGTAAAAAAAAAAATCATGCAGAAGGAAGGTCCAATTGTGACTTTTTCACACGTAGTAAAAAAAATTCGTGCAGAGGGGTTCACCTGAAAAAAAAATTCCTGCACAAGCAGTGAGCGAAAAAAAAAATTCGTGCAAGCTGAAAATTCCCCACCCCCCCCCCCCCCCCATCACTTTTCTAATGGTCCGTCCCTAACGATAAAAGACAAAGTTTTACCTGGGCTAAAAAGGACTGCGTGTACTGTCTCATTATGGACTGCAAAAAAAATAAATAAAAAACTCGTGAGATTCGTCTTTTTCACAACAAAAGGCCCTCAGGTACTGAAGGTATTGGCACATCATTGGCACAATGTGCAAATTCTGAGAAAAAACACATAGTGTCATTTGTTGCATAAAAAGTAGTGCTTACTCGGATGATGGCTAATCACAGCCTGTTGATCAATATTCCACAGCATTACATTCCCTGTGAGGAAAAACAGATAACGTTACTACCATCACTGCATCTATAATGGCATTACCGGCAGTGCACAAGAAGAACGATTTGAGATACGTAAGAAATGAAATCTTTTTTGAAAGTCTGATCCAGCCAAATTAACACAAGGAGCTACGGCTCCCAAAATTTTTTACCACAATGTCAACGTCAAAGGACATTTTTTTTTATTTTTTTCTGATTGGTTATTGCACTACGTGACACGTTGACGCGAGCAGCGTTGTCTACACTCTTATCGACAACGGCAAGCTACCCAATCAAATTGCGAGATTAGTAGCAATTGTGGTACAAAAATAAAACTTACCATCCATTGTCCCAGTCACTACAAGTGTGTTGGTTGGGTCAAGATCCACTGAATTCACCTGAAATCACAGTTAAAGACAAATCCATCAATGACTAAAAATGATCTGCAATGGTAAAGTAAGTACGAGGTCGAAATGTCGCGATCCACACTTTAGTAGTGACTACGGCGTGTGACAAATGAATACGTTTATGTTAAAATGGTACAGCTGTGGAGACACAGTAGTGTAGTGGTTAGCGTGTTGGACTTCCGAGCAGAAGGTTCGGAGTTCGAGTCCTGGTGTTGGCATTGCGTTGTTTCCTTAGACAAGAAACTTTACTCCACACTGTCTCTCTCCACACAGGTGTATAAATGTGTACCAGGGATATAATGCTGGGGGTGACCCTGCGATGGACTAGCATCCCATCCAGGGGGAGTAATAATACTCCCAGGTGCTTCATGCTATTGAAACCGGGATAAGCTCTGGCCTTGTGGGCCTAAAGGTTCGTGTGCGCCTTTACCTATAATGGTACAGCCATTGTGTAGTCCTTGTTTCAATGCCGTAAGGCACACAAGGCCGTAGCTTACTAGTGATTCTCAACGGACACTTCCACCAATGTTAGGACCACTTTGAATGGTCGTGTTCCGAAAAGGAAAATGTGGAATTTACACTATATTTAGAACTTATAGTGTGGTTAGATAACTTAAACATGTGAATTTACGCTTTAGTGTTTTGCATATTACTTCCACTACCAGGAAATACAATTTATCTTTTCTTGGAAAACTACTAAAGAGAGAAAGGCACACCAGCAGCTGTGCATGCTTTACCCCTCCCCTGCATGTTATTATCTCTAACTTCATTGAATATAATTCAAGATGGCAGTAGTACATGTACAAAGGTCTGTTAAGTAATGCAATGACGCCAAATCAAAATATGGCAAGTGTCCCTTTGTTTGCTGGTGCAGTTCAAAAGTATGATTAATTACTATAATAGTAATATTAATTTCTGAAATTTTTACGATTATGTTATCCTTAATTACTACTATTTTAGTTTATGAAGTAATACTCTTTATCAAAGAGCTATTTTGTCACCATATTCCTTCTACTTGTACTTCGTGTTTTGGGTCACCCACTCTGTCAATTCTACGAACAATTTTAGTTGTCCCAAGCTTTACACAATTAACAAAGTAAATGGAACAGTTTATTTTCCTTCTTCACACTGTAATCTTTATACGTAAATGCACTGAATTGTAAATAGTATCAATACTTTGTGTAAGCGAAATAAAAATTGGTTTACTGGACTTCATTCAAGTGCAAGATGGCGAACAGCGGTAAACAGTGGGAGCGGGCGACCAAGAGGGAACTTTAGCATGTTAAAAGCCTTCAACCGGATAGCTACAGTAACACCTTTGGCTGTTTCAAGTTTTCAAGTTAAATTTCAACTTGAAAATTGCGGAAAATATTCATTGATAACCACTAACTTGGCTCACCTCGGTGTCATGCTCCAGCTCAGCCTGCAACAAAAACAACCGTTCTGTAAGTACACTATCTAATAATGTACATGAAAAAATTACTCGATTCTGATTGGCTGAGAGCAGTGCAGTTCAAGTGTAACACCAGTGCAAAAAGTGTAACACCAGTGCAAATTACACATCGATATTCTGGATTATCATATTCTTTATTTTTAAACGAACCGCTTTGAGTTCGTAGCGTTATTAGCTGATCTTCATCAGCCAATCAGTAAATAAAGTGTCAAATCCGCGTCAAATGCTCACTTCCTGTCCGCAATGAGATCTTCCGGCACTTCCTCCAGGCGATTTTTTCATGTTTATACTATTAATAAGTAATCATACGGTTTTTCTCGTTCAATTTGGAATTAATTTGCACTTGTGAGTTTTTCAAAAAGCTGAAATTGCACTCGCCGAAGCGGCTCGTGCAATTTCAGCTTTTTGAAAAACTCACTCGCGCAAATTAATTCCAAATTGAACTCGAAACCGTATGATTACCTTTACAAAACCTGCAGGATTTCCACGCTGCAAGTGCTAAAATTTCATCTTAAATACAACAATGCCTAGCTCAGGGTTTATTAACTGTGGTAGTGAAGAGGCAGTGAGGGGAATTCAAAGTTAAAACCACATTTAGGACTCGAGGTGTTTGACTCTGCTAGTGCGATGGATGAAAGACAGAATTAGATTGTATGAATCAATGCCGGTTTTACTACGAGAGTGAAAGAATCAAAAGGTAGGACCATAATTTATGACTCACTATTCGACAGCGAGTAAGAGTACCAAGGTTTGATAATGAGAGTGAACGAGTGCAACGAATGTTGTGTAAGCAAGTTTTAAATGCTTGTGTGTAAAATCAAAAGGCAGTGATGATAAACATTTTGAAACCTTAAGCTCTAAAAAGTACAGGCAATTGCAAATTTTTCTAACTGCCAAACCCTACCAGAATTTCGGGTGGCGAAGGTTTCTTCCCGTCCGGTTCAGGAAAGAACTTCCAAACCTGCGAAGGAGTTTGATACGAATGAAAAAAAATAATGGTTAAATATGAAAAGAAGCATTAAATGTGTGGCTACAAAGGTGGGCATCTCACACTGAGGGAAGAGTTAACAAGTCGCTGGTGAAATGGCTTTCAACACACAACCAGGATCCACTTTGAGTCGATGTTATTTTCTTTTTGAGTTTATTTCAACAGGGTAAAAACTTTTAAGATATTTTTCGTCTTCTCACCGAATCTAAAAAAGAAAAATATTAAATACTTAATGATGTTTAATGCTTGCTTGCTTGAGACGCTACTATAATAATAATAATAATCGTAATAATAATAATAATAATAATAGTAATAATAATAATAATAGTAATAATAATAAAGTGATAGTAATAATAATAATAGTAATAATAATAATTCGTTTGTTCAAGCTCCTCGAAGTCAAGAGACTGAATTACAAGCTCCGACGAAGGGCTAACGCTCGAAACGTCAGCACCTCCCTTTTACCTTCCGCTGGTATAACTTACTTTATCAATTCGTTTGATTATCCCAATTTCTTGAATTACAAGCAAGTTAGCAATAACAGTGACAACGTTACATATACAAGGCATATTTAATGGTCACAAACGAGTAGAATCGTTTCATTTGCTCTTTCTTGGATCGCACTGCGTTTCCTGACCACAAACAGTACCTTTGACTTGAATCAACCGAAAGACTTGACACAAGTGGGCAGATGGGATTGCCTTCATCAGCCCAGATCTTAGTTACAATATGGCTCCCTACAATACTTCATTACAGGTGTTCTACAAATTTGTTCAGAATTAATAACTACTATTAGTATAAATACTCAGGTGATTATACAAAATCGCGCGCTCTGATTGGTTCGCTATCTCGGATTATCAGCCGATAATCACCTCCACGAAGAAAATGGCTGCCAGTCGTTCGCGCGCTTTTGATGAAATAGAATTTTTTCGTGCTGTACAATACTTTTTCTTTTCTGTTTTTGAAATAATCACTTGTGTATTTATACTAAAACAATTATTCGCCTCAGGCTTGACTTCGTCTCGGTGAATATTCACCGATAATCACTTCGCCTTGGGCGAATAATTATTAATTAAACCTACCTTGACTGTGGAGTCCCATGAAGCGGTCACCAGAATGCCATCATTCCAACATAAACATGAAACTACATATATGAAAATATCTCAATTGATATTTGCACAGTATAAGAGAATGCCATCATTCCAACATAAACATGAAACTACGCATACGAAAATAACTCAATTGACATTTGCACAGTATAAGTCAAAAAAATATTCATCTTGTTATCGTTAATATTACCATCAAAATCACTAGAGTGGTAAATCTACCGTTAAAATTTCGAACTTGAGATGGTTGGATGTCAGTGATACGAAAAAAATCTGCCTCGCGTGCTTTAGAAGGCAAAGGCGACCAGCAGAACAACACGGAGTAACAACTGAAACTCCATCACCATAATAGGGTGGAAAAGTTATTTCTTACAGCGTTTCCGTTTAATTCTTCAGATACACCTTTTCCTCTTTAAAAAAATCTTCCTTTCTCGTTGAAAGCCATGACACAGGTCACGTGATAAATTTTGTAGGTCATGGGATAACCTCTTTCGTGGATCACGTGTGAAGATTTCTGTGGCCCACTGATCGAAATTATAACAGCAGATTTACCACTCTAGTGATTTTAATTGTAATGTTATGGTTATAGTTTTCACACATGTACTGTTGAGATTTTAGGTTTAAAAAAACCTACTAGCATCGTCGTGGCCTGCCCTTGTGTCTACAACGCGGCCGTATTCCACAGAGTAGATGTATCTGGGAATGGAATGGTAAAACGCGAATTCAATTCCATTATGAGATACGACCTCTAGAGAGGGCAGCAGGGGGAAGGAGAGGGAGGGGTGGGGGGGGGGGTTTAAAAATCGGTAAAAGCCTACAAAACGCAGTCAAATAAAACATGTCTAATACTTACATTCTATTATCCCATGAACCAACTATAATTGTTTTTGAGTCCGGCATGATCGCGCAGGATGACAAGGCCTATTGGAAAATAATCTACAGATTCTTAACATGTTTCTTACAACAAGCGACTCGTCGATAGGCCTACTCTAGGGCCTTACGTCGCTTAAGGTTTCCTTAGGGACGGACCATTAGAAAAGTGATGGGGGGGGGGGGTGGGGAATTTTCAGCTTGCACGAATTTTTTTTTTCGCTCACTGCTTGTGCAGGAATTTTTTTTTCAGGTGAACCCCTCTGCACGAATTTTTTTTACTACGTGTGAAAAAGTCACAATTGGACCTTCCTTCTGCATGATTTTGTTTTACCTTCTTCTTTGCATGGATTTTTTTTTGGCATTTTCCCTTGCATGAATTTTATTTTGTTTTTTTTTCACTTTTCTAATGGTACGTCCTTTATGTCACCATATTTTGTTCTGTCATTTTTGTTTAAGTCGCCCCAAGTCGTGGTAAATCGCCTTAAGTCGCTTTAAGGCTCCTTGAGCCGCCGTCTTTTTTCCTGACAATTTTGCTTAAGTCGCCTTAAATTGCCTTAAGTCGCCTGTCTTTTCTGTCAATTTTGCTTAAGTCGCCTTAAGTCGTCTTACATCGCCTATAGTCGCCCAAAGTTACGGCGAATTAAGGTCCCAGAGTATGTCTCGTCGATGTTAAGGGAGAATCCAAATAAAAGAAGAATTCTCCACACCAGTCTGGAGGTGTGTGTATGGAAAGCAGTAGGAGAGTTGATATTTTTAGCTTAGAAAGGGAATGTTGACAAAGCCAACTTACCATAGATGAGAGATTTATTCCCCTCACTTGCTTCTTGGCTTCTAGTGAATACATCTTAAGCTGGGTATCTGGGAAATAGAAAAAAAATTACATGATCTTACAGGCTTGAAAAAAAGAGATGAATTTAATAATTGAGTGACACGAGCAAAATGCAGCAAAGATATGAGGTATTGTTAAGTCTGTGGGGATAAACACTTCGTAAATATGTTACACTGCAAACTGCCATTTTCTTAATGTGTAACGAAATGGTACAGCAGTTTTCAAACTACTGTCGTAAAACCAAATCAATTAGTCTAGCGAATCAAAACAGATGTGCCCGGTTTAAGGAACCAATCAGAACTTACAGTAATTGGCATCGACCCAAAGCGCGGGAAAACGCGGTTACAATGGCCACAATGGGTTTTAGTTTTACTTCTGATTGGTCCAGAAGGTGAATTGCGATTTCTTAGCCAATCACCAACCAATGCAATGCAAAACCAAAGCAATCGTAAAAAATCACTTTCGACAGAGAACCTGATAATTACCTTGAGAAACAGAAAACACATTTTTGCAGTCTTTTGATAGTCTCACGGAGGTGACGGTGCTGTAAGCAAACAGAGAAAATGCCATAAACAAACCGAAAACTTACTTCAAAATTTCTGAAAATATGAATTGACCAACTGACCAATACCATTGTTTTTTCCTGTTAACAGTTAAAGGACAACTACTCCACTTTGTCCAGGGACCCGTTCCTCGAAAGGCCCAGTAACTTATCGGGCCCGAAAAGCTATTTTGTGATCTCAATGTTTGCAACGGGAAGTAAAATGTTTTTTTCTTCAAGGTTACCCAATACAATTCTAGGTAACTTGATTTTAAGGTTGGTTTGCAAACTATGTAATGGTAATATGACTGATTCGATCTTTAATCATACGTGTGATAACTAAATCTGACGACAGCGCAGTGGGAGTTCGATTTTGTTTATCACGAGTATGATTACAGATTGAATTGGACGACACGAAGTCTTATTACCAATTAATCATACAAATTACAATTTCCGAGGAAAGAAGAGGAGGCAAATTCAAATTATGAAAGAAAATATTGCCATTGTTCAAGGGAAAATAGACTTGCGCGCAAGCCAGTTACAGGTTCTTCATTTTTTTAAAGAAATTTGACGAATAAAACAAACTAGAGTTTTAGATTCGTCACAGAAAACTGAGAGCCTTCACAAAGTCCCAGTACACAGTAAAAGTGACACAAGAAAACCGACTGCCTTTAGGTACACTAGTATCCTCTATCAGTTTTAGAGGGAAAAAAGCACCCAAAAGGAGTTCAAAACGTTTGGAAGCAAACGTAATCGAGCTACAAACTCTTAAAAGAACTTGAATAGAAACTCGGCCATGCAGGTTAATGAGATTATAGCATATGATCATTGTAAGAGTAAAGGAGTACGTGTAGTACTCGTATGAAAGGTAAAGTGAATGAACCAAAATGAGTGAAAGCTGCTAAGACCATTAAAGACAGTTCACTGAAGTTAGCAGAGCCATGTCACCATGCAAACTAGGTTTGGTATGTCCATAATGTTCGCTTGATAAAAAGTATCTTATGTATAAGGCTACAAATATTAAAAGATTCCTATAAAGTTTAAAAAGTATAAAAAGTAAAAACCAAACGTTTTCGGCTGTTTGCCCTCATCAAGGTTAAAAACATGACCGTCCGCACGCATGTATATATATATATCTTATGTAATTCCCGTTGGGAAAAGTTTTGATACATAAGAAATTACTTGTTTGTTCAAACTGGGGCGGAATTGTTATAGGTTTGGTATATTTACTGCCTACTTCAAGTGACAATGTGTGCACGATGCACACCTTCATGCAAACGCAGTGAATAATATAGATGACGAGGAATTCAAATCAATAATGTGCAATTCATGCCTGTTAAAAGGCTGAGCATTTTTTTAACGCATGCAAGATGCACGCCTCGATGCAAATGCATGTGAAAGTACAGACGACCAAGAACTGGTATGTAATAAAGTGCAATTTATGCATGTTTAGTTAAAGGATACGCAAGGTCATTTATGAAGGTTAATGAATGAAGACATGGAGTGCATTATGCAGGAATGCAGTTAATGTCAGGTTCGACTGCAATGAATAAGCCAGTACAATGCTGGCACAATGTAACTACCGAAGGTAATCAATATAACATAATACAAAAGCACGTAGAAATATATCGTACTATTAGTATTATTGCGTTTAGGTAAAACCGCCAAAGAACTGTAACAGTTTCTTGTCTGTAAAAAATCCACACACAGAATATTAAGATTAATCTTCATAACAAAAGCTATTGGTGTTAGGCATCGTGATTGTCCCAAGCATAAAACTCTGACATAAACAGGCGTTTTTTAAATTTTAGATTTATATGCCATTGTGCCTGGTAGGTTTATTGTTTACAAAATGCAGGAAGATAAAGTATTCAATAAAAATTCTGCATAGTATTATAACTTGATTACTAATATTTAATTTATAGTTTATGTTCTTTATTTGTGACAACAGTTATTTTGTTTTAACCTTCCACTCCCGAAGATCTGAATAGCAATTCTCAACAGTGAGTACCATACACTTACACATAAGTTGTTTCGGAGAATTTGGATTTAGATCAATTCAGTATTATGCTGTTGATAACTTTTTCGATGCTCATCACCTGTTCTTTTGACGGTGTATAAGTATGGCAAGAAAGAGTTGTGTTTTGATAACTTTCTCAGATCTCGTTCCCTGTTTGTCTTAAAATATATTACTATCGTAAGGAGAAAATGTGTATTGATCACTTCTGGGAGTGAAAGGGTTCAGGAGTAACAAACAAACCTTCTGTGTGGTGTAAGCTGACAGTTGGTGATATTGATATTCACAGAACACGTGGCCTGTTCCCTAGCACATGGTACATCAAAGTAACACGTTATCAACACGTTTATAAAGTTTACTTTGAATCACTTACTTTGCAGACAAGATTATAGAGTTTTAAAACATCTACAGTAAACTTAAGTTATTATATTAGCATTAACATTTAACAACTGTTCTCCAAAATCGAGGTGAATAGTGGCAAAATATTTTTCAAACTATATACCAACAAAGCAACCTCAGCGACACCTCTCGGAAACAGCTATAAAGCGAGAATTGACACCGGCCATTTTTTCCTTCGACCAAAATTCACTTGCACAAAGATTTCCCAGAATCCCCGGCACTGGTCACCTCGTAGGAGGTGAATAGTGTTGAATACCCTGAGATAGTGAGCCAATCAGATTACTCAAAAGGCTAAGGTTGCTGAGTTGGTATATACTAATGTTAAATATCCCGAGATAGTGAGCCAATCAGATTACTCAAAATACCAAGGTTGCTGAGTTGGCATATACTAATTAACAATTATTCGCCTTCGAATAATTGTTAACTATCACAGGTGATTATTTCCAAAAAAGAAAGAAAAAGCATTGTACAACACGAAAGAATGCTATTTCATCAAAAGCGCGCGAACGGCTGGCAGCCATTTTGTTCGTCGAGGTGATTATCGGCTGATAATATCCGAGACAGCGAACCAATCAGAGCGCGCGATTTTGTACAATCACCTGAGTATTTATACTTATGTTGAATATCCTGAGATAGTGAGACAATCAGATTGCTCAAAATGCCAAGGTTGCTGAGTTATTATATACGAAATCAAATTATCTTGGAGTACTAGACGACTAAATTTTATTTAAAGGACTATCGTCTTTTTATTCATCAACGTTAAATTAAGCCTCATCTCATTTAAAACCGCATCGCCTTTTTTATTCTCTGTGTTTTTAGTGTACATACGTGGTCAAAGTTGATATGAAGACAAAGCGCTTCCTTTAATGAATCTGAATCAATTTACGAGGAACCAATTTCATTTCAACCGCACTGACTTTTACGGTTACTGGATTTTGGGTAAATCTAATTATACAAGCTTAAGGCGATATCAATGCAAAGCGTTTCTTTTACGACTTCAATTGTCACTAAGTTTTTGTTTCCATTGATTCCTGGGAATTTGTGACGTCATTATGTTATCGAGGCTCTTCAATGAACCATTTGAAGAAAAGCATTTATAATGTGGCTTTATGTTGGTTTAATTAACAATTATTTTCAGAAATCGAGGTGAATAGCTGCAGAATATTATTCCTAAAACCGCTATTCACCAGCCCCCCCCCCCCCACCCCTCCCTCATAAAAAATTAACGGTCCCTAAGTAGAACTGACGGGTCTTAGAACGGAAAGGACAGAGAGGAAGAGAAAAAAGAAACAGATGTTATGCCAGGCAGAGCAAAAATAATCTCACAGAGACCAAAAATGAACAAAGGACAAGATTACATGGACCTGCGACAAATACAATGGGTGGAAACAAAGCAAAACAGACAAAATCGTCACTATATGAAGAAAACACACTTTCACGGTACCAGATAAACAAGAAAGACTAGAATACAAGGGCCTTTAACAATGATGGCGAACGGAGATGAAGCAAAACAGACATTACGGTAGCGAGAGCAAACTCTGCAGAGTATCTCCGAAATGAGCATAATGAAAACAAAAACACGAGACTCTCAAACAAAGAAAGGAAACAGAAGTAAAGAAAGACAGATGATATGAAGGTAAAACTCTTTCACTGCACCAAATAAATAAACAAAAGTAGAAAGAATGCATGAATCTGTGACATAGACAGAAAACGAAAAAAAGACGAGAGAATCATGGGATGCACGGCAAACTTCACAGTAACATAAAAATTATCAAACGTAAAGAATACCTCAAAAAAGACAGAAAGAGGAAATAAAGAAAACTTGACATTACGGCGTGAAAACCAAAGATTTCCTAACAAGAATAAGACCAAAATAACAGAATCTGTAAACCGTTTGTTGCTTAAGTATTAAACCTTACTAAAGCAGTCTTGGAATTCGAATGCAAATGAAATGTTGCTTTACTTGTCTCGCAACAAGGTTTTAAGAAGTTCTAAGTCACTGAAACGCGCACACATTCCAGAGGACAAATCTTACTCTTTGTGTAGCTTGTGGCAAGTTGCTTGCTGCAGTTTCTCCATATCTGTCCACTGTGTATGACTGTGGTTTACACCTTCACCAAAGTCAACTGCAACAGGAAACAGCGTCCCTTGCTAATCAGCAGGCTCTTGGGCTGGTTTTCAGTAGCGACGGAATCGAAGTCGGAGTCTAAGTTCGAAAATCGGAGACGAAGTTGGAGACGCAGTCGTGAACGCAACGCTCGAGTGAAAACGGGCGTTTTGATTCCGCGTACGACTCAGTCATTTATGATCCAGTGAAAACTAGACTGTCGGAGTCACAAGCAAAAGCGGAAGAATGCACCAATCACAATGCCAGAAAAGTAGCATTTCGATTGGTTTTCGCTTCCTCTCTTGCTTCCAAGTCCGACAGCCCTGTTCAGTTTCATCTGATAGTAAGAGGAATCGAAAGAAAATGTAAACGTTTTACTTCTCCCAACTCTGATCTTATGGTTATGAATCTGCTCACGACCCCGCTCTTTGATTTTAACTAGGTCATAAGCGCACTTACG
Source organism: Ricordea florida (assembly GCA_949710005.1). NCBI lineage: Eukaryota > Metazoa > Cnidaria > Anthozoa > Corallimorpharia > Ricordeidae > Ricordea > Ricordea florida. The sequence goes on along the minus strand of OX453286.1, from coordinate 22,479,663 downwards.
ACTCCGCGTAAGATTCCGAGTCCGTCGTTAAGGAAAACCAGCCTTTAAAAATCGATTTAAAGTAAAATTGATACAATGCGCCCCATTATTGGCCCACGACCATATTGCACCAGGCTATGAAGACACGGTAGGACGTCAAAACTAATTTCATGCCTTAATATTTTGATAATGACCTTTATTTATGTGTGAACTGTATCTAGCACTGACGTACTAATTGGGACACTGTAAAGCACAAATGAAATCAAATCAAATCATATTAAATTAAATCAAATCAAATGTTGGTTTTTGGGAAGAGGGGAAAACCGGAGTACCGGGAGAAAAACCTCTCGGAGCAGAGTAGAGAACCAACAAACTCAGCCCACACATGACGCCGGGGCCGGGAATCGAACACGGGCCACACTGGTGGAAGGCGAGCGCTCTCACCACTGCGCCAACCCTGCTCCCCCCACAAAATGGGAATCGTTTTCTTCATGTCAACGTCAGGAAATGGAGAACTGCATTTATAGCTTTGTATTTCGATGTTTAAAAGAAATTTTTTGAAGATCTGACTACTTAACTTGTGCAGTTCTGTTTGTATTTGATTTCCCAAGTAAGCCTAAAAATTATCTCACATTATCCAGGGACGACAGAATTCATAGCAAAAATGTCCACAGGTTGGCTATAAATTAACGGACACTACAAGGAGCGTTGGAGCTGTAAAGAACATTAATGCCTCTCGCAGGTCACACATTCACCTAACAACACTACAACTGAACCAAACTGGACAAATGGATACGTATCAGCTTTGCTCACTCGCGTACTTCCGTTTTTCATCATTATTTTCGATTCTAAGAATTCTCTCAGGTTACTTACAGTGCGACCACTCAAACCAAGGCCACTCAAATAAATTTTCATACAAATTATGAACGTCTGTTTTTGACGCTGAAGAACAGATTTGTGGCCAGTTTCTACTGACTAAGATGATTCCTTTTCAATCTTGATATGTTTTGTACAGTTATTGAGCAAGTTATATGGATTGTACACGAAATATAACACATTCGTAGGGATTCTGTTGTTTAGATACGGGATCGTGATAGGCGAATTCATGTGAAAATGTGTTTGGGTAGGAAATGAAATGAAGAAAGTTGATGCCTCTCGCAAGTCATTCACACGCCTCAGAATACTGAATCAGAACTGACAGGGTCCACATGGGTAGGTATTATACACCAATATGAAGCGACAGACATTATTTCGGATCTCCGAAGGCGACGGTAGACGAAAACGTCACCTCAAAATATAACTTGGCGCTATCATAAGTCTTTCGCGATTATTCAGTCTCGTTTACGTCCTAAAAAATGGGCGAAGTATCCTAAAAATAAATTGGTACGAGCGGTTTCAGAGTAAAATATAGAATGAAATATTCTGTTATATGCTTTCGTTGTCATCAAAACCTCAAATTTGGTGATTTCACGCAGTCGTTATGCAGAAGACCGCTGATATACTTGCTGGGTAATATATAATTGTTGGGTTGTCGTAGTCGTAGTCGTAGCCGTAGTCGTTTCTTGAACTCCCTAATCGCATTTTTACAACACATACCATTGACTTTGATGACAGGAACATTCCCATGGATTTTTTCAACTGATTCAAAACCGTTGCCATTTAAGATGCTTCCATTTGGAGCCGAAGAACTGCTGGAATTTGGCACCGTACCTACCACCTGAAAAGGTAAACGCAAAAAAAAATTTCGCACATGTACCTGAACTTGTAAGGTGAGAGAGATTCAAGTCAAGAGTTGAGTTTCGATTCCATAAAAGTTCTTGATTGTGCTTACAAAGTTATGTCTTGACATATGCAGCTAAACGTTCACCGTTCTCGATTGATAGATAGAAACCATCTGGTTATCCGCGGTGCAATATAATTTTATTCCTCCAGAAGACATTGTAAACAATGAATCTAACCCTAACAATACTCCACACAAACAGACAGGAATAAGTTATATTACATCGGGGATAAATTGAATCACTTAGCTAATCTATAATTTTCTGCCATGATACACATGTTAACCATTTCACTCTAAAAACTGATCAATATTCAATTTCTCCCTTTATTATAAACAAACTGTTAAGCAAACAGATGATGAGAATAAAGAATATGATCAAAGGAAGGTTGTTGAATCGATCAATTATTACACTCTCCAAACAGGCACATAGGGAAGAATAAGGAAATCAGTAGGGAGAATTCCTACTCAGATCAAGGAAAGGAAATAGTCTAACGGTGCGTTTTTTTGGGAGAATCCGTTTTTGGATTTGTGATCCGAGATCACACGGATCATGGCACATCAAAGGGAACCGACGAATCCTTGTTCAGTGTGGATTCATCGGTTTCTTTGATGCGCCATGAAAATCCAAAAACGGATTCTCCCGAAAAAACGCACCCTAAATTATCGCCTCAAAATCCATATTGAGAGTTTCAACAGTATTCTTTAACTACTTTGAGCTTTGTTCCTACCAGTTTCTGGGGGTGCGGGCTTGTAAACAGCTGTTTTGGTGTCTGTCCAAATTCAAGAATCTGTGCCTCTAGCGAAGCGCGTTCGTTTGGGTCTTTGATTCTGTTGGAATAAAATATATCACAAAAAGTGATATACTTCAAACAAGAAGAAGAGCGTTCGATCACATATCGAATTCAAAGAGAAGAAATGACCAGCAGGGCGTCGAGAAGTATTAGAAAATTATGGTTTTATATTTTTTCCACCAGGGTTTGAATATGTCATTGCATATTACTCCGCAGTTCAAATATATGGTCTTTCATATATTCACTTGCATTCTTCACCACCTACGGGTAAATTACGAACTCACAACATGACCAGCTCCCAGTTGGCTCGATAGTTCAGTTAGTAGAGCATTGCACCGGTATCGCAGAGGTCATGGGTTCGAATCCCGTTCAGGCCTGAATTTTTTTCAGGCTTTAATTTCACAGCTGCTTAAGTTGTGAATATAACTGCGATGATCAATTAATGTCATTACATACTACTCCGCAGTTTAAATATATGGTCTTTCATATGTTCACTTGCAGGGTTTGATTAGAGGTGCCAAAGGAAACATTTTGAGGCGGACTACGATTTAAAATCAAGAAATGTTTTTCTTGGAGTCCTAAACAGTTACTGTCACTGGTCCTCTCGTTTTGTTAAGTCTCACAAACTTAAACATTTACTTTAAGGACGATCGGAAGAATCGCCTTCCCAAAGTACCAATAACTAAACAATCATAACTACTATTAGTATCACCCAACTAGTGGACTAATGCAAATGCCGCAATCTGATTGGCTACGCTACCAGAGGACTATTAGTAATAGTCCTCGAGTAGTGAAATTCGTGGCGCTTTCTTTTGTTTTACTCCCAAATAAACCTTTCTTTCAACTATCTTTTATTATTGCTTTTTCTGTCCGACTAGTTGGGTGATACTAAAACAATTAGACCCTTCGCCCTCAAGGGCTACGGGTCTAATTGTTAAATATCACTTTTGATACAGCGTATATTGATCAATATCATTAATAGCCTACCGGCGTCAAGGAGGACTGGTTTGGCTCAGGGATTGTTCACTTTTTACGAGAAACGGCCGACTGGTGGGATTTGGGGGGGGGGGGGAGGGGGTCATGCGAAAATATCAGGGGAAGGGGGGTCATGTGAAATATTTTAGCAATACTTTTGTGTCATAGTTCTTTTGACTGGGGAAGGGTGGTTATGTGAAAAAGTTGGCAAGCTGAGCGGGGTCATGCAATTTGTAAATGGTGCTTCCCGAATCACGCCAGCCCCCCTTCCCTCATTAAAAAATGAGCAGTCTCTCAGCCAGTGGAGCATCACACCAGTATTCACGAGGTCGCGAGTTCAAATCCTGTTACAGCCTGTTCATTTTTCTGGCTAAACCACAACTGACAGAGTTGCTTTAATACTTGGAGAGTTGCAATTACATTATGACGCTTACCTGTCCAAGTCTACTGCTCCTTCGTATGTTAAGTAGTAGAACACTGCAAATATGAAGTAAAAGATACTTTTAGGTTTCATTTGGAAACAAAATCAATCAATTGTTCAAATCCTAGCAGTCTACAGGATGTTTGTTCCATGAACCTAGTTTAATGGTCTTGCTCCCACGAGTCTCCTATAGCTCAGTAGTAGAGCGTCTGAACTAGTTATCTTTACTTTCAAGTCCTAACAGTATGCAGGATGTTTGTCCCATCAACCTAGTTTAATAACCTTTTTTCCACACGTCTCCTATAGCTCAGTGGTAGAACGTCTGAACTAGTAGTAGGTTCGACTCCTAATGGGAGAACAAGGATTTGCTTTTTCCCGAGTTCTCCTGAGACATGGCCGAAAAATATACCTTTCACAAAAGAAATCTAGTTTGGAAAAACTGCTGTTGCATGTGAAGAAATCGGATCAATGTCAGTATCTGGACAACTATGTACCTACCCCTCCCCTAACTCAACATTAACGCTAACTTTTTAACTTATTATAACTTGTTGGGTTAGGGGAGGGGTAGGTGCACAGTTGTCCAGATATTGACATTGATCCAGCTATGTCTCATTGTCCACCTGGTTGCAATGTGGCCTTTTCCTTTAACTACGTTTTAAGAACCTGTTCACAAAAAACTTGTTTTAGCCTCAGATCCTAAACAGTTAACCTAATTTGTGTAAATTCAGTTCAAATCATGGAATTTATTAGATCCAACTAGCTACGTGTACCATGGACATTTAGAGCACTTACCCTGCCTTATAACAATAAATGAACCCACGACAAATATAAAAGAACTATACAACTACATTACAACATCGCTAAGCTACACCCATCCGTAACAAGCACCATTCAACTACAATAAAAAACCGTTTGCGAATGGTAAATAGCCTAATTATTTTTAGTAAAGCCATCTTTTAAGAAAATATGGAAAAACCTAGATTCTTATACAAGAGTTTTTCCTGTCATTTTATTCTTATTACCGTTGTTCGCTTCCCAAGCGTCTTTTCCTCGCTGCTTGTAACCAAAGATCAGATCTATCCAGTGATGAAGTCTTTCTGAAATGTACGGACACTCCAAGGCTTCACGGTTCTTTCTAATGAAGTCTTCTGGGTCTACAAAAATAACACGGCAATACACACGTATGTTTATTCAAAGCGTTTCAAAGAAAAGATACGTGCAGAAAGAACGTGATGAAAAGGGAGTTAACGATGCAGGACCTATGTAAAAAAAAACTCCTTTAAAAAAATTAATAAAGAAACACCCAGTAATCAATAATTGTTCGGCGAAGGCGAAGTGATTATCGGTGAATATTCAACTTGACTTCGTCTCGGTGAATATTCACCAATAATTACTGAGCTTGAGGCGAATAATTGTTTTAGTATGAATAGGGGAGGGAGCGCTGAAAAGGCAACATGCAAGCAGAGTTGCGCCGTTGGTGAAACGCCGGACACAGCATTAAACAAGAACTTTAAAACTTGTACCTTTTGCCCAGGAAGGAACATCCACATCCATCACTTTCGTCTTGTCCTGTTTACATCCCAAAGGAAGATTTTGAGTGTTCAGCAAGAACTCCCCAGAAGACTGGAAAAACTCAGGGATTAACTGTTTGTAAAGAAACCCACAGAGTAAAATCAAAGTGCTCTGTGAGCGATGTCATCCGATTTCATCTATGACGTCATTGTCTTAGCGTGAGATCAGGTTAAAATCATAGATTTAACCACCGTGATGCATATCATTGACAGTACCATATCATTCCGTATGAAAAACAAGGAAGTAAAAGAAAGAAACTGTCCCCGGCAGGACTCGAACTCGGGCCGTCCACCTCACCGAAGGGGAATGATCACCGCGAGACTACTGAGCAAGTCACGCATGCGTCCTTGATCGAGTTTACACCTGAGTGATCGAGTGAGTGGCAAATCATCCCCTCACAATATGTCATCCTGCATTAACATGTACGTATGACATAAAAATGACTACACCATTTAAAACAAAAAAGTTAAAGCATTTGAAATCTAGGTAGTGCCATAATAAAACTGTGACAATCTCCGTCACAATAGTTTATTTGACTTCTAAATGATTTTTTTTTTTTGCAAAATCCCCCGATATTTGAGTTATAATGTATAATCAGTAGTTAATTTCAAACCTCTTTCACGTCTGCATGTCCTGTGAGAACATTCTCCCATGTTTCAGCCACACTAGAGGTACAAATAGCACGAAGGTGATGAAATACAAAAATGATGATACAAATGCAAACGTGTTTTATAGATGGAAGCAATATATCAAACACGAGACAGCGTGTTTCATCAAATATCAAACACCGAAAAGAGAGCTGAAAATACGAGGCAAAGCGGAGTGTTTTTGGCGAAATTCGAAGTGTTTGATATGCGATGAAACACATGTATCAAGTGTTTGTTATAGCTTCTCGAAAATGATCTAGAAGGAGAAATTAACGATGCAAAACCGAGTCGTGCCGCGGTGCTTGATTTTCTTTGTCTTCCTCTTACCCATTATTGATGAGTTTAAGAACAGATGATCAAAGGGCTGTAACATGGATTACAATTTATCAATCAATCAATCAATCAATCAATGTATTTATTGTAGATAACGTGGGGAGTGGTCGCCCAATCTCCCGAGCCAGGGGCTCATGTAAGAAACGCTCGACACATATAAATTACAACTGCAACTACAAGGGCCCAACCGCAACACCGGGTTCTACATCCCTTACTCTTCGCGAACAGTGTGTGGGTTCTTTAACGTCTCACGAAGTTATTACGAACAAGGGTTGTGAGACGGGGCCTACGTTTTATCGTCCTTATCTGAGAAGACTAGAAATTTTAACCATTTACAAATGTCATTGCATAGGCAGCATTTTCTCCTCGGTTTTTTAAAGACCCCGAGTGTTGGTCCGGCTGAGGTTCGAACCAACGACCTCCCGCACGATAGCCCCGTGCTCTACCAACTGAACTAACCGGTCGGCCAGTCACAAAAAGGACATGGCACTGATATGGGCGCCAGAGGGGAGAAGAAAAAGGCAAAAGTCCTGAATTTTGAAAAACAAGGAGGTAAACAGAGGGAGGATAGAGAGGCAGCCTGGAAGTCATGGATGGAGTCAAGAGCTGTCGCCGCTAACAGATTGCGTGCCAGATTGCGCAAAAAAGATACTACCTAATTAACAAACTAACAATCAAAGAGAGCATCATGCCATCATACTCTTTTACTTTGACATCATACCTGTTGAAAAGTCGGTCAGGCTGGTCAAACTTCCCTCCCTGTAAACACAGCATAAACTCTGGCGCTTTGGAGGAAGAACACAATTTACAATTTACCGCATATAAGTAAGAAAAACAGAGGGCTGAACAAGTTTGCAAAGTTTAATAACCAAACCAAGCCGAAATCTTTCAAGATTCATTAACACAATACAGTAACAACTAAAAAATACACTTGTGAAATCCAACAGTGAAATAACACATGGAAAACATGGAATAGGTGCTCACTAGCAAACTGCAGTACTTAAAATACCATAAAAAAAAATCTATGGCCTCATGTATGGCATAGCTGTATATTTTTATTAAGAGTGTTTCTGTTAAATAATTGACAATGCTGGTAGATAGGCCTTTTAAAATCAATATGCTTACCAACTCTAACAAGATAATACAAGACATATCCTGGGGTGGAGTAATGAGAGCCATATAAAAACTTTGGATCAGGCATTTCAGAACATCTTTCCTAAAAATACAAGACCAAATACAAGTAACATACCATTAATTAATTTTATATTTACAAAGTGCAAAAATTTGATATACTGATAATTTCTATTGGTAATCAAATGGTTTTGAATGCAATTTGGAACACATGAACACAAGTAAATGTTTCAAAGTTTGAAGAACTTGCACAAGCCTGTAGGGCAAGTGCAATTTGTTGTCTTTGAAACATTTAAGGGTGTTTATTTACACTAAAGTGCAATCAAACTCATTGATTACTTGTTAATAATATACACAAAAACATTTGATTTCAAATTTCTGCACTCAATTTCCACTTTCTGCAATGTTTGGGGTCAACTGACATGCTCTCAGCCAAAAGCAAAATTTTAGCATGTGTATTTACTAACCCTTAAATTTCCACGAACTGAGAGTTTCTGGATCTCCTTCATGAATGCCATAATTATTGTACTTCTTTAGTTAGTTTAGAGAATTTTGGTTTTAACTCTTTAAGTCCCATGATCAAGGTACAAATTCTCATAATGATAATGTATATAATTCATTCTGTAACAATAAGGAGATTGAGTTGGAATACCAAAAAATTTTGACTTTTGTTTGACATACAAATTACAGAAATTTCAAGGGTGAAAGGGTTTTAAATCAAGAAATTTCAAACAATTATACACGAAAGAGCATGGGCGTTGCCAGGATTTTTTCAGATGGACGCACAGTTTTCGTAACTCTTTTGTTTTCTTTCTATAACTCATTTTTTTAAATTTTGTTTTATTCAATAATCACTTTTTTTTCTTTTTGCAGCATTTTTCCAGATGCACTTGCATCTGTGCTTACCAGTGCCCCTGAAGAGGAACCAAAAATAGATTTGGGTGTAAAATACCTTTAATTGAGCTAATCTAGTTTCATTCAGTGCACCAATAGGTCTGGACAAATCTCTAAATGTTTCTGGTTTTGTGAGATCTAAAAGGAAAAAACACTTCAATTATTGATGTTAAGTAATGACGTTAACAGCAAACAAACTCTTATTTAAAAAAAAAAATCACAGAAAAAGAAATGAAAAGAATAATGTACATTAAAACCCTTAATCATAACTATAACAAAATTCTCAAATCTGATTGGCTATCAACTGCCCTGATTTCAGCCTTAATAGGACAGTTAAATAGGACAGTACGCATCATGCCTGAGTAATTGGACAGTACGCGCCATCACGTGTGCGCTTAAATGGCTTTTTTTTTCACTTCTGGCATAAAAAATCTTGGAATTTCATGTGTCTTGATTCAAAAAAAAGAAGTTTATATATCACAAATTTTGTTAAAGTTATGATTAATTGGTAATAAGACTTCGTGTCGTCCAATTCGGTTCGGTCATACTCGTGATTAAACAAATCAGACTCCCGCTACGCGGTCGTCCGATTTTGTTTATCACTTGTATGATTACAGACCGAATTGGACTCCACTCAGTCCTATTACCATTACTAAGCACTGCATTAAAATTATTGAAACAGGCTAAATGTGAATAACAAATCACCTGTGCTAGGTATATAGCCAGGATTTTTTTTCAGGTACACCAAAGTTGGATATTAATTGTCCGAGCAATTCCTCAGGTGATGTATAATTGTCCAAGCAATACATTCCTAGTAAATTTCAGGTGTGTGCTACAAACTATTATGGATCAGAAACATGTAAGAGATGAAATAAAAAACAACCAGATCAAGAACAATCTTACCTAATTCAGAACTTTTATAATCTGAAATTATCCAAGGGAAGACTGGGTATTGAGTAAGATCATTAAAACTTCTATCTGCTAAGCTGTAGAGCAAATAAAACATTATACCATGGTAAATTATTTCACACAAATTATCAGCGGATACTATATTTTTAGTATTAGCATAAATACTCAGGTGATTATACAAAGTCGTATGCTCTGATTGGTTCGCTATCTCGCATTATCAGCCGATAATCACCTCGACAACCAAAATGGCAGCCAGTCGTTTGCGCACTTTTGATGAAAAAAAATTTTTTTTCATGTTATACAATCCTTTTTCTTTTCTTTTTCTGAAATAATCACCTGTGTATTTATACTAAAACAATTATTCACCTCAGGCTCAGTGATTGTCAGTGAATATTCATCGACTTCTTGGTGAATATTCACCAATAATCAGTGAGCTTGAGGCGAATAATTGTTAAATATAGCATTATTGCTTTTCTCAAGCTCTGAGGTTTATAACGCCAGTTGAAAGTCTCCTTGAGAGCAATCTCATAAGCAACCAGCTGCTGTAGTTACGACCACTTCAATTCCCAAGGTGGTTGCTTATGAGAGCTTCAACTGCATTACACTTGAAGTTATTAAGGAAAAGTATACAGAATTCCCTACTCTGTCTATATGCAGAACATTTATCACACACAAGGGGAAAAAAATTCCTTAATTATCCACCTTTTAAGTTGTTTGTCTTCCACATTATCAAAATAATCTATTCAAGTCAAGCAGATTAATGCTAGGGTTTTTTTCTTTCAATGAACAGATGATCATTTTTACCTGATTTGCACACAAATAAAGTTTCCAACTACTATAATAATATTAAAACGGTGCATGGAACAATGCCTAACATTTTCTTGTAATCACCTGGCATTATGAAAATTTTTCAAAAATAAAATTTTTTTTTTGGTATAGACAAAAGTTGTCTCATTTTCAAAGAATCTGTTTTTTTCTGTCACTTTTGGCTTCGATCACATGGTCAGGTGTGTTTCAGTGAACATGACCTTGAATGACCTCTTGCATGTGCAACTGGATAATGAAAAACCCTTTTAGTTTTTTTTCCAATGCTAAAAAGGCCATATAATAAATAACTTATCAACCTCGTCCGTTCGGTCATTACAGCGAAATCTCAGACCTCAGCCTTGACATATTGAGCTCACTATCGCTTGTCAATACGCTAAGGCCTCTGGCCGAGATTTCTCTGTACTGAGCACACTCTCAGTTAATGAGTAGTATATGCATGACTTTTGATGAACTGCTAGATTTTCCTTGATATAGGAGAAACTTGATAAAAGATCATAAATCTGGTTAAGGCCTTTTTATGTGCAACTTGATTCATTATATTTTATTCAAAAAGCATGGTGAATCTTAGCTTTCAGAAAGGGCAGGTTTGCATGATCATGACTGACAATAAACATAGCAACCTCAAGACTAACCTATTAAGATACATTAAATACTCAAAATTTGAAATAGCCCCATTTTGCCATCTCAGGGTCATGTTCTCTTGTCTTGTATCTTCTAACTGAACCTCTGTCAAAGAAAAATCATTTCTTTCATACATAAGGACTGGGTATTGTGTTTTCAGTATGTTAGATTGAACATAAAGAGTGGTACGTCTTCAACTTGATAAGATGAAGTTTCATAAATATACAGACAAATATAGTATAGGAGATGCTTAAAACCAGAAGTTATCACAGTTTGTTTTTAGAAAGGAATAGATAGTGACACAATATTACTATTATACGATGGAAGAAAAAAATTGTTTTTATATGTAACTTTGAAGCCAACTTTACATCAGAGACAGTGAAATTTTATGTCAAAAATACGCCGTTATATGTTGGTATGACAACACAAAACTGACTATTCACCTGACAGGTGGTGAATGTATCAAGATAGTTAGCCACCCAGTTTACTCAAAATGTCTGCGCCATTGCTGTGTTGATGTATACTGGAAGTACTTCAAGTTCATCCCAGATAGACAAAACGGTTGTGGCATTTTCTGATTGATTATTGAGTAATGGTGAAGAATATAACTGGACATTCTGTTTCACAACTGCCGACAGTAAAGGAAATATGATTTGTTTTCACCTGGTTGTTGAACAACTTGTTTACAAAATTGATCTCTCTCTTGTAGTGAGTTGAATACCAGATACATATGAGATCCATCAGACGAAAAAACCTCCATACCCTAGAATCAAAATAATAACACTTTATTATATGTCTCAGTTAGTACGAGCATTGTGGTTGGTCAATTTACCTCACACTACTGCACGCTAAATTCAAAAGCTTGTTTTCAGATATAATAAAATTAATATCTTACAAACCTCATTTTCTTGGTCCGTACTGTAACTTACAGATCCTCGATTTTTTTTTCCGCTCAGATTTATGGTCCGCCCTTTTCACGCTTGGGCCACAAATTCGCAAGGAAAAAACTTGGTCTGTAACCTCGAACTCGGTTTTGTATAAAGAGGTATATAACATTATGATATTATTACAATAATTGTAATAATATAACACATAATCACTATTATTATATTACTATTAACAACTCAGTATCAAACAAAATACATCTACCACTATAAACAGTTCCAAACTGCACCTAATGCAAGCATTAAACCCTTTAAGTCCTAGTAGTGACCAGCATCTAATTTCTCATTAAAGCATTCACTGTTCATCAACCATTCAGGTTATGAGAATAACAAAAATGATCACCAAAAAAGAGTTGTACTGATATTAAAGCAAATTCTCCTCACTAGTACCATAGCAAATATGAGAACAGTTAGGAGAAAATGAATATTGATATTGGTGCTTAAAGGGTTAATATTTCTATATTAAGTTTGACTGTTCCTAGGTCAAAATAATAAGTAACCAGTGGCTTAATTTTCATTTCATCTGATACTGTAAATTCTGTTAGTATAGGTAATCACATGATTTCCAGTGCAATTTGGGATAAATCAGCACGAGTAAATTTTTCAAAGGCTAACCAAATTTGTAGTCTTTGAAAAATTTACTTGTGCTGATTTATCCCAAATTGCACTCGAAATCATGTGATTACTTGTTAATACATGTCATATACACGCAAAAATTTAATTTCAACTTTCTGCACTCAATTTCAACTTTTTGCACTCAATTTCAATTTTTTTGCACTGTTTGGGATTAATTGACGTGCTCTCAGCCAATGAGCATGCTGAAATTTTTGCATGTATATTATTAATGTGGATAATACTTATACTGGTAGGTATCATGTTGAGTGTCTCGATCACTCTGTTACTTTAAACTGATTAATAATAAATATTATTAACTATTATCATTGGTTTCTCTTGTTTCTGCTTTGAAAGAACTGAAAGCAGAAACAAAAAAAACTGAACACACAGAATGCCAACCATGTTTTCTATGACTATAAGGTATTTCTTAAAGCTGAAATAGGTAAAAAAATAGACAAGCATTGCATGCATGAGGCTACTGTATTTATTAAGTTTATTTGGACCTTTTTGCCATACCTATCGCCTTTCCTCGATTTCATTACTTTTATACATTCTCTTCTGAGTTTAAAAATAATTTGATATAAAAGCAAATTGTATTGTGCATTGTGATTGGCTAAATACTAGGCATGCGCTGATTGGCTCCTGCATTATTTTATATGCAGTAGCCAAAAAAAACTGGACAATGTTTAACAGACTAAAAAATTAATACCCTGACTGTATGCAAAAATTAAGGAATTCATGTGTAGCGTACAAAATACTCAAATACCCACAAAAGTCACTTGGCAAAGTTTTACCCCTAACTCTTCCATAATAATAATAATGATAATGATAATGATAATGATAATGATAATAATAATAATAATAATAATACTTTAACACTATGAAACATAATGGTTCAATACCAATAACTGCCACTTACAACATGCCGAAGGAGATATCTTCTTTTAACAACTCGGTTAATCTTTGACAACTTACATTTGACAACTGGACACTGGAAATACAAATGAATAAAGAAAAAAATTCAAAATTGCACAATAATTTAATATTTACTTTCAATTGTGAAACACATATACTTTAGATCAAATCGGTCAGAAAACCAAAAATTTGATCTACTTTTATAAAGACTGCATACACTTACAGGGGTAATGCCACATAAAGAATTAATAAATTACCAAATCCCAACAGTATTTAACCATTTGAAACTTTTAGAGCTATTACATCTTGTAATTATTACCACAGGAACACCATAAAACTCACAGGGTCAGCATTGTTGAAAGGTTGAAAGTACAATCTTGAAGAAGTGAGCATGATACGACCAGGATTACAAACCAATGGGGTAATTCGTTTGGCTGTAAAATAAAAAGCATCGATTGATTGATGTCAAAAATATAAATCCTTTGATGTGTGTTGTGGTTCAATTTTATCCTTGGTTTAAATTTTATTTTCCTTTGTTTCAAACTCATTATCATACATTACCATACCAAAAAACAAAGGAAAGTAAAATTTGAACCAAGGAAAAAATTGAACTACAACATCTGTTTTATTATAATATTATGGCTGCTTCAGCAAACTGGCAAGACAAGGCAAATCCTGAGCTCTGATTGGCTCCCCACTTTATCCCTTGAAACAAAACTAAACTAAAAGGCCATAATTATAATAAGTCCTTTACTGACCAAGCATGTTCAGTAAAGATGGCTGGATATTGGTGTCAGTCAATAAAAATACAAAAAATAAAAATTGGCTAATATGCAGCCACCTTGACCTCAAGTTTGGTCAATAACGCATATATAATCCTTTAATCCATTTTAATTAATTTTATTCCAGTCTAAGTGGGATCTCCCCTGTATAATAACATCCTATAACAACAATAAACAATGTATTATTTAAACAAAATTAATATAAACATACCCATAGTTTCCATAACAATCTTCTCATGTAAATCTTCTAACCTAAACAAAAACAGCAGTCAGCAAATTCCTGTCAATTCACGCTGTTATTATAAACAGGCAAGAAAAACCCCTCACAACTGAAAAAGGTTTCTGAGGTGACCAAAATATTTGAGGCAAAAATGTTTAAGCAGAGATGAATCCCATTTTTTGTTGCTTTCAATATTGTTTCCTAAGGAAAACTCACTCATGACTCCCTGATGTGGAATGTTTACTGCTTTGCTATCTTTCTTCAGTTTCATGTTTTATGGAGAAATTGCCACCAAGTTTTAAGGTCACAGACATAACCAAACTCTTTTGCCAAAAAGATAATTAACCACAGCTTCTTTTACCAATGTGTATCACTTTTAAAGTCTTTTCACGAAGTTGAAGAAGGCAGAGACAAAAAGCTATCCACATACCAACTTGTATTGAAGGTAACTCTTGATTGTCTTGCCTGAACAATTGAGTTTATCTGACCATGAGATATAATCACATTGTATCAACGATTAAAGCCTTGATCCCTGTATTAGTATTAAATAACCCACAGCACAACATGAACCATGAACCATGTGTACAACCATAACAATAAAATCATTGAAGTATGTTGTTCAAATATAAAATCCTTTGACAAACCCTTAAAAATAACAAAGAAACCTACAGTAAACTGCTACTAGAGCAACTGTAACATTCAATTAATAAGTTATTAATTTTATTGATTATTGATTTATAAATAATTGTAAAAAACTGTTTTATCAATAATTTATAATTAAGTAATACCCACCATAGCTTGCTGATCGGCAGGCATAAGAGTGGATGCACGATGAAGCTAAAATGGAGCAATAAAGCACAAATTGATTGCAACTTGCAGAAAAGCAAACTACCAGTAATAGGCAGTTTCAAGAAAACACAAACATGTTTTAAACGTACCACAGTAACAGCAATGTATCTGTCAAATGATGAAAACTTTATTTTTATATTTATATTATATCAACCTTGATAAATGGATGAAAGACTTATGTAGAGTCTGTTGTATTTCCAGCATGTTGCAAGGAAACTTATGAAAAAAAATCTTTCCAATCTTGTTATGAGTTGTAATCTATGATCTTTCCATTACCACTCTATGCACTCTGCAACTGAGTTAATGGAGATCTTTGGGAGCAAATGTGGTTGACTAGGTTGGTCTGATTCTAGGTTTACAAGTCTAAAAACTGGAACTGGTTCAAAAAGAAAAAGTATCTTCCATAATGTTTGATGTTTCCTGCATGAATGCTCCGTCTAAAATCTGTGATTTCTTCACTAAAGCTAATTCAAAGCACAAACATGAGACCAGGTTTTCTTTGTCTGGAAATTATTATGTCCAAACTTCAAGACTGAATCTAAATCAAGATTCTTTTTCTAGGTTTGGAGCTAAACTTTGGAACGTAATTCCTAACGAATTTCGTCAACTCTCCAAAGGAGCTGTTAAGAAAAATTTTCATGATTTTTTGCTCTCAATAATGGAAGCAGAGGACGATTATGTTGAAGTGCCCATTCTCCTATAAAAAATTCTGCATCCTCGACTCAATGTACTAATAATCGATAGGTTCTGTTAGTAGTAAATTTGGTTGTAATATCATTCTGTAAGACTATATATTTTGTAACTTTAGCTTGTTTTTCAGTAATTCTTATTTATCCAGATAGTTTATTTCGTTAATTTACAATTATCATATCATCTGTTATGACTGTTGTAACCTTTCCTCTCCGCCCACCTCGTCTAGCTTTTGCAATTTGCGGGTGGAGATGGCAAAATGATGTGCATGAAATAAAGTAATTGTTGTTGTTGTTGTTGTTGTTAAAGAGCATACAGTTGCAACACAATCAGCTAAAGAGATTTGAAAATGCAACACATTTAATATCTTACCTGTTGCAATTGAGGAAGGACAAAATTCAGCGCTACAAAATTAAATGAAAATAGATACTTGTTCTTTTCCTGAGGAGAAACAAAACAACAAATCACTTGTTTTTCCTCTAGGAGGAGAAGGGGTGGGAAGGTGGGGCTCCAGTGGGCTTCAAATTCACAAAACCCTCATTTACACAGGGCTGTCACTAAGATTTCAAGTTGCCAGGTGTTTGTCGTTAGTTGCCGGGGAAGCCGCAAACGGTCGCAGAACACGCTATCTCCATTTTAATGTAGAATTTTCAGGTGCTTGTTTGGTTTAATTTAACGACGAAAGTAGCCAGAGATCATGCTCCGAGTAGCCGGGGGAAATCCCTGGCCCCCGGCCCTTGGTGACAACCCTGTTTACAAGAAGGTGAAAATTAAAGAAAGGGAGAGGAAAAGGGTCACTTGCCGCTGTATCAATCGACAGACCACCCCTGAGAGTCAATCAAAGTTTGAGCTAAGCCAGTGTTGGCAAGGGAAAGAGCAAGTCGTAACTGTATTAGTCTGAACTACTAGACAATCTAGACAAAAACAATAGGACACCTGAAGGCATTTACGCGGGATGTGTTGGTTCAAAATTGCTGAAGCAGTATGTTTTTTTGCTGATTGTGCGATCATGGATATCCATGGTGCAATCCAACCTGACGTGCACGTGATTCGAAGTTACAGCCAATAAAAATCACACAATTTTTTCGGGACGGGCTCGGGATACGGGAAAGTTAAAAAAACAAGGCAATTTTTGACTCCCAAGACGACGAAAGGAATGCGCTACCGAATTTTATACCCTGGCTGACTATGTCATCCTGGGTAAATAGCATTTTTTTCATTCTATCGAGTTACCACATTTATTTCTCTTGAAGTGAATTAGCAGCTATTGATCAATCAGCATTCTATCCCTGAGTAGCTAATCAGATTACCAACTTACAAAATAGTCAGTCAGTAGGTGAAACTACTTAACCCTTTAAGCCCCATTATCAATATTCATTCAATATTCATTCATTATTTCATTTTCTTCTAACTGTTCTTATATATTTGTTTCAGTACTAGTGAGGAGAATTTGTTTAAATATCCAGGGTTTTCAAAAAGAATTGTAGCAGCAGGAGAATTGTGTAAGGTAACTGGAGAATATTCTGAAAGCGCTCCACATCTGAATTTACAACTAGCTTAGGCCATCTAAATTTGACCAGAGAATTCTTCGTAGTAGCCAGAGAATTCTTTGTAGTAGCTGGAAAATTCTCTGATCTCCAATGCCTAATGAACACCCTGAATATCAATACAACTCTTCTGTGGTGATCATTTTCCTTATTCTCATAACCTGAATGGTTGATGAACAGTGAATATTGTAATGAGAAATAGGATGCTGGTCACTACTGGGACTTAAAAGGCTAAGAGAACTTTGATGAACATTTGTAACTTACTCGTCTAAATTTATATGGAGCTATACTGTTTCCCTCTTTCATTTCTATAACCTGTTTAGATTCAATAGCCAGCACATCTCCCTTCGTGTCAATTCTAAAAGTGATTTTCAAGCAAAAGGATATGTTAAACAACAAACTATTCATAACGACATTGATTGATCATCGCAGTTATGCAAACTATTCAATTCCACATTCAAATTACAATTGAACTTACCATGATACAAAAAATTAGCAAGAAGCATACCTTGATAAAAGAGAACCAGACCAATGAGTAATTGCTATACACTCTCTGAGAGGAAACTAAAAGGAAAGAGAAAAAAATTACTATCATTCCATTCAGTTGCAAGTATAGGCATACTAATAAGATCAGTAACACAGTTAGCATGTACAACTGTGTAACATTCAGCAAAAAAAAAAAGAAATTCATTCAAATCCCTTTCAAAGTCATCAAAACAAGTAAAATTGGGACATTAAGCTGTAAAATAAGCTAAATAAACATGTTTTACTAATTTTGGCTGTTTTGCCAATACTTTTATTTATACCCAGAAGGCTTTTCGACCACAGCCATTAAGAAAATTGAGAGAAATGACTTGACACTGCTGTCTTACTTCTTATCAAGAGAATCACAGTTAACATCCTTAACATTCTTATAACATAAGAAATTGGGTAAGGTGCACCTCCCTTTTACCTTATGGTGGTATAACTTACTTAATCGATTCTTTTAATCTACCCAATTTCTTGTATTTCAATTCCCCACCAACGCAGCACCAGTTTCTTAAGAAACTATCCCCACAAATTTTTATAACATAATCGTAGTTGCTTTGTCAGCATTTTTTGTATGACCCATAATACTTTGCATGTGTTTTGGAGGCTCCTGTCTCTATGTTTTCTTTCCACCGCTATCTTAATAATTTTTTAATTTTTTATAAATTTTTTATAAGAGAACTAGTGGGCAGCACACAGCAACTTGTCTTGTAGAGCTGAGTTTATTAATCGACTGGTTTCGTCTGCTAGTGAGACTTCATCAGGACAAAAACAAGAAACATTATAGGAACTTATTTTATACTAGACCTTGACAGTATAAGTAACGGTCCTAGTAAGGTGTGAACAACAAAACACCCACAGGAAATAATGCACAGGACATGATTAAAATAACGTGCTGGAAAATGTGCAATGCTCTTGGAGCTCACGATTTTAACATTAAAACACAGAAGTAAGCATACTATACCTTTAATATTGGGTAAGAGGTATCAATCGGGTCAAAAAGGATAGATTTGGAGCAGATTTTTAATCTTCCTCTTTGTTTCCTGAGAAAACAAATCATGGACTTCGATGGACCCAGTTTGAATAGACCAAATTACCACTGAGCCAAAGTTGAACAATAATCTGTGGTTACAGTTTGACCGTATCATGGTTCCAAAAGAGCTAATTAGTGTTAATCCAGGGTTATTTATAAGCGTTAAGCCTCACTGAAAATGTGTTTAGTGATGTCCCACAGCTGATCATCTTTTATGCTCAGTTGGGAACATAAGTGAAGATCTTTTGGGCTCATTCAAACTACATGCAAGTTTTAACAACTGAAAGTTAGTCTTAAAAAAAGAAAAGGTTGAAACAGGATTCCCATCTAAGACCTCACAAATGCTGGTGCAATGCTTTACCAGTCATCTATACTGGGAGCAGGAATGTTTATATCAAATTATTCCCATGCTAGAAATGTTATCAACAATTTGAGTGTACAAAATATGAAATAAATTCTATATTATAGGGAAGAAGGGTTGGCTCAGTAGCAGGAGCTTTCATCTTCCTCCAATGTGGCCAGGGTTTGATTCCTCGCCCCGGTATCATATGTGGGCTGAGTTTGTTGGTTCTCTACTCTGCTCTGAGAGGTTTTTTCTCTGGGTATTCTGGTTTTCCCCTTTTCACAAAAACAAACATTTGATTTGATTTGAGTTACTATGTTCTGATTTGATTTCAATTTTGCTTTACAGTGTCCCCAATTAGTACGTCAGTGCTAGATATAGTTGACACTCAAATCAAGTTCATTATTTTTATCATCATTATCATTATTATTACTACTATTATTATTATTATCATTATTATTATTTGCACTTAAGTTCGAAATGTGAAAGAAGATCTGACCCTCAGTCTATACGACTATATCAACACAGTTCATTAGTCAGGATTGTTCATTAATATTCTCATTACCTGTCACCATTACTTATACATTGATATCAACAAGAGAAATTGGAAGATCATCACTCACTATTGGGACTTAAGGGTTCATTCATTTCAATCACTCCTAAAGAACAAACCTTTTTATGGCTTCCTCCTCAGGCATTTCACATGGGTAATGAAACACACTAAAATCTTCAAAATATATTTCACCAGGTTCTAGAAGAAGGAGGGAAAACCTAAAAAAAGGCATTGTAAGGTTCCAGTAAATAATTTTGGCATTTTAACACATAACCTTAATTAACCCTTTAAGCCCCGAGGGGTCTCCCTGTGACGAGTAAAATCGTCTGGCGTTAGCCAGAGTAAAATCTGTAAAGACACTATTGGGGCTTAAAGGGTTAATATACATGACAAAATTACTCAGTTGTGATTGGGTAAAATCAGACCGTTTTCAAGTTTAACACCAGCTTAAAAAGTGTGACACCAGTACAAAAGTGTAACACAAGTGCACATTACCAATCAAAATTATTCGATGTATAATCATTAACAAGAAATCATATGGTTTTCACATCTCGTGCAATTCGAGCTTTTTGAAAACTCACTTGTTCAAATAAATCCGAAATTGAACGAGAAACTGTATGATTACCATTTCTTATAGTCATAACAAAAAAGTCACATGCAATTCGCAGAAGTCATGCGGTGTTCCAAAAACGGAACTTTACTTTATTTACTCACTTTTTTCAATAATTTTAAGTTACGATACTCTTCCGATTTAGAATTGTTTTAACATATTATCAGTTTCTCTTGATAGCTGTTGTCAATTTATGTGTTAATTAGTTACTTCATTATATTGGAATCATAAATATGTATTTACAAAAATAGACGATGCTCTCTAATTAAAATAAGTCGAAATTTATTCCATTTAGGACAAATTCATAGTCTGTTTTAACCATCGTTCTAGATTTTTTATCACCCTTAAATGATACAAAACTAGTTCACGAACAAGATTTTATATCTTCTTGTGCAAAATGAAATAAGTTATAGGCCTCGTATTGCCTATAAAACACGAAATCAATATTTCCGTCGGATTTACAGTACGGACAGCTGAACGGTGGCCGGTGAACGCTCTCTCTAACAAAACTGACCCTCCTAGCTTACTATTGTGAACCTTACAACACAAGTGAAAGGTATATTTGTAAAGAGAAACCTTTTCTATTTGAACAAGCGTTACCTTTCTCTTGATGGGTTTGTATGGCTCTCAAGACCTGAACTTGAAGAAATTGTCAACTCCGCCATTTTGTAAATAGACCTGACCCTAGTTCCCAGTCTTTTGTGAGCTTTTAACTTTTCCCTCGCATCTTCTTTCAACACAGAAAAAGAGCGAATTTTGATTTTCTTCCACTTAGACTTTAGAAAATCACTCTAATTGCCACCAAACTTAACCGTACATACCAATCATCCTTTTAAAATCAATCTCTTGAATCATTTTCGTCAAAATACGCTCTATAGCGCTCACTAACAGCGGTAAAAAATATAGTGTTAAAAAAAATATTATTTTTAAGATTGTCCTGTTTTACACGGTACTGTTCCGGGAAGTCTGTAGAGTTATTTCTCCAATACATCCGGATTTCTGAACAACATTTAATGAGCTTACCGTTTCAGAAGGAGATAGAAATGGTGTTTACACATTATAAACAGTTGGCATCAATAGTCGGAAGTCCCGAGTCGAAATAGCATAAAGTTAGACCACCAGGTTTCAAGTCAAAACCATGACTTTGATAAACTTCAAGGAAACTTACCTATAGCTGCTTACCTGGTGAAGTAATCTTCATAGAACACACCTTCACTATTTGGATATTCATGACCACAAGTGCAGCCCGCAGAGTCCACTTCGGTATTGCCTAGTCGCTTCCTTACTTTATTCCACAAAGCCATCGATACTCCACTTATTGAATAAACTCCCTCCCGTACTCTTGTTGCGGCCCTGACAAACAATAACACATCCCTTCCGTTGTTAAATAAAATAGGCTTGAAGTAACACTCGGAAATGAATTCACCCAAGTTTTCAGACAACTAGTTTCGACTGTTTTTCTTGCGGACAATAACTCAAGTTGAGCTAATTTGCATACGTCAATGAAAGATCCACTGCATAATCAATATACTGCTGACCCATTAAACTCGGCCTAGAAAAAACGTTTGGGAAAACGCTAAAAGATTGCGGTTGGTTTAGCAAATATTTCGTTCCACGAGGTCATTTGTATTGATTTACTTGTAAGTGTTTTCTGATAATTAATTGGCGAAGTTCCACTATCAAGAACAACATTATTCTGGGGCAATATTTGTTGGGAAAACACACTGTCATAAACCACGGACACATGAAGTTATCGATGTAATTTTTTACTTCTCAGTGCGGGGCTGGCCGGGTCAGACTCAATCAAAAAGGCGGGAATTTCTATTCCAAGAAACTGCCTCTCTCCAGGTGGTACATAAACAGATGTTTTGGCTTTCAAAAACCATAAACCAACGGAAATCCTATTGGTTTGTGTTTGGGCGAACGAATTACATATCGACATCTTTCACCTTTTCATACGGTTGTCAGTACCACTCGATGGCATCTCCTCCTTTCCAAAACGCTTGGTTATGACAAATTTTGACGACACGAAAAAGGTTTTATCCAAAAGCAACAAGTCTAAAATCAGCTGAAATGGAACAGGAAGAGGTTTGTTGGGTTTTCAATTTGCACGGTCGTTATGGCGATTGGTGATCTTTGATATAAGGAACAGGTGGTCGTAATGAGATCATCGCTTTTTACGACTTGTAAATATCATCTCGAACACCTAACAAGGAATTCTTTGAGTAGGGCATGCCAAGGACTGAAACAAATCGTTGGATTTTCCTGTGAGAACGAAAAACTTTAATACCTCAAAAAAATCATGACTGTTTGTGGTCTGTACAGCTTTTCTTATTTAACTCAACGCTTCTTACGACCTACAACTATCACTCCGATAAACAAACAAGGAATTCTCTGATTTGGACATATTTGGGACTTAACATGTTCGGGTTTTTCGATTGTAGAAAAGGCTTAGAGAGCTCTGATTTTCATTACGTTTTGGTTGTGATCTGTATTCATTTTTTGTGAACTTCGCTCACCAGCTTTTACGAAGTACAAATGTCACACCGACAAACAATGAAGAAATTCATTGATTAAGACATTCTAGGGGCTAAAACAACTTGGATTTTCCCATGATAACAAAAGACAGTTTACCTAAGATCGCGATGTTTCGGTTGTGACTTTAAATTTTTTGTAAACTTTGCTCAACGACTTTTACGATTTACAAAGATCACCTCCAACAGCTGATGGGGAATTCTCCACTTAAGACGCTTTCATGGGGACTGGGATTTTCTAAAGGCAGAAAAGGCTGGGAGATCAAGTGCGTTGCTTTTTGGTTGTAATCTGTACATTTTTGTAAACTTCATTCAACAAATTCTACGACCAATGACTGAATATCACCCCGACGGGCAAACAAGGAATGTCCTCAGATTAAGACATATTAAAGAAACAATTCAAAATTCTCAGTAGTAAAAGTGGCGTGACCCAGACACCTCATAAAATCATGACTTTTCGTAAACTTTAATCAGAGCTCAAAATTTCTCAACCCTCACATAGGCCAGCAAACACGAAATTGACTGGTTTTGAACAATTATACCAAAAATGTCTGGATTTTCTAAGGCCAATAAACGACATGAACGAAATATAATTTAATACATTCGATAAGATCAAAGCTTTTCGTTATCTCGTCATGTATGTAAATCGATGCTTTTTACTTTCTCTTATTTATAATGTAAAAGGCGACCAAGTCAGTGAAATAAACTGGCAAGAGAACCTTTGCAATTTGAATTATGTTGTCAAACCGAGATAACACTTTTGGCGCGGGAACGAGGATCCGGCCATCGGGAACTTTCACAGTTACGCTTTTCTTTTTTTATAAACAACGTACTTTTTTCTGCTCTCCGTACTCTTAAGAATATTGATAAGACTCAGATTAAACGCCATAGAATGTTCTTGAAAACTGCAAGTGAAACAAGGAACAAAGCAAGTTTTCTCAATGCACGTTTTTGACGCCTACCAGTCTTTATGAAAGTTTCTCACTTCTGGTTGCACACGGTCAGTTCTGAGTGATCGATGCAGTCATGTTAAGTGGGGTTGTAAAACTTGTAATCGTTAGAAATCTGGTTACTGTGCGCTACACTTTATAAATTTTAAGTAATTTGAGGCCTACTCTGGGACCCAAAGTCGCCTAAAATCGCCTAAAGTCGCCCAAAAACGTCATAAAGTTTGGGCAAAATAAGCTTAAATCGCCCAAAGTCGCCCAAAATCGCCTAAAGTCGCCCCAAAACGCCATAAATTTTGGGCAAAATAAGCTTAAATCGCCTAAAGTCGCCTTAAGTCGCCTAAAGTTACGGCGACTTTGGGTCCCAGAGTAGGCCCAATTTGTACATGAAAAGGTCAAACTGGCTAACTAGCCTCACTTTCGTGTTCTGACCAACAATAAAATGGGCGTAACTTTTTATTGGCTTTACAATACGTTTAGTGAGTATTCTGGATTCTATCCGTATCATTTGAGTTAATTTTGACTCTGAATGCATGGGATCTATATTACCGTGGTATTATGTCACCACTCTCAGTTTGGAAAACGTCTGAACAGCACTACACACTGGTTGTACTGTACTGTGGTACTGTTTGTTTTACTATACGGTTTGGTTTAAACATTTTCTTCTGTGAATCCAACCATGCAGTGTGACTATTCTTTGGAAAGCTACTGAACAGTACTGTACTGTGGTACTGTTTTGGTTTAAACATTTTCTTCTGTAAATCCAACCATGCAGTGTGACTATTCTTTGGAAAGATACTGAACAGTACTGTACTGTGGTACTGTTTGTTTTACTGTACAGTGTGATTCTAACTTTCCCATCCGTGAATCAAACCATGCAGTGTGACTGTTTCGAATCTACGTTAAGGGTTTCTTCTTTCTTTGAAGACTCTGACACAAGTAGAGGACTTTAGATTTTATTTTGCACTAGTCGATCGGGTTATGCGAAGCTGTAGTCAACTAGGAGTGGCAAATGGTAAATGCGAGACTTTGTGAGACGGCGAGACTAGAGTTTTTCTTTGCGAGCCCGAGACATTGTGACTTTTTAGATTGCGAGACCGAGACTTTAAAGATCAAAGCCGATGCAGTGTGACCATTCTTTGAAAAGCTACAGAACAGTACTGCACTGTGGTACTGTTTGATTTATCATGCAGTGGTTCTCACTTCTTTCATCTGTGGAATCAAATCATGCAGCGTAAGCATTTTTTGGAAAGCTACTGAACAGTACTGTACTGTGGTACTGTTTCTTTTGTCATACAGTGGCTCTCACTTTTTTCATCTGTGAATCAAATCGTGTAGTGACACCATCCTTTCAAAAGCTCAGTATTGAACAAAACTTTCTTTTCGTGTAGTTATGTTAAATGTCGTCGATTTAAATCAGTTCTACTGCCCGAGTTGATGACTCAATAAAGATTTAGGGAGCCAATTGGAGACACATTTTAATATTGCTGGAAACCTGAAGACTCTGTAGTACTGATCGTTATCTGCCACAATATATATTCATTATGTCTGCCAAGGCACAATATTCATTATGTCTGCTGAGGCAAATGTTTCAAAGAACTCTGCTCAAACTGCGAAACTTTATCGAAGCGCATACCAGAGATATTAAATATTCGTTCTAAATAAATAATTTTCACTCGACGAATGATTTTCATGTAGCTTCTAATGATAATGCAATTTTAAACAGGCCATTTGTAACTAACAAATATTCAATTTAAGGTGAATGAACATTATTTTACTCGAACACTGAAATTCTGTTTAATCATGTGTTTCATCTGGACGAGACAAATTAGTAAAGATTGCTTAGAACAAATGAGTTTATGACGTGGATATCAATTACGACAGTGTCTGCGGTTGAAGAGAACAATGATGATGGATTTTGGAACTGAAAAGGAAGCACAATTTAACACATTGTTTAAAATGTTCTAAGCATACAAGATCAGAAAAAGGGTTATATTTTGGGGCTGGTTTTACAATTTTTCTGAAACAGGTGATGTTTTAGAAAATCGTGCAAAATTGTTAAAATGGTGGCCAAAATCAAAACCAAACCTCAAAACAAACAATCGTTCGATTCGATCTTGTAAAATCTTGCATAAACAATGAGTGTTTGGGTTTCGAAGAGGATTAAGTAACCACATTTTGGGAAATGATTAAAAAGCTGATTAAAGAGAAGAATCTGGAAAAATCAAGAAAAAGTTTGGAAGCAGGGAAGAAAACCGCAACTAATTGTTGTAGTCTTTTATACAAAACTGTTTTAGAGCATATATTCATGTGCACAGCTAGATAGAATATGATAGGCTTTAAAATAAAAAAAATCTTATCGAATCTCCAACATCAAGCACAGAAAACCATTCGGAACGATTAAAAAACGGTTAAAACGCGAAACAAAATTAAACCTTTGCGACTGGTATAATTTATCGATACTTAATTTAGCCTGTGAAGCACTTATTTTTCCGCTACAGTTAAACTTCAAATCAGTAATAAGTGAATACTTGTAGCCAGAAAAATAATGGTAACAGGTTAATAGCAAAACAACTTTTTTTCCTCCACGTCTAGCGGAGGTGTCTCGAGTTTGGTGCAATGTTTTATGTCCAATTAAACCAATTACACACAAAACTGCAATTCTTTACTGACAATTGCGGTTAATGCATAAGTAGATTAATTTTAAACCTTTTAGAAGCAAAACCATACACACAGCTGAAAAAAACAAGACAACGAACGATTCAAGGCAGACATGAATAGCTAAAGAATGTAGCCATAATAAAACGATACATATCGCGAGGGAGTAACCAACAATAGCCACGACATTATACTGAATCATTTCCACAAATTTTAGCGTCAACCGCCTCTAAAACAATGCCATATTCGTACATAGGTTTGTGAGTATAGAGCGTCACGGACTCACACTAAAATAGGCATTTGAGTACAGTCACGAATTGTGGAATAATGGTTTTAGGCTCCATTTCTATAGTATTTAACTATACTAGTAGTATACTTTTATAGTATATATAATATTATTTTTTTGATCGTGTGGTAATATTTGAGACACAGAATACTTCTTCCCCCCATGGAGTAGAAGGCGCTGAATCTTTCATTACTCTGCAACCAAAACAATCCGGCAACTAATGTGGTTTTTACTCTCCTTTTCACTCCATCCGGGATAACGGTTCCATGCTTAATTAACACTAGCACAACAAATATTCAGTGTAATTTTTGTACTCACGATGTTTGTTTGAACATGTAAAGGGACGATACACGATTGTTGTGTCAGCCATGTTAATGTCCCTGTCGGATTACGTACTCGACACGCATTAATTTCGCTATAATATCAAACTTTGCGCGTGAAATCTCGAGCCAAAATCTCCTCTCTTATGCGCATGAGAGATTTCAAGACTGTGCCAGTAAACGCCATGGCAACGCACGTAATCTCGCGTTTCAGTGCCGGCTTCGGTTTTGCATTCCTACAAAAGGTGATTGGCTAAAGAATCTCACGCCACTTTTTCAACCAATCAGAATTAAAGCTAAAATCGGTTGTGACCAGCTCGCATGCTTTTCCCCGCGTTTGGTTCTGACGCCGACTTTCTGAATGCGATGGCTGCAGTGTCAAACAGAATATGATTGGCCTGTATCGTAACCACGTGTTGACAAACGTTTGGAAAAAGTGTTTTAGGTTCTTAATGGGTTACACTCTGAATATTAAAATCAAATAGCACAATTAACGATAATGTCAGACTGTTTCATGCGAAATCTTGAGTACAATTTATCATCTTCGACTTATAACCGGGATTTCCCTTAGTAAACATGTAAATATTACGTAACACGCACTGAGCTTGGGGTGCCTGTGACTACATACGCTCTTAACAACAATCCTTTTCGGGATGCTTTCACGTGACCTTCGAGAACTTGGAGTCCTGATTGGTTTAGCGCTTCTTTCAGGAGTGCCGCAATTGGCTGAAACGCCTGAAGCGTTTCCACTTGTATTGACTTCGTGACTACCTAACTTAGTGTGGTATTGTTGTTAAAATCAACAACACATCTTCACAATTCTTTTTTAAACCGAGAAATTACCTAAAATTTGTGAACTTCTTAGTTTAACTGTAACTTTGTTGTAAGCACCGTGTCGCAACTATCATCATTCTTCGCAAAACGTCTTGAATTATGAGTAGCTATAACGTTATTCAATTAAGAGCTTTGTTTTTCCATCTAACAAGCAATATGTGTTAGTTTGAATTCACCTTTTTTCTTAATTGTTCTTCGCAAATCTATTTTTTTATTATTATGAATTTTTGATCAGCTACAACATAATAGAGGCAGGCGCGGATCTACACCGGTTTCCCCCTTTTTGACGGGAATCGGTAAGATTTTCCATAATAAATAATATATTTGTAATAAAAAGAAAAACTTTCCAAGTTGAAATCTGAGGTCAGAATGGAGCTGGCCAATATCCTGTCTGAATGACTCAGAGACCCAGGAAACGGGACTTAAGGGAGTTAAATCCAAAAAAATTCCCCCGTGAGCATGCCACCCCGGACCCTCATAGAAACTTGCACCTTCGGCGCTCGTTTAGGAAATCGGTCACCATTTCTTCTAGATCCGCGCCTGAGAAAGATTGTTTTCCATCTAAACAAAAATGTGTATTGTTCATTTTTATGTTTTTATGCTTATATTTAACAGTCGTGTTTGGAAAACTGATTAACGTAACACCGTGTTGAGTCCAAAAAGCGTTCCCTCGCCGAAACCATTTGGAAATTGGGAGAAGAAATCATAAAAATCTCGTTTATTTTCCATATCTATTAAGCTCCTTCACTTTACTTCCTTCATTTATTGATTGTTTTCTTCTGGGAAAAGTAAATTGATTTCTCCTTGAACTTGGAAAGTTTTGTACTGAAGATAATTTTTAATTAGAGTATTTTCTCGGTCCATTTAACTTTTACAGTTCAATCTCGTAATAACGTGAAAACTTTGAAAAGAGCAAGGGAAAGGAAGGGAAAAACACTTTAATAGAACAAATGTTGCAAAAACAAAAC
Organism: Ricordea florida; assembly: GCA_949710005.1. Classification (NCBI taxonomy): domain Eukaryota; kingdom Metazoa; phylum Cnidaria; class Anthozoa; order Corallimorpharia; family Ricordeidae; genus Ricordea; species Ricordea florida. The sequence continues at coordinate 22,450,606 of OX453286.1, read as the reverse complement.
GAGATCTTTTTATCAAAATTTTCAGTTTAAATGCAGATTGCGCAGCATTTTTGTTTTATATATATATCACTGCTTTGTACTCTGAATTATGACCGAACAGTATTCAAGCGGGTAGATTTGTTGTTGAACTTTTGAATAAAATCCTTTATATTTACGCATGTACATAAAAAACACTTCTGGTACTTACAGGCATGGAAAGCAATCTCGAAACATCTTTTACCATCGGATTCTCTTCGGAGGTTTCCTGTGTGAAGTTTTCGGCTGTTTCCAACGACGTCGGAAAACTTTACCCTGAATTGTGAAGACCAAAATCCGGTCTTCAGTTCTTGGTGTTAACTTTTTAATACCGTTTACATGGTTTGAGAATAGCCAACCTCACGGCGCGGATTGTTATCCTATCTGTTTCATCAAATGCCACCGTTTCTGATTGAAGATGAAAGGTTTCTCACGACGAGTTTACCAACTTTTAATTATCAATGTATCATGTTTCTTCGATGCATGGTTTACCGCACTACTTATTGCTCCATTGCTCATTTCACTCAGAGGTACATAATCATATGCCACAAACTTCAAAACAACTGCCTTGGGGCCTCAACGTTGAATGACTTACCAAGAAACCAACAAAGTACCACGTATCGTCTCTTTCAATGGATTTTTCGACAAAACACGGTCGCATAATAGGAAATTAAACCCTTCTTCGATGTGACCCTAAATATTAGGGCATTTAGAGAGTACAGAGTACTCCACAACCTCCACGCCACCAAACCAAAGTATTTTTTGCCCAGCTTGCTTTCAATGATATTGTGTTTGCCTTGGCTGTCCAAAACAAGTCTCAATGTTCCGGCTTTTAATGAGATTCTATTTTACGAAAATCGAACAAAGTCGTCTTATCGACCAATAAAAACGAGTTTTCACTTTGTTAGGGTGATAAAGAGGAAACGAATTTCGATTTCCAAGACAAATATTTAAACACAAACCAACCAGAATCTCAGGATTAATCATGGAACAAGAAAAGTTCCATCGATTTTACTGTTTCTTTTCTCGAGAAAAATAAAAAGGGCAATCATTTTTTTCCTTTTGATTTGTAAACGGTGCTAAGGAAGTTGAAATTAACCATGAAATTTAAAAGAAATGAAGCGAATGTACAATTAATGATATTCATTTCAGTTCCTCTTCATGTCACCTATTCATTGCTTCCAATTCACAGATTACAATTGACGAAAACCACAACCGAGCGCGTTACGTGAAAGCTTTATATCACCTAAAACTGCTCAAAGAAGTTGAATTCTATCAATAGCTTTTTTTTTTCTTCTGAAAATTTAACGATCGGTCTTTGACCGGGATAATATACTTCAATACTTCAATTTTAATTAATTAAATAAATTTATTCCCTACTAAAGCCAGCGACGAAATAGTCGTGCTTTCAAACACGCGCGGTTTGTTCGCTCGAATCGAACACGACACCTGAGAACGTTTGGCAAAAAAAAACTACTGAATTCGGATAGACAAAGTTGTTCAGATCATACGAATAAAACTTAGAATTTTAGTTACAAAATCGAAAAAAATTCCGGTTTAAATGGTGCCGGCCTTACTGAGGAAAAAATAAGTAAAGAAATAAATGGGAACCGCAAAAGATGGATCTGGGATTATATACCGCAGTAGCAAGATATCGTAAGTTAGCGCATAAAGGATAAGACTGACATTCACTGGACAGGTTATTGAGAAGAATCAGAAATTCTTATATCAAGATACTATCGTCTCTTCGAGGCGACACGAGAAAAAGATTGTGATGCTACTTTAGAGCCAGGGATTTAACTATCAAGTGTCAAGTTACTTCAACGAGTATCCAAGAGGCGTAAAGGGTTAGGTAACCTTCATATTAGGCGAAATTTTGATGGTAGCAGGTAAAGCTTGTTCTATTTTTGCGGTTTGCGAAACAATACCAGATGCAAACCCTCTTGCGTGAAAAAAATAACGCCTCAAAGTTCAAAAAATGTTACACCTCGAAGAAGAAATTCTAAACAGAAACAAACAAAACAACAAAGAGAGTTAAAAATGTCAAAGTTCTCTCTTTATTTTGCTGACCGTCAACTGATAACTTTATAATAAAGGTTTCCTATCAATCTGCGTTTTCATAGCACTTGTTTGTAGTCAACTGATAACTTTATAATAAAGGTTTACAATCAATCTGCGTTTTCATAGCACTTGTTTGTAGTCAACTGATAACTTTATAATAAAGGTTTACTATCAATATGCGTTTTCACAGCACTTATTTGTTGTCAACTGATAACTTTATAATAAAGGTTTACTATCAATCTGCGCTTTCATAGCACTTGTTTGTAGTCACCTGATAACTTTATAATAAAGGTTTACTATCAATCTGCGTTTTCATAGCACTTATTTGTTGTCAACTGTTCACCATAAAGAGCCGATAAAACTCGGAGAAGAGATGACTGAATGGGTTCCACTTGTTCAGGAGGGGTGTAATCGTCGCCAACAGACCTAAACAGAAATCAAAGGCATCCTATGGTGAGCTCGTGGAGCAAAAATGGCCACGTGTGTGGCATGACACTTGTGACCCCTCTGAGAGGAAAGAACTATTACGTCATGGATATCGTTGGCCAATGGTAGGTGCTGTTATATTCCATGGTATTTCATCACAGCCTATGCACTGAAATAGAACCTCTCTTGCTATTGGCTATATTGTTCTATGACGTGTCAGTCAGGGTCACAGCTGTCGCTGAGGTCTCATTCACCTCGCTGCACACGTGATAGCTGTGACTCTGATACGTCATAGAACGATATAGCCAATAGCAAGAGAGGTTCTATTTCAGCGCATAGGCTGTGATGAAATACCATGGAATATAACAGCACCTACCATTGGCCAATGATATTCATGACGTAATAGGTCTTTCCTTTTAGAGAGGTCACAAGTGTCATGCTACATACGTGTCTTGTCCTGCTACATACGTGTCCTTGTCCAACTTGAGCCCAACACGCAAAGATCACGTGGCATCTTCCAAATTTTGATTGGCCGCCGAATAACAACTTTTTGACGATCTTGAGACGATTGGGTTCCGAATATTCTACTTTTAAGGTGTTACATCCCAATTCCCCCATCCACCACAACAGCTCTTGAGCTAAAACTCCACTAGCTAAAAGTGGTTTATTAAAACCCAACGCGTGCACGTCAGTTTCCGCGTGAACTTAGCTCCGTTTTTGTAAGTCTGTTGAATCACTCGGCTTTTTCTCTTCCGGCACCTACAGTTTGTTGCTCACTGCAAAAAGCGCGCGAAGTTTTCGCCCCAAAGATTGCATTCCGGGACTGAACCCTCCCAGCGGATACTTCATGTAACGGAAACAGTTCGTCCAGCCTCTGATTTGCTTAAAAAGCGAAGGAAAGTCGTTCTAAAACATACCTGATTGTAATGCCCTGTCATGTACCGAAGATGCACCCAAAAGTAATGTATAAACAAAAAGAACAGAATGTCAACTCTTATCAAACCTGGCCATGGTGATAAGGGTTGGTTCCGGAAGAGCCTTTAGAAGGGTCGTCAAGGAAAGCATAAGGTTGTCAATCATGTCATGAGAACTCACGTGATGTGGTAAATCCGCGCACATGCCGGCAAAATGTAACTAAAAAGAACAACAGAAAGCTGAAATTTTTGGACCATTGATTTCTGAAAATTCTTAAACCGGCAGTAATACATGAATGGCTCAGAGCCATTGTTAGAATCAACAGGTTATATGTCTCTACATTTGAGTCACAAGATTTACAATTCAGAGCGTTAAGTTACCATCTTGCTCAAAATTCGGTAATATATACGACCACATTCCGCTTACAACTCCCACTTCAGCCCTGTCTTAAGTGTAAAGCAGCTTTTAGGATGTCCTTTCTCGGACCCCTTTATTAAGCGCTTTTCAAACGACTGCCATAAACCCAGCACTTAAGTAATTACTAAGGTTTATAAATCACAACAGATGCACACACTCCAGTAAACCAATCAGAACTCAATGCAATGACACGTCATTAGCATTAAGGGCGGGAAAACATGTACGCGACGGTCACGATCCGTTTTAGTTTTACTTCTCAATGGTTAACCCTTGAAGTCCCAGTGGTGACCAACATCCAATTTCTCATTACAGCACTCACTGTTCATCACTCATTCAGGTTATGAGAATAACGAAAATGATCACCAAAAAGAGTATAGATATTTAAACAAATTCTCCTCACTAGTGCCATAACAAATAGATGAGAACATTTAGGAGAAAATGAGCATGCTTCTGAGCTTCTGAGCGAAATCAGCATACAATTCAATTATTTATTTTCTGAGCCAAGTGTAGCTGTAGTCTCTTGTCATAACTTGTCATAACTGTCATTAATTATTGTTTGTAATACTGCTAGTTTATCAGTTGCCTCTAGTCATTGCTGTCAATTTTATTTTTTTTTTTTCAGTTCTCTTGCTGCCTTTAAATGTACTTAGTTGTATTTATTTCCTGTAAACATGACCCACCTAGATTAGCTCAGCTACCCGCTGGCATATTATTATAAATGTAATTCTAACTCAAAACACAATAAAATGTATGTATGCAATGTATGTATGTAAAATGAATATTTATTTTAGGGATTAAAGTGTTAAGAGGGTGGTGTGAGATTCTAGGGACAACCACCTTTTGTAGCAATGCAAAACTAGAAAAACTGAAAATCGCTTTATCTCAAGTTTGACTGATACACACCATTTCAAAATCCAGCCCTTCATCTTTCCGCCTTCTTATGTCTTGCACTAAATTGACAAGATCCTGGTTAATAAGACCTTCACATGACTTTATACTTGAGCTGTTCTTGTCACCTCCATCACCACAACACTCTTGAAGATACAAATACGTTTTTTCAATCTCCTCTAGTTTTACTTTATGCACTTCAACACAGTGATTCACATCCTGAAGAAGGAACAGCAAAACCAATATAATAACTACAATAAGAAAAGTTATCACATGACCCGTACATGCGTTTTTATTTGAAAAGCATTATTAGCAAAACATATGAGGGCTGTATGTGATGGCACGAGAAAGGCACCGCAAGATGCAGCCACTGCAAAATGTGGAAGTAGAAGATGGGCAGCAGTCATATGATGAAATTCCTATTGACCTGGTTAGCTCAGGCGAGACAAGAAAATATTTGGCACGAGGTCATGAATTAAGGACCTTGCTGTCCATACGTCATGGCCTCAAGCCAAATATTTTCCTGTCCGGCTCCAGCTAACCCATGTAATAAGTAAATATCATTTTAAACATCTTCGCTTTCACAGTCAAACCTTATGCTCTACAGTAATGAAACCCTGAGGCACTCTTCTTTTTAATTTAACAGGCATTTGAATCCTTCAAACATCAGCTTCTACTTCTCTCACTTTCCCTGTTTAGTATTTCTCACCTTTCTACAGGTCGACAATGGTTTTTCACACTTGTATATACTTCTGAGAGATTCAAGTTCTCCCTGGAGATTAAAAAGAAAAAAAAAGCAGGTTTATCCACTATTGACACTAAAATGTCCAACATGCCAAACACATTTAACCAAGAATCAAATACATGGAAGCACACTATGTTAAATACAGCACTTTCGGATCAATGTAAGTCCCAGCATCTGGGCTACTATGCACCTATCCCTCCCCTAACCCAACAAGTTATACAGGGTCTGGAAGGGTATTCCCATATCTGGGATTTGATCAAACTATTGTGGGGGATTCAGGAAAATGAAAAATTTATTGATGGGATTTGGGAATTGACTGCTCCCCAGGAAGCGGGATTCCCCAAAATATTTGCATGGAATATGTGATTTTTTACCTGTCTATCAGGAATTCAGGAAATCTTCACGACCCAAATGAATGTACCAGCAGCAAAAGTGAATCAGCCAGGTGTACACTAATCAAACCAAAACTTTGTCTGATTAATAATTATCTAATTGAAACTGTGAAAGTGCAGTATGCTGGATTCTAGTGAAAAAGAAGCGGGAATACGGGATCAGGATCTCCCTTTCCAGACCCTGGTTACAATAAGTTAAGTTAGTGTTAATGTTGGGTTAGGGAAGGGATAAATGTAAAGTTAGTTAGTAAGTTAATTAGGGGTAAATGTTAGTGTCAATTTTGGGTTAGTAGCAGTTTTGGGGGATACATGTAACTCATCACTGAAGTGGAGATGGCCATCTGTCTCCCAGGAGCTAATTTATTCAAAGCTTTCAGATACATGTACTAAGGTAATTTTCATTAATCAGAATTCCATGTACCATATGTTACAGCTACACTAAATTTCTAGGTAACTCTGTCCTGATCTGTTTGTTTGGCATCATCCTGACATTGTAAAGAGAGGTTGCACATCAATGTTAATGTGTTAGCACATTCTAAAGTTTAATCCTTAACTTTCAGTATAGGGTCCGCACCTCTGTAAAAAGTTCTTTAAAAGGGTTCTGTGTTGAAAAAAAGTCCATGTCTATATCCAACAAGAAACAGTCCTCTTCTGAAACAATGTTTAACACCAGGGTTAAAAGGTTTGATGAATCTAAAGCTACACAGACTGAATTAATCTCAACTTCTTCTTGATGATCCAACAATTCACAATCACATTTCCCCATGTCTTTCTCACATGCCAGAAGCTCATTGTGAAGGGCTGCAATACCTCTTTCACACTTTTTCAAATCCTCTGCAGAATTAGCACTATATTTTATTGCCCCAATGGATCCAACACACTCATCAATTCCTTGCCTTAAAGTGTTGGAGTTGCAACTAGATTTAAGCAAGACCTCCATGGTAGATGTGTTAACACAATTTAAACTAACTTGCTTTAATCCATTGACTTCAAGAAGTGGTTTTCCTTCTACTATCGATGTATTTTCAGAATTAAAGTTTTTTGGCCTTTTATTTTCCTGATGAAGACTTCTTGTTAAATTAGTACTTCCAGGCCTCAGAGTACAAACAATGAGCTCTAAATTTTTGCAGTTCTCTAGTAGTTCTTCATCTGAATACAATAGTTCTTCTAGAAAGTAGATTTCAGAACAGGTAACCCTGCAAGAAACCAAAAAGGACATACACTGTAGAACAGATTTATAGATTCACTTAACACCATATCATGGAGTACACTGTACCATTACATTTATGCCATTATATTTCTTGTTTGAAGTCAAACTTACCTAAAATAGACATTGCAACTCACCAGACCTGTAGATTTTTTATTAAAAACGTGCAAGATGAGGCAAATCCTGAGTCCTGATTGGCTACCCGAGCGGGCAAGATGGGACCTGGGATTTCCCGCGTTATCCAGCAAAACAAACTGGCCATAAAATAAATCCTTTATTGACCACACTTGTTCGGTCAATAACACATCAATAATTTTGAGAAGAAATACCTTTTATTAACTGAGTTTGAGGTCCGCACTGTAAATCCGTTACTTACAGACTGTACAGACCGAGAAAACGAGGGTAAGATTTCCGCACAGGTCCCTACTTTATTATGCATTCTGTAACTATACTATTTCGTTCTTCGAACACAAGAGATATTTGCACGTGCATTGCACCAGACAAGACAGCTTCAGGGTGCATAATGAAGTAGGGACCTGTGTGGAAATCATTCCAAAACGAGGTTTGTAAGATATTTATTATATCTCTGGAGACATTTTGGCGAACAAAACAAACTTTTGAATTTAGCGGGCCGTTCAGTGAAGTACGGCCTGCTAAATTGACCAATCACAACGCGCGTACTAACTGAGAGATATAACAAATACCTGATATCACCTGACTCCTTGTGTTTGCCAACTTTAATATTGAATTTTCCGTCTGGGATCTGATCGGACCAAGGTGGTTTAATCCAGATAACTCGGCTGATATGCCCAGCATAGACAGCCGGTAAAATCCAGTCTGCAATGCTGATCTCCTCGTACAACTTTTCTTGATCAAACACGACGTCCGCTGGCATTTTCAGAGGAATAGTAAGATCAGGATGCGAATCGAAATGCAGTAGCGTGATTCCTTCAAATGGTATGTGCCTTGAAGCAATAGCTCTATGTATATAGTAAAGAACATGATCATGATTGTCGCAGATCCATATGGGTATATTAGCGTATTTTCGCAAATCTTTACGTCGTCGTTTTCCTCTGCTTAGTTCACGTTCGTCGTCCGCCATTTTAATCCTGCAGTGCCTGGTCGCGAAGCAAACAGACTGGTTACAAAGTTGAGTCGAACATGAATCTGCTTCGGAAAACAGTTAGTTTTCTCCATCGTACTGTCAATCGCTCTTCTACTCTCTCGCCCCAGAGTATTAACCTAAACTTAATTCCACAAATTGTACTTTGTGCTTTAGTTGTAAGGCACAATCATGAAAGATTTTCTTTGACTCGTAAGAGGAAAAGACCAAGGTAAAATACATCGTTGGGAGTTAAACGGCTGAATTCTCGGCCACTTCATTTACATGTGTCGGAGGCTTTTGAAGAATGAGACATATTCCAATGGAACCTAATGTTACTCATCAGTATTTTAATGAAGTGGCCGGATATTCTGCAGTTAAGCCTATCGTCGAATAGTTGTAATCATATTATTAGTATTATTATTATTATTATTTATTATTATTTATTATTATTATTATTTATTATTATTTTATTATTATAACAGCCAAATTCAGATCTGTCTCTAATCAAATGCACGCAACAATCACACATAAAAATATAATAAGATAAATACATCTGATGCACATGCAGTGTATTAAACTTAAGAATTACATAAAAGTAAGGAAACGCACATAATATCCAACATTTATTTAAGAGTTGTCATGACTTTTTTTCATTTTTTTTTTGCCAGGAAGAATACTGCCCAAGTAAACAAGGTATGAATTTGTCACAAAGTAAAAGCATTCATTTAGTTTTGTAAATGCTATTAGTTTACATTCATCCTACTGAACTTATCACTGTGTTATCAATGGTAGGCCTCTTGGAGACAGTCTGAAGTCTTCCAGCTGGATCCCCTCAGAGGAGAATATGCTCCAACTGTACCAGACACTATCAGACAGAGAACTGTGTCAGCCGCAATTCTCCAGGGAATTACTGATGTGCTAACAAGCCCTGAACTGGACAGCTGTCTGAGAGACTACCAAGTAGAGATCACTCAGGTTCTTTACAATGTTTATCAAATTTGTACTTAAGGAATATTTTTTCGGGCATGTGCCATTGGCACCCTTGAACCCTTACCCCACACTATGCCTGGTTCACTTGAATTTTGCTTTGTTTACTAAACATAACCCCCAAAATACAGTATATCTACTATATCAACTATATCCAGTAGAGTATCCAATTTTTTTTTTTGTCAGTGCTTTCCTTGTTATCAAACTGAGTTACGAGTAAATTTAACTTTGCTAAAATCTTCAGGAAATTAATCAGTTTCCTGGAAAATGATACCCTGTTATGGACCCAAATTCTCAGATTCCTGTACCTTATCCCAGACTAAACAGCAGACACATATATATCATATAATCATAACAGTACCCCTTCCTTCCTAGGAGTTACAGGGCAACGAACTCAACCGGGGCCACAAACAGTTTGGTCTTGATTAGCTAATGAACTACTGAAGTCAGACTTCTCTGTTGTGACTGGTTTTTGATTGGCCAAAGAACTATCAAAGTCAGACAACTTTGTTGCAAACATGACCTGTGATATTGGCCGATAAATGTTGGATGGCCCTGGTTGAGTTTGTTGCTTTGTAAATATATGTTGTAGTTCAATTTTATCCTTGGTTCAAATTTTATTTTCCTTTGTTTCAAACTCATTATCATACATTACCATACCAGAAAACAAAGGAAAATAAAATTTGAACCAAGGAAAAAATTAAACTGCAACATATACACCTTTTAGCAGAGCATTTTTGTCACACTTAAAAACACAAGGCCACCTCCAGCCTCGCTACTCTATTGCAAGCACGTGAAACTGAGGACTCACCTGTGAAACCGAAATGATCTATTGAGAAAAAGCTTCTTCCAACAGAAAGTTCAGCTTGTTTACTAAGGAATTTTTTTTTCCTTGCAAGGCTTGATATTTTTGTTGTTCTTCATGATTTAGGTGAAAATCACACGAAATCTCAGTCATGCTGTCATTTACTGGTCTGTGGTTGAAGAGTACCATGAACAGGAAGAAGACATTCAAACATTATTAGATAAAAATGCAAATCACATAAGGTAGGTACTGCGATGCAGTCTTTTCCAACTACCAGGTTCCTCGTGCCTATGTTTTCAATGAGTTGGCAAGCTGCTCATCATCATGTTATTTTTGGATCATCCTTTTTCAGGGAAGTTTTGAAACCTGCATAATTTTGCTAGAATGTCACTAATTTCCTTTTTTTTTTAACGACTTGTGAGAGGAGCGATATATGTCTTTGAATCTCTTTATTCCTTTTTTTGTTTTCAGGAGATTGCTTCCAGCCTATGCAAGTCTGAACCGTTTTCCATCGTTGGATTTTACCAAAGATAGAATGCACGATTTTACACAACAAGTTGATAATCTTCTTAATGAAGTAAAAAAAGAAAATAACAGTTGATACAATTCACTATTAATCAAACAAATTTGCAGAAACAACAGCCTTGGAAAAGGCCTGTATTTCAGTATAACAGGTTTGTTTTAAGTTTCCAATGAGTGGTGCTGAAAAACAGAACACTGTCAGGGTTGCCATGGTCAGGGAAAAGTCAGGACAAAGTCTTAGTTCTTGACAAAGTGAAAAGTCATGGAATTTTGTTTTCAGGGTTCCACAACAGTTTGTGAAGTAGTTGAAGTGTAATGTGGTATGCATTCAAATGCAGTGTTTTTGATCAGTGGTTTTTGTTGTGAATGCCTTCTATCAAATAAGGAAGACAAATCAGAGGAAGCTTGGAAACTGGTGTTTCCATTCAGCCACTTTTGTCAAAGCATGGTGGAGTGTTGTGTGGTTGTTAAATTGTTTTGTTTTGGGTTCTAATGAGTGGCACCCTGACTGTACCATGCTGCAGAACTGACCAGTAACTTTCGAAAGCATGGTCACACTGTATAGTTTGATCCACAAATAAAAAAGATAGAACTACACTGTCTACTAAAACAAACAGAACCACAGTAAAGTACTTTTCAGTAGCTTTACAAAGAATGGTCACACTGCATGGTTTGATCCACAGATGAAAAAGTTAGAATCACACTGTATAGTAAAACAAACAGTACCACAGTACAGTACTTTTCCATAGCTTTTCAAAGAATGGTTTGATCCACAGATAAAAAAGTTAGAACCACACTGTATAGTAAAACGAACAGTACCACAGTACAGTACTGTTCAGTAGCTTTACAAAGAATGGTCACACTGCATGGTTTGATCCACAGATGGAAAAGTTAGAACCATACTGTATAGTAAAACAAACAGTACCACAGTACGGTACTGTTCAGTAGCTTTACAAAGAATGGTCACACTGCATGGTTTGATCCACAGATGAAAAAGTTAACCACACTGTATAGTAAAACAAACAGTACCACAGTACAGTACAGTACTGTTCAGTAGCTTTACAAAGAATGGTTACACTGCATGGTTTGATCCACAGATGAAAAAGTTAGAACCACACTGTATAGTAAAACAAACAGTACCACAGTACAGTACTGTTCAGTAGGTTTACAAAGAATGGTCACACTGCATGGTTTGATCCACAGATGAAAAGTTAGAACCACACTGTATAGTAAAACAAACAGAACCACAGTACAGCACTTTTCCGTAGCTTTTCAAAGAATGGTTTGATCCACAGATGAAAAAGTGCAAACTTCAGAAGCTGCTTACTTTGGCAGGAGAAAGGTACAGTCCTCTGCACCTCAACACAGGAGGCCATTACTGGCTTTCACTAGCCTTTCACCCTCCCCCCCAAGGAAAAAGCGGGAGGAGGGAACGTTCCCTCCTCCCGCTTTTTCCTTGCGGGGGGGGGGGGGGGTGGTGAGGGTTCACGTAGGCTAGCTTTCGCTTACTTCAAGTTTTATGAAATGTCATTCGGTGAATGAGTTTTTAATTTTTGATGCAGGTAGTTTTCTTCTTGCTATCAATAGGCTTGTAAACCTTCTGTTAACCTCACTGTGTCTACTTTTAAGCTCAACAACAAAATAAATTTGTTCGAAAACTTTATGTCACTTTTTCTTAAATCCTTACAGCAGTTAAAACCCCTTGTTAGTCATACTAGTCTACTGGACGACTCGGGATAGGAAAGTGAAGATCATTCGCTTGTATAGTAATAACAACCTGCTTCTTTTATTCAGATTCAATTTACCGGTAATATTACATAGTTTAAGAATTACTTCTTTAGAAACTAAACCCTTTCACTCCTATACCTTTGGTTTTAAGTTAGTTTGGAGAATTTGGTGTCAGATCAATTTATGTTTGAGTTGATCATTTTGTTAACAGTTAGCCATACATTGTACTGTTCTTGTATGGATAAGTTCCACACTGATCCCTTCTGGGAGTGAAAGGATTACTATGCATAGTTTTTCAAGTGCTTTATACATGATATAAGGCAGTTGTGTAATGCAAGCACATATTACAGAAGATAATAAAGAATATAACTTGCAAAAATAAGACCTTTTTATTGTTTTTGGAATCAGCCAATGCAGAATGAACTGACCACACAAACCATCACAAAAAGCTTCTACTGTACACTTTCCACAGCAAAACAGGCCATTGAATCGGATAGTTTGGTGTTCATGACTGCATGACAGCCAGCTCTATTAACCATGCCATCATAGTATGGATCGTCTGTATGGACTGTCCTGTTCATGAGACAGCCACAGATGCCGCTTCAACTGTATGCTGGTAATGAACTTCTTAGCACAGTGTTTGCATACAAACTTTTCATCGCCCACATGTTGGCGGATGTGCCTTCTTAGTCCTTCAAGTTGTTCATAAGTCTTTGGACACCACTGACATCTGCAAACAAAGATAAAAAAATAATTATGATATTAAATACAACAAGTAATATAGACAGTGTATGCATGAGGGCAAGATGGCTGGATATCATTTTGTATTTTTTTGATCAAGACATAGTCGCTGTAAAAGATACAAAAAAAATGAAACTTGGCCAATATTCAGCCATAAAGACTTATTGTCTTGCCATTCTGTTTTTTTTTATAGTTTGCTTGTTTGTTTTTTTTTTTTTTTTGGGCAGAAAAATAGGTCCACCTTGCCGCCCCCCTTCCTTGGGTAGCCAATCAGGACTCAGGATTCGCTCACCTTGCCGTGAAAAAAATTAGAACCACGCTGTATGGTAAAACACAGTACATATATATGGTACAGTATTGTTCAGTAAAATTCCAAAAAATGGTTACACTGCATGGTTTGAACAACAGATGAAAAAGTTAGAACCTCACTGTGTAGCAAAACAAACAGTACCACAGTACAGTACTGTTTGGTAGCTTTCCAAAAAAATGGTCACTTTATGGTTTTACACAGTGAAAAAAGAGAGCGCACACAATTACCAGCTTATTTTGGCAGCAGCAACAAGGTACAGCCCTCACACCAATGGCTCTGCCTTGCAACAAGCTTTGCAAAATGTCCAATAGAAAAAGAATTTTGAATTTCCAACACAAAAAGATTCTTGCACCATTGTTAGTAACCCATAGTACAAGAGTTGCTAAAGAACTCCCTCCCCTCCCCTCCCCCACCACGCACACAGACACCACCCCTCTCATGTCACTTACTCGTATGGTTTTTTCTTGGCCTGTTTATGGATGTGCATATGCCTCTTGAGGTAAACAGCATTAATAAACTCCTTGTTACACAAGTCACATGTTACAACTGATTCTCGACTGTGTAAAAGTCTGTGTGCCTTCAGGTTATCCCGGCGCGTGAATGCTGACCCGCAATCATCACAAACAAATTTCTTTTCATTTCGGTGTCCTGCCATGTGTCGCTTGAGGTCAGCACTCTTTACAAAGGCGCGGCCACACTCTGTACACTTGTGTCGTTTGTCCCCTACATCAGAGGAAGAAAAAAATTGTTTGAAAAATTCCAACTTATTACTACTTGGGCTTGTATAGAAATGCCCAAGTTTACTAATGAGCTTCACTTTTGTCGTTGTTCAGTCAAAACTTGCCCTCTTGTCTGTGTGACATGTGTGCACTTTTGCTTTAAAGGAACAACCAAGAAACCTGCTCCAATTTACATGTACATCTCAGGAGCAATTTCACTCTTATTTATCTATGCCTAAATATATATGATGCACTTGTTCACTTTGGTCCACAACTATAGCAAGGATATTACCAAGTGCATGTTTTATTTCTGAACAACATCAAATTTAGGTGATGATAATAAAAAATTGTTGCCAATCAAATATTCCATCTGTGGAGGCTCTAAACTATTACAAAAAAAAAATTAGTATGTGCAACATTTCAATTATCACATTATGTTGATATAAAAAGAACTAATCTTGCTATGTGTACCTTAGCCCTAAGTTTTGTCAAATTGTATCAAAACAGGGATGCCAACGTTAACACACTTATGAGCCTAATTAAACTAAATACAGCACTTGGCTAAGTGAATATAACAATTTGAATAATAATATTATATACATATATACAGTATATCATTTGCACCATGCAGAGAAATTTAATAGAATATTTGAGCTTTACAATTGCCAAACATTGTGTTTATACTGTGCAGGTGAACTAACCCTAACCCTTATCCTTCTTTTATGCTGTTTCACACAGGTTTGCATAATTCAAAACATTTGTTGGGAACCAGGGGTTAAAAAAGTCTTGGCCAAACAACCACAATACACAAATTCTCACCAATGTGATACTTGACATGTGATTTGATACAGCCTTTGGTTCTGAATTCTTTCCCACAGAATTCACATTTAAATGGAGTTCCTTCATTATGGATTGCAAGGTGAAGCTTGAGTTCACTGTGGGTTCGAAATGCTTTCTTGCATACCTGACAAAAAATTAAGGAAAATTTATTTATGAGATCAAAAGCTGCATACATATACCAAACAAAATATTGACTGTTTCATGTGTTATGTTGAGTGTCTGTTACTGGTTATTCTATGTGGGAAATGCTTATACTTAGTTGAATGACCTTTCCTATAAACCAGCTACAAGCATTCTCTTTGCATCACTGAAAAATGCAAGTTACACAGAAACAGACACCGCTGCAAAACAGATCTGTTCTCAAAACAGCTTTCATAATATATTATGTTACAACTCAGAAATGTTGCACCCAAATTTTCTTACACACTGATTACACTGTACTATGTTTTACTGATAGCATTATTATACTTTGCAAGAACCCTGTCTTGAGGATTTAAAACCAGGTAAGATATACTGGTAAGAATGTTTGAGGAACTGGTTGCACAATAAATTTGGCAAGGAAATATTGCATTGTGAAATACTCCTAATTTTACCTCACAAACAAAAGGCCTTGAGTCTTGGTGGATTGCGCGATGTCGTCTGAGATCATGGTTAGAAAAGAATTTCTTGTCACAAATGTCACATGGGAATCGTCTCACCTTTTCAGGACCTGAGCAATCAAAAACAACACATCATAAAGGTGACCAATAAAAACAAAAATAAGCTGCAAAGACAGGTAAATACTTAACACTTCCTTACATTCAATAATAAAGTAAGTTCTCTCTGAGAAATGTGTAGACATGGTAGTGTAGTGGTTAGCGTGCTGGACTTCCGAGCAGGAGGTCTGGAGTTTGAGCCCTGGTGGTGGCACTGTGTTGTTCCCTTAGACAAGAAACTTAACTCCACACTGTCTCTCTGCGAACAGGGCCAGGTTGTTCGAAGCAGGGTTAAGGTAACCCACAGTTAGTGCAAAATTTAAATGCAGATATGAGAGCTTGAAAAGCACATTCAGAATAATTCTTTTTGAATACAATATGATGATTGTATGCTCTGAATAAAATAAAGAAAGTTATCGGAGAAAACACTTATTAAAAAGAGGAAAAGAAACCCATGTTAAAATTTAACCCTTGGTTAGCGCTAATCGGCCTTTCAACAACCGGCCCCAGGTGTATAAATCAGTACCAGCAACATAATGCTGGGGGTAACCATCGAGGGGGGAGTACTAATACTCCTAGGTGCTTAATACAAAAAAAAAATGGGATAAGCTCCGGCCAAGTGGACCCTAAGGCCCGTGTGCGCCTTTACCTACCTACCTTTACCTCTCTGAGAAACACACTGTAATGTATATTACAAATGGCATTAGCCTTATATGCAAGAAGACAAACTAGCTGGAAAGGAACACTTGCTTTAATTTAAAGAATACAATGTACATTGTGTAGCTGACTATTCTTCAACCAAGAACCACAATTTGTAACTTCGACAAATCAAAATAATTAGAAGAACAGAATGTGATTATGTTGCTTCAACTCTTGTAGTACTGTGATATTAATATTATTATAGGTAATAGCATGACTTGTAGTGGTATTTGGCAATAATACTGCAAGTAATAATTTATTTCCATTATTGCCAAATACCACGTACAGGTCATGCTATTCTTTGTTTATAATAGAAGCTGAGAAATATTCGCTTTGTATCTGACAATGTCGTCGTTGAGTTGAGGCTGTTGCTTTCTATCCACGACTTCCACGTCTTAATAGTTTTGCCCGTATTTTTATTTACTGCTTTTTCGGGGAGCCTTAATCTTTCCTCACCGGAAATTTCCAGGAATCTCCACCATTTTCAGTTGAAAACAAAAGTAAAAAGGTAATTGTGTTCAGTGTTGTCATGGTAATCTTGTTATACCATCCAATTTTGCTGTAATACCACTATTACGCAGAAATAGTGATACTATCATCCAATCAAATCTCCAAAATTTCTCGGCTTATAATAATTATTGTTACACATGTAATAACATACCTGGCTTCTTAGCAGTTGAGCTTTGTCTATCACCATTTGGAGTGTTCCCTGTTGAATGCTCTGTAAAGTGCTCCCTCACTTCGTTAAGGATAATAACTTCAGGCTCGTTACCTGTCTGGGTCATCACCTCCCTGTAGCTTGCACCCTTTCTTTTATAAATCATTTTTGGCCGTGATGACACTTCAGAACCAGATCCCGAAACTTCTGCCTTCACTACTTCTAAAAGAGACGGCAAGACCCTACTTTGAGTTTGTGCAACCTGTGTTGTCTGGACAGTCACGGACTGTGAGATATTGTCAATAGCTATACTTTCTCCTGATGTTGATTGTGCTAATACAATGTCTTGGGAAACTTGAGGCACAGGATTAAAAGATGAACCACCCATCAGAGAACTTTGAGATGACAATGATTGCATGGCATCCTGTAAAGTTTGGCTGGCAAATTCACTTTGAGAAGCCATAGATTCAGATGCACATTGTGGCTGCTGACTAGCAGTACCTACTGAATTGGTTCCCACATTGGCAAGTTCCATAGCTTTTTCAATAACTCCACTTGTCAAAGAAGCATCCGCTGGTGCAAGGTTCAAGGCCAAAGGCTGTGCAAGGAACACTGCATTGCCAAATGGAACTGAGGATCCCAAGCTACCAACTTCTGCCAAATCTCCTGTGACAGGCAGTCCAGGTGCTCCAACCAGAAACAGGAGTGCTTGTTGATTCCCACCAGGAAGAGATATAACTGAAGGTAGTCCAGAGGTGGTAAGAGGCAGCTGGGCAGTGTTAACTTGAGAATCAAGGTTCAACAGTATCGGTTCCTGTGTTTGTGACACTGTTGACTTAAGGTGACCACTTGCTGTGGCATTCCTAGAAACTGCAGTGTTCGCACTTGACATTTCTGTTGTCTGTTCTACTACTTCGTTTACCTTTTCCTGTTGGTGTTGCCCTGTCTTTGTTTTCCTTTTGTTCATGACAAAGTTGAAAAATTCCTTTGTAGCATTAGAGGTGACCTTGGTTGGTGATATCTTGCGTGAAGTATTACTGTAGGAAGACAGTAGCATTGCTATGTTAGAAGTTACATGTGCAGTGCAATAGACCTTAGTGTGTTAAGCTAAGATTCTTGTATAGCAACAAGGACACCTCATGGGGTCCTTGTTGCACTCAGTTGTTGGCATATCCCAGGATGCACGCTGTGCAGTAAGAACACTTTCTACCAATCCTCTAAATCTAGCAGGAGACTTTTCAAAGATTTCATAACTCTTTTGGCAATCTCTTATATCAAAAGAACACCTGATTCACTGTCAGAAGTAATTTTGCCACTGCACTGGTCTTTTATAGCTGTTATTGGCTGGAGAATCTGGCCCCATTTTCTCAACCAACATACAGTGTATTCTAAGAAATAAAAGCAAAACCAATATTATTGAGGCAAACTTGAACAAGGTCCTTATAGATAATATTGACAGAAATTTGGGTCCCAATTGCTTCTTGGGATAAGCTGTTTGGTTTTGAATAGCCACTGTACCTACTACTTAATATCTAAGCGTCATTTCTTTGGTATGATCTAGATTTGGATGTGATCCGAGATCACACAGGTCATAGCGCATCAAAGAGACTGCTGAATCCTTCTCCACAGTGGATTCATCGGTTCATTTGATGTGCCATTATCCATGTGATCTCAGATCACAAATCCAAATCCAAATCATACCAAAGGAACACACCCTAAGTTTCATGCATCTCTTAGTTATATATTACCCAGGTGGAAATCATTATTAAGATCCTATAAGATCTTGCAAGATTCTTACAAGAATCTTAGTGAGGAATTAAGATCTCAATAAGATCTAAAATCTTAAAAAAATTTTCTAAAATCTTAAACAGTTCTTAGTAATGCGATAAGATTAAACAGGAGGTAACGTCTCAATAAGAACTACAATCTTATAAAGATGTTATAAATTTCTTACGCAGTTCTTATTAATACAATAAGTTCTTTAAAAAATCAAAAAATCTTATAAAAATCTTCTAAGAATCTTACAAGAACTAGGAGGAGTCTTGTAAGATCTTGTTAGGATGTTATAAAAACTGACAGGAATTTTACAAGATCTTGTAAGAATCTTAAAAGAAGTTCCAAGAATCTTGCAAGATCTTTTTTGGAACTTAGAATACCTTATAAGAATCTTACAAGATCTTGTAAGTAGATTCTTACAGAATCCTGTAAGATTCTTACAAGATTCTTATCAAGAAAATTGGTAAGACCTTAGCAGGAATCCTAGTAAGATTTCCACCTGGGTTAACTCATTAAAACTTCTATGGGAACTTTAAATGTTGCTTAAATGCAATGTTATTTTCAATACCAATGATATGGCATGTTCTGCAAGGTGCATATTTTCAATGAAAATCACTCTAAATATGTGTAGAATAATCTTAGTTACCATTTTGATGAAGCAACTGTATAATCCCTTTCCAGATGCAAATTGCTACCTTCTTCTTGCTTTACCTTCCCATAAAAAAATAAATGCACACTTCTGTTCAATTCATTTATGTTTCTGTTAATTTGACTATGCTGATTCAATCAAAAAGTAGACATTGAAACCTGTGATGCATCAACATTTGGTATAGATCAAAACAAGGTTAAAAACTATCTCCTTAACCCTTTACGCCCGATAGTGTCTTTATAGATTTTACTCTGGCCAATGCCAGACGATTTTACTCATCACAGGGAGACCCCTCGGGGCTTAAAGGGTTAAAAACTATCTCCTTAAAAACTATCTCCCCGGTCAATATGTGACTTCTCCTAAGGATATTAACACAGCATCAAACAAAAAGAGCCACAGCATAACAATACAACATGACAGGCACCTTTGTTAGTTAAAGAGAGACAAAAGTTGCAGGGTGTTCTACAATCTGGCACCCGCTGTTTTACAGCAGTACATGAATTAATAGCATTTCACACAGACTTGTATTTAAACTGTAGAGCTGAATGTCACACCAATACATGTATCTCATCAGTAAAAGGGTATTAGATGTGCATGCAAACTGAAACATTAGATATATCTGAAACATTATCTATATCAGAGCGCACCTTCAACACTATCCACTGTTTTAGTATAATACTAAATCTTGATATGATGACAGTACAGCGTTCAGTAAAATCCACCACCCATAACTCACATCCCAAATACATCTGCAAACCATTGCACCAGTCATACTGACATGCTGACTAATTACCATAACTAATTGTCTACTCATCATCCCTTAATTAAATAACTAAACGAGAGCAACGCACCATAGAAACTTTAATAAAATTCTTTAGTGAAGGGAAGAGTATGTTACCATTTGAATGAATGATTTGTATCAAATAGAACCAGAGAGATCATTTTTTTTGACCAGAATCTTTAAACTGAACTATTCAAAAAATGAACCCAACAAAGTTTCTGCAGCTGATACACAACTTTTCCTTCCAAAAAAAATAACTAAACGTAAGCAACGCACCATAAAAACTTAAATAAACAATTCTTTGGCTAAAGAAAGAGTATTTAACCATTTGAATGAATGATTTGGGTCAAATAAAACCAGAGATGTCATTTTTTTAACAAGGATCTTCGGAACGCTTCAGTCAACAAGTAACTTGCCAATGCAAACCAATACACATAACTTTTCCTTTCAAAAAAAAAAAAAAAACTAAACTTTGATAAACAATTCTTTGGCTTAAGAGTATTTTACCTTTTGAATGAATGATTTGGGTCAAATAAAACCAGAGACATGGGTCGATTTGATGAGACACTTGTGTAATCAAGCTAAACAGCATAAATCCTTCAAGCACCTTAGCAAGAGCCCACGTCAGAGCTCTCTCTCTCTCTCTCTGCTGCAGAGGTGAGATCTAAGGGTTTAACAGTGAGGCCTTCAGGGCATCAGGAAAACAACCCTATGTCAGGATGTGTTGTAAATATCCTTGACAACTGGTACCAGTTCTTGAGCAAAATCCTTTAGTACTCTGTTCAAGATGCAATCAGGACCAATAGCTTTGCCGATCTTCAAAGCCAAGAGGGCCTGAAAAGCTTCCTTCTAAGATACCAGGAATTCAGGAGGGACTTCCTGAAGGACCAGGGCTGGAAGCTTTAGAGGTGTAAAATGATCTGTCGAGCTGATAAAAAAATTGTTCCCCTTATTTGAGAGGGATAGCATATCTGGGCAGTTCTGATCCAAGAATTAACATTGCCAATCTTGATTAACATCTTTTCCAGTCAAGCCTTCAACATTTTTCCACCAATTCCTACTAGACAAGAGATCAAGCTCAAGATCAGCAACTTTACTCCTATAGTAAAGACGCTTAGCAGTCTTAATTTCTTTCTGAACATTATTCCTCCACATGTTATAGCTATTAGAGTCCTTGCCATGTTTAATGAAAGCCTCTTGCTGCTTTTTAATGGATGACTTTAACCTCTTAGTTATCCAGGGTCTATCCAAACTATTAGTCTTAACAGTTCTCCATGGTAATAGTAGTTCAATAGCCCATTTTAACTCAGAAGAAAAAAGCTGGAGTTTTTCTTTACACAACACCACTACCAGAACATGAGACCAGTGCTTCTATAACATCCATCTACCAAAGGGTTGCCAGATGCAGTGTTGCATCCAGGTTTTATTGGGTAGGGATCCTTGGAAAAATATTTGGGGGTCCAAGACCAGAATTTTGGGGGTCCTATCATAAATATTGATTTCAATCACCTCTTAATTGGATGATGAAGACGAATGAAAAATCGCATTGTCGGTATCCACCATTTTGAAAACTGCAAGTACTGGGCCAAGTAAATGTTTCTTCGTTCACCTCCGTGTGATGCTACAGGTCTCTCAAACTAAAAAGCTTTTGTTACGAGAAGTCAGAGGTCAAAAAATGAGGAGCGAATGAACGTGAAAATCTGTCATTGCTAGCAATTGTGCATCAGAAGGCATGATGCTCCAGTGTTCATCTTCGGAAGTTCGTTGTTCCGCACGTGGCAAGCGGATTGTTTTTCTTCGCGTCGATACAAGTGGAAGAAATGTGCATATATTTTAAGTATGATATTTGTGCGTCCACAGGGACCCCTTCTTAGTATTCTAGGGAGTCCAAAAGCAAAATATTGCAAAATAGAGCAATGACACGCTCTGGATGCAACACTGCAGATGCTTTCTTAAATATCTCTGACCGCAGTTTTCTATTAGTACGAGAAGGCAACAGTTCCTGGAAGTGTACCCAGCTCAGCGTATCAGTGATGAACATGAGGGGACCTCTCTGGCATCCGATGTCAAGGTTGTAGCGCTGAAGTCATAAGAACATGCACTGAAGTCCTGCCAGGGCATCACAAAGACTTTTCCAGGGGCAGGTGATCAGTTTCAACATGGACAACATCACGCCCAAAGATGTACTGGTCAAACTTGTCGTGTGCAAACACAACAATACAATACAATACTTAATTGACCACTCCCCTAGAGGGGCTTTTCAGGGCCAAATGAAACAAACATAAACAACATAGTTAAGAATCCCAACTGGCGGGAGGCAGACCAGTTGGTTATTTACAAGGATGATCGAGGAGTTGAACCAGGTACATACCCAGAACAACACCAGGTAGTGGCCAGAGCGGGATTTGAACCCGGGTCACCGCATTGAAATACTGTGCACTAGACCACTCGGCCATCCTGCCTCCTACAAGGAGTTCTTTTTCTATTTGTGCATACCTGATTTCTGTTTGGGTAAGGGCCCTAAAAGCAAAGCTCAATGGCTGCTAAAGCTGAAGCAACCCAGCTCTCAAACCTGTCTCAAAAGTGTTGCACTGAAAGGTGGCCTCATCTTGTAGGCTGTAAAAGCAGAGAAAAGGGGCTTGAGTGATAGCAGTCTTAATAATTACCATTCCAAGCTTTCTCTGGGATTTCAAACCATACCCGCTCAGCGTCTTTACGAGTCAGCTGATGGAGCAGATGAGCCATGTCTGAGAGACAAGGAAGAAGTTTTGCCAAATACTGTACCATTCCACTGAAGCACAGCAAACTCTCAAAATCAATTGGGAATGACATTTCAAGTACAGCTTGCACCTTCTCAGGATGAATTTTTAGACCACATTTTGCAGTATAGTGGGCAATAAGAGGGACTTCTTCCAAGCACAACTGAAGCTTTTCCATCTACAGCTTGGCATCATGTTCAAAACATTGCTGAAGAAAGGCCGCAAAGATCTTGCTGTGGTCATAAATAGCTTTCTCAAAGGTGTCTCTGAAACCAGGGCAAGAATTACGCACAGGTCCCTACTTCATTATGCATGCAGCAGATGAATTATTTAGGGTTACTAATGCACATGTAAACATTTCTTGTTATTGCTGAATGAAACAGTATGTCTACAGCATACATAATGAAGTAGAGACCTGTGCAGAAATCATTCCAAAACCAGTAACAACAAAATCATCTGCAACAACCTCAGTGCCAACAAGACCTTTACTCAGGGGATGTATATGATGTTGAAAGACTTCAGGGTTGATAGCGCTCAAAAGGAATATTCCTTCTCGGGTTACAGTAATTATAAAACCACTCTGTAACACTTTTTATATCCTTTTCTCTGGTCAGCTGTTAGTTTCCTCGTTTTGAACACTTTCCTTGCTTCAGGGCCAATTGCAGTTAGCAGGGCAGCAACTTGAACGTTGCACTATTCTTTGTTGACTTTCAAAGTGACACTGTAATTCTCCCACATCTCCTTCCATTCCCTCCACTTTTCAGCCATGTTTGAATCATTGATGTCCAGAAAGCGCAGTGCAGGTAAAGAGTGAAGAAAGGCCATGGATTGATCTTACTTCTGACAACATGCAATGTGCTTCATCTTTAAAACATAAAAGTACGCTGTTCGGTGAAATCTGCCACGCAAAAAACACATCCCGTCTGCACGGCATTGCACATGCTGACACGCTTCCTAATTACCATAACTAATTATCTACGCACAGACATTCCTCATTTTCGAAGAACGAAACAGTGTGGCTACGGCATGTATAATGAAGCATGGGGCGATACGAAACTCTAGCCGCATTCTCCCCTGAATATAAGCACCAAAGGCTCTGCTAATATCTTTACATACAGGTATTACATACCGCATTCTCCCCTGAATATATGTACCAAAGGCTCTGCTAATATCTTTACATACAGGTAATATAAGACGACACCGTGAGCTTATAGTCTACTAATAAACTGACCGTACAAGATGGCACGGAACGATCAATGCTTGACAAAGTTCTTGTTCGAAGAAGACTCTGGAAAAATTTCTCACCAGACTCTAACGTGTTGGTTGGTTACATCAGTTGCGAAGGTTTTTCCAAACTTACCCTGCTCTTTTCAGACGGCTGAGACCTCGTCGACGTTAACGACGTCACGATCGAATGCAACCGACCACGCTGTCGACTGTTCGAGACAAATTCACAC